>OY720643.1:120681844-121881844 GCA_963169105.1 Ceriagrion tenellum
AGTCCTTTCACATCAAATGATAGCGTTCCATTTACCAGGCATATATGGCAGATATGGCAGTTATATATATACCGTTGCTCAGTGGGGTTGAATCGTGTTGAATTGGATACAAAAATCATTCAATTACAATTAAAGAGTTATGATATCAACAAGTCCTTTCCTATTAAAATTCTCATTTTTTAGTTTTAAATGAGTCTAGAGTTCATCACTTACTAATTTGATTTTTTTCCATTTTGATTTTAATTTCATTATCCGTCCAAATAGTCATGATGAAATCAAAAAGCAAAAAGTCGCAACATAATTATTTAGTATAAATCCTTACTCCCTGACCTGCACAAACATGTCATATACATTTAATGTGACACATACTTGACGTCCGAGGCAATAGAATCTGCATATCACACAATGCGGCCCTCGAGTAATCATGTTGTAGGTGTTAAGGTTATTCTTTGATGTATAGGGCAAAATTCGTTGTTAATTAAGTAGAGAATTAAGTTAAGATAGTAGCTTAAAATATGCACAATTATGAATTCACATTAACTTATTTTTCATTCACGTAATAATCAGCGATTAAGTCTTGCCAAGTCTTTAGGATTCCCTCGCTTAATTTCAATGGTTTTAAATGCAAAATTATATCAATGTACTGGTTGAAAATGTGCATCAAGGGTGCAAGTTAATGTTCACTGTGATGCTATAATACACATTTTCAGCACATTGATAACCTCCTTCAAGATGTCAAGTGAGAGCAAGGATGTTTAGAAATAAATTGCTTAAGCATCATGGCAATGTGCTGATTTTGCACCAATCTTCATTTCATTATCCATCCAAATAGTCATGATGAAATCAAAAAGCAGAAAAGTACAACAGAATTACTTAGTATTAATTCTTACTCCCTGTCCTGCACAAACATTTGTGCAACTATCACCGCTGAGTCTATTAAGTACGTAGTACATAGGTGGAGGTGTTTTCTGCCGTAGTATACAGCCCCCTTAAAGATGCCAGGTTTGAGTAGTCACCTTCCTGATTGGAGTTGAGGGAGGAAACAGAACTCTGTACAGGATATTTGAAAGCATTTGACAAGACTTTCAGAGTATACTGTACCGAATACTGTTTAAGACCTCCACTACGAGAACCACACCAGGAGTCCTGTGACAACTCAGCACTTGTGCACTGCTTAGCTGAAATCAAATAGTACAGCATGTATCCAAAGTACTCAGCATTACGTGGCTGGCTTACCAGGTATTGGTTCAGCAACACTTAATGCATTCGCATGCTTGATGGTTCACCTTGAAATGGGTCAGCAGGTTAGACTCCCAAGAGAAAAGCCGAAAGTAGTCTGATATACACCTTAGGCTTCTTTCTCAAGAAACTAAAATGCAGTGAGATGACATCCCCACAGGAAGGCATCAGGTTGGACTACTTGCAAATCCAGCAACACAAGATTCATAAGACCATGGTTGAACATTCAGAGTACCTACTGTCAGGTTCATTTGATTATGCCTATCAGCTTAGTATTCTAAATACCCAGCCAGATCTAGAAGACGACAGATCCAACTGAAGGGTATCACTTCTGATCCATATCCGCTGTTCCAGCCACCTTGATCTTAAAGAAGTGTGATTGTCAGTTACTTCAAAGAGCTACTTCAAAGCACACCTCTAAAACACCAAAATTGCCAAGCACCACACACAACATACCTGAAAGTCCTTTCCCAAACAAGTACCTTAAATATAGTAATATATAGCTGGGAAGACATGTAACAAAAAATGCCATAGATTAAATCCCAAAAACAGTTGGCCATATTGGTGGCAACCTCTATCCACTCAAAATTTCAAATTAAGAATTTTGAAATCGCCACCTTCATACAGAAGGTTTTCCTAAATTGATGAAAATGATTCTGATACAGTGGGAAAAGGATAATTCGAACTTCTTTAATTCGAAATCTTCAATTCGAATTTTTTCTCTGGTCCCTAGACATTGGAATGTAAACAATGTAAAATAATCGCGAATAATTCGAAATTTTCTAACATGATACAGGTAACATCTAACAACGTTGAGTAAGGAATTCATCAACAGCGACGTAAAACAACTAGCTTACTTCAAACTAACGACAAAAAATTAATAAAACACTGAGCACACTTTAGCCTATGTTATTAGGTTGGCTAATAGGATCCCGACAGCTTCCTTTATCCACATTGTTTATCAAAACACTGACTTCCCGGAATCAGGTTGTGCAGCGATGGGATGAGGTCAGTATCCGATGCGCGTACGCCACTGCGCAACTTTCAAGGCCACTTTACTCCCAACTGCACTGACGAGTTTGCCTCTCAGCTAGAGAAAAATGATTAAAATGGCTAGCACTGGATGGCTAGACGGGTTTAAGCTTTTCCGAGTGTGTCTCTCCAGCACAAAAATTGTGTCCCTAGACTGCCGAGCGTGTTCATTTGGCACATTAATGGACATTTACAGAACACTAGTCATTTAAAAAACCCCGGCCAGCAAGGCTTACAACTATGGAAAACCTCAGTAAGGTAAGGGTTAAGGAGTGGAATAAGATTTCTTTCAATTCAATTTGTGGTGTAAGTGGGGCTGATAATCAGCGTGAAGCAGTGCATTGGAAGAAACACTTGAAAGATATGATTCAGGATAGAGAGCTTAAAAACATTTTTAATGTTGATGAGATGGGCCTATTCTTTAAGTGCACTCCTGACAAAACCCTTGCATTTCAAGATGAAAAATGTCATGGAGGAAAGCTAAGTAAGGAATGAGTTACATTGTTGGTTGGGGCAAACATGGATGCCTCCGAAGAGCTGTCTTTATTGATGGTTGGCAAGTTGGCTAACCCTCGATGTTTTGAAAACACTAAAATCAAAACCAGCAAAGTATGTGAATAGCGCAAGAGCTTGGATGACAAGTGACCTTTTTGAGAAGTGGCTCTTAAAACATGACAACAAGTTTAAAAAAGAAAAGATATGTTTCTTATTGACAACTGCACTCCACACAACACTATACAACTCATTGAATACATGACTTCAGTTTTTCAGCCAATGGACCAGGGAATAATTAAGAATCTTAGAACTAAGGAATTGGAATTAAGAACATTTTTACAGGTGCCTATTGGTCGATAATATTCTTACATATGGCAATGCTCTAAGAATAAAACTTGACTTGCTGCAAGCCTCTCGTATATGATAACAGGGCTGGGACAAAGTAACGCCAGAAACAATAAAGAACTAAAGGGAATAAATACTAGAAGGGAAGCGGGATTTCTCAGGAAGAAACTGAGGGAGAAAGTTCCGATGAATCTGGATCAGAAGCAGTGCCCTCTTTCGTCGACGGCTGGGAGGACGTCATTTCAGAGCCTGTGATTTCTTTCAAGGACTTCATCAATGCAGATGAAAATGTTGCTGTTTGTGGAGAGATTACAGATGCCGAAATCATCGCTGATGTACTCAACAAGGGGAAACAAGATGGCGACGAAGCATCTGGTGATGTAGATGCAGAGTCTCCAATGGAAGAGGAAAGATCTGTTCCTAGTGCGGCCGAAGCATCAAATCATATTAAAGGACTAAGGCGATTTTTTTAAAGTAAAATTGATGTTAGGGAATCTATTTTTCAATCATTACATCATTGTCCTTTGTTATGACCAAGAGACTTAATGCTAGGAAACGAGTGGGAGATTTCTGACTTTTTTAAACAAATTAAACAATTCACACTAATATATTTACTCAATCATGTTAGTATATTCTATTGGTCATATCATCATACATTTTGCGTGCAGTTTGAATGGAATTTGATTATACTCTATTACACTATTGGATAAGTACATTACTAAAATAATCCTCTATGTAATTTTCAAAATGGCGTAATCAGTCCATATTTTGTAGAACTTAACTACATTTGCTTTCCAGCAACATGTAACCAAATAATACCACACATAAAACTTATATTTTCCCTTTTTCAGTTGCCAATGCCTTATAGTTTTTGGAAAATCTGATAATAACAGGCAAAATAAATTGACCATCGATCTCAACTTACCCCAGGAAAGTTACATTTTTTCCTGGGGATATCTTCCTTCCCTTTGCCCCTACCTAGTCCAGTTAGAAGGAAAGTTACTAAGTTCTTCCTGCTGCATTTACCACCATCAGAAGAAATTAAGTACTAATGTGGTCCTCCCTATTGCTGAAATAATACATAATTTTGCCTCCTATATCTTAAGAGTCATATAAGAGAGCAAGAAAGGTCAAGTTTTAAATGCAGGATTCACCATGGCCAGTGCAACATTCATTTGCACAAAGTAATTATGTGGTATAGTACATGAAAATAAAACATGGATAAAGAGCACTATTACACCCTGCTATCATATTAACAGTGAGTCTAGTTTAAGTAATGAGGTCTATATTATCAGTTCTAAACCAATTTATTAATCAACACAGGTTTTCCACTTACAACACTTCATATAATTTGCCTCCAGAGAAAACCTTAAATGGGACATCCAAACAGCAAACATGGACTCCTGGACCAGTGTATGTATAGACCACACGGCACGGAATCAGACATCAGCAAAAATAGAAGGGCACAGTATAGTCACTAGCATTTACTAATGAATCAGTCAATTAACCTTTACCTTCCTGAGTTTTTCCGTAGTCGTAAGCCTTGCAGGCCGGGGTTTTTTAAATGACCAGTGTTTTTTAAATGTCCATCAATGTGCCAAACGAACACGCTCGGCAGTCTAGGGACACAATTTTTGTGCCGGAGAGACACGCTCGGAAGATAAAAGTTAAATTGCATTAACTCTCACCACTACCCGGTGTGTCAGTACACCACATATACATCCTAGTGGTGGGTCGCGGACAACTGTATTCTGGCTCTAAAGGTAGTCCTTTCAGAAGGGATCCTAACTTGAGTAGAATAGTGAAAGCGGGCCTAGGGTATTACTATGCTTTGGTTTCCCTTGTGGCATACTGGTGAAAATGTACCAAAAGCGAACCGAATCGGTAGAGAACCATAACCGTTAGCAGGGAAAGCTGCACGTGGTGCAGGTACTGCAAAGGCTGGTAACCTTGCATACTCGATTAAAACTTTCTCAAAACAGTCACGGAGTAGTCTCTGACGGCCAAAGACACGATGGGCGGCGGAAGCTGAGTAAGGTTGGCCCATCAACATACGGACATAGCAATACGACCTGGACTATTGGTACTTGGAATGTGAGGAGTATATTGAAAGGAGCATGAGTTTTTGAATGAAATGAAAGTGAGAGGAATGGATGTTTTGCGTGTATGTGAAACTAAGCGTAAGGGAAGGGATGTTGCTACATTAGATAGCGGTAGTCTGGCATTGTGGTCAGGAGTTGAAGATAATGTACACGGCAGTCAAGGTGTAGGACTCATTCTTAGTGAGAGAGCTAGGTTACTGGGTTATATTGCTGTGGTTCATATGAAAATAGGTATTAGGAGAGTTGTGATTGTGGCATGCTATGCACCAGTGGATAGATAAAGAGTGACAGTGTGTGAGTTTTGGGAAAAACAGGTTTTGAAAGAATGTGACCCTGGTGAAAGAATAGTTGAACTAGGTGACATGAATAGCTGGTTTGGTGTGAGGCAGGATGCATTTGAGAGTGGTTCAGCCATTTGGTGACCCTCGTGTGAATGATAATGGTGAAAACTTTGTGAGTGTGAGCTTGGAAAAAGGATTGTTTGTGTGGAATACATGGTTATACACTCTTATTTCCAGCCCATTTTGGATGGGAAGACTGCCAAGGCTGTTTTCAGGAGGTTTGCAAGATTTCACATTTTTAATTATTTCTAGTACTTAATTTTATTTTTATACAATTAGACTTTTTCCGAATGCTGAAGATATATTTAGGGCTTAGAACCATGGAAGACTGGAGGTCTATTTAGTGGGAGCCATTAAATAGGCTTCATATCACAATGTAAAATAGTAAAAGGTTGGCAGAAAAATTGGCCCACGGCAGTTTTTGCACATCCAGCGAGGGCCAATACATCTGGCTGGGCTGGTAGTAAAAGGGTTAAACAAGAGAATACAAATATATACTTGGCAAAGGGGTGAATCTAAAGAGCATGATGAGAGGTTGAGTTGGGAGGATGAGGGAGTTAGTGTGGGACACGAGAGTGATGAGGGGTGCTGAGTGTGGAACAGACCACTACTTGGTACTCTCCAAAGTGAATCTGGGCAGAGAGTGGGTGCCAAGGAAGAATGTTGCACCTGAGCAGTTGAGAGTAAAGGAGGAGAGGTTGCTAGACAGCGAGGCAAGAATGCAGTATGGTTGAATGCTTAAAGGTGCTCTATCCTTGAAGCAGAGAAAATGGGAAGAAGTATATCAGAAATGAGAATGTGAATGATGTGTGGGAGTTTAAAAGGAGTGATTGGGGAATGTACTGCAAGTGTACGTGGAAAAGGAGATGTAGGAAGAATGAAATGTGATGCATGATGGAATGAAGAAGTGAAAATTGCAGTCAGGGAAGGAGGCGTACAAGAATATGAATGCTGTCAAATCTGAGGAAGACTGTACTAAGGCATGCGAGGTTTACAGAAAGAATAAGAATGAATGCACAATCATTGTGAAAGAGAGCAGGGAAAGAATGCATGCCGATGAAGCTAGCAAGGTGTAGAGCGATTTTGAAGGCAATAAAAAGCTGTTTTGGAAGTGGGTAAAAAGGGCTAAGACTGGTGAAGGCAGGGGAATAAATGCGGTAAAGAACAAAAGTGAAGAGATTGTGTTGGATGAGAGCAATATCAGGGACTGCTGGAGGGTGTATTTTGAAGAATTATGCAATAATGTTGCATGCGAAGTAGTATTTGAGAATGTGATGATGGAAAAGGAGATCAGTGAGAATGAGGTCATAATGGCATTTAGAGTATTGAAAAATAAAAAGGTTAATGGAATAGATGGGATATCCAGTTTCACCAGTTGTTGTTGTTGTTGTGTAGTTGTTGTTGTGTGTGAATTTACTCATTTGTCAGCAGTGTCAGCTATATAATGTATGCTTACAGGCTTCGGTTGTTCCAGTGCATCGGAAGAATGCAATCATTCCATTCAAATCATCATTGTACAAAGGGAAGGGAGGAAAGACCGAATATAATAATTATTGGGCCATTAGTTTGTTGAGCAATCCAGGAAAAGTTCAGCAAAATTTTAATCGAACGAGGATTATTACTTCTGACATAGTATGGAGTGTACAGTGTGGGTTTATGCCTAGGAGAGTGACCAGCTTTTCATGCTGCAGCAAGTGATAGAAACATGTATGGGCGTCTGAAAGAAAGTGTATTATGCACTTGTTGATATAGAGGGTATATGACAGGGTAAATAGAAATAAATTGAGGAAGGTTTTCAAGTACTGAGTAGTGAATGGGCAGTTATTAAATGTTATGATGGAGATGTAAGAGAATAATAAGGCAAGTGTGAGAGCCAACAGGTTTCTGAGTGATTGCTTTGTAATAAAACTGCGTTAAGCAAGGATGCATAATGGCTGTTTGATGTATTTATGTAAAAATGTCTCAGATTCATGTAGTGAAAATGACAGTACTTCGATTGGAAATGTAAACGTGAGAGTTCTACTGTACATGGATGATACTGTTTTGATCTCAGAGAGCCAACAGAGATAACAGCTCTGTGAACAAGTTTCGCTAATCAACAGAGAGAATGGAATTGAGGGTAAATGCATGCAAGACTAAAGTACTAGTTTTTGACAAGGAGAATGGGGAGAATAACTGAACGATGAGGGCAAATGGTGAAGTAATTGTACAAGTGGATGATTTTGTGTACTAAGATGTTTGCGAAAGATGGACTATTTGGGCATACGAGTGCTGGAAGGATTGTGGTAGGTAGCATGTGGAGCATATCAAGGAATGAGTGCCTGTCTAAGGAATCTAAAATCGTCTTGTACAAAAATGTACTTCTCCCCACCTTGTTGTATGGTAATGAAACATGGGTATGTCAGGATAGACAAAAAAGTAGACAAAATGCTGTGGGCATGAGTTACCAGAGGAGTGTTTGCAGCAAAAGTAGGTTGTATAGGGTCAGGAATGAGTGGGTAATTAATGAATGTGGGTTAGATGCTCCAATGATGGACATATATGAGAGGAGTGCGCTTCGTTAGTTTGGCCATATTGAGAGAATGGATGCGAGTTGATTAATGATACATACATATGTGTGAAATGAATGGTACGGGAGGTAGAGGTAGGCCGAGAAAGTTGTGGTTGAATGTGGTTTGAAGAAATTCTTAAGAGGAGAAATATTAGGAGTCTTAAAAACAGGAGGACGTGTATGAAACAGTGTAAGGGGGTAAATGAGGCAAAAGAGGTTTGCAAGGATAGGTCAGTGTGGAATAATTATTGAAGCAATGAGTTAGGTGTACAATTATGTATTTATGCATAGTGTCTGTGCGTACCCCGGAAGGGAACGGCGTGATTGGTATGTATGTATGTAGTTCTCACCCCTAAGTACTCAAGTTCAATTTTCACAAGTGTATGGGAAACAATTCATTGGAATTCCAGGAGAAACAGGGTTCAATTTCAGTGTAGTACTACATCCGTAGAATAGAAGATTAAAATAAGTGGAAGACATGCAGGAATATTATTACCACAAAGACAAGATACCTTACAAAATGTAGAGAAAGAGAGAAAAATAAAGGGTATGGTCGTGAAATGAAATGTAAATCAGGATGATGCTGACAAGCTGTTGCAACTAGATATCTCAAGACGAAACTCTTATCACCATTTAATATTAGGAGGTAGATAGCCTGCAATGCAACAGGGACTTCTAACACATTCATTCTCTAGGTAATCTTCAACCCCATTCTTGGCTAAAAAAATTAACTGATGAATGAAAAAATTATACAATCTTTAAGTTGCATGGAATTCTTCCAGATCTCTCATTGTAATCAGTTCACTAATTAGGTCATTTCACCAAAAAACTGCAAGACATCCAAACTCCCTAAATGCTCATAGCACATTGGGTGATGCCCCTGAAATCCATTAACCCTTTGCCACAGGCCAATATATCCGCTTGTGTACAAAAATATTCTAATTATATACACTAATAATATTGCAGTTATTTTTTATATCATGTATAAGTATTTTATAATTATTACCTCGAAATTTTACACAATTTAGAAATCGCAAATGGATATCTAAACAATTACCTCATAATATTTCTTTCCCTAAAACGAAACACTTCATTGAATTGTCCTCTGCATCTCTACTAGTAGCGCTGGCCGGAGTCAGGACAAAGAGGGTTAAGGATGGCAACTCAAGCGATATAAAGACTCCCCCAAGTGAGGCACAACCTCTGAGGCAGACCCATCAACAGCACTCCAGCCCTGCTCAATAGTCCTTGATAATAAAAGAATACTGCCAAGAATATCATTGTGACAAACTTCCCCGCATGCTTAACGCATTTATAGATTCCTATTTACTCAGATTGATTAACATTTGATCACAAAATGATGCCATTCCTCGATGTGGATTAAGTTTCACAGAGACAATACGCTGTCCCCACACAACTAGATGGACTAGGTAAACATTGGCCATTCCATGTAGATTTCTCACTCCAAGCATGTACAATTTGCACTAACAAAACACCCACAATATGGATTGTGTAACCAGGCTGAAACTCCATTGAACATCCTTCCACCGAGCATTACTGCTACAGGAGCATTTGCCTAATCCTTCCCCAATTCAATAGTTTGATTTAAAAAAATACATGTATGCAATGCTGCCAGGGTTCTCAAGGACCACTATCACACACATTACTCAGCAGCAAGGTTTCAAGTTTTACTCTGTGAACTTCATTAGAATGACTAAATGCCTAATATGTCACCTTCATGCACCTGATGCAGGAAACCCCAATGAAATAGCTGGAAATAATTTCCTGTTCTTAAATATGTATTTCCACACAAAATTTTCAAATTAGGACTTCGCTGTCACACATGATAGGAACTAAATGGCTTTGAGGGTAGCTTCCGCATGGTGTAGTACTTCAGACCTTAAGAGCAAGTTGGAATGCTTGCAAAATAGCAGTCTCCAAAAATATCATTGATTGAAATTGGTCAGGGCATGTCAAAGGTCCAATGCAACGCAGATGGTAATGAAGAATGTCAAGGACTAATAAAGAGGAATAAAGCATATTTTTCCTTCCCTACTTATCAAAGAATTTCTCACTGGTAGGCCAGAGGTGATACTGAGAACCCCCAACCTTGGTCCCACGAGGGAATCCATGCCTTCACGAAACAGGTGAAGGAGCCTGACCGACAGGACTCGCTGGGAAAACAAGCAAAGGTGGCAACGAGAAGACTGACATTTACAGCTCACACTGTCGTTAAGTTGTCATTGGGTGATTTTAGCCAGCACAGGCTTTTAACAGTGTATTCGTTCCACGCTCAACCAGCAGGAGGTACCCACATTGTAATTAAGCAGGTGTGTTAACATTAAAATGATATAGAGGACAGAAACAATATCCAATCAATTTCCTGATCTAAGCCTTCAAGCAGGCATGAACCAATTCAGATGAGTCATCAAAATAAAAAATTACAGCTTATCAGGCCTTATATGATAATTTGAAATGAATGAGCAATTTCCAACTTCAAGAAAATAATTTTATAATTAACAACAAATTAGGTCCAGTGAGACAAAAACCTCATACCTATAAAGGTCATTGAAACAAACATAACTAATTAGTCTCTCCCTATTGACTCTCTGGATGTCTCTCCCTATTGACTCTCTGGATGTCTCTCCCTATTGACTCTCTGGATGTCTCTCCCTATTGACTCTCTGGATGTCTCTCCCTATTGACTCTCTGGATGTCTCTCCCTATTGACTCTCTGGATGTCTCTCCCTATTGACTCTCTGGATGTCTCTCCCTATTGACTCTGAAATTTTCCTAAGTACAGAATATTTCTATTTTTTTAGAAGAGGACTTGCACGCATCAAAACTATAACTGAATGACAATGATGTCCAAATCGACACAACAGCAATAAATGCATAGTTAGTGGAATTACTATAATTTACTGAAGGGCTGCCTGCTACCTAAAAAGTGTTGAATTTTTATTTTCTATTCGACTCAATTCAACCTCCTGTAGAGAGGATAATAGCCTTCCTACGACATTAGGATAGACCCATCACTTTGGGCAGACGTTTCCTGTGTGCCGAATGAATCTTGAAATTCTTGGCTTCCAAAATACAAGGACGATAAATCGACTTGTTTGGCCGACTGATCTTTCTTGTTCTCATGCTAGTATGTAGGTACAGACAGGACCGGATGGGCGACCAACCTTAAGCCTACACCCCCCTCCTCCCCCCCCCCCCAGCATTAATACTTGGCAGATCAAATTGTTTGTCAATGGTGTGCTCCCTTTCGCCACCTGAAGGTTACTTCTTGATTCGTAGCTTTCATCACTTTCCAGCGAAAGGGGAGCACAGTTCAGAATTGTCACATTAGAATTATCTAGGGACTTCTGCTCTATGGCGCTAAGATTTTCGTAGAGGGGACAGTATATATACCATTCACCACCTCAGAGTTGAAAAATCTATGAAGTCCCCAGATGACGTATGTGACAATGCCTAAACACGCCCCCATATGTATGAAAACAATAAATACAGAGAACAGATAAGGACCCTTTTTCTGAACTTAGAAAGGGAACGCCCCTCAAAGAAAAGTGTTGACCTTTGAAGGGATTATTTCTGGAGGGAGAGGTGGGTTGGTTCCGTCCAGACAACCATACGCTCCTATGAGAGGATAAGTAAGGCCTGTAGGTGAACAAAGTCAAAACTTTTCTCTTTGGCTACAAAAATAAAATGCTGGGCACAAATATCCTCTTCTTAATCAACACATGGGAAACCTCCGCTGCAAGTGATGAATCTTCGGCTATTTGAAATCATGGGAATGCAATGATTGTGAATCAACCTCAGGGTTTGTTTTGAATCGATTAAAGAACTGCCTTCAGAAGAATGGGAACAGAGGGGAACAAAACTTAGCATAGTGGAGTGAGGGAGAAGATTTTCCATAAGCGATGTAAATAACAAATAGTCCACGTGTAACAATTGTAGGCGGTTTTCACACAAGCAGTGGCAATACACATTGGAAGAAAATACAGCATATGAGATTGAGATTATGAGTTTTGATGATATTCATGAAAAAAATGACGAATGAAAAGTCAGAAGTGTAGTAGCTTCATTGTTAAAGCAGAAAAGGATATAATAGCTGGAAATTACATTATTTCCTAAAATGCTCTCCATGACTTTCGAAGGGAAAAAGTAAGTCAATGAAAAGAATATTTAAAACAGAATCAATGCACGGATAAACTTGTTTAAAATTTACTTACACCTGAATTAATTATGGTATTTAAATAACAGGGATTTCAGGACCACAAGGGATTCCTCATTTGTCCACCCCTAAACTTTTTTAAACATACGTAATTTCATGAATTTCCTAAATTACCTATAAAAAATAAAGAAACGAGCAGAAAAAGGTCGGATTTTCTGCATCTTAAAGTGTTTGTCGGAAGGGATTCTGCGGCGACCGAAACGAGCTGTTATCCTGTCATTCTTGCCCACTCTAGAGCAAAGCAAAGCCTGGGCCCAACCCCTCCCCTCAGAAAAACTCTCTACGCTGGTCTACTTCATAGTTCATTTCCCTAGCCAGCAGCGGGAGGAATGACCTTGTTCCATTCCCAGCATATAGTGCTTTCTTGCGAGGGGAGTGTGCTTCGCCTGCGTTGTCACATCAACCAACTACAAAAAGGAGCGTCCATATGTCCGTGCATTCATCTTAAAATCTTTTAAGTATACTAACGATAGAATGAATGAAGGCCTGTCAAATAAAAAACACAGAACTTTCCACACTCATTACTACGACTCGTTTCGTCATGCTCGACGTTCTCCAGTTGAATCCACATCACGAGATGGTTGGGCCGGGACATATGGTACGTGAGGAGGAGGAAGAGAGGGCGATTGGGGGGGAGGGATACATAGGAAGGTGGAAACAATATTTACGGTAGGGCAGTGAGAGTAGAGTGAAGGTCAATTCGAAGAGAAACAAGAGCGAGGGTACAACATACCGTTTACAGTTTTTGACCGAAAGACAGACAATTTCGATATTTTCCCTAAATTCTTGTTTTCGGCCCTAGTCACAATTATTGTTAAATTAATGAGCTCAAAACCTGCATCGTTAGGTAAATCATTTGATAGTAAAGAATGTAATTTATTGTCACACTAAAAGAGGAATTCATGTATTCTGAGGAACAAGCCTTCACTTTTCTTACAGTTTGGTCCAATTGAGCAGTATCAATCAGGGGTGTGACAACATGAAGTAAACACTACTTTTCAAGCGCATACCACGCTTTCGTACAGTTTCGCGCACATAGTAGTTTCGTCCGCTTTCATGACGTACCTCTGGATATAAGAATATTTCAAAATTACGAAGGAAAAATGTTGACCTCCGAATCGAGCATGGTATGCCAGTTACTAGGGGAATCACAGGAATTCCGGATAAGAATACAACAACACCTCAAAAGATTTAAAGTTATAAGAATACGGTACGCAAAATATTGTTAGTAAGAAACAAAACTAACTGCGGTAATAAAGACTAGATGCCTGGTCACACGATACATTAACCCGTACGTATTCATGTACAAGTTCATGAACGAATGCATGAACCAAATAGAACAGGTTTTCTTCCCCTGTTCACGCGTTCATGCATTCGTACATAACTCGTACGGGTTAATGTATCGTGCAACCAAGGCTTAAGGTTATCCTTTCATGTCTTCAAAACTTAGTCGCCATCAGACCTTGAGGAGGGACCGAAACATGCAATCACCGTCATTTCGCCAACACTAAGCCCACTGAACGTACGTTACGCTTCCCTGGTCAAAATCAGTTATCAGAATTGTCCATCAACCCGCTTTACTATGGACACGACATTGCATTAATTAATGAACATAGCGTGCAATAATATTGGCTTAAATCAGTGCTTTTGGCCATCATCACGCGCCCATGCATTCGTGCATGCGTTCTGACAATTCACCGCTTTACATGATACAATTAGAAATGCACGTTCGTGCATGCATCAGATTGGGCAAGTACGTGTCCCTTGTAGCACGGGCACTGGGTAGCAAAGCCTTCCATGCCTCTCCTCCCTCGCCTCCTGCCGGAAGGAACATACCCCGTTCCAGTAATGCTACCCTGCGATAGGGCGTGATTTCTCATCATTGAAATTGACAATTTCTAAATAAGTTTTCGTTAAGGACTAATGCTGGGCTTGAGTTCTGTAATCGCTGTTATTATTTTTTGATCTACTACAGCGGAACACCTTTATCAAGGAAATACAACACGGATCGAATGCACATGCAAAGCTCCCCGAAGAGGTAACACACCTACTACGGATTCAGGTGGAATGCCGCACTGTGTCACTTCGGAAACACTTAAATAGCGTAATCAATTTAGCAATTAAAGCAAATACCTTGCTACAGAGGTTGACTAAAATTAGTGTCTCCCACGATGAGAAGTTTAAAGAGTACCTAAAGTTATTGAGAAAATAGGCCTTCAAGCTAGGATTACAACAACTCACATGGAGATACTATATCGCCGCGATTATTTCAACCTTAAATCTAGTAGTAATATCCCTCCCTCCGTTACCGATACTCTTACCTACGATACGACTAATAATGGAAGAAGAGAGAAATAATAGAACGAAATATGACATTGGAGGATAATGTAGAAGGGCCAGTGGGTGACACGTCTATCTCCGCTTCATTTGAGATAACATTGTCGTTAACCTTACATCCGATCACTAAATTAACATCACGAGCCGCCCATTTCAAGACATACCTGGCGATGATGTATCTTAATAGGGAATACTGGAACGATGGAATACTCATTGAAGTACGTATCAATGATGGGGGACATGCTATCAGCAACACCCGGAGGAATGCGGCGCGTAGGAAACATGTCTAACATGACACGAACTTAATGTCGGATTCAATGACATCGGGCGAAGAAAATGCCATATTTTAAAATGGTTACCATTCACGAGAGTGGAAGACATCTCAAAGGCGAGAGTTGCGGATACTTGAAGAAAATATGTGGTGAGCCAGCTATCGTTTAAATGAAGGCGAAGAAGGGAGCTTGATGTCAACACTTAATACAAAGTATCTCATAAGGGCGAAATTCATTTTGGAGAACTACGGAAGGGCAAAACAATCATTACCTACGTTCAAAAAATATACAACCCATTATACGTGATTAAGCGAAACAGCCCATTGAGAGTCAGCGACTGCTCAACCCCGCGAACGACAGCTTGGAGAGACAAAGCTTGCTAGGGGAGTAGATACTTAACATTGAAGAAAATACTACACAGGTCAGGCTGGGGGGTCATTCTGTAACTCCGAACCGATCGGTACGGGAGGCTTTTCGTCGGGTGGGACGTCACACCGACTACCGTGGTATTCTGTATGAAACCGATCGGTGCGCCGAAGGGCTTCCGTCGGGAGATCGTACCGACACGTAAAAGCTGTCGGTGCCGAGGGGGATCAGTCGGTTTGCTTGAGAGACACCGTAACAAAAGGACGACGTATATAGATTTTTGTCTGAAATAGGTTTATTTGAGGCTTGTAATAGCGATATACTTTATTCGCAGGATTAATAGAGACATTGTGTGTAATGCAAAAGTTGAAGTTATGATAATAAAAGTGACGGCCTAAGAGAAAAACCTGAAAAAACTGGAATTCCGATGTGTAGCTTTGTATTGATCGCTTGGCTCCTCAAAATGTTTTACTATTTGGCGCTATCAAGTGTACATATACAGGCCAATATTTTGCCCATGAAGCATGTTGGATTACCTTATTATAGTATGTGAAATTAATTCCCAGAAAATCCTCCGCAACAAATGTCAGTAATTATTGCGGATTAATATATTTTCTCAAATTGTAAATTTTACCCATATGGTCTTATTTTGTTTTGTTAATGTCTAATATTCAGCCACGCATGAAACCCACTAATACACACTACAGTAGTTTATTATTTGAGAAAATAGGCTATATCGTGAGATCTGGGCTTTTATTGGCGTTTTTTTGCGCTTCAGTCCGTTTCCACAACTCAACTAAACATTTTGAAGCACCTTTTAAAGTAAACTGTCAATTATCACTATGCCTCAATTAATTCGGATGAAGACATAAATACTACCAATAGTGTAACACATTCGAAGGACAAATTTTCCACTTAAAGCACGAGAAACGTTCCTGCACGGCATAATATGCTAATAAGTAGGAATTAGGTTGTTACGGAGTGAAGCAAGCAGCGAAACTTAAGGGCTCCTGATATTAATTAATATATATGTGTACCGACAATGACATACATGCAACAACAGCAAAGCAAGGAAGTGTTCAACCTCATACTTAGCGGTACCTCCACTTCATTTTCTCTCATCAGTTTTTTATACTACTCATTCAAGTCATATTTACATTCAACTTCGTTCCACGAAGACGCTAAATGAATGTTTCATGGCACGAGCGCGCAGCATTACCATTGCTATACACACGAATAAAGCATATAAATGCGAACATTTCATAATCGCCCCACAAATATGGACTACATGGCCATTCTATATTCATGATAATACTGTTCAATTAGTTTCAACAATTAATTCGAACCATCTTCCGAAGGTTTGTACTCCACACGGAGGCCACTACTGCGGCTAGAAAATCAAATATATACAACGCGATAAACTGTCTGCTTTCCATCACAAGCGTTAATTTGCTCATAAATATAATGAATAAATTGGTATACTTGACAAATCATGTTTCAACATACATACAATCACAACACATTAGTTCTCGTTGCACCTAACTTGTCTTTCGAAAACTTCATGTTCATAAATAAGGTACTTGCTATGTACTTGAAATATGGAACACTTTTTCATTGCACAAATATACATTGTCACGCACTCAATTCACTTAATTCAACTTTATTATCCTCCTCCGTTCGACATGACTGTGTGTGAATGACTTTACTTTCGACATTACTGAGTCTGTGTATTGTAGTATTTGTCACTGGATCCACTGGATCGTGCACTGGATGTTGTTTTGGTTGACAACCACGAGAGCATTAGGCGGCTTCATTTAGTCATTTGTTCTATCGTCTCCCTCGTCTCCATAGTTTGAAATGGACCATAGGACCCGCAGCTTCGGCAACACTTGGAAAATTGGGAGGGAGGAGTATCTTGAGAGGGAGGAGTTATCAAACCGACTGGAACAGCGCCCGACTTGAGTTCGCCCGAGAACGCTCCGTCGGTGAAGGAACCCCGACGGGGACTCTGTCGGTACTGTATTCATGCCGTCGGTAGGCTACCGATCGGTACGGAACCGACAAAATACAGAATGACCCCCCCTACCATATCAACCGCGAAGAGTAATATCCCTACAGCAGTCAATTCCAATTGACTCGACTATGGACTCTACGTCCATACGCAGTGTGGTACAGAATAATAAAAACGTCTCCCATAAGGTTGATTCCCTTAATGATGGGGACCCCGAATGCTACAATGCCAGATATTGTGAGCAGCATTCCGGGTTACCAACAGAATTACATTTATTCACCATCAGAAAAACTCCTTCAATTAATGAGTTAAATAGCCGCTCTAAATAGCCCATTGCACAAGTATTATTTAATGCTCTCGCGCTTAGAAGAAAACCTGCACATACGACTTCGCACAAAATGTCAACGTGACCTGCATTCCTCTACCCAATAACAAATTTAAAATGAAACAACATAGAAAACGGAAGGTCGGAATGTAAATTCCAACTAAATATCTTACGGAATACTTGCATGATATCCT
Source organism: Ceriagrion tenellum (assembly GCA_963169105.1). Lineage (NCBI taxonomy): Eukaryota > Metazoa > Arthropoda > Insecta > Odonata > Coenagrionidae > Ceriagrion > Ceriagrion tenellum. Next base: position 120,699,692 of record OY720643.1, read on the forward strand.
ACCTAGGAAAACGGCACTTTCGGAAGGCGAAACATCGCGATAAAGAATAGGAAAAACCACGACCAAAGTTACTTGGTAGTATAAAAACAAGATTAAAAACCTTTGCGTAAAATCAACATTTGACACAAAAATGAGATTTCGAACACCCAGCAAGTAGACGGTTACAAATTATATGAACGATGAAAATTGAGATTTCGCTCAACTAAGTAAGTGATTTAAAATCAAAATAAATATCTTAGGGAATACCGACATGATATCCTACCAAAGGGAAACCGTAACTTCGGAGGCGAAAAATCGAGAAAAATGGGAAAAACGGGATTAATAACACTTGCGTAAATACAACGCCGGAGCAGAAGAATTCATGAGATTTCGAACGCCCAGCAAGAAGAGGGTTACCAATAATAAGAACGACGAAGATTTCGCTCACCCAAGTGCGTCTCCCGACTCGGCTCCGATGTTCGCGGACGACGTCAGCCACCGATCTGTTTTGAGTCCCGCCTGAACCGGTCTAAACTTCACCACCAAGCAACTGGACCGCTCTGATTGCAGAAAGAAAGTCCGGCACAACCAGGCACAACCGTCACCCTTCTGTGCTATCCTGGGATTACGGGCTGTTCATCCGAGTTCTCTAACCAATAAGCTGTGAGAGAACGTTACGAGAGAGCCCACCCCTTCAGCTTCGACCAATTGGAGAAGAGCTGAGCGACGACGGAGAGGGGAGAGCAGCGAAGATATCCGAATGGGAGGGGAGGGGGGATTACGAATGGAGGGGGTGGAGGGAGTGGGTGGGGGGGGGGTGGAGGGAAGGGGGGGGACGATACGATAACGTGCGAATTACCGATTAAACGTCGACGTGCGACGAAACGTATCATCAGTTGAAAAATTCGTTTTAACAGTGTGTTTCTCATATGTGTGGCGTGTATTTAGGTGCTCTCCAGAAAAATCCCTGCACTCCACTGCGCCGTCGTAGTGCCTTTGGTCTTGATCTGAATTGTCGAACTCTAAAATTATACACTATGATTTTGACGGTTACTTGTGTTCATTGTCGCCAGGGGTTGATATCGGAATTAGATCGCGGGCAGCGAAGAGGAACTAGGTTTGTATAACGATGCTACGATAAGTTTAGTAGTGTTTGTGGATTGTTTGAAGCATTGGGATGGGAATCGCTATCACAGCGTAGATTAAATTATAGGCTTAACATCTTTACTAAATTGCAGGGAAAACATTTCTCTGACGTCGTGAAAAACATACTATTACCCCCCTTCGTACTACGGCAGATTAGATCGCGCCAATAAAATTAGAGAGATAGATTGTATAACAGATAGGTGTGAAATGTTGTTTTTTCCGCGTGCCATTCGGGACCATAACAGCTGTGATTGTCGTCATGAATAGTGCGATTAGTGACATTAGCTAGACTGAAGATCCATCTCTTTATGTCTATATATACTCTACGTTCTTATTTCTGCATGATGTAAATATTGATGTTCTTATTTATGCATGATGTTTTGAATTTGTAGTAGTAGTCCTTGTACCCCTTGCATGTTGGAACGATTGATGATAGCATGTTTCTTGGTTAGTAAATTTTAATTGGCGCGTTGCATGTGTGGTACGCTGGTTTCAATGTAGTTTCGGTGCTCTGCCGTATAATTGGTGTGGAAGCACCCCCAGCCACACACCGTTTGGGTGGCTTGTAGGGTATGACATAGATGTATATTCTCACGACGTCGGGAATGTTTTCCCAGACCTTGCTTATACCGATGACCGGGTTCATTCACAGACCACCCGATGATAGTTTTAATTTCTAGTTTTAAGGTAGTATGAGCGAGATTTCGTTATGTTAGTAAATCGATCATTTTGATCTTACTAGAAAAAAAAGGTTTCATCTTTCCAATGGTACCATAAAATTAGGACCTTACCGAACTCGTTTTAGAGATATTAACAAAAATAAAGAGGCCAATTTACATGTGTTTAATATGACTACGGCTTTCCATGGCATCTTATTTAAAGATTAAAATTTTTCTGATATTAAAGAGAGAAAGAGTGCCAGAAAGACAGGTGACGAGTTGCATGCGTCAAAATTACAAATGTAATAGCGGTGTGATTTCAAAGTTCTCTCGTTAGACTTGAAGACTCATTATTGAAAAGTTAAAAGGTGTCGGCCAAAACCGATGCAATCACGATCACAAGACTATCCATAAACTGCACAATATCAGGTAAACTTTAAGAAATTAATGCTGATGATGGTTGGTATAATGTGGTTGACCGGAGGTATCGCGACAATGAATCTGGCACATAGGATAAGACGCAGGCACTTCGGTCTCACGATGTGGAGAGGTCATTTATGAGAATAAGGAGTGGCATAGGGAGCAGCACTGAAAGCGATCTCGGAGAAAGAAGGAAAAAGTAAGGGATTCGTTTTGCGAGAGAATTAATACTAGTTATTGAATTAATAGTAATAGTACTATTGACCAGTAATGGTATTTTATTCAGTGCACCATATGTAAGCCTGTCGGCTGTATGTAAGATTGGTCGTAGCACTAGCGTATTAGTTTCTTGTCTGGCGGATCCGACTAGTAGGCCTCATGTCCGCATTCTCGGTCATCGGCCGAGGGGATTGTGCGGGGCTCCACTTTCATTAAACGGGGACGGATATTTAACTCATAGGATGCATGGTGTGGAATCACACCGTGTCATACAATGTAATGAGAAGATGAAGGAGATTCCTCACCAGAAAATAACACCGTACGGGATAAGATATACATAGCAATAGGAAATCATCAACCACAAGCAATGAGTCCGGTTCGGAGTCCTTTTCATACATCTACATCTACAGAATACCCCACGAGCCGCCGCATGGGAGTGTGGCAGGGGGAGTTAGGTCACTAGCCGTGTAAAGATTTAGGGTTTGGGAGATGAAATAGTGACGCGTAATATGGGAGTGTATTGGAGTGTACGGTAGTGTTTATTGTGATCGCTCATTGTTGGCGGAAAGAACGAGTTTTTGTACCTGTTTGGCAGTGTATCTCTCTTATTTTGTCGCATCTGTCAGACCTAGAGATGTAGTGAGGAGTCATGACAATATTATCTAGGTCACTCTGAAAAATATCAGTTCTGTATTTCTCAAGTAACCTAAGCCTAGCGCGTAGCCTACGAGTCGCTAGGGGCTCCCACTTAATCCCTCTAAAAGTTGTGAGTCATTATATGTACGCTCGTAGCAGTTTTTAACGAAGCGCGCTGCTTTCCTTTGTATTTTGTTAATTTTTTTGGTAAGATCTTCATGACCAGGGTCCCAAATGCTCGCGGCGTATTCGAGGTGTGGCCTAACCAGAGCGAAGTAGCATCTCTCTTTGACTTTTTCATCCGAGGACCATCCTATTATACGTTTAACAAAACCTAGTTTCATTAATGCTGCACCACATATGTTTTGTATGTGTAATACTAAAGTAGTCAAAATGGATTGCGAACATCACTTTAAAATTATGGTCAGATTAAACTGAAAATAAATTAGATCTTATTCGGACACTGAAAACTGAACAGCGTAGTATCGGATGCATAAAAAAGACAGACAAACCTCATCGCCACAATTTAATACATAAAAAAATATATATAGTCATATGATAATATTTATTTATTTTGACTTATTTTTGTAAAAGTGATGAGGTTTTAGTTTCAGTTGCCGCGGTCCCCATCCGCCATTATAATGAAATTTAAAAAAACCTTCAAAAAATGATTAAAAAACCTTTCCGATGAGCAATAACCCTTGTGTTACGGTTGAGATCCAGTCTACCATGGTTTCAACGTGAATACGTCCGTTGTTTACAACTTCGAAGAATAAAAAAATTGGAATTTACTCGGGGTTATTCTACTGTCGAGGTTGAACAAATTCTCTTTCCATCCCCGATTCGTCTCTCAGCCAGAGCAATCTTTCTTTCTTCCACTTTAGGCATGCATTCTCCTCCTTATTTTGAAGGCAATTGAATTATGGCTCATTAGGGGATATTTTTATTTATTCCACTCGCCTTTGCTTCAACCCTTCACCTAAGGTCGAGTCGGAAAAAAATATTTCGCCGTCTAATAACCAAGTGTTCGGACATGAGACCCGCGGGAAAGTGATTTGCTCCGAGATCCCACGCCAACCGGAGCAGATGTCTCCGGCGAGGCTCAAGTTTCATCAGACTGTTCCCACCCTCTCATTCCTTATCTTTGCAGTCGAATTTTGTCCTCTAATGTTTCAAATTTACCTCGGAATAAACAGCACGCATCTCAGGCCAATTAGAGAAATAGTTAATGCGATAGCTTATTTGTGGACAGTACGCGATGTAATCCTCATCTACGTCATACCCAGATGGACTTAAATTATTATACTGTAAATGTAGTTGACCAAGTTCTTGAAACCTCATAATCTATTTCCCCTGACACTTGTATCTGGAATTCACTGAAGCAACTTCACATGGTTTCTGCGCAACACCGGTATATTTTTCAACCACCGTCCGTAATGTTAAAACAGTGAAAGTAAAATCCTCCTTTTCGCGGACGACGCAGTATTGTACAGGGATATTAACACAGAGTCTGATAGAATTGCGTTGAAGAAAGATCTAGAAGCTGTAAGCGGATGGTGCGACACTTGGCAGTTAGAATTAAATTTTAATAAGTGCGTTGTTATGAATTTTTGGAGGAAGAGTAGCTTAACCAACGAAACGTACACAAGTAACCAAGTTGAACTAATAAATGTAGCGTCAGGAAAGTACTTAGGAGTTACCCTTACTTAGGACTTTTCATGTGGGAAGCATATACGAGAAATTTGTGGACAGGCAACTCGTAAATTAGGATTTATTAAAATAATACTAGGAAAGTGCGACGAGAAGGTAAAGAAGCGATGTAATTTTTCTCTCTTGAGACCCCACTTGCAGTACGCCATTAGTATATGAGATCCTTACAAAGTAGGACTTATTTCAGATATAGATCGAATACAGCGGAGGGCAGCTAGATTTGTTAAAAATTATTATGATAAACATAATATTGCAACAAATTTGTTGAGGGAATTAGGGTGGGAATCTCTATCCGATCGAAGGGAGAAATATAGTTTAAATTTTTTACAAAACTTTGATACAGACTATTTTTTGCCAAACGTTGAAAATATTTCGCTAGAGCCAAACTATTATGGTAGGAACGATCACAGGAGTAAGATTAAGGAAATAGACTGCAGAACCGATAGATTTAAGATATCATTTTTTCCACGTACAATAAGGGACCATAATAATTGTGATAGATCAGTTCTAGGATACTGACTAGGTTAAATAGGTTTTTTTAGCAGTGCTAAATATCTTAACACGAATTGTAGATACTAACCTCGCATGAAATCTCCGGCATGATATACTCCTGCATGTCTTAGTACCTTGCAGTGCTATTTATTTGTCGCATTATTAATACTAACCAGTAGTTATATCTTGAGTAAGAAGCTGCACAGTAGCAGGTTCCTCTACCTATCACTCTCCTAATTTGTGGTCTGACTGCGTACCGTTGTCCTGACTTCCTTTGGCATGCGCCTGGCATTCGGGGGAACGCGCGCGGTTCTGATTTAAACTGGGATGGGTGCTGCATGCCTGGTATGGAATCACCTCGTGCCACACAGCCTAGTGGTGGCTTGCACGGAATTTCGTAGATGTAGATGTTGATTGCACGCACTCTACCGCCTCTCGTTCTCCGGCCATCTCCTTGAAAGTGAAGCAGTGAAGATAGCGCAGCTAGCTAATTGACTCCTCACCGTATGGCGGAGAACTCAGCAACGATCTAAATCTACGTCATACCCTGCTAGACTCCCAAAGGGTGTGTGGCACGGGGTGCTTCCACACCAGGCATGCATGAATTATACGGCAGAACACCGAAACTACATTGAAACTAGCGTACCACACATGCAACGCGCTAATTAAAAATCTACTAACCAAGAAACATTCTATCGTCAATCGTTCCAACATGCAAGGGGTACAAGGACTGCTACTACAGATTCAAAATACCATGCATTAATAAGAACATCAATATTTACGTCATGCATAAATAAGAACGTAAAATATATAAAGAAAGAGATCTACAATCTAGCTAATGTCACTATATACACTATTCATGACGACGATCACAGCTGTTATGGTCCCGAATGATACGCGGAAAAAATGACATTTTATACCTATCGGTTCTGCAATCTATCTCTCTAATTTTATTGGCGCGATCTAATCTGCCGTAGTACGAGGGGGTTAATAGTATGTTTTTCACGTCGTCATAGAAAGTTTTTTCCTGAAATTTAGTTTGGAGGTTAAGCCTATAATTTAATCTAAGCTGTGACAGATAATCTAATGTCACTAATCGCACTATTCATGTCGACGATCACAGCTGTTATGGTCCCGAATGGTACGCGGAAAAAATGACATTTTGTACCTATCTGTTCTACAATCTATCTCTCTAATTTTATTGGCGCGATCTTATCTGCCGTAGTGCGAGGTGGTTAATAGAATGTTTTTTACGTCGTCAGAGAAATGATTTTCCTGAAATTTAGTTAAGAGGTTAATCCTATAATTTAATCTACGCTGTGGTAGCGATTCCCGTCCCAATTCTTCTAACAATCCAGAGATACTAGCAAACTTATCGTAGCATCGTTATAAAAAACTTGCTCCTCTTCGCTGCACGCGATCTAATTCCGAATACAATCCCGCTTCATATGGATCCCATACACTGGCAGCATATTCCAATGAAGTCGTGCGTCAGGGAACTAAGAAAAAGTCTTTTTAGATTTTTGAGGTAAACATATTCTCAATGTTTTTCATTTGGAGTGCGATTCCACATCGTGAGTGAGTCCTCTCTTTCACTCAGAAGTGTCGCATTATAACACGCCGAAATTGAACTCGGTTCCTCAGTGCATTTGCATGTCTTACGTGCTTCCTCACCGAATGGACGAGGACTCGACAACGATCTTCATTTCATAAGTAATCGTGCCCGGCTTAACTTTGTGGAAGTGAGTAATATCCTTGATAAAAACAACTTTGTTTCAATCCACACAATTTATTATAAATACGACCCGGGTTTCAGCAACTTCGTGCCATCATCAGGTCTGGCACGAAGTTGCCGAAACCCCATCCTGATGATGGCCCGAAGTTGCTGAAACCCGGGTCGTATTTATAATAAATTGTGTGGATTGAAACAAAGTTGTTTTTATCAAAGATCTTCTTTTCACTTGATTTTTCTTGCTAGACCGTGAGAAAATGCTGCTCTTTCCGCGCTGTAGTTCTGAAATTCATTATGACAGTATTCAATTCCAATGCTATGAAAGCGGATACAGGGAAGCGAGGGCTGTGAAACATGAGCTCCACTCGAAACATGAGACGAGACGCCACAACCTCTATAACGAGGGTCGTGGGAGCGAGGCGAAAACAACTTTCACGCGGTTCTAGCTTCCGAACTCACTGTGGAAAGGAAGGAAAACAAATACTGTTTATAACTTGAAAGTGGCTGAACAGGATGGCTACTGATATCCAATTTTCAAATTCCCTGTCCTTTCCCTGACTCTTCCCTGATGGATTTACCAATTTCCCTGACTGATCGCCAAAAGGTCACCCATTATTGGAATATTTTTTTCTGCTGAATTAAATTTTCTACGGAAGCTTTAAATTTTCTGATCATCGTTTCGTATTTTTAGAACTGCAAGTATGTATTTATTATAAGCTAGTTTCAGTTGGCGAAATAAAGGGCTGGAAAGACTGGCCGATAAACGTAATGGTAGAAACAACGAGGATTCCTATTCCAGTTTCTCCCTGACTGTTACGAGAATTCCCCGACTTTTCCAGAAATTCGAAATTCCCTGACAATTCCAGGTTTTCCCGGTCCTCCCTAACGATCGCCACCCTGCTGAATGATGGTGGGGCCACTGCGAGTCGAATGAAGAAAAAAATATTACCAACTACTAGTAAATAAGCAAGCCCTTGGCCAGAAAATTTTTTCGGGGTTAGTGGGTTTTCAATTACGAGTGTTCCCCCAAAATATTTCTGGCTAAGGCCTTTAAGTGGGCCCCAGACGAGCAAGCTGCTTGATCAAACGGTTCAGTCAACCGATTGACGCGTGCTTCAATCAACCTTCAACCAACCTTCAATCAACCCTTCAATCTTTTGATCGAAACTCATTCTCTGTTGAGTTTCCGACTCGAGAAGTGAAGAGTCTGTCGTGGAGTGTCTCTGAATGAAAATGGTTTCGAATACAGGTTTGGCCTTTCTTGCCTTGACATTGGTTGTCAAGGCAAGAAAGTCGAGCGGAAGAAACTAGTTAAGAGGAAACGTCGTTGGTCCAAGGAGTGGTATAAAATGAGAAACCGCTTCACTCATGGACATTTACTTAACGTTCTGCGCGATACGGAACCAGAAGACTACAGGAACTTCATTAGAATGGACCAAGAGAGTTTTGATTGTTTACTGAAGTTAGTACGGCCCAAAATAGAGAAGAAGGATACAATTATGCGTGAAGAGAAACCTGCAACTTAGAGACTTTCCATCCCATTAAGGTACCTAGCTTCTGACATGGATTTGGAAGACCTGAAATTCATGTGCGCCATTGCTCCCCAGACTCTGGAACTCATTATTATGGAAACCTGCTCTGCAATTATCGAGACATTGAAAGATAACATTCAGGTATGTATGTATTTTCTCTTTATTCTCTTTACATTTTGAACAAAAAATAAATCAAATAAGTAGGATGTAAACAAGGTGCAAGGGCAAAGGAGGCAAAATTTGTTACAAAAAAATGATCATAAAAAACTTGGCTGGAAAAAATTGAATCTAAAATAACGACTCAGTGATGCAACTGAAAACAAATTAAACAAGTTTTAAATGCATGCACTCGTATATAACTGAGATTTGGTTTTCACAATTTCACATGGAGTTGAATGATGAGAGAAACTCGGCAGCATTTGCATTTTCTGAGATTTCATGGTTTGGCTTTTGGTACGCTGAAGCGGGAGAAGGGCCAGTTGGACAAGAAGGGGAAGTTAGGAGGACGCTGGGGTAGTGTTGTCAATTATAACCCGAATGAGTCGAAATTCACGATGACGATGGAGATGGCGTAGGTGAGCTACGTTGGTACCTTTCAAAAAGCACTCCTTCCCTTGTCAAAGTGCCCATTTCTGCTTCAAAAAGCGTGTCATTAATGAGTTTTTCTGCGAAGCGTCTTTGGTCTGGAAGTAACTGTTATAATTTCATAGCCCAGCCTATAGCTAATATGTCCTATTCTGTCTTAGGTCGCTTAAAATACTCAGTAGCTAACCCCGCTAGTTGTTCAGTGGAATCTGGCTGACCTTTCCTTCTCTTGTTTGGGATAAGGTGGTCCAGTCCTCATCAGACAACGGTTGCTGTAACATAAAATAAATGAACAAATTAATGAAAACGGTGGAGATCATACTTAAAAATATGTGATTACGTTCATTTATATATGTATTTGTTTCTCATGTAACTATGAAAAGGTTTGTTTCGTTTTTTGAAGGTTTCGAAATCTGAAGAGGGATGGAAACAAGTCGCACAGGAATTCGAAGACCAATAGAATTTCAGTAACTGCGTTGGGAGCGTCAATGGCAAGCACGTGTCACTCCAAAAGCCTGCCAACGCCGGCTCTTACTGCTACAATTAAAAAGGGTCTTTTACATTGCGCTAATGGCTATTGTCAATGCAATACATCAATTTATGATGGTCGACGTTGGAGCAAATGGCCGTGTGTCAGAGTCATGAAGAACACGCTGTTTTGGCGCAACTTGTCTGAGAACCGACTTAACATGCCTAATTCTCGTGAGTTACCAGGTACTGGTAAAAAATTTCCGTACGTGTTCGTTGGAGATGAAGCTTTTCACCTACTCCCTAATTTTATGAAACCCTTTAATAGAGCCGTTTTGACGGACGAAAAAAGGATTTTTAATTACAGATTGTCCCGTGCAGGGAGGGTAGTTGAAAATTTTTTTGGAATAATAACCAAGAGATTCAAAATATTCCAAAAAATACATTAAATTTGAACCACACAAAGCTAGAAAAATTGTTTTGGCATGCTGTCATTTGCACAACTACTTGTGCATGAGAACCAGAACCAACTATAATATTTGCAACCTCATGAGGTTGATATTGAAAATACTTGTACTGGCGCTGAGGAACCTGGGTCATGGAGACAAGAAACTCAACTGCTGGCACAACTTCAAAGAACCAAAGGCAACTCAACGGTTGAAGCAAAAAAAGTAGGGGATGACTTTTGCGAATTCTTCAACACCTGTGGGTCAGTTCTATGGCAAAACAATTGCCTGCATAACTAGTGTCAACAAAACTTAGCAGTAGCGAATCGTCTTTTTTTAGTTTTTTACAGCTTTGTAGTCTTTGTAGCCAGTGGAATGGTACAAGTTAGCTAATACTAACAAATCTCGTATTCTGTTATGAAACTATTTACCTTCAATGGAATTAATTGTTTCATAGTCAAATAAATAAACAAATTAAGAAAATAGAGGAATCGGTACGTTATTTAACCTAATTTCATGCCCCTCCACAGTAAGTAGGTACAATAAAATCAAATTCTTACCTCTGAAGTTGCTGTTTCTGCGACTTCGATCTGATCTTTTATGAAGGCGAGGTCGTTGTAATACCACAGCGTATGTTCCGGGATGTCATCAGTTGACGCCCCAGACTATTTTTTCCTCTCGATCGCCTTGTGGTCCCGGTTAAAATTCGTTCTTAAAACATTTATTTTTTTTAAATTCATTTGCTGTGAAGTCCGGTTTAAACACCTTTAAAGCCCCCACTATTTTCTCAAATGCCGCACTTTTTTTATTTCGGTTAAAGTAGTCTTTGCTTTACACTTTCCACAGCTCAGGGCAAACCCTGTATAGCTCTACCAGTAGGCTGAAGAAACTCACGCTCCGAACTTTCGTAAACAAAATTGCACTGCTTTTTTGCGAATTTTCAAAACTTTGAGATTCAGTTTCCGCGTTTTGAGGGAGCGATGTGTCCTCCATGATTGCCGGCGAGTGACTGACGCAATGCTTGATCAAAATTGGTGTAGACAGTCAAGCACCCTCGTCAACCGCTTGAGTCATTCTAACTTTCTATCAATCACCGTCAACGCTTGGCTCAAACGTCAAATGGGTTCCTAGACGTTAAACCACGCTTGATTCAATCGATTGACTCCAGCTTTTGATCAAAATGACTGACCGTCTAGGGCCTCCTTTAGGTTATTAGTTTGAAGCATGGAATAGAGCTCCCACAAATACATTTTTTGGAGTGGAGCTTGAGACGCTGCTCCCTAGATTAATATTTATTTCAGACGTGATTGTATAATCTTGCAGAGGGACAGGCTATATGAAAATTCTTTGGCGAGAAAGCAGAGACTAACGACGAATTCTCCGTTAATCAGAGTTATTACGAAAGAAGAGTCTATGGATGAGGTATCTGCATCCGAATCTTCATTTAACTCTTCCAAAGTTGCGAGGATGGGTTTAAATAGCTGTTTGAATTTTAGAAGAGCATTATGATTTTCAACCCATCTCGTTTCACATATTGATATCACGGTGGTTGCGAGACATTTTGGTGGAATAGATTTCATTTTTTCTCGCAGCAAAACCATCCTTTTGGTAGAACTCTTCAAAAATGTAATAACTGACTCAGTACTATCAACGTAATTTTTCGCACTCTGCACCTTACATGAATGACACAAAAGTAGGTGAAATGAGTGAGAGCTAGAGTGAACGTATATACGAGGATTGAGGATGATTTTCCTAATAAACGCTTGAACGCCTTTGAATGACCCTTTCATTGCTGAAGCGCCATCATACCCTTGTCCAACCATATTTTCGCAATACAGAACAAGTCTATGCACAAATTTTATGACAGTATTTGCAATATATTCTCCAGTTACGCGTTCTAAGCAAACAATTCTCAAAAAAATCTTCTCTTGTGACATAGCGAGTTTCGATTTTGGACGTGTAACGTACACATTTAGGCAATTATTCATAACCTATAATATCTGCGGTTTCATCTATGCATATAGAGGATACTCCTGCTTCGACTACATTTTTCACGATTTTTTTCAATTATTTCTCCATAGATATTTATTAATTCGTTTTGAATGGTTGGACTCATGTTGGAGGCATTCAATGACATATTTTCGGTGTGCTTAAGGAGTTTTTGAGCACCACACTACATCCTCATTCGTAGTACAGCCCTAAAATTTCCATCCTTTCCCGGAGATGGAATTCACTGCCTGATGATGTTAAAGCATGTAAACCCATCGAAAGTTTTAAAAGAAAATTTTTCGATTTGATAAATTCCAACATGTTGAAATGAAAAGTGAAATTGATTGTTGTATCTTTTGGATTATAATATATTATGTAATATTATGTTCACAATCTCATTCACTCTATGTAATATTATGTATATATTTATTCAGGATCTTTGAGTTGTATTCTTTGTAGTTGTTCATTTAGCAAGGACCAATGAGTCCACGACAATAAATGTTTATTATTACTATTATCATTAACCATGAGTTCTGCATCACCTGCAGATAGTGGGCCAGAATGGTTGGTTCCTCTCAAAGAAAGTTCTAGTCAATAATATTTATACGCCACGACTGGGATAATTAGTGACTTAAAAGCTGGATTCCTGTAAGCATGCATTCCTTAAATGGTATCCATGATTTCCACAATCCTTGAAAGTTTAAAATGCATCTTTCCAATCTTTAAATGGCTCTTTCAAAAATGGTTTCAATTTTTCACCCTACATCTACGCTGCGATACCCTGCGAGTCACCAGAGGGTGTGTGGCAGGGGGAGAATATCACCAAGCATGCAATATTGACATGCAAATAGGATATTTAATGGAGACATAATAGATAAAGGGTCGCATGCAGCTAGATGGTTAGTATCTACATAATAAGAAAGGGATTATTGGTATTACATGCATCATGCACTACACACTACTCTTATTATATTTCACCTACCTATCCCTTTGCTACGCTGCCTATTGTTCTCTCTTATGGTACGCGGGAAAAATGACATTTTAAATCTATCGGTACGACAATCTATCTCTCGTATCTTGTTAATATGATCAAACCTAGCATTATACGCGGGGGTTCTCAATATATATCTAACGTCATCTGTGAACAAATCGGTTTCGAATTTACTTAAAAGGTTTAACCTAAATTTTAACCTACGTTCTAATAGTAATTCCCATCCTAGTTCTTCTATTAAACTCGTAACACTAATACAATTATCAATACGGCCTTTAACAAATCTAGCGGATCTCATTTGCACACGCTCTAATTCTTTACTTATACCTTCCTCGTACGGATCCCATATACTAGCGGCATATTCTAAATGAGGCCTGAGAAGTATAAAATAGCTTCCTTCTCGTACTCTCTCATCGCTATTGCCTAGAACCCTTTTTACGAATCCTAATCTACGGTTTGCTACACTAGTTATTTCCCTGATGTGTTTCCCCCATGACATGTCTTCAGTGATGGTGACGCCTAAGTATTTAATAGATTCTACGTTAGATATTTTCTTTTCTTTGATGCAATAATTATTCCGGGGAAAGCTATTCCTTTTCCCAATGTTCATAATCGCGCATTTCTTCAAATTTAATTCTAGCTGCCAACTAACACACCAATCATTAATCGCTTATCCTTAGCTAAATACTGACTGCCCTCTACATTTATAATTTCCTTATACACTACCGCATCATCGGCAAAAAGACGGAGCTTGCTATTTTTTACTACTTTATTCAAGTCATCTACATCTACGTCATACCCTGCAAGCCAACCAAAGGGTGTGTGGCAGGGGGTGCTTTCACACCAGGCATGCATCAATAATACGGCAGAACACCGAAACTACATTGGAACCAGCGTATCACACATGCAACGCGCCCATTAAAATCTACTAACCAAGAAACATTCTATCGTCAATCGTTCCAACATGCAAGGGGTACAAGGACTACTACTACAGATTCCAAATATCATGCATGAATAAGAGCATCAATATTTACATCATGCATAAAAAAGAACGTAAATATTTAAAGAAAGAGATCTACAATCTAGCTAATGTCACTATTTACACTATTCATGACGACTATCACAGCTGTTATGGTCCCGAATGGTACGCGGAAAAAAAAGACATTTTATACCTATCGGTTCTACAATCTAGCTCTCTAATTTTATTGGCGCGATCTAATCTACCGTAGTACGACGGGGTTAATAGTACGTTTTTCACGTCGTCAGAGAAATGTTTTTCCTGAAATTTATTTAGGAGGTTAAACCTATAATTCAATCTACGCTGTGATAGCGATTCCCATCCTAATTCTTCTAACAATCCAGACACACTAGCCAACTTATCGTAGCATCGTTTTACAAGCCTAGCTCCTCTTCACTGCTCGCGATATAATCCCGATATCAACCCTGCTTCGTATGGATCCCATATATTGGCAGCATATTCCAGATGAGGCCTAACGATTGAAAGATAACAACGTTCTTTCACTTTCTCATCACATTTTCCGAAAGCCTAGCTTCCTGTATAGTTGTCCGCATATTTCCCTAATATGTTTCCCCCAAGATATGTCGTGAGTAATTGTGACCCCTAAGTACGTACCAACTTTGCGGTAATTATTTCCGTATTATTAATCCTGTAAGCCTTACCTGGCCTATTTTTCTTTTTCCAAAAGCTGACTGCTACGCACTTTTTTATGTTTTGCTCCATCTGCCACTTTTCGAACCAAACATGAATAGCAAGTAGGTCGATTGTTAACGAGTCGCTATCTTCGGAATTTTCAATATTCCTATACACAACCGCGTCGTCTGCGAAGAGTCTAAGCTTACTTTTAACGATGTTGATAATATCATTTATGTATAAGAGAAATAAAAGTGGACCAATGACACTTCCCTGAGGAACACCCGATGTGACGCTGTGTCTGGCATGATACCATCTATGACAACCCTTTGATTCCGCCCATGTAAGAACTGATTAATCCAACTAATAATGTTTTTATCTATTCCGTATGCTTCTAGTTTTGAGAGTAACTTAACGTTAGGTACCTTATCGAATGTTTTCTTAGAACCTGGAAATATCGCGTCAATTTGAACATCATTTTCACCCGAGAGTAAGATGTCATAAACGAAGAGGGCCAATTGAGTTTCGTAAGATCTACCCTTTCGAAATCCGTGTTGGTTATTTATTAATAATTCCTCCCTATCTAAATGACTCATAATGGAGCTTACGATTATGTGTTCAAATACCTTACAGGAAATGGATGTGAGAGAAATAGGCCTCTAGTTACTAGGGTCTTCCCTGTCGCCGCTTTTGAATACAGGTGTGACATTTGCTACTCCCTAGTCCTTAGGCCCAACGTGATCTACTAATTATTTGATAAATGTTAATTCTAAGTAAGGCGCTATGTCTGATGCCAATGTTTTATATACGCGAGCAGGTATTTGATCGGACCGGGGGATTTGTTGGGGTTGATATTTTTTAGCTGATGTTCTATGCCGCGACAATTTATAATAATTTCAGGCATAAATGTTTGGGAACGAACTGGCTGCGGATCGAAAAGATGTGGTGTGCAAGTAGTGAAAATGCTTTGGAAGATTGAATTTAACGAATTGGCTTTTTGTAGCCTTTTGGTTAGCTTTTCCCTTTTGATGTTCTTAAGCGTGTGTACTGTTGATTTATTTCCTTGGGTGTCCCTAACATACGACCAAAATGCCTTGGGATTATCGTTCAAGTGTTCTCCAAGTAATTTACTTTTGAAATCAGCTAACGTCCTTTGGCTCGCTTTTTTTGCTAAGAGTTTAGATATTTTGTAATTTTCGGTGACTGTGTATAGTTCTTCGGAGGATTTGTTAATTTTTGCCCTCTTTAACCTAGCATGACATGTTCTCTGGTGCTTTAATGTTTTCCTATCCTCCGCGTTATACCAACAAGGCTCTGCATTGGCTCTTTTCCATTTACTTGGTATGTATTTGCTAACTACTGATCGTGTAACGTTGAGGAAAGTATTCCACAAAACCTCAGTATAACTGTTGATACTTATTTTTTGAAAATTAGTAAATGAATTTTGCAACTCTCGTTTCATACCTTCGTAGTCAGCCTTATCAAACAAGTAGTTTTTTCTTTGTGGAATATGTTTCTTGTTCATGCTCACAGAAAATTTAGCTTTAACTATCTTGTAGTCGCTTATTCCTTTATTAGAATGTGGTCGCTTATCCCCTTATTCCCTTATCATTTCCCTTTACGTAGAGAAGAAATAAAATTGGACCTATCACGCTTCCCTGGGGAACACCTGATGTAACTTTTTCACCTGAGCTGACACCATCTAATACCACCCTTTGAACGCGTTCATGTAAGAAGTCTATCCAGCCTACTGTATTACTGTCTATCCCGTATGATGCTAACTTCGCGAGTAACTTGCAGTGGGGAACCTTGTCAAAAGCTTTTCTAAAGTCAAAAAACGCTACGTCTATCTGTACTTTACCTTCTCCGGCAACTAAAATATCGTGAACAAAAAGACCCAATTGAGTTGCGCTAGACCGTCACTTTCTGAACCCATGCTGGTTTGTTATCAATATATCCTGGCTGTCGAGGTGTCCCATTATTGATGTAACTATTATGTGTTCTATAATTTTACATGATAGTGACGTTAATGATATTGGTCTATAATTACATGGCTGTTCCCTATCTCCGCTTTTATAAATTGGGGTCACGTTTGATATCTTCCAGTCTTGTTCTTCGTGTGTTCTTCGAGGGATTTGTTAAATATTACTTTAAGATACGGAGCCATTTCGAGAGCTAATTCTTTATAAACACGAGCTGGAATTTCATCAGGACCTGAGGGCTTGTTCGGGCCAATTTTATTTAGTAAGGATACCATTCCGCTACAAGATATATCGATCGGGGGCATTGGTTGCTGAAATCGGTCTGGTATGGTTTCGTGCAAACTACGCTTAGATTGATTAAAAACGCTCTGAAAGATATAATTCAACAAATTAACCTTATCTAAACTGGAAGTTGCTATTTCGCCTCTATCGTTTTTCAAGGAATTAACCGTTGACTTTTTAGTTCCCTGTACTTCCCTAACATATGACCAAAACGCTTTCGGATTTCCCTCTAGTTGTTCTCAAAGTACTTTTCTCTTGAATTCGCTAAACGCTTTTCTAAGGGCAGATTTTGCGGCTGCTTTACAAATTTTATAATGTTCGATAGTATTTTTTAGATCGCTATTAGCTACATTTTTTTTCATTTTTCTTTTTTTCGCGTGGCTAACTCGGCGTTTTAAACTTTTTCTAACCTCCGTGTTGTACCTTCTTGGTTCCCTATTCTCACTCTTATACTTATGAGGTATATATCTGTTGACAAGTGACCGCGTAATTTGGAGGAACTCTTTCCATGTATTGTCTGTATCACTATTGTTGCTAATTTTCACGAATTTTTCAAAAGAAGTAATTTAGTCATGCCTAAATCCGTTAAAATCTGCTTTACTAAAAAGGTAAATCTTTCTTTTTAATTTAAAATTTTTTTCAGGATTGAGGGAAAATTTTACGTGTACTACCTTGTGGTCGCTTATTCCATCGACATTTTCAACTTAAATAACTTTTTCAGGGATGTTTGTGGCAAGTAAATCGAGAACATTCTCCCCTCTATTATGGAAATTTACTATTTGATGCAGTGCGTATGATGCGAACAGGTTAAGCAATGACCCGCAGATTTCTTTGTCCCTACCCCCAGACTTATGACTACATGTTTTCCAATCTATCGATGGTGTATTGAAATCTCCACCTACAAAAATCTGTCGTTCGTTACCATGGGAATTAATTGACCTGATCTGTTTCTCGAGTTCTAATACTGAGTGTACATCGGAATGGGGTGGTCTATAGTAGGCACAAACATATATTACTTTCGAATTAGCACATTGAATGGAACACCATACACTTTCTATTATATTATGGGGAATCACTTCTATTTTGCTGACTATTGTGTTCTTAACTGCGATAAATACTCCCCCTCCCAGTCGACTCTCTCTATCTACCAGATACCCATGTAAGCTCAATATTAAGACTCGAAAGTCAACTCAGTAAGTTAAAAACTCAAAAAAACGACTGTCATATTATAATCGGTGGGGATTTCAATCTTCCGTCCATAGACTGGGACACTTATAGTTTTATCACTGGGGGGAAAGACAAAGACCTTTGTGAGTCACTCCTGTATACATTCACATCTCACTCACTACATCAATTAGTCACTGCTCCAACTAGAGGGAAAAATACACTTGATCTTTTAGCGACAAATATTCCACACATGGTTGTAAACATAGGTACGGATAAGGGAATAAGCGACCACAAGATAGTTAAAGCTAATTTTTCCGTAAGCATGATCAAGAAATATAATCCACAAAGAAAAATCTACTTGTTTAATAAGGCTGACTACGAAGGTATGAAACGAGAGTTGCAAAAGTCATTTACTAATTTTCAAAAAATAAGTATCAACAGTAATACTGAGGTTTTGTGGAATACTTTCCTCAACGTTACACGATCAGTAGTTAGCAAATACATACCAAGTAAATGGAAAAGAGCCAATGCAGAGCCTAGGTGGTTTAACGCGGAGGATAGGAAAACATTAAAGCACCAGAGAACATGTCATGCTAGGTTAAAGAGGGCAAAAATTAACAAATCCTCCGAAGAACTATACACAGTCACCGAAAATTACAAAATATCTAAACTCTTAGCAAAAAAAGCGTGCCGAAGGGCGTTAGCTGATTTCAAAAGTAAATTACTGGGAGGACAATTGAACGATAATCCCAAGGCATTTTGGTCGTATGTTAGGGACACTCAAGAAAATAAATCAACAGTACACACGCTTAAGAATATCAAAAGGGAAAAGCTAACCAACAGTCTACACAAAGCCCATTCGTTAAACTCATTCTTCAAAAGCATTTTCAGTACTTATACACCACATCTTTTCGATCCTCAGCCTGTTCGTTCCCAAACATGTATGCCTGAAATTATTATAAATTGTCGCGGCATAGAACATCAGCTAAAAAATATCAACCCCAACAAATCCCCCGGTCCAGATCAAATACCTGCTCGCGTATATAAAACATTGGCATCAGACATAGCGCCTTACTTAGAATTAATATTTACCAAATCTTTAGTAGATCACGTAGTGCCTAAGGACTGGAGAGTAGCAAATTTCACACCTATATTCAAAAGCGGCGACAGGGAAGACCCTAGTAACTATATGCCTATTTCTCTCACATCCATTTCGTGTAAGGTATTTGAACACATAATCGTAAGCTCCATTATAAGTCATTTAGATAGGGAGGAATTATTAATAAATAACCAACACGGATTTCGAAAGGGTAGATCTTGCGAAACCCAATTGGCCCTCTTCGTTCATGACATCTTGCTCTCGGGTGAAAATAATGTTCAAGTTGACGCGATATTCCTCGATTTTAAGAAAGCATTCAATAAGGTACCTCACGTTAAGTTGCTCTCAAAACTAGAAGCATATGGAATAGATAAAAACATTATTAATTGGATTAATCAATTCTTACATGGGCGGGAACAAAGGGTTGTCATAGACGGTATCATGTCAAACACAGCGTTACGTTGGGTGTTCCTCAGGGAAGTGTAATTGGTCCACTTTTATTTCTCTTGTACATAAATGATATTAGCAACGTGGTTAAAAGTAAGCTTAGACTCTTCGCAGACGATGCGGTTGTGTATAGGGATATTAACAATTCCGAAGATAGCGACTCGTTAACAATCGACCTACTTGCTATTCATGCTTGGTGCGAAAAGTGGCAGATGGAACTAAACATAAAAAAGTGCGTAGCAGTCAGCTTTTGGAAAAAGAAAAATAGGCCAGGTAGGGCTTACAGAATTAATAATACGGAAATTATTCACGCCGAGTCTGTTAAGTACTTAGGGGTCACAATTACTCACGATCTATCTTGGGGAAAACATATTAGGGAAATATGCGGTCAAGCATATAGGAAGCTAGGCTTTATCAAGAGAGTACTTGGAAAATGTGATGAGAAAGTGAAAGAATGTTGTTATTTTTCAATCGTTAGGCCTCATCTGGAATATGCTGTTAGTGTATGGGATCCATACGAAACGGGGTTGATATCAGAGTTAGATCGCGTCCAGCGAAGAGGAGCTAGGTTTGTGAAACGATGCTACGATAAGTTGGCTAGTGTGTCTGGACTGTTAGAAGAATTAGGATGGGAATCGCTATCACAGCGTAGATTGAATTATAGGCTTAACCTCCTAAATAAATTTCAGGAAAATCATTTTACTGACGACGTAAAAAAGATACTATTAACCCCTTCGTACTACGGCAGATTAGATCGCGCCAATAAAATTAGAGAGCTAGATTGTAGAACCGATAGGTATAAAATGTCATATTTTCCGCGTACAATTCGGGACCATAACAGCTGTGATCGTCGTCATGAATAGTTCGAGTATTGACAATAGGGAGGCAGTAAATCTTTCTCATTATATATTCTGCTCTCTTATTTAGGCATGATGTAAATATTGGTGTTCTTATTTATGCATGATATTTTGAATCTGTAGTAGTAGTCTTTGTATCCCTTGCATGTTGGAACGATTGAAGATTGAATGTTTCTTGGGTATTAGATTTTTAATTGGCGCTTTGCATGTGTGGTGCGCTGGTTTTAGTGTAATGTCGGTGTTCTACCCTATCATTCATGCATGCCTGGTGCGAAAGCACCCCCTGCCACACACCCTTTGGGTGGCTTGCAGGGTATGACGTAGATGTAGATGTATCTCTCCTGTATACCCTAAAATTTACTGGAAAAATTTCACTATCAGCAATATTGCTTGTTAACCAACTTTCCATTCCTATAATTATGTCAGAATTAGTACTCTCTATAAGGTGATGGAATTCAGGTATCTTGCTTCTTAAACTACGACAATTAACTACCACTACTGAAAATTCCTCTATTTTAATATGTCTGCTTATTGTATTTGTGGGTTTTCTGATTTCTAAATTATTGGGAAAGTTACAGCTTGGAAATTCATGGGTGTCGTTTGGATTTGTTTTTCCTTCTTCTGTGCTTTCTTCTGTCCCGCTAAACCTACACTGGGTTGTTTGATCAACTCGTTATTCTTTGCTATCCTGGTGAATGGCAAGTTATTTAATGGCCCACTATTTGACCTACTCTCTTCCCTAAACATTTCTAATTTATTGTCATCTATTAAGCTTTTCCTATGCCTTAAACTTTGTGTACTCTTTATTATCTGACATTCTGGAAATACACTGATTTCGTTCCCACTAACTGACCTACTCTCTTGCCCACCATCTATGCTAAACTTGCTGGGTATGCTCAAATATCCTGCACGCTACCTTCTGCGATGCCTATATCCTATAATGCCCCGAAAGAATGGAGAAGAATGTATTCCCGGTATGAAAAATATCGGAATTTGAGTGAACAATTGAAGAGAAGAACTAGTAGGGGTGAGCATCGATGACCGATAGTTCAGAAACATCGATAGTTAGCGTCCGATGGTCGGTGTTTTCCCCGTCGATAGTTTGTCGCGTCTATTGATTTCAAATATCGATGGTTACCTCACTATGCTCATTCCATAACTGAACTTCCTGAGGGAGGTGTCGCAGGAAAGGGACAAGGATTGCTTTTCTGCGAGACGAACATCGAGGGTTACACGAACATTTTTTGTACGAATGCATCTGAAAAGACAATTCCGTAGCGTGAACAGATATCCCAGCCCGTTTAGATTCGGCCAATAACCTTGAAAAAGATCGTTCGAGCATTAATTCCCGAATAAACGTAATTGATGACTCGAGAGGCTTCGGTTTCGCAAGGTGAAAAATTCCGCGATTCTTCTTCGCCGAAATGATGCGCCATGGTAGACAAACTGTTTGAACATAACGATTTTCGGGATATTTATGGCCAAAGAAGCTCTTCCGACCTCCGATTTGGTTTCGTCAGATAGATATTGTGCATAGAGGTCGAATCTTCCGAATGTTGGCAATTCCGCCATGTATTTATTTATTTATTTAAAGTAATAAAACCACATGCAGCTATATCGCCATTTTATAGTGGCCATGTAACAATACACACACTTAAGGACATATACAAGCAAACTTAACAACTGGTTGCAAGCAGAAATTATGGAAATATATTTAAAAAAAGAAAACTGGGGGAATAACTACTTAGGTGAAAGATACAAAAGAGAAAGGCTTATAAGTAGGATTTAGATGAAAGTGCAAAAGGATGGATGTGGGAAGGGAGGGAATTCAATGGAGAGAGGAGAGGCGGAAGAAAAGAGAACGTTTAGTGATCGAAAGTGTAGGAATGGGAAGCACATGTGGAGTAAAGGGTGAGAACGGGTGGGGCGGGATGGAACTTTGAAATTGATATAAGAGAGCAATTCAGGGCATACGATGGTGGAATTAAGAATATTATAAATAAATATTAAGTCTGCTGTGAGTCTATGAGTGGGGAGATTATGGATGGAGAGATGTGATAGAATAGCCTTGGTGGACATATTACGACACTGTGGTAATCTATTCTTAACTATTTTAGCAAAGAAGTTGCAGACACGGTCCAGCGATGAAAGATTAGTTTGAGAAGAGATAGACCAGATGGGGCAGGAATAGGTAAGAATTGGAAGAATAATGGAAGAGAAAAAAGTTCTAATTGCTCGGGGCTCATTAATTTCGGTAAAACGATGTACATTTAACTTCGTAGATACTCAAGCAGTATCCAGATCGTAGCCCAATATAACTTTGACGTCAATACAAATCATTTATCAGTCATTCTATAGCGGCACGAAAAAAAAATTAAGGTCGCGGGTTCGAATCCCGCTAAGCTGGATCCCTTCAAACCTTTCAGGACATGGGGATACGCATTTCCTTGTATGACATAAAAACCTTGATTTAAAAAGACCAAGGCACGGATTTCACTGTTAGTTGAAAATAAGTTAAAAAGATATTCTCCTACAGAAAATGACATTTTCCTCAGAGTTCGCATTTAATTTGAACATCGGTTGGAAAGAAAAATTCTCCGGCGTCTTGTCAGTGGTAGTTATATGGTTTCCAAAATGGTCAATCACCGAAATATTATATATAGTTAGGACACGAACCTAACATGAAAACAGAACATGTAGTTTATAAGGAAATTAGAAATGAAGAGGAGAGACAGTTATTAGCTAAGGATTTAGATGCGATTGATGATTGGTGTGATAGATGGAAACTGGAATTGAATTTGAAGAAATGCGCGATTATGAATTTTCGGAAAAAGAATGGCTTTCCCCGGAATAATTATTGCATCAAAGAAAACAAAATATGTACTTAACGTAGATTCAATTAAATACTTAGGCGTCACCATCACTGAAGACATGTCATGGGGGAAACACATCAGGGAAATAACTAGTGTGGCAAACCGTAGATTAGGATTCGTAAAAAGGGTTCTAGGCAAATGCGATGAGAGAGTACGAGAAAGAAGATATTTTACACTTGTCAGGCCTCATTTAGAATATACCGCTAGTATATGGGATCCGTACGAGGAAGGTATGATTAAAGAATTAGAGCGCGTGCAAAGGAGATCTGCTAGATTTGTCAAATGCCGTTATGATAATTGTATAAGTGTTACGAGTTTAATAGAAGAACTAGGATGGGAATTACTATCAGTACGCAGGTTAGAATTTAGGTTATATAATTCGTTCATTCGACGGGAAATAGGTTGCGTTAATAAAAACTGAGCTCCACTCAAAACATAATTACTCACGACATATCTTGGGGAAAACATATTCGGGAAATGTGCGGTCAAGCATACAGGAAGCTACATCTACATCTACGTCATACCCTACAAGCCACCTAAAGGGTGTGTGAAATGGGGTGCTTACACACCAGGCATACATGAATTATACGGCAGAACACCGCAACTACATTGAAGCCAGCGTACCACACATGCTACGCGCCCATTAAAATCTACAAACCAAGAAAAATTCTATCGTCAATCATTTCCAACATGCAAGGGGTACAAGGACTACTACTACAGATTCAAAATATCATGCATAATTAAGAACATCATGCATAAATAAGAATGTAGAGAATATAAAAAGAAAGATCTACAGTCTAGCTAATGGCACTTTTCGTACTATTCATGACGACGATCATAGCTGTTATGGTCCCGAAAGGTACGCGGAAAAAAGGACATTTTATACCTTTCGGTTCAACAATCTATCTCCTTATTTTATTGACGCGATCTAATCTGCCGTAGTACAAAGGGGGGTAATAGTATGTTTTTTACGTCGTCAGAGAAATGATTTTCCTGAAATTTAGTTAGGAGGTTAAGCCTAAAATTAAATCTACGCTGTGATAGGGATTCCAATCCTAATTCTTCTAACAATCCAGACACACTAGCCAACTTATCGCAGCATCGGTTCACAAACCTAGCTCCTCTTCGCAGCAGGCCATCTAATTTGATATTAACTCCGCTTCGTATGGATCCCATACACTATCAGCATGTTCCAGATGAGGCCTAACGATTGAAAAATAACAACGTTCTTTCACTTTATCATCACATTTTCCGAGTACTCTCTTGATAAACCCTAGCTTCCTCTATGCTTGACCTCATATTTCCCGAATATGGTTTCCCCAAGATATGTCGTGAGTAATTGTGACCCCTAAGTACTCTGACTATATTTCACCTACCTATCCCTTTGCTACGCTGCCTATTGTTCGCTCTTATGGTACGCGGGAAAAATGAAATTTTAAATCTATCGGTACGACAATCTATCTCTCTAATCTTGTTAATATGATCAAACCTAGCATAATACGCAGGAGTTCTCAATATATATCTAACGTCATCTGTGAACAAAACGGTTTAACCTAAATTTTAACCTGCGTTCTGATAGTAATTGCCATCCTAGGTCTTCTATTAAACTCATAACCCTAATACAATCATCAATACGGCCTTTAACAAATCTAGCGGATCTCATTTGCACACGCTCTAATTCTTTACTTATACCTTCCTCGTACGGATCCCATATACTAGCGGCATATTCTAAATGAGGCCCGACAAGTGTAAAATAGCTTCTTTCTCGTACTCTCTCATTGCATTTGCCTAGAACCCTTTTTACGAATCCTAATCTAGGATTTGATATTAATAATACAAGTTCTTTTACATGGGAAATGGTGCATGTATGCATTCCAGAGAGACATTATTTACAAAATGAGGTATTTCTAAAATTTAGAGGTCGTAAAAAAACTTACAGCGTGTAGTTTGTATGTTTTCTCGATTTTATTTGAAAACTAATCATATTGTCACCGCAGTAGGTTCTTGGGTATCACAAAAAACCTTCCGTGTTGAATGAGTTTCAAACGCACCGCGAGAAATAAATGAGTCATGTCAAAGACTAATTTAGATATTTATATTTAATTGCTTACAATTTCTGTCATGTTAAACTATATTATTGCACCATTAATAAAGCAATATTTTATTGATGCGTCCTACAGCTGGCGAAATTAAAACGTACAAAACAAATAGGGTCTCTATTATGACTAGGGAACTATCTCGCTCGGACTACCATAGTGACTTGATATTATGAATGACATTAGTAATCTGAACCCTAGGAAATGCGGGACCTCAGTTTTTCGTCATCCGGACGACTCTTCTACACATCCATTAATATTTTGTATACAAAAGTCTCTTTATAGGATTTGTATGAATAGGAGAGCCAAATGTAATAAAAAACGATATTCACGGTATCTACTCACAAATTACGAAACTTCAAACTTTGTTGGAATCTTTCTACTCATTAAATCAAATTCTACCGGTAATTGGAGCTTGTTCTGTAGCACGCTTCTTCGATAGAGACAGAATGTAGTGGGATTAGGATGGGATTCCAATTGGCTCAGGCTTGGACATTGAAGAGCTGGAATTATGAATGACTTCACGTAACTGAATCGTAAAAAATACGAGTCATCAGATTTTCGTGATTCGAACGACTGTTATAAAATTTGATCATAGGAATATGTTCGAGCAGGAGATTCGAATATTATAACAATAATTTCCACTCTATGGGATTTGATATCTTTTCGCAATAACACATTAACGTCCAAGAATCGCAAACACAAAACTTAACTCTACATCTACATCAACGTCATACCCAGCAAGCCACCCAAAGGGTGTGTGGCAGGGGGTGCTTCCACACCAGGCATGCATTAATTTTACGGCAGAACACCGAAACTACATTGGAACCAGCGCACCACACATGCAACGCGCCCATTAAAATCTACTAACCAAGAAACATTCTATCGTCAATCGTTCCAACATGCATGGGGTACAAGGACTACTACTACAGATCCAAAATATCATGAATAAATAAGAGCATCAATATCTACATCAAAGGTCCCGAATGGTACGCGGATAAAAAGGCATTTTATACCTATCGGTTCTACAATCTATCTCTCTAATTTTATTGGCGCGATCTAATCTGTCATAGCACGAGGGGGTTAATAGCATATTTTTTACGTCGTCACAGAAATGTTTTTCCTGAAATGTAGCTAATTGTAAGAGGTTAAGCCTATAATTCAATCTACGCTGTGATAGCGATTCCCATCCCAATTCTTCTATCAATTTAGACACACTACTAAACTTATCATAGCATCGTTTTACAAACCTGGCTCCTCTTCGCTGCACGTGATCTAATTCCGATATCAACCCCGCTTCCTATGGATCCCATACTCGGGCAGCATATTCCAGATGAGGCCTAACGATTGAAAAATATTAACGTTATTTCACTCTCTCATCACATTTTCCGAGTACTCTCTTGATAGTACTTTCCCAGTACTCGCTCTTAATATAAAGTTACCTTGGAATAATTGGTTAATTGAACATCATCACTTATTACATATTATTACAAATACAGCCTTTTGGTACTTGTAGAAAAACATTGGAAAATATTCCATTCTCGGAACTACAACAATGTAACACATAATAAGTAAACTTAAATATATTGAATTTTTTTACGTTGTATGTGTTATATTGTTGTAGTTCCGAGAATGGCGTATTTTCTAATGTTTTTCTACAAGTGCCAAGCGGCTGTATTTGTAATAATATGTAATAACTGATGATGTTCAATTAACCAATCATTCCAAGGCAACTTTACATTGATATTTATCTTACAATTGTTGTATGGTATTCCCTTTTATTTTTATGTTATGTTGTTGTATATACATGGTTATTGTATTATTTTGTATAGCCCTGATGATGGTGTACATTATACACCGAAACGTAGGCAAGGAGATATAATTTTATTTCCACATGACCTAACCTCGAGACGTCCAAACTGGAATATTAGATACTAATAATCTGGAATGGTTGTCTCGAGGTAAGGTCGTAAATATAATAAAAACAGCAAATCTTCACCAACGTTTCGGAATTTGAATTATTCCATCCAATTCCGAAACGTTGGTGAAGAATTGCTGTTTTTATTATATTTATTTACGACCTTACCTCGAGAGAACCATCCCATGTTAATGGAGTTCAATATGGTGAACAATGAAATAATAACAGTCGCACATGGAGCGCAGAACTGTTGGTTGCCTCGCGCTTTATAAGACGCGCGATCGCCAAGTGAGCCGACCCGAATTTTCTTTCGAGAGCGAAAGAGTCCTTTGACGCCCACGGACAAAGGGGAGCGAGCCCCCAACAAGGGGCCACCAGAGGACGAGGAAGCGTTTGAGGCGACCTTTGGGGCGGAGGGAGGGAGGGAGTTGGAGGGAGAGAAGATGGTTGGGGGGGGAGGGGCGGTCAGAGGAGAGATAAGGGAAGTGTTTGCGGCGCAGAAAGACAGAGTGGGTAGTTTTGAGGAGGGGGGGAGAGAGTGAACGGTCTCAGCGGGTGGCGCGCGGAGGATTGTGGTGTGAGAGGGGCCCAACACCCCTTGGGGTGCAAGGCGGGCGGATTTGGGACGGAGAGAGAGGAGGGGGATAATAGGTAATGGAAAGGGTCGCTTTCCCTCCTCCCCCCATCTCCGTCAGCACCCCCAATTGACCACCGCCCCCTTCACCCGAGGAGCAAAATCTCCCGCTCCCCCGATCCACCCAAGAATCTCTCCCCCAAAGGGACCCCTTTCACGAACGGGGGAGGCGGAGGAGAGTGGAGTGGGGGAGGGGTTCGGTTGTAAATCTGGCCATGTGCTTCTCTTCGCGCCTTGAGCAACAACTCTCTCCACTTCCTCGCATATCTCGGCAAGATGAAGAAGATGTGGGTGGGATGGAGGCGACTACTCAGGAAGGTCCACCGAGATGAGAGAAAGGCGGCGCGGGCTCTCCTTCCCTCGGATCAAAATAGTATACACGTCGCGGTGCTCCGTCCACTGTGCTTGGGTTGCAATGGGCCATCAAAAGGACATACACGTAACAGATATGGAATGGCGCCCTCCTACGTTGACGTACGTCTGCGTGCGTTCGAGTGCCCGTCAGAGCGAGCAACCTCCCGGAGGGTGTGTAGAGTCGCGATATCGAAATAACCATCTCATCGCGAGTTCTTAAAATTGCAATGGAGGACGCGTGCTTCCACTACAGACATCGAAGGAAGATAAGTTTGGCGCGACCCGCCCGCCTTGATTCCCGGTCCTCGGCGTCCATCTTGATGCCCCGAATGCGGCAAGTCCTAAAGTCAGTTTTAATCCACGGCCGTGATTTAAATTATGGTAATGGTCGCAGGTCAGATAATAAAGTAAACATTAGGGATATACACTGCAGAACAGACAGGTTTTAAAAGTCATAATTTCCCGCGATTGATGGGAGACCATATAATCACTACCCATTGGATTTTTAAGTAGATGAGTCGACAGGTAGTGCGGCTGATTTGTTAATTAGCTCCCGAATCATTTTTATTTAATCTACAACTTAGTACTGACATCACGTTTCGCATTATTCCTGCAGCATTTGTAGTAGTCTACCATAATAGTTTGGCTCTAGCAGAATATGTTGAACGTCCGGAAAAAATAGTCTACGTCAAACTTTCGTAAAAATTTAACCTATATTTCTCCCTTCGATCGGATAGAGATTCCCACCCTAATTCCCTCAACAATTTTGTAACACTACTATGTATACCATAAGAATTTTTAACAATCTAGCTGCCCTCCACCGTATTCGATCTATATCTGAAACTAGTCCTACTTCATAAGGGTCCCATATACTAGCGGCGTAATACAAGTGAGGTCTCACGAGAGAAAAATAAGATCGCTCCTTTACCTTCTCACATTATCTTAGTATTCTTCTATTAAACCCTAATCTACTATTTGCCTGTCCGCAAATTTCACGTATATGCTTCCCCCACGAAAAGTCCAGAGTAAAGGTACCACCTAAGTACTAAACTGACTCACATTATAAGTTCGGCTTGATTAATTGTGCACGTCTCGTCGGTAAGCTACTCTTTCTCCCAAAATTCATAACAACGCACTTTTTAAAATTACGGCCAAGTATCGCACCATTCGTTTATAGCATCCAGGTCTTCTTTCAACGATATTCTGTCAGACTCTGTGTTAATATCCCTGTATATACAATACTACGTCGTCCGCGGAAAGGCGAATTTTACTCGTAACGACGGTGGTTATATCAATAATATACAAAAGGAATTATAAGGGACCAATGACACTTCCCTGGGGTACACCGGATGTGACTTAAACTGTATCTGAACTAACGCCATCTAGATATTCTAGGCTAGTTCTAGACTAGAACTACTCTCTGTTCGCGGTTACTTAAGAAATCATTAATCCAACATATTATATCGTAAATTATAATCCTTAGGCTTTAAACTTAGCAAGTAATTTTGAATGCGTAACTTTATCGAGAGCTTTTTTTGAAATCTAAAAGTCTACCTGGGTGAGCCTGACTTGTAAGGTTAAGATGTGAATGGTCAAAGGTTTTAAACGGCGAGTAAATTTGCGCATGATTACGCGACTAATGATGCGCATCCGTCGTTCATGTCTCCTTTAAAAAATCACATGGTTATTCGAGAAACATCATATTATGATCATTATTCCATCGCGTGATTCCGTGAATGATTGAATGTAAAGAGTGCAGGACGTCCACGTTCGTTGTTTTGAATAATTATATCACCGAGAAAAGAATAATTGGAAAGTGCGACGATAGCCGTAGAAATCGGCTAATTCTCCTATAACTAACGCTAACCTTCGTCTCGATTGGACTTCGAGGCAAAGTCGCGATGTTCTACATCTACATCTACGTGATACCCTGCGACCCACCACGAGGGTGTGTGGCAGGGGGTGAAGATCACCAAACATGCAATATTGACATGCAAGTAGGATACTTAAGGGAGATATGCTAGATAATAGGGTCACATGGAGCTAGATGGTTAGTATCTAGATAATAAGGAAGGGATTATTGGTTGTTATTACATGCATCATGCACTATAGACTATTCTAACTATATTACACCTACCTATCCCTTTGCTACGCTGCCTATTGTTCTCTCTTATGGAACGAGGGAAAAATGACATTTTAAATCTATCGGTACGACAATCTATCTCTCTAATCTTGTTAATATGATCAAACCTAGCATAATACGCAGGAGTTCTCAAAATACATCTAACGTCATCTGTGAACAACTCTGTTTCGAATTTACTTAGAAGGTTTAACCTAAATTTTAACCTGCGTTCTGATAGTAATTCCCATCCTAGTTCTTCTATTAAACTCGTAACACTTATACAACTATCATAACGGCCTTTAACAAACCTAGCGAATCTCCTTTGCACGCGCTCTAATTTTTTTATCATACCTTCCTCGTACGGATCCCTTATACTAGCGGCATATTCTAAATGAGGCCTGACAAGTCTAAATAGCTTGTTTCTCGTACTCACTCATCGCATTTGCTAATGTCACAATTTACACTATTCATGACGACGATCACAGCTGTTATGGTCCCGAATGGTACGCGGAAAAAAAAGACATTTTATACCTATCGGTTCTACAATCTAGCTCTCTATTTTTATTGGCGCAATCTAATCTACCGTAGTAGACACACTACAAAACTTATCGTAGCTACGTTTTACAAGCCTGCCTCCTCTTCACTGCTCGCGATATAATCCCGATATCAACCCTGCTTCGTATGGATCCCATATACTGGCGGCATATTCCAGATGACGCCTAACGATTGAAAGATAACAACGTTCTTTCACTTTCTCATCACATTTTCCGAAAGCCTAGCTTCCTGTATGGTTGTCCGCATATTTCCCTAATATGTTTCCCCCAAGATATGTCGTGAGTAATTGTGACCCCTAAGTACTTACCAGACTTTGCGGTAATTATTTCTGTATTATTAATCCTGCAAGCCCTACCTGGCCTATTTTTCTTTTTCCAAAAGCTGACTGCTACGCACTTTTTTATGTTTAGCTCCATCTGCCACTTTTCGCACCAAACATGAATAGCAAGTAGGTCGATTGTTAACGAGTCGCTATCTTCGGAATTTTCAATATCCCTATACACAACCGCGTCGTCTGAGAAGAGTCTAAGCTTACTTTTAACGATGTTGATAATATCATTTATGTATTAGAGAAATAAAAGTGGACCAATGACACTTCCCTGAGGAACACCCGATGTGACGCTGTGTCTGACATGATACCATCTATGACAACCCTTTGTTTCCGCCCATGTAAGAACTGATTAATCCAACTAATAATGTTTTTATCCATTCCATATGCTTCTAGTTTTGAGAGTAACTTAACGTGAGGTACCTTATCGAAAGCATTCTTAAAACCTAGGAATATCGCGTCAACTTGAACATCATTTTCACCCGAGAGTAAGATGTCATGAACGAAGAGGGCCAATTGGGTTTCGCAAGATCTACCCTTTCGAAATCCGTGTTGGTTATTTATTAATAATTCCTCCCTATCTAAATGACTCATAATGGAGCTTACGATTATGTGTTCAAATACCTTACAGGAAATGGATGTGAGAGAAAGAGGCCTATAGTTACTGGGGTCTTCCCTGTCGCCGCGTGTGAATATAGGTGTGACATTTGCTACTCACTAGTCCTGAGGCCCAACGTGATCTACTAATTATTTGGTAAATGTTAATTCTAAGTAAGGCGCTATGTCTGATGCCAATGTTTTATATACGCGAGCAGGAATTTGATCGGACCGGGGGATTTGTTGGGGTTGATATTTTTAGCTGATGTTCTATGCCGCGACAATTTATAATAATTTCAGGCATAAATGTTTGGGAACGAACAGGCTGCGGATCGAAAATATGTGGTGTGCAAGTAGTGAAAATGCTTTGGAAGATTGAATTTAACGAATTGGCTTTTTGTAGACTGTTGGTTAGCTTTTTCCCTTTGATGTTTTTAAGCGTGTGTACTGTTGATTTATTTCCTTGAGTGTCTCTAACATACGACCAAATGCCTTGGGATTATCGTTCAAGTGTTCTCCAAGTAATTTACTTTTGAAACCAGCTAACGTCCTTTGGCTCGCTTTTTTTGCTAAGAGTTTAGATATTTTGTAATTTTCGGTGACTGTGTATAGTTCTTCGGAGGATTTGTTAATTTTTGCCCTCTTTAACCTAGCATGACATGTTCTCTGGTGCTTTAATGTTTTCCTATCCTCCGCGTTATACCACCTAGGCTCTGCATTGGCTCTTTTCCATTTACTTGGTATGTATTTGCTAACTACTGATCGTGTAACGTTGGGGAAAGTATTCCACAAAACCTCAGTATAACTGTTGATACTTATTTTTTGAAAATTAGTAAATGAATTTTGCAACTCTCGTTTCATACCTTCGTAGTCAGCCTTATCATACAAGTAGATTTTTCTGACTCCCTCCTACTAATATAACATATAGAGCAGTCTGCTAATTTATTAAAACTAAAGTGACTAAAAATATGTATCTGATGGGAAGAAATGGACGACTCTTGCATTTTTCGTCATATTTTTTGCCGACTCTTCAAATCCTTGAATCTGCTTGAATTGCCTTGAGGTCCTTCGCCTCGTCAGCATTATCGCTATGGATTTTCCTGTGCACTACAGCATCGTTTGCAAATAGTTGGAGTTTACTGTCTACCACTTCACCAATATCGTCATTTTACAGGAGGAATAGAAGTGGACCTATGAAACTCCCCTGTGGGATGGACGTTTCATGCATTTTTCGTCATATTTTCTGCCGACTCTCCAACTCCAACCACAGCCGTTAAAATCTCTCTGTTTCGAGAATTTCTCTCTCTATCGCTCTATTGTTTAATAAGAGTCGAGAGAATTCGCTTTGATCTTCACCGAGGGGGACAATGCGAGCAGGCAGGCAGGAGGAGAGGGGGGTCGCCAAGGGCACCGGGAAGGGAGGTCGTAGGGCGGACGGACGGGAGTGTGGTGCACTCCGGATTTCCCCGCGAAACCCCCTGGAGACGGGGGCAGGAGGGGGGCGGGATTTCCCCGGCAGGCGGTCATGGTGGGTGGTGGTCTCCTGGAAACTTCTTTACCCCACCCCCCCAAACCCCTCGTTCGCCCCTTTACCGAGCTGCTTGCTGTATCTTCGGTGTTAAGAAATGGGAGTCGGAAGAGGGACTATAGTAGTAGTAGGCGTTCTTTACCAGTACGAGGAAACCAGCTTGACGCTTCTCGCGTTCAATTCAAGAGGACTCTTATCTGGGAATAACCTCTTGAAACCCTGCCTCGCCTCCCCAACCCTTTCAAAACCCTAACCGCCTTCCCTTCTCTTCCTCCCCTACCCTACCCCCTTCCTCCACATGCTTCTCCCACTACAGGAACACTGTAATCGGCTCGAGCGAATTGTCACGAGGCCCGTTGAAAAAATGTTTTTCATAAAAAGCATCGCCTCAACGTGTTCAAGAATATTCCGTCAACCTCATGCTCTTGCCCGAGATATAATTGTCCACAGCCATATGTTTTTTCATAATTTTGGTGTTTTGATTAATAAATAATTATCAAAATCCTTCTCATCGGGAGGTTTTTTTTTGCGATTCTGCAAGCATTTCACATCTACATCTACATCTACGTGATACCCTGCAAGCCACCACGAGGGTGTGTGGCAGTGGGTGAAGATCGCCAAACATGCACTATTGACATGCAACTAGGATATTTAATGGAGACATGCTAGATAATATGGTCACATGCAGCTAGATGGTTAGTATCTACATAATATGAAATGGATTATTGGTTGTTATTACATGCATCATGCACTACAGACTATTCTAACTATATTTCACTTACCTATCCCTTTGCTACGCTGCCTATTGTTCTCTCTTATGGAACGTGGGAAAAATGACATTTTAAATCTATCGGTACGTCAATCTATCTCTCTAATTTTGTTAATATGATCAAACCTAGCATAATACGCAGGGGTTCTCAATATATACCTAACGTCATCTGTGAACAACTCTGTTTCGAATTTACTTAAAACGTTTAACCTAAATTTTAACCTGCGTTCTGATAGTAATTCCCATCCTAATAACTCTAATCGCATTTGCCTAGAACCCTTTTTACGAATCCTAATCTACGGTTTGCAACACTAGTTATTTCCCTAATGTGTTTCCCCTATGACATGTCTTCAGTGATGGTGACGTCTAAGTATTTAATTGAATCTACGTTAAGTACATATTTTGTTTTCTTTGATGCAATAATTATTCCGGGGAAAGTCATTCTTTTTCCAAAAATTCATAATCGCGCATTTCTTCAAATTCAATTCCAGTTGCCATCTATCACACCAATCATCAATCGCATCTAAATCCTTAGCTAAAAACTGTCTCTCCTCTTCATTTCTAATTTCCTTATACACCACTGCATCATCGGCAAAAAGACGGAGCTTGCTATTTTTTACAACTGTATTCAAGTCGTTTACGTACAGAAGAAATAAAATTGGGCCTATCACGCTTCCCTGGGGAACACCTAATGTAACTTTTACTTCGCCGGAGCTGACACCATCTAATACCACCCTTTGAACGCGTTCATGTAAGAAGTCTCCTATCCAGCCTACTATATTACTGTCTATTCCGTATGATGCTAACTTCGCGAGTAACTTACAGTGGGGAACCTTGTCAAAAGCTTTTCTAAAGTCAAGAAACGCTGCATCTACATGAACGTTACCTTCTCCGGAAACTAAAATATCGTGAACAAAAAGACCTAATTGAGTTTCGCTAGACCGTCCTTTTCTGAACACTTGCTGGTTTGTTATTAATAAATCCTGGCTGTCGAGGTGTCCCATTATTGATGTAACTATTATATGCTCTATAATTTTACATGATAGTGACGTTAATGATATTGGTCTATAATTACATGGCTGTTCCCTATCTCCGCTTTTATAAATTGGGGTCACGTTTGCTATCTTCCAGTCTTTGGGAACCGCGTGTTCTTCGAGGGATTTGTTAAATATTACTTTAAGATACGGAGCCATTTCGAGAGCTAATTCTTTATAAACACGAGCTGGAATTTCATCAGGACCCGAGGACTTGTTCGGGCTAATGTTACTTAGTGAGGATACGATTCCGCTACAAGATATATCGATTGGGGGCATTGGTTGCTGAAATCGGTCTGGTATGGTTTCGCGGAAACTATGCATAGATTGATTAAAAACACTCTGAAAAAAGTAATTAAAAAAATTTTCCTTATCTAAACTGGAAGTTGCTATTTCGCCTCTATCGTTTTTCAAGGAATTAACCGTTTACTTTTGAATTCCCTGTACTTCCCTAACATATGACCAAAATGCTTTCGGATTTCCCTCTAGTTGTTCTCCAAGTACTTTTCTCTTGAATTCGCTAAACGCTTTTCTAAGGGCTGTTTTTGCGGCTGCTTTACATATTTTATAATGCTCGAGCATCGTACCACACATGCAACGTGCCAATGGAACAACACAACAATACCTCCTTCGACCTGGAGACGGTAGCAGGATGGCTACCTAAACCGTTGTCGACCAATGTCAACCTACGCGGTTAGAAAACCCGAAAACAACGTGCAGTATTGGCAAACCGGAAACGCAAGCGGAAACCTTCGCGAGAATGACAGTATCTACGGTTTTATTCGTTTTAAAACTATTCTCTGCAATTTCAACTGCCCAGAGTGTTGAAGGCAATTGAGTTTCTACCATTTGCTCGGAAAGACAGTTGCAGGAGAAAGGAGCGTCGTTGGCCGAGTAAGTCCGATTTTTAATACTTTGTGAGGCAGGCATAACTCCGATTAGACTTTCTGAAGGCCATTAACGGAGGACAAAAATGCTAATATTTATCTTGAAGCGATCTGATTGCTTAAAATTTCCTAGCAATATTAAGCAATCAGATCGCATCCTCATTTAAAATATGCCGCTAGTATATGGGATCCGTACGAGGAAGGTATGATAAAAGAATTAGAGCGCGTACAAAGGAGATCTGCTAGGTTTGTTAAAGGCCGTTATGATAATTGTATAAGTGTTACGGCCTTAATAGAAGAACTAGGATGGGAATTACTATCAGAACGCAGGTTAAAATATAGGTTAAACCTTTTAAGTAAATTCGAAACCGATTTGTTCACAGATGACGTTAGATATATATTGAGATCCCTTGCGTATTATGCTAGGTTTGATCATATTAACAAGATTAGTGAGATATATTGTCGTAACGATAGATTTAAAATGTCATTTTTCCCTCGTACTATAAGAGAGAACAATAGGCAGCGTAGCAAAGGGATAGGTAGGTGAAATATAGTTAGAGTAGTCTGTAGTGCATGATGCATGTAATAACAACCAATAATCCCTTTCTTATTATGTAGATACTGACCATATAGCTGCATGTGACCCTGTTCTCTAGCATGTCTCCCTTAAATATCCTACTTGCATGTCAATAGTGCATGTTTGGTGATCTTCACCCCCTGCCACACACCCTCGTGGTGGCTCGCAGGGTACTACGTGGATGTAGATGTATAAAAAAAAATTGTGCTCCAAGGTGGATATTGTTTACTCAACTTTTCCTTCGATCGCGAAGAGTTTACTCCCAGAAAAGAGATCAAAACAGGTGCCAAGAGTATGGATAAGAGGCTTGAGAGGAGCTAATAAGGGACAACATATTGTTGTAACGACAAAAAGAATTGGGATGGGGATCGCTATCACAGCGTAGATTAAATTTAAGGCTTAAACTTTTACTCAGTTTCAGGATAAACACTTCTCCGACGACATAAAAAACATACTACTAACCCCCTCGCACTACGGCAGATTAGATTGTGCCAATAACATTAGAGAGATAGATTGTAGAACCGATAGGTATAAAATGTCATTTTTACCGCGTACCATTCGGGACCATAACAGCTGTGATAGTCATCATGAATAGTGCGAATAGTGACAATAACTAGACAGTAGGTCTTTCTCATTATATTCTCTACGTTCTTGTTTTTGCAAGATGTAAATATTGATGTTCTTACTTATGCATGATCTTTTGAATCTGTAGTAGTAGTCTTTGTATCCCTTGCATGTCGGAACTATTGACGATGGAATGTTTCTTGGTTAGTAGATTTT
This sequence comes from Ceriagrion tenellum, assembly GCA_963169105.1. Taxonomy (NCBI): domain Eukaryota; kingdom Metazoa; phylum Arthropoda; class Insecta; order Odonata; family Coenagrionidae; genus Ceriagrion; species Ceriagrion tenellum. Next base: position 120,737,233 of record OY720643.1, read on the forward strand.
TTATTGGCGCGTTGCATGCGTGGTACTCTGGTTTCAGTGTAGTTTCGGTGTTCTGCCGTATCACTCATGCATGCCTGGTGTGGAGGCACCCCCTGCCACATACCTTTTGGGTGGCTTGCTGGGTATTATGAAGATGTAGATGTACATTCAAACATAAATAAGAGCAATGAGGAAAATATATCGAGTGAGACTTGCGTATAGGATGGAAGAATCAAACATTTGCCGGTGAGGTGTGAGATGAGAGAAGACGCGAGAGCGGAGGAGGAAAGGAGAAACGAGACAATGGTGTCTGGGAGGAGTGGAGTATGGGAGAGAGGGGGAGGGAGGAGGGTGCGTTTGATAAAAGGATAATCTGGGAATGGACGTGAGGAGTGGAGAATGCGAGCGGGAGAGCCCACATGGGACTACAGAACTGATGCTGGAGATCCGTCCAAGACAGAGTTTTTGCCGGACGTTAAACATGTTTTGCTTGCGCTGACCTCTATCGGAAGAAACGATCACGGGCACAGGATGAAGGAAGTAGACCGCAGAAATGGTAGATTTAAAATATCATTTTTTTTCCACGCACGAGGAGGGACCATAATAGTTGCTGGATATTAATTCTATGAGACTCCCACACTCTAAAGAATAATCTCACACACTTGAAAAAATTTTGCTAGAGTCAAACTATTATGGGAGGAACGATCACAGGAATAAGATTAAGGAAATAGACTGCAGAACCGATAGATTTAAGATATCATTTTTTCCACGTACAATAAGGGACTCTAATAGTTGTGATAGATCAGTTCTAGGATACTGACTCGGTTAAATAGATTTTTTCAGTAGTGCTAAATATCTTAACATGAATTGTAGATACTAACCTTGCGTGCAATCTCCGGCGTGATATACTCCTGCATGTCTTAGTACCTTGTAATGCTATTTATTTGTCGCATTATTAATACTAACCAGTAGTTATATCTTGAGTAAGAAGCTGCACAGTAGCAGGTTCCTCTACCTATCACTCTCCTAATTTGTGGTCTGACTGCGTACCATTGTCCTGACTGCCTTTGGCCTGCGCCTGGCATTCGGGGGGACGCGCGCGGTTCTGATTTCAGCGGGGATGGGTGCTGCATGCCTGATATGGAATCACCCCGTTCCTCACACCCTAGTGGTAGCTTGCAAGGTATTTCATTGATGTAGATGTAGATCAGTTCGGGGCAGTCAGATTTTTTGTCGAACGGTCAACATTTTTTGCTTGCGCCTACCTCGAACGGATGAAATGATCACGGGCACAGGATAAAGGAAGCAGACCGCAGAAATGGTAGATTTAAAATTTCAAGTTTTCCACGCACGAGGAGGGACCATAATGGTTGCCCGAGATCAATTCCGTGAGACCCCCCACACTCTAAAAGGAGGAGTAGACATTGTACTTGCGTTTGATAACATATCATGAATATTAAGAACTCACTCCACTTGATATGTCCGGCACAATTTTTTTTTAAATCTTCGTGATTTAGTACATTGTAGTATTGTTAATTTATAGCATTAATACTAACATCCGGTAGTAGTATCTTAACAAGGGCACTGTTTGCTAGCATGTTCGTCTCTATAGCACTCTCCCAGTTTATGATTTTACCGCGCCTCATTCTCCTGACTGTTTTCCGGTTTGCGCCTGGTAGCCGAGGGAGCGAACGAGGTTATGATTTGGACAGGGATGAGTGCACGTCTGGTCCCGTGATCATCCCGTGCCACACACCCTAGTGGTTGCTTGCACGGCTCTTCATAGCTGATTTCACCCCCTGCCAAACACTTATAGGGCATTAAGTAGGTGTAGATGTGGATGGATATATCAATGCTGGACCTGAGAATGCTTCATACGAGTTTTAAATCAGTCTTGAGAGTTTATCTCGAGAAATCATGAATGGATAGCGTGAACATGATGGTGACATTTGGCAAATTATGAAATGAGAGACTCTGTGTTTATTTCCTTACTGAAGAAGTAAGTCCACTCTTCATTGCGTCATCATTACAATTCTGGTGTAGTCTTGAATGCTTGTCGTTAACTTTCGACTAGTTCGGCCTATGTCAAATAAATTACAGCTATTGCATTTGATTTTGCAAATACCCTTTTTGAATAAGCTATCCTGTTTGTCTTTCCGTTTACTAAAATATTCGAAAGGGTTATGGGAGTAAAGAATGCTGCTTTAAGGAAATTCGGAAGGCCGTTTGAATTCATGTGAGAATTTTGCCTAGAAAAGGACTGTATACTTGAATTTTCAGGGTTGTATTGTCTGTGGGGAGGAAATCCGTTTTGAAGCTATGGATTTGTTTTCGACGAAGAATTTTGTCGACTAAATTCGGATAGTAACCATTGCTATCGGCTATGGACTTGATTGTAAAAAGTTCAGTTTCTGAAGTTAGTGAGAGTAAGTGGGACGCGAAGGAGGCCATTGACCATAGAATGTGAAGCAGCATTTTTGTGGGAAAAATGATGAATCTAATCGCTAGGTATGATAGTAACAGTGAAAGTTGGTTTCCTATAGATTGCAAATTCATGTTTTTTGCCCTCTTATTGAAATAGACAGATCTAAGAAATGTAGTGAGCCGTTCACGTCTTTTTCCATTGCGGAGGAAATGTTAGGATGAAGGGAAATCAGATGGTTGAAGAAAGAATTCAATTGGCGGTTAGCACCCGACCATAGACAGAGGATGTCGTTCACATATCTAAACCAGTCTTCAAAATCAAAGCAAATAAGTCTTTAAAATAAAATCAATAAGTCTTAAAAACAAAGCAAATGTACTGGTTACCGGAATTGAAAATGTTCCTTCCAAGGATTTGAGAAAATTTTCTGCTGGAAGTGGGGATAATGGGGAGCCCATGGCAAGTCCATCTGTTTGTTTATACAAATTTTGGTTGAAAGTGAAGTAATTTTGCATTACGGCCAATTTAATCGGAGCCCTTAATTCAGTGGAAACGTTTTCCAGAATAGTGGAGTTAATGAGTATGTCGTGGGCCTTTTGTATGGCCTCAGATGTTGGGACACAAGTGAACAGGTTTTTTTTAAAATCAAACGAAACCAACCTTGCGCTACGTGGAACATTATTATATTTTAGGCGGTTGGCAAGGTCAATTGAATTTTTATGAATTGTTTCCACTTGAAGCCAGAGTAATCCCGGAGCAATTTTTTTTAAATTTGTGCGATAAAAGATGTGAAGGGGAGGAAACAGCGGAGACCACAGGCCTGGTGTGATGGAATTTCTTATGAATTTTCGGGAGTACTCCGTTCAGTATTGGGGGTGAGGGGTTCATTTGAACTCGAAACTTCTTTTCAATATGGATTCGAATATAAAATACTTCCACGAAGAATGCCTGAATGTGTAAAGTGAAGTTTTATGTTAATTTTATGCTTTATGTTATTAAAGGTTTATGAAGGAAGAAAAACAGTGGGGGATCGGTTTGGTGTGGTGGCTAGAGTACTCGCCTACCTACACGGGCGGCCAGGGTTCAAATCCCTTCAGAGGCGGATGTTTTTCAGAGGAACCCGATCCCTACTTGAGTGTCTTGACTTCAAGTACTATACTCCGTCTGTCCGATGAGACGCTAAACCGTGGTCCCCTTGGCGCCTTTCGTTAAGAATCGGCTAATGCTGACGCGCCGGGTTTCTATCCAATCTTTCTCCCTTATCTATCCCCTAATGGCGCAAATGGCCTTAGCCGTCGGTCGCCTCTCCCAAATATCCAATCCAAGAAAAACAGTATTACAATGTAGCATGGCTTTAGAGAAGAGAGTATTTGAGAAACTCACCCCCTGCCGCACACTCTTGAGGTGGCTCACAAGGTATTTCGTTGAAGTAGATCTGGAAAACGACGTACACTTCAACCAATGGAATAGAGGAAGAAATTTCTTTGGGTGAATGTCACGAGCGAAGACGGTTGCATGAGGAGTCGACTTATACATCTCCCCTGGACTTATGTCTATGAGCATACTGTGAAGAGTCTTTCGAGTACATACAAATGTCTTTCCGGTACAAATAACACGCGTGGCAAGGGAAGCGATGCCGCTCGAAGAGAATCGTTGAGTGCTGGACCGAAGAGCTGGACGGCGGCAAGCTAACCCTCGCTCCCCATTGCACGAGGCCGAGATGCCATTTGCCCCTTTGTTTGTAAACTTGGGAAAGGGTGCTGACAGCGCAAGGCATTCGATTATCTCGACGCCGCGGACACAGCTTATCGCCGAGTCTGCGCGCTGACTGACTTACTCCAACGGTTGGACTAAGGAAATCCAGAGCGCCTTCCAGCGAGCATGTTCATCCTACTCAGTGGGGATGGGCGGTTATGGAAAGAAAACCGGTGTGAGGTTTACTGGCTATTTTCAATGAGCAGAGTACTCGAGTTTTATAACCCGACCAAAAAAAACTGTTATTTTCAGGTTTTATAATCGAATGGTTCAATAGCGTGGATGGGCAGTTATGGGTAGAAATCGGTGTTAGGTTAACCGATTATTTTCGTTTGTTGAGTACTCTAGTATTATAACCTGAAGGATATGGCGGTTTTTTATTTTCAGGTTTTATAATCGGGTGGTTTAATGGAATTTTTTCAGACATTAATTGATGTGATGTAGTAACGTACGGTATATATTCGTAAAACTGTCTCAAATTCTGAAAAAAGTGTGTTTACTCTATGGACGACTACGGATTCAATACAAATATTTATCAAGGAGGTTTCTAAAGTTAAGCAGGTGAAATACGGCATGTTTTTGATAATAATTGTGCGTTGTATTGTTTTTAAGTTTTATTGTTTTCGGCTATACATTAATGCACGTAGTCAAATATTAATTTGCGTCTGGAATGAGAAGAATTCGCTGGAACGAGTCCTTTCCTCCTAAGCTGCCTTCTATCTTGTAATTCATATTAATTGCAATTCTTTTTATTGTAAGAGACCAATATTTTCTGGACAAGTTACTGTGCGGATGATGAATAAATGGTAAAGTCGCGGTTTTATAACAGCATCTTCTTTTCTACTATGACTCAACCAGATTGCTATATTTGCTGGTAATTCCAGCGATGTGTTTTTGAGAATTACCATCACTATTTAATTGTTCTTTATGTTTGTACTTGCCTCACTGATAAAAAGGTTCAAGCACAGTGAATTATGTTGCCTAATATAGTACAACATACTCTCTGAACGTCTATTTCTTTTTCTGTTTACTTTGGTGGCAGTCAGAGGTAACGTTGAGTCGTAGATGTTAAATGTATGCTCTTGACTATATTTAAAGTTACACACGTTTTGACTGTGTAAAGGAATGTACAAACCTTTTGCCATTTCCAAAAATTACATTTCACTGCGCATAGACCTGAACCTAAATGTTTCTTTTGGGGCTAGGGAGGCATGATATAAAGGGAGTATTAATCACGGCCCTGGGGCCTTAGCTGACATGTACATGCTACTGATCACAACTTAATTGGACCTTTACATATATGCACGAAAGTATTTATATGAAAAAAATGCATGATATCAGGCCGCTGAAGGTGGAAATGTGTTTCGTGGTTGTGGGGATTTTTCCCTTCTTAAAATTCTTTAAGTTCTTGTTTTTCTTTTGCCACTCCTGATATACCCCCTTTTTTCCTCCCATTGACGCGTTCACAGGGCAGTCGAAAGAAAGACACGTGCTCCCAGTCCTTTAACCTTGCCACACTGTGTTTTCCACAGCTCCACTCCCACGAAATACCGTCAGATCGGCGGCAAGCATACCCTCTCTACAATAGACCCTGGGTCCCTAAGCGGTGGAAGTGGCAAAGGGGAGGGGGTGGGGGTGTACCACTATCGTGCCGATCTTTGGGCGGGGTGAGTGAGAGACCATCCTCTAGTTCGCTCACCGTCTTACAACTTGCCGATGCCTACGTAAGCGAAATATTCGCACCCCTCGCAGAACGCATTTCCACCCAAGGCGGCTTGCGTTGCATCTTTTGACAATACTAAAAACCCCGCATGTGGTGTCGTTTGTCTCGGAAGGAAAAACCAGAGACCTCCCAAGACCCCCTCCCCCACTGCCATAACATACCCCGGCGACACAGTGACGAATTTCGGCTAACTCCATGACAAGAGTCCTAGGTATTACCTATTCGAAGTGGGAACATAAACTCAATTTCTATAACTATATTATCTATTGTCACATAGTCAACCAACCTTTCCTGGAAAAATCATGTGTAAATCACTGACATGAACATTATAATTTGTAATTAATTCGCTTGTGTAATGTAACATGCTGTTACGATATTTATTGTTTCAATAATGGTAAAACCTATAATATTTCTGCTGTTTTTTTCTCTCCTTTGTTGTTTTCGATGTTTTTGTATCTTCGCTCACAGCGAACAACTGTATAGTGTTATCAACAGTTTTTTTTTATTTGATGCAATGTGATTTTGTTCTTTGGGGACGAACGGTCCTAGAGCAATATAAACTAATTTCTATTTCAATTTCAATCTATATGTTTCGAAGGCCCGAATATATATGCCAGGAAATTTCCATGCAAATATCCTGGACAAATAGTTGATAATCTGTAGTACTGCATAAGAGCTTGAATGAATATGTGCAATATTCATGAAGAACGTTCATATAGATCACTCCTCTGCGTACGGAGATACCTGCCAGATATATTTGTATCCTCCGATTTATTCCGAGTGCCAAAATCTGTTCATTTGGCAAAAACGATTTGTAATACCCTCGTGGGACGTCGATTCCGTCAGAAATTTTCATGGTAATGATTGATTTAGCGTCCTATATGCATGGGTCCTTGGATAGTTATAACGGTCACTCACAGTTTTCAATTGAAATCGAGTTACCGTTCTCCAAACTCTCTTCGCTAATTGATAATTAATTTTTGAACCTCATACTCTTCGCGCATCCTCTTTCATCTGAGCAGCTGTTTTTAGTAGTAACAAATAGTACACATTTTCTCCGACAGATCGCACGCTTCCGGTAATTTTGCTTTGAGTATCTTGCAATAACCGAAAACACCGAAAAAAAACCGAGTACTCAGACCACTCGGGTTAACCTGCGCAGAAAAACCGGAGCATAACCTGAATAACTGCCCTCAGTGGCTAGGAGCAGCACGTAATTCAACCGTTGTCCGAGAGAGTGCAGGCGTTCGGTTATTTCTCTGAAGTTGTTTTTCGGTTGTGCCAAAAAATAACCGAGTACTCAGGTTAATCTGTGCTAAAAATAACCGGTGTTTAACCGGTTAACCTAAGACAAAAACCTGTTATGAATATAACCGGTTATTTTTGCTCATACCTACTACTCAGTGTCGTCAAGTGACAAATGGACGTTACTTAGACATTCATTGCTGTACGGCACCAGCGTTCTTCAGATCTCTATATTCCTTTGAGGTATTTTTAAAAATAATCTTACAATCGTTAAACGCGGCGTTTTCTCCTAGAGAGCTAGTCGAGATGCGATTTTTAGCTAAGTCCTCATTCAGGCCTGCCAATCGTTGTCATATTCCTGCACATGACCTAATTTAATATTAACTGAATGACCTCAACCTATGACAGACTTCCCGCGTACAGCATCCAGTATTTGCAAAATAAACCTGGAGTTTTCGATTTCATATTGTTAATCTGCAGAAAGTAAAATTGTATCTTATAAGGACACCATCTTAATTATAAGCCAGAGTTCCTTTGGAGCCGATTCTGAACAATTGTGCCGAACACTAGGGGGATGGCCATTTCCAGAGCGAAGGTTGTCGCTCTATAGTCGACACTAACCGATAAGAGCAATCGGAGATAGGGAATAGAAATATAGGGAATGCATATAGCTTATGTTTTTATGATTCTTATGAACCTATATGATGTTTATGATTTAACTCCATGTTATAAGAACAAGTAAAATTTATAAAAAAATTTCAGTTAACGTAGCAGCGTTACTGAATTGTTGATGGAATTAAGGAGGAACCTCCATCTGTTCGAAGGGAAAAAATTAGGTTAAATCTTTCACCAAAGTTTGATGTAGGCTATTTTTACCGGACGCTGCATATATGTTGCTTGAGCCAAACTATTATGGTAGGAACGATCACAGGCATAATATTAAGGAAATAGACTGCAGACCCGATAGATTTAAAATGTCATGTTTTCGCACATTAATTTAGGGACCATAATAAGTGCGATAGATCGATTATATGAAACGTTGACCCTTAGTAGATAGAGTAGGTTTTGTACCTGTAACAAATATCTTAACATCATTGTTAACAACTCACCTCTCCAAAAAACTTACACGTTTACACGGCTGGTGACCTAACACCCCCTGCCACACGCCCATGCGGTGGCCCGTGGGGCATTATGTAGATAACGTGGCACTCCCCTAGTTTCTAGTCTTACTGCGCATTGTTAACCAGACCGTCTTTTGGTCTGCGCCTCGCATCCGGGGGAACGAGCGAGGTTCTGATTGAGTTACATATTTGACTTCGCCATATAGCCGACTTAGCCATTTACTCGATAAGTAAAAAAAATGCATTAATAACTTCTTTATTGCTGAATATTATTTGCAAAAATCTTTAATTGGGTTTGTGTTTGGTACCATACAAGCCCCATCAAGCGACCCTAACTCAATATTTCAGTCGGAATTTAATTATTTTTAATATTACTTAACGCTGGCAAAAAGGTCTTGCAAAAGTACGTCGATGGAAATATTGCGATGAAAGTCATCACTTGATTTTTCTGGAAAAAGAGTCCAACAGTCGGAATGTGTTTTGATTATGTTTTTTGGGGGTTTTGCTTTTGGTAAGGACTATTCCAATGATTTCTTCATCTACGAAATACCGCGCAGAAGATACAAATATCATTGAATTATGGATGTTTCCGAGTGTATCCACGGCATCCGAAATAAGCTATATTTTTCTTTACGAACTTTGACTCACCGAACTCAAAAGGCCGCCATCAATGCTGTAAGTAGGAATGGGATGCCATTCTAATCGCGTATTTCCTAGGCGAGTGTTTCGGGTTGTTAGCTCTGTGTCACTTCAATTTTTCAGTAACCAGTGAGATAGCTTTTGGCTGAAAACGATTGCAAGAGTTCGTAGTATTAATTCATCCTGAACGATATTGTGAAAATGTTAATAATTTTCCTGAATTCGCGGTGAAGAAGCTTTATTTCAGATGACCAACCCATCCATTTAGTTGACCCTACTTCAATAAGATCTTCCATCGGAAACTTGAGCCCTACGGGCCGTGTTGTAAAGGTTTACGGGAACGCCAGTGACCATTCACAGACACACACACTCAACCCAATTGGGATCCTTCACAGGATCCTATCGTCAAACCAACACAGTAAATATTTTCTGTCGTATCTTTTGACGAGTGGTGCCAATAGTTTCGGCCATTGGAGAAATATTCTCGCCCTATTTGGTCAAGATCTTCCATACTTCCCTATCCTTGCACACCTGTTGCTACATTTGCCCTGATGCAATTTTTGATACCATGACTGCCATTATCAAGACTCGTCATAATCCTCTCTTCTCTTCTCATCAGCGTATTCAACCATGACTTCCTTGGCTTCTTGGTCCATTCTCTCTCTCTCTCTCTCTTCGGATCTCATCAATAATCTCGACATGGCCAAATCAATGAAGAGCACCTCTTCCCATAAGGTCATCACTGGAGCACCCGACCCACACTCTTTCGTGACTCACTCATTTCTACCTCTCTAGTAGAGCTGTGTCGATCATGAGTGATTCGTTCATATTGAACGATTCATTGGCATGAACCAAATGAATCGAATAGCGTTCTCCGTTCAAACCGTTTATAATGAATCAAATCAAGATGTTCTCGTACATAGGTCGACTGGAGTGGTTTGTGAAGAATCAAACGATTCATGAGTGATCGAGAACAACTTGATTTGATTCAAATTGAACCAAAACACGCCGTTCATGAGTGGAGAGCCACGTGATTGGGATAAACCACATACCAAACATTTCTTAGTCTTTTGGTCGCATATAGAATATACTGCTAAAAACTGAGGAATAATTTTATAGAGGCACTCATGTTAAGTTGATTGATTATAACAACGAACGCAAGTACCTACATGAGTTTCATAATATATGGTCTCCAATCGCCGAGGAATTATGGGCGAGTTTTTAGGCTCACAACTCCAGGCGTCACGGTTGAAACTCTTCTAAGGATAGGCACTTTCAGGTTCCTCAAGTCTCCCAATATTTCGACGAATACACTTAATTAATCTGAAAATCTGATTTCACACCACGCATTATCTCCGTGTAGGCACCTTCCCAACAATACGAATTGGTTGGATTTGGTTCTTCGCCTTAGTTTGGTAACTTGATTTTTGATTCTTCGCAGTGAAATAATTCATCGTCGCTAAATCACTCGTCGCATTCATTTGGTTCTTCCATGGTTCATTAGGAATGATTTAAAAGGATGAGTAGTTGACGTGAATGAAATCGCATGAATCGAATCTTCGAAATGAACCGAAATTCCCACCTCTACTCCCTTCACACGGGACGAACAGACGAACTCCATTAGCTAGCATCTAAAGAGACGAGATTTCCTGCGGAGAATCCCTTTGTCAGTGACTCTGACAAGGGCGATTTATGACTTAATTCTTTAAGTGTAATCTGATATTCTGTTTTCGGAAATTTAATCGCCTGCTCAACTCCCGAGAAGCACAGCTGCGGTGATATCGGATTTCGTTCGCTGCGAGACCATGGTCTTGGGAGGGGAGTGCAACTCATGTTCTACGTCTCAACTGACGAGCAACTCTGTCGCACTTCGAAGTGGCTTTGATTAGCTTTGTTTTCAAACCAACCTTCATAGGTGGCAGGCCCCGAGTGCTATTTGTACAAATTTCGTTAAACTGCTTTCCGAGATGTAATTACACGTCGAGCAATTTGATTTTTTGTTGTCTACAACAATTCTAAATTGATCTGATTTGAATAAAAGCACCATCATGGATAATTATGTCACGTGATTACCTTCCCCAAACGGCAAATGTATGTTTTTACAAATAGGCTGCATTTTTAAACTCTCAAACGCACATCTATCTTGCACGCATTCTTATGCAGATTGTAAATTATTTTGTCTAAATAACAGCAGGAAGTTGGGAATTGCCTGTTTCTCTTCTTACGAATACTGTTATTACTTCCTAAGTAAATTTTAGGAAAAACCTTCCTCTGACGACGTAAAAAACATACTATTAACCCCCTCGTACTGCGGCAGATTAGATCGCGCCAATAAAATGACAGAGATAGATTGTAGAATCGAAAGGTATAAAATGTCATTTTTTCCGCTTAGCATTCGGGACCATAACAACTGTGATCGTCGTCATGAATAGAGCTAATGGTGACATTAGTTAGATTGTGGATCTTTCTCTGTATAATCTCTACATTCTTATTTATGCATGATGTAAATATTGATGTTTTTATTTATGCATGATATTTTGATCTCTAGTCTTTGTATCCCTTGCATGTTGGAACGATCGACGATAAAATGTTTCTTGGTTAGTAGATTTTTAATTGGCGCGTTGCGTGTGTGGTACGCTAGTTTCAATGTAGTTTCTGTGTTCTGCCGTATAATTCATTCATCTACATCTACATCTACGTCATACCCTGCAAGCCACCCAAAAGGTGTGTGGCAGCCTGCATTCATTCCTGGTGTGGAAGCATCCCCTGCCACACACCCTTTGGGTGGCTTAATGGGTATGACGTAGATGTAGATATAATATGGTTTTACTATGACTGTGCTCGAGTCCGTCTTAAAGAATCATGTCATCAAATTAAGCCGCTAAAATTACTAGGCGTCATTCAGGACCTATTCTGGCGAGGTCATATTCTGGAAAAATGCGTTCAAGCTAACAGAAAGCAAGGATATATTAAAGCATCGCCAGGGAAAAGTGGTTATGGAAAGTTATAACCTTCGTGCGATCGTGCCTCAAGGGTCCCGGTTGGCTGTCGCGCAACGGTGTTGTGGCCGTCAACGTGTTTTGTTGCGATTGCTCAATTGCCAAGCACGTGAACTCGGCGTACTATGGGTAATCCAATTAGCTGGCGAAACTCGAGGCACTCGCTTGCGAAGAGCATGACGATTCAGAGAGGGTCTAGGCATGCATGTACCTACCTTCTGCCCTACCCCAGCCATCTCACAGGTGCGAGTTATAAACAGCACGCATTACTCGTTACACTACTTAAGTTAATGTTACTTCAATTATCGCTGAACTTGCAAAAACCTACTAAATTTCATCAGAAGGCAACATTTCTCGAATGCACGCTACACTGAGGGTATGACACTGTTATCGATGTTTTAACAACTATATAAATTCACAGTCATAAAATGGTTAACTTAGTGTATCTGTTCAATCGGCGGATGCAACCACACGCATGTACATGCATAAACTTTCACATACATAACGCATAAACGACGCAAGAGTAATATTTTACAATCTTTTGTTTTCATGAAAGTATCGTTTTTATCATGGGTTCACGGGGCGGAATTCGAAATTTAAGCAATAATTACATGTAAGTGCGTATTTTTTGACTCGCTCTACCACCTAGATATTTGTTAGCAGCCATTATTATAATACGAAACGTATCATCACACGTTAATGGGGAAATCTGCAAATATGTAATCGAATTATTTCGAAGTATATGTCTAGTTCCCTAAGGTTACGTGAGGAAGCAGAATTAAAATCCCAAGGACCCAAATCGGTAACATGTAATTTGTTTTCACTTTCATCTGAAGATATCGCTGATGAGTTCTTCTGAAGATATCGCTGATGATTAAAAGTATAATGCGTTACCCGCAGATCGGAAGGTAAACATGGTCCCCCTTAGGGGAAAATTTTTCCTTCATCAAAGATTTGGGAATAATAGTTGACCACAGGCAACCTTTTCGTTGGCCATATGCAGGCAATTTAATCGAAGGCCATGTCTCTATTAGGTCTTTTATATCGGTTCACAGATGTATCAAATATTCCTGCACTACAGTCCTACTTCTCATCCATTGTTCTTCCGGTACTAACTTATTGCTCCCCAATATGGTCTATCTCGCCACCCTTAACAGTGTCACAACTTTCCTTGCTAAAATAGTTAAATACAGAATTCCAAATTTCCGCGATGCATCTGCGAACGAGATACTATCTTCCCTTTCCATTTGTAATCTCTCCCATCAAAGACTCAGATCGGATTTAAAATTAATTTACAATACCCTTACTTCTTCCTTTGACAGTCCCGAACTTACTTCATTCATCAACATCAGAGTACCCTGCAAGAACCAACTCACTACTGCATATCACAACTCCAAATTATCATTAATTAAACGCTCGCTTTTATTCCGTCTCTCCTCCCTAATAAATTAACTTCCCTCTGTTATCGATCCCTTTTCCCTCTTACCAAAAAACTTTATCAACTTGGCCTCCACACATCTTTCCACGAATAAAAAGCGCATCTAGACTGAAACAAACGTGAACGCCAACTCTGACATAAGTCAAGTTTCTTTGCTGTTGATATTGATTCTGTTTTTCCCTGTTATTTTTTGTTAATTTATGTGTATTTTGTGTTTGTTTGAAGTACACTTTAAATTGGCAAATTTGCCACATGTGGACTATTATTCTTTAAATAAAATAAATGAAAAAATTAAATAAAACGAAAATCGCTCCTTCCAAGGACAATTGTCGGTTCTCCCCAAAAGCTGAAAACTAAAGTGATCCCTCCTCCCCCGGGCATGCGATTCCATTTAAACCCCCTTCTCAACCAATCAGGAGACCTCAGTTGACGCGATGATTTATCCCTCCACCCCCTCGTCCATGGGGAATCTTTGCCCACCACCACACACCATGCAAGACAAAGAGCAGCGGCGATGGACCCAACAACACAACAAGGTCCGACCCTTTGGGCTTGCCACGTTTATTGCTCGCGACTCCTCCCACGGCACCAGACCCCTGAGTTTCCCCCGAGCATCAACCGTTTCTCGTCCCCGCCCCCAAAGTGTCGCAATGCGTCAGCATTCATGTCCGCGTTTACAAAGGATAGATCTCCGTCCGCTTTCAATTTTCGAAGTTCCCCGTTTCGTCCGCGTTCTCCATGTTTAAAAAAATCTATTTCCATCGTCTTTTTTCGGGTGGAACGTACATAGAGTACTCACGGAACACTTTCGTACGGAATCGCTATAGATGATCAGATCTAGTGAAAAATATAAACAATAGAGTGCGGACAAGAAGTGCCGAGCGAGGTGATGCAGTGAACAGTGCAGGGGCGGATCCAGGGAGCATTCGTGAGGGGAATGGGGCGAATAGGAGGGAGATTTGTCAATTATGCGTGAGTGAATGTGTGAGCGTCGTTGCTTACGTGGATCATAACTCATACATTTAATGTTAACTCATATTTATGCCTGTAAATTTTTATCATGCCAATGGGCTAGTTGACAAATTTTTAGAAACAGCGTTAAAAAAAACTATTTCTGCCATTACATGCTCGGTTACTTGTTTTATTCCTAATAGAAACTGTGTTTTTCCCGAAAAAATTAACTAAAGATTTGATTATAAACGATTTCAAAAGGGTGCAAAATTGGCAAGCACAGAGAATGATGGGAAATGACGTGACTGGTCATACCAGCCGGAGGACAGGTGTCGTGGCTTCCATGCAATTGCTCCACGAGTCCAAAAATATCCTACTCATGAGTACACACAGCCTTCTGAGTAAATCTAATGATTGGTACTACATTTTATCATGTAACATAACTCTTTCGTAAACACATTATAATGTAGAAGAAGTCGTGTTTATGATAAAATTTCTTTTTAATATTCCACAAAATTAGAAAGAAACGATCCTCTTTCAATAAAATCTCAACTTAGGTTCGATATTAGATTTTTAAATTCAATGTAAACATTAATTTCTTGCGAAGAGATTTCGATATGAATGTTAATTATACAAGGTTATTTTACGTTGAACATACCAGGACTGAAATTAGTGCAGAAGAGAGATGCTATTCTAAAGCTTAAAAGTTTTATTTCTTGTACCAACTATTTGTGTTTCACTTAACTGCGCGAGAATTAATATATAATCAAACCAATTAGTTGGTTTAGTAGTTTGTGTGGTAGTGAAACATGAGTATGTCAGGATTGACATAAGAGTAGACTAAACGCCGTGGGTATGAGTTATCTGAGGAGTGTTTGCGGCCAAAGTAGGATGGATAGGGTCAGGAATTTATTTATTTATTTATTTATTTATTTAATAAAATTGTTCACATACAGCATTAGCGCCAATTTATAGTGAAACATATAACAAAAAACAAGAAAGAGGACAAAAACACAATAACAGCATAACAATAAGCAACGAGAGCCCAACATGGAAAGGGGAAAAATATTTAATTTGTTGACAGGTGGGATATCGCTTGGGTGGTGAAATAGTTACATGGTAAATAAAAAGGATCGATAGTGTGGGGGAGTGAATTTAGAAGGGATGGGAGGCGAAATAAAGGTGAGCGCTTGGTGAGAGATATCCTTGGAATAGGCAGATGGAGTAGAGTATGAGTGCGGGTGGATCGAGTTGGTATCCTGAAGTTGAAGAGAGAAAGCAGTTCAGGGCAATCAATGGTCGAGTTAAGGGTATTGTGGAGGAGTTTAAAATCCATTTTAAGTCTGTGGTTTTCGAGGTTAGAAATGGAAAGAGAGGACAGCACAGCGTTTGAGGACATATTACGGAAATGTGGGACTCTGTGCTTGACTATTTTGGCAAAGAGGTGAGAGATGCAATCGAGGGATTTTAGATTTGTTGGGGCTGACATAGACCAAATTGGGGAACAATATGATACTATGGGAAGGACAATTGTTGAGTAGTAGGAATGGAGTGCTATTGGATCTTTAATTTCTGTGAAGCGGTAAAGAAGGCCTAATAGGGACATCGCTTTATTTTTTACAGTCTGAATGTGGTCGGAGTAATTTAGCTTTTGATCGGTTAAAACGCCTAGGTCTTTCATGGTTGTCACTCTGTTTAAGGGAGTTGAGTTAATTGTGTAGTTGAAAGTCAGCGGTTTTGTTTTCAGAGCAAGAGTCATGAATGAGTGGGTCATGAATGAATGTGGGTTAGAATCTCCAGTAATGGACATACCTGAAAGGAGTGTGCTTCGTTGGTTTGGCCATGTTGAGAGAATGGATGAAAATCGAATAAAGAAACAGATATAAGGGTGAAATGAATGGTTCGAGAGGTAGAGGTAGGCCGAGTAAGTTGTGGTTGAGGACATTCTTAGGAGTAGGAATAATAGGAGTCTTAAAAACAGGAAGGCGTGTATGAAGCAGTGTATGATGGGGTAAATGAGGCAAAAGAGGTTTGCAAGGATAGGTCAGTATGGAGGAAATTATTAAAGCAGAATTAGGTGTACAAATGTGTATTTATGAGTGAAACTTAGTGACTCTGCCTACCCCGGAAGGGAACGGCATAATTGGTATGTATGTACAAATTAGTTCGTTCCAAGAATTATCTCTCGAGTTTGAGAAATTATGTAAACCCGAGCATGGAATTAGAGCTACAAGCTACTGGTAGGTCTATTTTCCCAACCATATGCACGTGCACTTTAGCAACGCTAGCTTTCATTCTATATTTATACGACGCAATTTTCAATGCACACCCATTTGTACGCTAGATCGTGCAATAAAATGCCGTGCGTAATACGCTTTTAAGACGCTGCTGAGAATTCTTGAACAAAGCACCAAATATCCAGCTGATCGCTGCATTGTCGTTGTCTTCTTCCTCCTCGCGGCAGTGTTGGGTTCGTTGAAGCGATGGCATTGCGCGACCACTCACATTTTTTTCACATCGGTTTTTTTTAATTGGCGATAGTCGAGCTTAGGCTTAAATTTAAAACGAACCATTTGGCCCAATTCAATACGAGCTACACCGCTATCATCATACATATTATTTCTCAAAGGTGTTTTTTTGTCGCGACGCCGTAACTCCCATAATTCTTCATCAAAACTAATGATTCAAACATCCTTTTAAAGCTTATGTTCCCCTCTATTGACGAAAAATAGACAAATGGTTTAAAATTAAAGTTTTTGTTAAAAATTTTTAAAAAATAATCAAAAATTATCAGTGCCATCCGTTGAGAAAAATCTACTAATGTTGGCTATGGTTACGAGCTTAAAAGACTCTAGGAGGCGCCATCTATTAACACATCGTTTAGTTAGATTGTTTACATTCTACATGCAATCAGTGTGACCGTTTACGTTATGTATCTTTAACACAAACATAAATAACATATAATTGTCCAGGGGAAGAAACAGGTAGAAGAAAAGGAAGAAAGCAGGAAGAAACAGGAAGAAACTGCATACTGCGAAATATTCGCACGGGTCAGCTAGTCGCTTTGCTTGAATTTTGCGTTAGGCTATTGAAGACAAGTTTTTTAGCTGATGATTGAAAGTGTCCAGGCTCCTTTTTTTAGGGAATTTCACTTTTATAGTTTATAACTGAAAATTTATGTATTTGATTGCAATTAATTTTTTATATAAAAAACACATATGTTGGTGGTTAACACTATAATATTCAGGTTAATAAGTTTTTTGGTTTACCAAAGACAAGTTCCTATCGTTTATTTAAATTGACTACTTCTCATCCCAGGATGAACAAACAACAGGAATCTTTGAATTGTGTCGAACCTCTCAATCGGTGTTATAAGATATCATAACCAATGCAAGCGTACAGTGTGATACCGATTTTATAGAGGTTAATACCGAATCGCGGTTTTGTGAGCGCTGTGCGATTAGCGAGCCCTCGACACAATCGACATTCGAATACTCGGGACGATTCCATCAGCCAATTAGTTTCGTAGACCTCACTATTTCACTGTTTACTTTGTTATCAAGAAGCAGTTCGAAAACTTCCACTCTGGCTAACACAGGTGTTAACTGTCCAGGAAATCGCACGACAATGTTCCCTGAAGTATTCTATTGCCTCCATTTTGCTCTCTTCTGTTCCCGGGAAAGTCGTTTTCCCGTAAAAGACGTTACCACTCGGATTGAGGGAACAGTCACTGACTTAACTTTGCTCATCCATATAACCTAAATCAGTTGGAGAATCAGTGGTTTGATCACCAAATACTTCATCTCCACCTTTTTTTTCCATCGAAATCGGATATTTCACTTCATGAATCAAATTTTTTAGTGAACGTACCCTGTCAGATTTTTGTCCTGAAGTGGAGAGAGAGATCTCCAGTACTTCAGTAAATGGAATTTTTGACGGCCCTGGTTTGACATTCGTGATCAAAGTTGGGAAGTAAAGCGTGAGGATGGTGTTAGTTTTCATGTTGTAAAATTTCATAATAGCAAAGAAAATAAATGTCAGTCGTCTTTTGTTTCGAAGAACTGCATTGCATTGAGAAAATTCCGCATATTGTGACGTCGGTCCCTCCGAATCATTCTAGAAAAAACCTAACAACATTATTTCTTCAAACGGCAGTATCTCAGCCCTTCTCCTGAACTTTCAAAGTGTTACTTAAGGAAACTACTAAAGGGTGCGATAGGAGTTATGGGAAAAAGGCAACGATTTAGGAGGAAGAGCGGTCTATGGTACCAACGCGACGCGCAGTGGTCAGGAAAAGCGATCTGACAATTCATAAGTCAAATATCAAAGTGAGAGTTTCCTAATTCATAAAATGGAGCTGTTGAAAAGAATATTCTTGAGGAATTTCAAGTTCATAATTTTTTCAGTTAGAACTTAATGTATTCACTGACTGAGCTTGAAAATGACAAATTTTGATGCGTACCACCTTTTTGGGTTTTAGAAGGCGGTTGTGTTTATGAGAGAATCAGGTTTTCCATCGTTTAATTTTCTAACTTTTAGCGCCCATGTATTAAGGAATTCGACAAATCTCAATGATGTGTCCTTTTTTGTTTGTTAAAGGTAGAAATAGCTTATCAACTAAAACAAAAAGAAGAACAATTGGAATATTAATTCGGAAATGTATAAATCGGGACATGGAAACAATGTCCCTCGCAGCCTCGCTGTGATATTTGCACTAATACGTAGCGTGAAGTAACTAAAAAAGTTACGCGTAAAGTTAATCTGCTTCTACCTACTCCTTTTTGAATTTTCCTTCAATTAATGAGGTAACCACCGGTCATGAGCCGCGTCGCAGTGCCTGGCGGGAGACGCCTCGGCTCCTAGAGAGTCTGTGAGACGAGAACCCATACTGATGTATTGCAGATTTTCATACCTGTAGAGACCTACCATTCAAATCAGATGATAGCCACGTGTCGAAATGATGAGTAGCGCGACAACCAGATTTTTGACAAATGCCTATTCTTTTTGTGCATTTTCTTTTAATCTAGACACATCTACATCTACGTCATATCCTGAAAGCCACCCAAAGGGTGTGTGACATAAGGTGCTTCCACACCAGGCATGCATGAAATATACGGTTGAGCATCGAAATTACATTGAAACCAGCATATTATACATGCAACGCGCCAATTAAAAATTTACTGAACAAGAAACATTCTATCGTCGATTTTTCCAACATGCAAGGGATACAAAGACTACTGCTACAGATTCAAAAAATCATGCATAAATAAGGACATCAATATTTACATCATGCAAAAATTAGAACGTAGAGAATATAAAGGGAAAGATCTACAGTCTAGCTAATGTCACTATTCGCACTATTCATGACTGCGATCACAGCTGTTATGGACCCGAATGGTACGCGGAAAAAATGACATTTTATACCTATCGGTTCTATAATCTATCTCTCTAATGTTATTGGCACAATCTAATCTGCCGTAGTACGAGGGGGTTAATAGTATGTTTTTTTACGTCGTCAGAGAAATGTTTTTCCTGATATTTAGCTAAGAGGTTAAGCCTAGAATTTAATCTACGCTGTGATAGTGATTCCCATCCCAATACTTCTAACAACCCAGTCACACTACTGAACTTATCGTAGCATCGTTTTACAAACCTAGGTTCTCTTCGTTGCTCGCGATATAATTCCGATATCAACCTTGCTTATAATGGATCCCATACACTGGCAGCATATTCCAGATGAGGCCTAACGATTGAAAAATAACAACGTTCTTTCACTTTCTCATCACATTTTCCGAGTATTCTCTTGATAAAGCCTAGCTTCCTGTATGCTTGACCGCATATTTCCCGAATATGTTTTCCCCAAGATATGTCGTGAGTAATTGTGACCCCTAAGTACTTAACAGACTCTGCGTTAATTATTTCCGTATTATTAATTCTGTAAGCCCTACCTGGCCTATTTTTCTTTTTCCAAAAGCTGACAAAAGGTGGATTTTTATTTGACCAAATGTGCACAGCATAACATGTTATAAAAGAGAAATAAATGTTTGTGTAAATATAATTTACTTACTCGATGGTGAGACGTGTTAAAATGCACTCGAGTAAATATTAGCACTGCCCCACGTTGAAAGGGAATTAAATATGAACTCGATTTACTCGGTGACATATCATATGATATGAAATAAACCAATTTGAATATATCTTCAAGTCGACAATTGAATTGAAAGTGGAGAGGTGAATAAACATCCTCAATTTTCCCCATGTTGTTTCATTAGAAATTTTATTAGGAATATTATTATCAGTATATTCCAACAATTGCCATGCCCTGGGGCGGAAATGTATGCATTTACAGATTATACCTGGAGGAGGCTCTTTCTTGTCAGGGAAACAGTCGAGTAACTTCGTTTCGACTGCTGTATATTTTCGCCGAGTAGTAATGATATATGCTGAAGTAATCTTGTACGAAAAACACTTCGAGTCTGAGTTTCGTCTAGTTGGATGATAGGATTAAAATTACATTCTCCATTGCTCCATTACAGGACATTCTAAGTCTCTATCCTGACGTCTACTTTGATAACATGATGAATGAAGAGAAAGGACGTGTGTTGATGTGAGATGAAATTCCACACAAGCAGAGCATGAAAAACCAGAATGTGCAGGATTATGGAATGAAAGAATCAGGGAAATAGTACAGGAGGAACCGCTACAGAAAATAATGGAGACATCTAGGCTAAAATGGTTTGAACTTACAAAGAGGATGGAGGCAGAAATAATGCCGAGGAGGGTGTGTTGTGAGGGAAAGGATGTGTGTTGATGTGAGATTAAATTCCACACAAGCAGAGCATGAAAAACCAGAATGTGCAGGATTATGGAATGAAAGAATCAGGGAAATAGTACAGGAGGAACCGCTACAGAAAATAATGGAGACATCTAGGCTAAAATGGTTTGAACTTACAAAGAGGATGGAAGCAGAAATAATGCCGAGGAGGGTGTGTTGTGAGGGAAAGGATGTGTGTTGATGTGAGATTAAATTCCACACAAGCAGAGCATGAAAAACCAGAATGTGCAGGATTATGGAATGAAAGAATCAGGGAAATAGTACAGGAGGAACCGCTACAGAAAATAATGGAGATATCTAGGCTAAAATGGTTTGAACTTACAAAGAGGATGGAGGCAGAAATAATGCCGAGGAGGGTGTGTTGTGAGGGAAAGGATGTGTGTTGATGTGAGATTAAATTCCACACAAGCAGAGCATGAAAAACCAGAATGTGCAGGATTATGGAATGAAAGAATCAGGGAAATAGTACAGGAGGAACCGCTACAGAAAATAATGGAGACATCTAGGCTAAAATGGTTTGAACTTACAAAGAGGATGGAAGCAGAAGTAATGCCGAGGAGGGTGTGTTGTGAGGGAAAGGATGTGTGTTGATGTGAGATTAAATTCCACACAAGCAGAGCATGAAAAACCAGAATGTGCAGGATTATGGAATGAAAGAATCAGGGAAATAGTACAGGAGGAACCGCTACAGAAAATAATGGAGACATCTAGGCTAAAATGGTTTGAACTTACAAAGAGGATGGAGGCAGAAATAATGCCGAGGAGGGTGTGTTGTGAGGGAAAGGATGTGTGTTGATGTGAGATTAAATTCCACACAAGCAGAGCATGAAAAACCAGAATGTGCAGGATTATGGAATGAAAGAATCAGGGAAATAGTACAGGAGGAACCGCTACAGAAAATAATGGAGACATCTAGGCTAAAATGGTTTGAACTTACAAAGAGGATGGAAGCAGAAATAATGCCGAGGAGGGTGTATAGATGATACGGAATTGTAATGGGAAACGGCCTCCGGGTTGTCCACGGGATAGACGTTTGGAAGGAGTGGAAGAGAGCGTAGAGGAACGGAAGAAGGATTGGGAAGCAGTGAGAAAAGAGAAATGGAGGGAGGATAGAAAAAGTGGAAAGATACATCTACATCTACGTCATACCCTGCAAGCCAACCAAAGGGTTTGTGGCAGGGGGTGCTTCCACACCAGGCATGCATGAATTATACGGCAGAGCACCGAAATTACATTGAAACCAGCATATTATACATGCAACGCGCCAATTAAAAATCTACTAACCAAGAAACATTCTATCGTCGATCGTTCCAACATGCAAGGGATACAAAGACTACTACTACAGATTCAAAATATCATGCATAAATAAGAACATCAATATTTACATCATGCAAAAAGTAGAACGTAGAGAATATAAAGAATACGAAGTAGACCCGGCCAGCGGTTGGAAACAGTTATAAATAATAATGATTGCAAGCAATGACAAATTTGCGGACATCGCTTTTCTAGGTAGTCTCTCTGGCAGAAGGACACCTGAAAGTGTATATACGTTGAGGATAAGTCAATTGTTTAATTCGTAATTTTTATTCAACATTGTATTAATATTTGAAAAAACCTCATCAGCTAACTGGTCGTCTATTTTGGGAGTGCGATTCACAACGGATTAATTTGAGCCATTGTGGAGTGAGAAGCGTTTATACTGGCATGGGAAGATTAACTTGAGAAATGGGGAAGGGAGGAGGGAAACCAGGCGTCGACATAAGCCTAACGTTAACGAAAGGTGCCTCAGGAATTCACAGTTCAAGTTCCATTCGGAAGCACATTGTGCCAAACTTATTATTCCGCTCTCATTATCCATGCTTCGGATCGTGATTCCTTGAAAAATCTACATCTACATAATAACCCGCGTGCCGCCGTTTGGGCGTGTGGTAGGGGATGGTAGGTCACCAGCCGTGTAAAGATGTAAAAGTTTTGGAGGTGAAAAGGTGACATGTCCTATGAGAGTGTGTTTGGAGGAGCTCAGTTTTTATTGTGGTCGCTTATTGTGCGCGGAAAGAACAAGTTTTTGTACCCATCTGTTCGGCAGTGTATCCCTCTCATTTTATCGCATCTGTCAGACTTAGAAATGTGGTGAATCTCCACTTCCCGCATTCGAACCCGGACCCTCGGGAAGGTGGTATACACTATAACCAACTCAGCAATTAGACTATGTTTTCTTGAATATGCATTTTCTGAGTGAGTGGCATTTGAGCGGAAAAACCCTTGGTAATAAACAATATCCACCCCAAGACCATGTCTTTGCCCTCTATGTCTGGGACAGTCCGTTTCTCCATGCCCTCTTTGTTAGTCCCAGCCCTCCGCGAGCCCTTGGTTAGTTTTTTTGTGTGAGCCCTTCCCCCTCTCTGTCTTTCCCTCCCTCAGTTCCTTCTTCTCTCTCTCGGCCTTTCCACACGGCCGTAAAAGTCGGCTGGTTGCTTCTCGGGGCGGCGCGACGGCCGGGAAAGCCCCAAGATCCTTGCTATGTATTTATGACACCCATCCAGACCGTCTCTTGCCTTCACCCGCCACGCGCCGCTCTGGTGTGTTTTCCAGGGTGTGTGCGCATTATAATCTCAGTTCCAGGGAGTGTTGACGTGACGTGTCCATCTTTGACACGTGGTCGGTCTGTGGGATTGTGAAAGAGGGTGGGTGGCCTACTCACAGAATGACCGAAAGAATGCGAGACCAACTGTTCGCTCTCCTCCGTTCCGAAAGACGAAACGAGCGAAGGCATAAGATAAAGGAATTTGACCGCAGTACGGACATGAGGGCTTTTTTTATTCCCACGTTTTTATTAACTCGCTTTCTTGTCTGTTTGTCTGTTCGGTACAAATTTTGCAATCGATTTTAAACTAACTTCTCGATGAGCTAGAGCCTTTAAACTTTAAACATGGCTCAGAACTGGATGAAAATGCAATAATATGCAATGTATATATATGTATGTTTAGCAGACTTGAGGCTGCTGAAATGTGGATATGGCGGAAGATGACAAGAACAAGCTGGACGGAAAGAAAAACAGATCCGGAAGTTTTAAGGGAAATGCAAGAAGAGAGAAGATTATTGGCGGAGATGGAAAAGAGAAAAATAAAATTTATTGGACATGTCTTCAGACACAATGTATTTGTAACAAACATTCTTGAAGGGAAAATACTAGGAAAGAAAGGAAGAGGACGACCGAAAAAGAAATATTTGGACGAGATTAAGAAGAAGATAGAATGCAGCAACTAAGTGGGACTGAAGCGAACGGCGAATGACAGAGATGAATGGTTGCATCGACAAGGCATCAGCCTTTAGGAAATTGATTGATGATATATGTATATATGTTTGTATATAATATAATACTAAATAATCATAATAAATAATTATAAAAGTTGGCACCAGGGGAAAAATGGGGGCACAAGAAGTTAGCACCAGAGGAGAAAGCGGAGCACAAAATGGAAAAGGCTGTGTCATCGAATGGCATACTATTGACGAATTCAATCCTATTTTCCGCTCAACTGTGTTATGCTATTGGTAGAGAGGTATAACAGTTTTCCATTTCAGATATGCTCACACAAGACTAAACTGCATAAAATAATTATTTTAATAAAAGAATCTTTTGAAGTGACCACGTTTATAAAACGGACTAAGAAGTATAAACTTATTTCTCCTATCCCCATGCAGACTTATAACCCCATTTACAGATTCTTAACCCCGTACGGATTGTCCTGAAAACTTTTGGTTATGGATCTTAATAGCCATGAAAATACTTTAAGATTTCAAACGAAAAACGTGAGGCGCAAGCAATAGATAATAGCGATAATAGTAGTAGGAGTGTAAGGAGTAGCAGTCGTAGAGAAAACTCGCAAAACAGTTCATATAATGTGAAGTACTATAAAATTGTTAGTGACTTAGGTGAAGTAATCATGCATCACTTATCTATTTCATGCGCCCCACGCTTTTCGTTTTAAATCTTACAAGCATTTCCATAGCTATATTAAAGTTATTCGGGGTATCCCGCTGCGTATTGAGCATTTTAAATTGACTCAACGTTTCGTTCTGCACACTGAGAACGTCGTCAGGAGAATGTAAGAGTTTGTTTGTTTCGCCTCCATATATAGGTTCTTCGTCGAGACGGTTGACCATTGTTCACGATTTTTAATTTAAAAAATGATTCGTGCCGTTAAAGATATTCGGTGGTTAGGTGTCTTTTCCATACACTGCTCAGGCGATAGCCATCTTCCCTATAAAAATTGGATGCTTTTAAAATTTAGCTATCTAGATTGCTTTCCTTATTAGTCGAGGATAATAAAGACTAATTTTGGCCAGAACTTTAGCATCATCGAAGAGTATCTTGTGTCCTAGATCTGACATAATGTGCTCTGCGACGGCTGAAGTCATCCACTGCCTTGCCTCTAACGCTCTTTTGTGCTCTTTTAGCCTGATATTAATTGGCCGTTTGGTTTACCCCACAAGCTATTTCCATAGCTATTAAAATTCACAATCATAAATTTTCAGGACAATTTGCATGGGGTTAGGAATCTGTATATGGGGTAAATTAATCTGTATAGGGCGAGGAAAAATTATTTTTTACTTCTTAGTCCGTTTTATAAACGTGATTGTTAATTTTTTTTATTTAAATAATTATTTTCGACATATTGTCGCAATGAGTGTAACGCATTCATCCCTTTTCATAGAAACCATCAAAATATGAATAAACTTTGATGCTGAAGTTCTTAGATATTCAATGCTAAGGTTATTTCGTGACGATGCTGTACACATTCTGTATGCATTAGGTAAGCAGTGTTGATGTTTCTCGTCCACGTGAGCTAGCAAAAAGTTTCCTGCGGCCGTGGCGAACGGATTTAAGGCAGTAGCTGACATTCTGGAGTTTTTTGTAAGGGAGGGATATTTTTCTTCATGATGAGGCCAAATTCATTGAATTATAAGTGAAATAGAATCCCCCTGAAAGTACCCTAAATGGCGAAAAAGTCGCCGATTGTCGATTCTGATGCCATTCTCTTGACACGATTTCTTTCTTCATATCGGAATTCGTTCTACTCCACTTCATCCCATCCATTCCTCTGCTTATTCTGATTCCTCAGCTCTCCCAAATGTGCTCCCCCACACCACAGCCTCCATTCGCATCCCCTCATTTACAGTTCCAACCACTCACATACACAGTATGCATACACAGAGGAGGCACAGAAGGCGATGAAGTCGGCGGCCGAGGGCAAGAACTGCACTAAGTTGCATGTAGTGGCCCATGTTGGGACCAAAGACGTCGTGGGTCGGGGATCAGAGGAGATTTTAGACTCAGTGAGAGATCAATGCTCCGAGTTCCGCCGTATTCGCAGCGACTCTGGAACTAAGACGAGGCTCACGATATGCAGCTTGGTACCAAGGACGGATCGGGGTTCGACGTTTTGGAGCCGAGTGGAGGGCATAAACCAGAGGCTCAGAGACGTCTGCGGGAGCGAGGGAGCTGGGTTCTTGGACCTTAGGCCGGTGCTGGATTCGTGTCGAGTGCCATTAAATCGCTCGGGTATCCATTATACGTATGAGGCATCGCAGAAGGAAGCGCGCAGGATATTTGAGCATACCCGTCGAGTTTAGCATAGACGGTAGGCGAGAGAGTAGGTCAGTTTGTGGGAACGAAATCAGTGCATTTCCAGAAAGGCAGATAATAAATAGTACACAGAGTTTAGGGCCAAGGAAAAGATTAACAGATGACAATTAATTAGAAATGTTTAGGGTTGAGTGTAGGACAGTGAGTAAATCAAATAGTGGGTTATTAATTATTGGGATCGCCCTCAATAATTGTAGCAATGAGAGATCTGTTAGAAATCAGAATAACTTAGTATCCGAGCGAAATAGAAGCGGCTCAGGTTCATCAATAACTGCTTCCGTCAAATTATTAAAATACTCTAAACAAGGACACTGTAAGTTAAATCCAAAGGATTCAATTTCCATAGTGGTCGTAAATTGCCGTATTATAAAAAACAAAGTCCCCAAGTGTCACCATCTCACCTTAGGCACGGACGCTGATGTAGTGATAGGAACAGAAAGCTGGTTGTCGAGTGAAATTTCGGATAGCGAGGTATTTCCAAAATCATATGAAATGTATAGAAAAGACCGATTAGCGAGAGCAGGAGGAGGTGCGTTTATAGCTGTAAAAGATGAGATCATAAGTAGAGCCGAAATATTTCCAGAAAATTATGCAGAAACTTGTAGTGTTACATCAAGTGTTCGTCGAAATGAATGTTATGTGCGCATTTTACAGGCACCCAATTCCAGTTTAAAAACAGGTGAAGCATTTCATTAATCAAAACAACGAATGTAATATTATTATCGGTGGTGAATTCAACATTCCCTCGATAGACTGGAAGACGTATAGTTTCACAAATTGAGGAGTTGTGCGACACTCTTCTCATACTCATACATTCAACTCTTTGCATCAATTAGTAACAACACCCACGAGAGGATAGAACGTTTTGGATCTTTTGGCGACAAATATACCTGAATGCGTCCTTAACGTTAAAACAGGGAACGGAATTAGTGACCACAAAGCAGGAAGTGCTAAATTTCATATAAATACTGACAAAAGAGCAGCCACAAAAAGAAAAGTGTACTCATACCACAGGGGGCGGATTTCGATTGCTTAAAACAGGAACTGTCCACCTCGTATAATGAGTTTAGTGATCTAAGCCAAAACCATACTACAAATGACGCATGGAATACTTTTAGTAACATCACGCGACTAGCCATTAACAACGCAATACCAAGTAAACTGAAAAAAGTCAATATGGAACCTAGGTTGTATAATACAGACATCCGAAAATCTCTCAAGCGACAACGAAACTTGCACGCGAAAATGAAGAACGCCCATTAGCATCTACACGACGAGGAACTGAAGAAAATTTATGATAAATAAAAGAGAGCTAAAATAACAGCAAAAGTGGCCTTCAGAAAAGCACTAATGGAATTCAAGAGTAAAGTATTAGGTGAATTTTTGGAAGATAACCCTAAGGCATTTTGGTCTTAGAGAGGTTCAAGGGAATAAATCTACACTAACGTCGCTGAGAAACGGACAAGGAGAAAGAGTTAGCGATACATTAGATAAAGCTAATATCCTTAACACATTTTTTCAAAGTGTCCACTCTTCAGGCCCTCATAATAACACCGCTACATTGCCTCGCTTATACAAAAATCCAATGCAGTCCATAAATATTTCTTGTCGCGGCATAGAAGGTCACCTAAAATCCATTAACCCCAAGAAATCATCTGGTCCCGATGAAATTCCCGCCCGAGTGTATAAAGAATTAGCGTCAGAAATAGCACAGAACTTGAAAATAATATATGAAAAATCTCTTGCAGAACATCGTGTCCCTTACGATTGGAGAATCGGGAACGTTACTCCTGTTTTAAGAGCGTCGATAAGGAAGATCCCAGTAACTTAAGAGCTTCTCCCTCACGTCCATCTCTTGCAAAGTATTAGAACATATAATCGTCAGCACAATCATAAGGTATTTAGATAGTCAGAACTTGTTAATTCAAAACCAACATGGATTCCGAAAAGGCATGTGCTGTGAAACCCGGGTAGCTCTTTTTCTTTCCTCAGGAGAAAGGCTCAACCACCGCGATATTTTTAGATTTCAAAAAAGCTTTCGATAAAGTTCCGCATTCAAAATTAATTGTTAAGCTAATAGCCTAAGGAATACATCACGATATAATATGCTGGATTGAAGATTTATTAAGTAACCTCGAACAGAGGGTAGTTCTAGATGGCATTAGTTCAGATACAGTTAAAGTCACATCCAGTGTACCCCAGGGAAGTGTCATTGGTCCCTTATTATTCCTTTTGTAAATTAATGATATCACAACCGTCGTTATCAGTAAAATTCGTCATTTTGCGGACGACGCAGTATTGTATAGGGATATTAACACAGAGTCTGATAGAATTGCGTTGAAGAAAGACCTAGAAGCTATAAGCGGATGGTGCAACACTTGGCAATTAGAATTAAGTTTTAATAAGTGCGTTGTTATGAATTTTTGGAGGAAGAGTAGCTAAACCAACGAGACGTACACTATTAACCAAGTCGAACTAATAAATGTAGAATCAGTTACGTACTTATGAGTGACCCTTACTCAGGACTTGCCGTGGGGGAAGCATATACGAGAAATTTGTGGACAAGCAAGTCGTAAATTAGGATTTATTGAAAGAATATTAGGAAAGTGCGACGAGAGGGTAAAGGAGCGATGTTTTTTTTTCTCGTGAGACCCCACTTGGAGTACGCCGCTAGTATATGGGACCCTTACGAAGTAGGACTAGTTTCAGATATAGCTCGAATACAGAGGAGGGCAGCTAGATTTGTTAAAACTATTTGCTGCCCGACGTTCAAAATATTTTGCTAGAGCCAAACTATTATGGGAGGAACGATCACAGGAATAAGATTAAGGAAATAGACTGCAGAACCGATAGATTTAAGATATCATTTTTTCCACGTACAATAAGGGACCATAATAGTTGTGATAGATCAGTTCTAGGATACTGACTAGGTTAAATAGATTTTTTCAGTAGTGCTAAATATCTTAACATGAATTGTAGATACTAATCTCGCGTGCAATCTCCGGCGTGATATACTCCTGCATGTCTTAGTACCTTGTAATGCTATTTATTTGTCGCAATATGAATACTAACCAGTAGTTATATCTTGAGTAGTGCGTTGCATGGTAGAGTGTTCTTCTTCGTATCACTCTCCTAATTTGTGGTCTGAATGCGTACCGTTGTCCTGACTGTTTTGGCCTGCGCCTGGCATTCGGGGTAACGCACGCGGTTCTGATTGAAGTGGGATGAGTGCTCCATGCCTGGTGTGGAATCACCCCGTTCCACACACCCTAGTGGTAGCTTGCACGGTATTTCGTAGATGTAGATAGCCTGCCTCCTATCATCCAGCAGTTTCCACTCACACATCCTCCACGCCGAGGTCTTCGACTTCTTTTCCCTCCTTTGCCTCACCGAGTGCATTGATCATTCACCGGATCTACCAATTTTCCTTCCGCTTGGAGGATGTCGTGGTTTTGAGTTCCGTTCTCGTTACTGCTAATGTCTTGAAGAGGGAACTGGCTGAACGTGTTCTCCGAGTACCTGAATGACTGACAACCAGAAGTAGCTGATGTTTTTTACTTTGGCGAATCTGAAAAATGAAATTTCCGAGTGGAGATTAGATCCTCTTCTATTTACTCATCCAGATGCTATGTTTTTTTCGCTCTCTTTCATTTTATAAATTACACGCATTTTTCGGGAAATTATATGTCTTGGCGAAGAAATTATTTATATTTTTATATTAAGTATATAAAAGAATTTGCCATTCACATTTGATATAACATTCCATGAAAAAAGACACATGCTGAAATAACACGCAAGGAAATGTTTTCAGCTCGGAATTTTTGTGAAATGGTGAACCAAATGTGAGTGAATAATTCTGTATTCATACTTTGAACTTATTATTAGCATGGTGAGGCAAAAATATATTTTTGGACACGCTGGCTATAAGGCGACAGAATTTATTATTGCTTAACTGAGGCCTCTCTACGCCCGAAAAAAGGAATGGGTATAATTATTTATTTAACACTATGTTGTCGATTAAGTCAATCCAACGTTTTAGTTGGTATTGTTGCCAGGAACGATCTATCGGCTAAGGTATCCTCTGGTGGAAACAAAAATAACTATTATAATTTGGGCGAGTCCAGGCAGCAAATGAATCGCAAGTTTTCAGTCATACATTCTGCAAAGGCCCCTTCATCGCAACACAACCGCTCATCCTTTCATTTGTCTGTGTCCTCAGCATCCCATCGCCTCGCGTTAACTGCTCCGACCACTTATTATAACTCCTGATAGCACCCCACAGCAGAATCCTCTATTCTACATCCACATCTACATACTACCCTGCGAGCCTCCGCATGGGCGTGTGGCAGGGGGTTTTAGGTCACCAGCCGTGTTAAGGTGTACGTTTTTTGGAGTTGATATGGTGGCATGTATTATAGGAGTGTATTTAGTGGATCTCAGTTTATATTGTGTCGATTATTGTGCGCGGAAAAAACGAGTTTTTGTACCAATCTGTTACACAATATATCTCTCTTATTTTATCGCTTCTGTCATACCTAGAGATGTAGTATGGCGTCATGATAATATTCTCTTGTGTTGCTCTGAAACACACCAGTTCTCAATTTCTTAAGCAAGCCTAGCTTGTAGCCTCCGAGACTCGTGGGGCTCCCACCTTGATCCCTCTAGAGTTGTGAGACACTCTATGTTCGCTCGTAGCAGTTTTTAACAAAGCTTGCAGCTTTTATTTGTATTTTATTATTTTTTTGGTAAATCTTTATGACCCAAATGCTCCCAAATGACCCAAATGATCCCAAATGGTCGCGGCGTATTGGAGGTGTGGCCTAACCAGAGCGAAGTATCATCTCTCTTTCACTTTTTCATACGAGGACCTTCCTATTATACGCTTCACAAAACCTAGTTTCTTTAATGCTGTGCCGAATATGTTTTGTATGTGTGTTCCCCACGATAT
This sequence comes from Ceriagrion tenellum, assembly GCA_963169105.1. Classification (NCBI taxonomy): domain Eukaryota; kingdom Metazoa; phylum Arthropoda; class Insecta; order Odonata; family Coenagrionidae; genus Ceriagrion; species Ceriagrion tenellum. The sequence continues at coordinate 120,768,935 of OY720643.1, forward strand.
ATCTGAAGTTAAGGTAATTCCAAGATATTTTACTGTATCTGAAGATTTTAAGTTTACTGTTCTATTGTAATCATACCGAGTTTCCTCTCACTTTTCTCCACACCCACGACTCAAACACCTCCCATTAACTCCTATACCATAATCTCATGGTACAGACATTCACACCTTTACGCGCTATATTATTATTACACATACATAGACATTGACACAAACTTCGCTCAAACTGGTAATCGTTGAAGTTACTGCTTGGTTTCGTACCGTGGTAGAGGCTTTTGCTCACACCTTTTAAGATTAATTAATCGCGCATGATAAGACCTTTGTGATTTCATAACATGTCATGCATTCACTTCATTACTTTTAGGTTTAGACATTAATGTTGACTTTGCATGCGAAAGCGTCTTGTAATATTTAGCTTGGCGCTGAGAATAAACGTCACGTACCGAGTACCCGAATCGGCGAGCTCCATGATTGGATTTAAACTTTGCTTGCAATGCCCACCGTTTGTTTTTATTCATTTCTCTAATGCTTGTCGTGAGCATAATGTTCGGTTTTCCCTGGCCAAAAATCATTGAGAAGAAGAGAATGTTTGTATCCAACGTCAGGCATAAGGGTGTTCTTCAAGATCATGCATTTGCTCCCTGCCACACACCCTTGAAGTGTCTTGCAGGGAATTATGAAGATGCGTGCATTTGATGGGTCTCCGATCGAGTGGATGTCACATTAGGTTAATCACAAAATCGGTATTTTTGGTAATTTTTGCCGGCATAATCGATTATTGGTTCCAATTCGGATAAAAATATAGGAGGGAAATTTGGACTCCACTGAATTACGTTTAGGGGTCTCAAACTGTGAAAAATATCAAATTTTCCCAAAATATTACCCATTCGTCCGACTTCCATGGTCTAGTGGTCAGGTGGGTGGGAGCTTCATACGGCAGGTGATTCCAGAGGGTTCCAGGTTGGAATAAGTTGGATCGAGTCAGGCGATACTTTGTGAACAAATAATAACATTAACAAATAATAACATTTTTTCAAATTATGCATCACATAAACATTACAAGTAAAATAATAAGTCTTTCATTGGCTTTAATTTTTTTATTCTGTGCAAATTGTAAGACTGGATAATGTTTAAACATTTTCATTCATTAACAAAAAAATATGCGTTTAAAAAAATTTCACTTTCCACTTTGTGTCTTTATCAACTCTCACAACCTCTGGTGAGAAGTCAATGCTGTAGATTTCGCAGTCTTTCCTTGGCTGAGTTACAAAGTTCATGAAGTTGACAAAACTGCGAAGTTTGGGTAGTGCGGTGTTGATTATTTCAGTAACGTGTCTCCATTTTTGGCTATATTATATAATAAAAAATATTAATAAAATCATCTTAAAAGTGGTGTATAAAATATTGCACTAGCATTTACACGGACCAAGATATAAATTCTCAAAGTACAGCGGCGCATCATTTTAACGTGGACCCTCGTGTAGGGATTGGAAAATCGATTTCCATTTTAATCGAAAATCGATTATCACTCTCCAATTTTCAATTTAATCGAAGTCGACTTTTGGTTTTGAAAAATCGATCAAAATCGATTCTAGCCGATCGATTTTCGATCTTTAGCTTGCTACAGCATTTGATTTTTGCCGCCTCGCCTTGCTCCGCGCCGCGCTATTTCACTCTGCATCGCTCGTGGGGGGACCTTGGAGGGGAGGAAAAGTGCTTCGGACACCGGCAGGTTGGGGTTGCCAACTGTAGGGCTGCGGATTTTTATTACAACTCTGGTCTTTCCGGTGGGGACTCGTGCACGGAAGTAATACCATAATTGTAATACATTGTAGACAGCGAGACGAAGATTCGAAATGATAATACGCGTTGACATTGTGTTTTTTTTGTAAACGTTTTATCAATAAATCGCTTCAGAGCACTCGCCTTCTTCAAAATAGATTCGCCCAGTCCGAATATCGTCTTCTGCGCATGGGCCACTAAGTATCAATCGCACCGTAGGCTGAGTGCGTTGGCCAGTATGCGTTTTGTTTGATTCGTCACCGTGCTACTTGCTACGTTGCGATCGTGTCGTGCCGATCGGAGAGCGGTTTGCCGCCCTTTGCATCAGCCATGGCTCCTCCAAGTGCTGTTTGACAGTATTTTCGCAAGCAAACAATTAATAATAAAACCTTCGTTAAGTGCTCAAAGTGTCACGTGAGCTGGACTTACTGTGGCTCGACTAGTACTTTGATCAGTCACCTGAGAAAGGTGCACAAGATTGAGGTTTGTGTTAGTGCGCCAAAAAGAAAGAGAACGGAAAACAGTGAATATGATAATAAGTCTGAAGAAGAAATGGAGAATGAAATGAATGGAAATGAATGAAGAAATGAAGTGGATGGGCTAGTGATTCTGATGCAGCAACAGCAGCATTTCCCTTACCTCCGCCATCACCACGATTAGATGAGGTAAGCGTACGGACGTTTGCTTACTATTAAAATTTTCAGGACGGACGACGAGACGACAATACTTGAGGGCTAGGGTAAAGACTATTGTCTTGCTTGTCAAATTCAAAATTTGTTGAAAAGTAAGTAGATGCTGTAAATGAAAATTTGTGTCCATAGGCTTGTTCCCAACGTCGATCTCCGTCAGTTCCATCGTTAATGCTCTAACCACCCTCGTCACCTGCAAGATTAAGACCGCCAAGCCGAACAGGTTCTTCAGGAGGATCCTCTCGTTCATATAGTCGCGGTAAAAATTTTACGACCTCTAGATAGATGTTTCAGCAATGCCTCTGCATTTTCTTGTGAGCTCACTGTTAAGAACATTGGGAAGGTTTGATACTATATACTCCAAGCTCGGCTTGCTTTCACACAACGCTCTCGTGTGGGGTGTTGAAGTTGATGACAGACTAAAATGATACAAAAGTGTAATTCGTCTTCGTGTCTCTTTTTTAGCTGGAGGTCACAAACATGAAGAAATAACGGACGCACTGGGCTTCATGATTTGTAGGGACAACCTTCCTTTGTGCACGCCAGACAATGAAGGATTCCGCGTATACTCGCGCAAACTGAATTCTCTTTATTAAGTTCCTTGCTCAAAAACATTAGTCAAGAAAATCGAAGAAAAATACGCAACTCTAAAGGAGGATGTGGCCCAAGTGCTAGACAAAGTTGACTCTATGTGTCTGACCACTGACTCATGGACGCATAAGCATACGATGCAGGGTTACTTAGAACCGACGGCACATTTTGACAACGGTCAGTATTTTACTTCCAATTAACTTTACGGAAACACATATACTGTCGCAAATGCGAAAGCGTTCATTATACTAAAAATATTTTTTTTCAGGGGATAAGCACGTGAGCGAAGAACGTTTCGTGCTTCGCTCACGCTTTGAACACATTGGCCAAGCTGTGATTGAGCTTCACTCGAAGTCGAGGCGCCCTGTTCCTTCTGAGTGGGACGACTGGGAGGCGCCGGAGCCCGACGTTCGGGAGGATGAGGAAGAAGAGGCTGATGCCGATGTCGATGAAGAAGGCGAGGAAGCAGATCCAGGAGATTCCGCTCCGCTGAGGAGCCATCTGATGCCAGTAAAGGCGATTGTTCGCTTATTTCGTCAGAGTGAAGTTGCGACCGCCGAACTTATGGAATATCAGAGGGAAGCCGGCCAGCCGCATCACCTAGCACTGAAGCTTATTCAAGAAGTCCGCACTCGCTGGAATTCATGCTTCGACGTGCTTGACCGAATGCTTCACCTCTCGGAAATTGCTAGCCGCGTGCTCTTCAAAATCCAAAAAGAAAAAAAATACGAAGAAACCTCCTACTATGCTCAAAGCTGAACAGTTGGAGAGTTTGAGTGAGGTTAAACCAATCCTGAAAACCTTATCTGTAATCAAATCGCAGGTTTCGAGCGAAAAACTGGTATCGCTGAGTAAAGTTATTCCTCTAACAGCATACCTTAAAAAGGTAAGCACGATGGTTGTAAATTCAAAACTTCAAATAAACAAAAACCTGGTGGAACCTCCACCAGGAAATGAAAGTTTGCTCCCTCGGCCCTCAGAAAACCAAAGATTTTCCGCCCACCACGCGTCTGGGAAAGAATGTTAAAATACATCTCCTTGAAGAAATAAATAAGAGGTTGGATGCAGTTGAATCCAATATACTTTATGCTGACGCCAATTTGCTGGATCCTCATTATAAGACAGTTCCCTTTTAAAGTAAATCTGCTGCTGACGTAGGTTTAAGTATGTCGGTAAGTAAATTTTACATAAATGTAGACTTATTCCCTGTGTTTGCACTACCACGAGTCACCGTCCAGCAGCCGCGTGGCACGAATGCTTTCATTAGTATTTCTGATTTACAGGGTCATTGGTTTCTCGTGAGATTACTGCCACACGGGCCTAAGACCGAGCTGCATTTGAGAGTGCCCAGGAGGAGCAGGAGGGCAGTCACGACCAACCCGATTCAGACGACAATATTTGGGCCTCCCTCGACGAGCGAGTGCGTCGCTCCAACGCTAACGCTGATCAGGATGGGGCTGGTGGCGTGCCAATCGAGCTGCGCCCGTTCGTAAACCGCCCCCCAGTCGACCGCAAGTCCAACCCCAATCCACTACAAGCCTGGAAGGAGATTAAGGGAGAATATCCCCACGTATACAAAGTAGCCAGCAGGATTTTCTCTATAGTTGCCCCTTCCGTGCCGTGCGAGCGACTATTTTCTTTACACCGGGTTAATTGCAACTCAGGTACGAAATCGATTATCCGGAAAACATTAAAATGTGTTAGTTTTTTTTAAGGTCCATCCCTGAGGAACACTGGTTTCACGGCTCTGCATACAAGAAATAAATAAAATTCTGTTTTTCATTTTGTGGTATGCGGCTTTTCAATGTACAATTGTTATTGCTACTAAATTTATGTAATTTGCTTGTTATATTACCTATATGTATATAAGTATCTGGTATGGATTATTAATTTCCTGCATATCTTATTTATGTCTTTAAAATAATTATTGTATTAATAAATTTAACCGCATTCAGTTCTTATCCCTAGTGTTTCCATTAACCCATATTTTGCATTTTGTTACAACCGCACATCCGTATTTCAACAGACAATTACTATTTAAAAATTTCGATTTCGATTATTTTGGGCAAAAATCGAATTTTTAGCAAATCGATTTTTAAAACCAAAATTGAAAGTCTATTAATCGAAAATCGATTCTGGATTTAAATTTCCAATCCCTACCCTCGTGGCGAACGAGGTCGTAGTCCAATCTTTGAAGTTAAATATCTCGGTTGTTTATGCACTGCCCACGACCAAACTTGTTTCTGAGGCAAGACAAAAGACTAACGTGTCAAACTAGAAAAAAAATTCAAATTAAAAAATGGCTGTATTTTTGTTGTTAAAATTTAAACATTTTAAATTTAAACAATTTCAATAAAATTCAGTTTATTTACAAAACTGATAACACACTGTTGCTGTACATTCTTTTGCAAACAAAATAAGATGTCAACCGTTTCTCTAGCTATTTTTATTTAGGAGATATAGCAAAAAGATAAAAGGTCTAAGCGCAAAATGGTCGAAACTTTGATCGTCTGTAGATCTGCCAAAATTTTTTTTCCGAAAACGCTTCTATATTATTTCATTTAACGCCAGATGGGACCCACACACTAATTTTGGTTCGAATCGGTGACACCAAGGGTCAACTCACTGCTGATCTGACGTGGAATGACCCTGATTATTTTTTGAATGATGTCCACATATACATATCACTCGGACCTTTCAGCATTAAAGCATTTTGATCATACTTTTTTCTATCCTCAGCTAAGAACTCAGCTACTAAGAAATATTGCATTTGCTGTTTGTCTTTGTGTATATTATTACAATTTAGGATTTTTTTCGATTTAAGCAACCCCTCTTTCAGCCGCGTCATTTACTACTTAGATGTTCTGAGCTAATTGCAGTTCTGCCGGTTAATGTTTATTTTTCATTCACATATTCGTATCCTGCACTGCTATTCATTTGCCATCAACAATGGAATCGAACAATTTGCCACTGTTGAGCTCACAAAATCGGACAATGCTATAGAAGCATATTCAGCACGAGAATACACGCATTTACCGAGAGATACATCCGCCCTTCCTTCTCATCCGTGTTTTTCAGCATTTCTCGTTTTTCTCACAATGAAATATTTAGATAAAATAATGCATGTCCCACTAGAACTTCAGATAAGTACCACAAATGTCCTTCAAATTTGTCATCGACTGCCTTTGCAGTGATTGCGACTTTTTTTCTTCTGAGCTAAAACTTGCTGGAGCCGAAGGTCACTGCGTGCCGCCTCCGCTGCCCAGCACGCTTGGCATCGCACCAAACTGGATCCTAGTACAAATATACATACTCATGTATACGTAATGAAGACGCAGACACGAAAGAAGGCGATCTCGAGCACAGCTGTCAAAATAACTCTTCGCCGAGCATTCAAATTTTATTATCGTAGCATTAAATTACGGAGTATTCCAAATTAATTGCGATTTATGAGAGAAAAACATCTTATTTAAACTTGATAATTCGCAGGGGATAATTGTGTCCTTGAAAACTTCAGCACTGTGGATACGTAGCGTTTTAAAATTCATGTCTAAAAAATCAAGAGTATTAAAATGTAAATATTTACTATTTCCTCTGAGTGCCATTTCCTCAGACTACAACCTAGACGAGGTGAAAGGACTTGCTCCTTTCAATGACCCCAAGAGCTGGACTGGCGGGCGCCCTAACAATTGCTCCCGGCAGGGCCATGAGATGAAAGTCATTAATTGAAAATTGAATCCTAGCAACACAAGGGCGAACCAGACAAGGTGTCCGCAGTCGTCATCACACGAAATCCTTTTGCAACAGCGTCATCAGAGAATACTTGGACTGCGAGAAAGAAAAAAGTGAAGAGAGAGAGAGAGGAAAGTGCCGATTAATAAAGGGACTTGGGACGCTACAACAAAAAATGAGGGCTGGGAAGCTAGAAAATATTAAACAGGAAATGGATAAAAGGAAGATGGATGCCTTGGGGCTGTGCGAGGTGAGACGAAGGGACAGCGGGGACAACTCGAGTGATAGTCACGGGGTAATCTACAGTGGTGGGGATGAGACTCAACGAGGAGTAGCTATAGTATTGAACGGAAAATTGGGGATGAGGGTAGAACATATTGAACAGGTGTGCGACAGGATACTTGTGGTATAAATAAAAGCTCACCCAAAACTTTTTGTAATGGTCCAGGCGTACCTGCCCACAAGTAATCATAAAGAGGAAGAGGTGGATTGGATGTATGAACAGCTGGATGGGATAATAAGAGAAGTCCGGGGAAAGAAAAAACCTGATGGAAATTAAATGGGCAACTGGGATGGGGAAGGGAGAGATGGGTATGAAGTGGGAGGGTGTGGAATAGGAACGCGGAATGATCGCGGAGAGATGGCAGTTGGATTATGTAGGAGAAATAAATTAGTAGTAACAAACACTTACTTGGTTTAAAGGGATACACAGGGAGAAATCAAATTCATTATATCATGACTAGGCAAAGATTCGCGAACAGTGTCAAACACTCGTGGAGCTCTCCGAGGGCTGATGCGGACTCAGGTCAACTAGATTATAATGACATGTGATATTAGATTCAAAAGGCATAGTGAACTTAGGAGAATAAAATGAGATGGAACTTGGGAGTTTGAAAGGGAGAAAAGGGGGGAATACCAGGAACTACTACTACAGAAAACTTTTTTATGGCAAATTAAAAAGAACCGAACGTTTATTTATATTTAAATATATTTTTCCTACACAGTACTATAGGTTCCTTACGATTGAACTTCAAGTATCTTCACCATTAAATGTCAAAGAAAGCGTTCCGTTCGAAAACTCCAAAAACCTTAACTTTTTTATCTCACCGCAATAAAAAATCGAAGGATTATTGTAATAATAATGGAAAATAACGGTTAAACGCAAAATAAAACAAGCTAACGTTTGGTGTAACTCGCATTCGTATAGGTACCACGGTTCATTTTTAATCAGTGTCCAAACTCGATTCTACATAATTTTTTCAACGACTGTAGCACTTCTAGTGGAAAGGAATATTGATGCAGCAAATGAAAAAGGAACAATCGAGGAAAAATAGGAGAATATAAAAAACAGACATAGTAAGAGTGGTGGAAGAAAAAATAGGATCAGTGAAAGCAAGGGGGGTAAAATAGCAGTGGGATACGGAAGAAATGATGAAGGAAATGGAGGAGAGAAGGAAATGGATGAGCGTATTTACCGACCTAGGTAGTAAGAAGGGCAAGGAATTCAACTCGGACGAGTAAACAATCGCGCGAAGGAAAACCTGTGGAGAGGGCAATGCGAGGAAATGGAAAAACTTCAGTAAATGGGATGAGGGTGCGTTACACGCCAAGGTAATAGTGCCACCAGGCGGTTAGAGAGGAAAATACGGGGTGAAGGTAAATCATAGGAAAGAAAAAGCAATGAGATTCTCTAGGGAAAAGAAAGCGAGAAAATTGAACTAGTGGTACACTTTAATTACTTGGACAGTAGGTACGCTAGAAGAAAATAGACACAGTAGTGTAGACATAAGGAGGAAAATAGCGCTAGCTGAGGTGACATTTGGAAATAGGAGGGAACTGAATATGGAGACCACGGAGTAGGATATCCTACTCCTTGATGGAGACCTTGGGTTGAAATGTGAACAAGAGGCTGGCGAAGAGCTTGATTTGGAGCGTAGTGATACATGGGGCAGAAACGTGGACCCTGAGGAAGGACGATAATAGGATGCAGGCATTTGCGATATGTGAGTAGAGAAGGATGGAGACGGTGCTGAGGACAGAAAGGAAGACGAACGAGGAAGTGCTTAGTATGGTGGGCGTGGAAAGGAAACTACAAAATGAAATCCGGGTTGGTGGCTGGAGGAAGTAATAATAGGCGAAGACGAAGGGTGTAATTAAGGGAAGGGCGTTAGGCAAGCGGGGAAGGGGAAGAAAGAGAATAGGTTTTATGGACTGGATGAAGAGGGGTAGGTCGTATGGTGAGGCGAAAAAGGAAATCCTGTAGGTAAATAGGACCCTGACAGTGAAGAAGATCGGGAGGAGTTTCTCCAAAATTCAACTAAACCTACTTTTTACCGATAGAAAACTTATTTTAAAAATTCCAAGTACCAGGGACCTATTATACAGCGCCCAACGACCACGCTTATGTTTCAACCGAGCTATTTGCTTCTACTATTCGGCGCAGAAATTATGTGCACTTGAGTTTGCGTACGAATAAAATAATAACGAAAAGATATTCCGAAACACCAACCACACCATACATTTTTAAATAAACTTTTAATTCTGCGTTATTTTATGGTAAACCTAAAATTTTTAATATTTTTTACGAAGGGTGTAATATAAAAAGTACGGTGTGCGAGTAAAGCTTCGACTTTGATAATTTATTACTCAAATACAAGTATTTCAATCACAATCATATTTCAGCGACTGGTGGACAGATATGTCTGCCTTACATTATGTCAGTTTCAGCTTTTTATCTGTAACAGGGAAAAGGTCATTATTAATTTTGTAAAATGATTTCATTTCAAAACTGGGGCATCGTATGATTTAATTCATGGTGGTATTGTAATCCGCATGCCTTGAACGTTTCCAACTGTCCAATATATCAATTGATCAATTTTTCTAAGTCCAAAATCAGTTCATGACGACTAAAAAAATATCTCCCGCACACGAGTGTTCTATGCCTTCAATGGATGGAGGAACGCACTTTAAGCCATGTATTTTCTATGGTGTCCCTATACTTGCCATTGTGAACTCATCTGAATATAAGCGCGAGTTGCAAAGTTGTGACAACGGGCATCCAACGTTTTCCGGCGGGAAATTGAACGTTGCTACAACGTTGTGACAACTTTCTCTGCTGCTGGGGAATGCGCGCGTTTTGTTGAAATCAAGTGGTATTTTAGTGATCGACGTGAGCGGTCCCGACAGACGAACCGCCTCGGCAAAGTTTTATAAGTTAATAGTTTCACTTTAAAAAAGACAATTTGTGCAATTTTCTTGATATAAGCAAGTAGTTTTCTCCAAACTGTTTAAAACAACCTGGATATATTTATCTAAAAATCGGATATTATAAAAAATGAAAGCGACCGCATGAGGCTGTCATGTAAGGACGACTCGAAAACCGTGATAAATATTTTCAAAAGCAAAATAAGTATAAGCGGATATATATAGACGACGCGTTGGGCCACGACGCAATTGGTCTCGTGCCACTGCGGGAACTCTGTGGAATACCTACCGTGTCATAATGAATACTGTGTCATGAAATGGCATTGTACATAATTTTGTCGACATTGCTTTCTTTCCGTGTATCTTTGTGAAACATGAATCATCACTTTAAACGCTATACGTTAATACGTTAAAGTCACACTTTGAAAATTCAGATTTATTAATTAAAAACTGAATCGTCCTCACACATCAGAGGATATAAGTTTGAATATGCTATTTATGAAAGTAGAATGAAGCGTTTACTATTGATCTTAGCTCAGCACAGATTCCATGGCAGTAAAAATATTTCTTTAGAAAATCAGACGTGATCCTAGGCAATTCTCAGGGTTTTAGCTATGTTTTTTACTGCTGTGTTTCTTAAATTCTGTTATAGTTTGTCTTCTAGGACACCTCTTTCCACACATCTACTTCCCACTTTCCTTACACGCACTCAGAATCAATTTAAGTGCTATAAAACGCATGTCGGTTAAACCATCCGTCCGCTAAATCGCTGTAACATCCTTGATGGTATGCAACATGTAATGCAATATCCTTGATGGTATGCAACACATTATATCAAATGGACTTCGTCATTGATTTGTTTATATTTATTAGTTTATATTTATTTAGATTGATTTGTTTATATTTATTAGTTTATTTGTTCATATCTATAATTTATTTGTATTTATTATTTCTATGTAAATTTGCCTGAGTATGGTCATTAAAAAGCGAACACCCTTTGCATCATGGCACAGTGGTTGGAAAGACTGATTAGACTGGTTAGACGAACATTTTACCATATGTTTGCAGGTTGGCCCTACCTGTTTGGGCGAGGGGATGGGGGTGAAGGATAGGGGTGGGAAGTCGCAAGCGGAATTAACCCCCTCTACTAAAACATAGTTGACGAGGGAAAGGCTAGATTTGTCTGAATTAAGTGACTTTTTTGACAAATGTCTTAAATATTGTTTGTACGTACAAACACCTGCAGATTTTACATCAGTCGATCGTTGCAGAGCATTTGAGAGGTGAATTGCACCGGAAAGTCTGAAATCTCAGTAATCATTGGCACAAATGTGAGCTCTCAAGGAGAAAATATCCACAATAAAGGAGTTTTACATTTCATAGGGCATACCATATTTTTCTTCATCATGCCATAACTCGCTCTGGAATAGAACTGGAGAATAAAAATTAAGGCCATCACAGAATAATTTGGCCCATTATGTTTTGAGTAAATTATATGTTTATCGACTCCACTGAGTTTTAATGATGAAATCTCTCCATTGGAATCATTGAGATAATTAGCAGGAAATCCAAACATTACATAATTTAAAGATATGCAGTACAGTAGACCTTCGCTTTACGATGAGTTCACTTTACGATGGACTCACTTTACAATCTGAATGCTATTGTGCGCGAGTTTCAAGTTTGGAATTTCGACGATATTTTGTTCATCCATAAGTTATTACTCATGACTAAAACAACTTAACACGTTGACTGCGGACCACGTCTATCGACATGTTCGTGCACTGCGGTTGGCGGCGGAACACGTCGATCGACGTGCTGAGTCATTTACATGAGAAACGGTACCTGGTGGGATCAGAGTTTTTTGTAACCAGTTTTCCTTCACTCTGCCTCTTCTCTACAGTTAGGGTGTTAAAGATACGGATCCGTTTATTTGAGCATCTCATTTAGTCCAACTTATGTTTAATCAAACTTCGAATTACTAAAATAATTTTTCTGTGGTTTCTTCGAGGTATAATGTGGTTATTTTTCATAGGAAACTGAGTTTTCAAAGTAATTGGTACGTTTATCATCATTGAGATATATTGTAAATTTAATACCTCATTTTCAATATTGAATATTTTTATAATAATTTAATACCTCGTGATGCGCGTGTAGTTAGACAAACATTAAAAACGGGTGCGCGCTTATAGCTGCCGAAAACTTTTTCTTTTTCCTTCTATCTGCAAGCATATTTTCCTTCTCCTTGCATTCATAAATGAGGTTATCCCTTTGGCATATTCTCCATTCATAAGCTTTACATTTAAATGTATCTACATGATTTGATTAGCTACAGAAGATTATTTAAAAAATTCTCTTGTTCTTCCGATGGACCTTCATTGTAACTTGAATACGGGTGTTTCTTTGTCGTCGTTATCAGAGTATGCTTCCGCTTCTAATTTTGTAGAGGCAAATTTTTGTGAGCGAAGGGTCTTTCCTTGGCTGCAGAATGAATACAAAGTTTTGACTGAGCTCACTCCAAAACGACAAAGTTGTAGAAGAAATTCAAGCTGGGGATAGAATTCCACACCACAATTCTTAGGCATGGATTAGTAAGATAAGATCGACGGCGTTGGAATGAATACAATCTAAAGGATACCTTCATATAGGGTCACCACACAATGTGAAAGGAAATGCTGGTGTCGGTGTCATTATTTGCATCGTCATCAAGTGAGTGCCATCTGATGAATACGACTTTGTGTGACAATTTATGTTCGTGAAACCTCCTTTTCAATGAGAATTGTGCCAGCAGCATTGTGATACTTTGGTACAAGGACAGTTAATGCACCGTCAGAAAATAGCAGGGAAAGGATCGTGTCGAACATAGATTGAAGATGGACGTGGTGAAAAGAGGTTCTCACATCAGGCAGTGGAATATAATAGGTTTGAACTGTGATAACATGGGGAAAAGAAAACATCAGGGAACAATATTTTCTCCTTCTTCTGGTAAGTTTTTAATTAAATTACACTGTTATTTAATTATTTCTCACTGCTAAATTTCCTTTATACTAACATAACATTTTCTATTCTCTTCAGCCAAGATCCCAACAAATCCTAAGGAGTACTCAACTTCAGGTAATTATTGATAAAATATCTGTATTTGTCACCACAATATTTTTATTGCGATTACCACTTATTTATTTTTGAACGTTATTATTTAGACTCATGCCCGGCTTCAGATCCTGTACATCCATCGAAAGAGTCAACCGCTGGTCCCTCAAAGGCTCGTCTACCAAGATTAGGTAATGAACGTAAACTTTTGCAATAATTAATTAATAGCGACATAATACACTAGTTCCACTTTCTAAATTTGACCAAATAGCTATATGATATATATAAGAACTTGTATAAAATATAACCTCACATATTTACGCATGTATGAATCTGCATATTGCTCATAGATACAATTTATGATTTTTCTTTTACGTTTTTTGTTACCCTATTAGGAACACATTCACATAAATCCAAAGGTAAATGGAAAGAGCGAGCACTAGCAGAAAAGGAAGTTGAAGCGATTTTGGAGGATGATTTTTCAGATTTAGAGGACAGTGATGACAGCTTTGTTCTAAGCAGCGACGAGTTGAGTGATGGAAGCAGTGGCCCGGAAGAATTTGTCGGTCCAGAGAATGATGCTCTTCAGTCTTCCCCAGATTCATCATTTGGTATGTCCGAGGATTTCCCAAGTACACAGCCCCATTGCTCAACCAATACTCAGGCTTTTCCCATCCACCTACCACGCACTGACAGCACTTGGTCTGAGGAAAGACCGGCTGTATGCGAAATTCGATTCACTCGACAAAGGACTTTGAAAGTTAGACCGGATGGAGAGACTCTGTGGGATTTTTTTCATATGCTTTTCTCTGACCAAATTGTCGATCAAATTATTGAAGAAACAAATAAAAATGCGGAACGTTTCTTCCAAGGAAGATCATCTCCGCGTGCGCGTATTGGAGATTGGAAACCTCTGTCAAAGGATGAATTTTATGTTTTTCTGGGGTTATTACTTCACATGGGAATGATACAAGTATCTCAAATTCAGGATTACTGGCGTAAAGACAGGTTCTATAATATACCTTTCTTTTCTTCAAATATGTCCCGCGATCGTTTTCAGATAATTTTACGGGTTTTGCATTTTGCACCCGTCGGTGAGCTACAAGAGTCACGTTCATCCGACCGGCTTCAGAAAATAAGGCCGCTCCTTGATTTTTTTGAGGATATAATGGATAAAGTATATTACCCGTCGAGAGAGTTGAGCATCGACGAGTCCATTATTTTATGGAGGGGGCGATTGGCTTTCCGGCGATATATTAAGGGAAAGAAGCATAAGTTTGGCGTCAAGCTGTACATGCTAGCCGAGCCATCCGGACTCATTGCAAAAATCTTAGTTTATACTGGAGCAGGTGAAACTGTCGAGGGAGGATTAGGACACGCGGGCTGCGTTGTTCATAAACTTTTGCAGAAATTTGGAGGAGTGGGCCACTGTGTGTTATGGATAATTACTTTACCAGCATTGACATAATATCAAGTTTAGCAGCTAACAAAATTTTGTGCACTGGCACGCTGAGAATGAACAGAAAAGGAAATCCCGTGGAAATCACATCAAAAAAATTAAAAAAAGGAGAGGTGGTAGAAAAGTGGTCTGACGACGGGATATGTGTCTTAAAATGGAAGGAAAAGAGAGAGGTGACTATGATTAGTGCACAGTACTCCGGGGAATTGATAAACAGTGTCAGTAGGAGAAATATCGAAATGAGGGTTCCTGAAGCAGTCCTGGAATATAACAAATACATGGGAGGGGTGGAGATAGATTAGATCAGCTTTTGTCCTATCACATAACATCAAGGAAGACCTTACGCTGGTATAAAAAAGTGGCTCTCAATATTGTCCAAATTCTGCTGCTCAACAGTTTTCAGTTGCATAAAACATATTCTAAGGGGGAGTAATTTAATCTACAAAGTTTCAGACTGAGTGTAATTGGCAAACTCGTTGACTTTGGTCAGAGGCGAGAAAATGTCTTGCCTCCCAGAATAAACACTCTCTCACTAGAACTCCATTTCCCCAAGTTTAGCCCCATGACGACCAAAGGTGATAGAAGAAAACAAAAAGATTGCCAAATTTGCATGAAAAATGGTAAACGTAAGCAGACTATTTATTACTGTCCTGATTGCCCGGATATTCCCCCTCTCTGTCTTGACAAATGCTTCAAAGAGTTTCATGGGAGGATGGTCTGAATCCTAGGTAGTTGGCTGGAAGTAATTTCTTTGCTGGTGCCAGAGGGCCAAATTTTATGTATTTTTTTAATTTTTTGGCATACTTGTGAACAATTTTAATGTAATCATTCAATTGAAATTGGTGTTATTTGCAAAATGGCTGTTAAATGGAAATATATATGTACGTCCTGAAATTGTTATAGATACTGAACAAACACTTTTCAATTGTGACTATAATACTAAAAAAATATATAAACTTCACGAAATAAAATTTTTATTTGTTTCTTTATGTAATCCCGGTTTACTAATGAACTACCTGTAATCAATATAAAACTCGTCAAGGATCACCTGGATAATTACACTGCACCGTGGATGAGTGAGCGGTAAAGGTGAGCAGGGAAGGCATGCAAGCCAGGAAAAAAAGCAGAAAAAGGCATGCACCCCAGAGTTATTCCCCCGGTGAATAATATCCGCCAGTGATAAACGGCATGATGTGCAACCTATCCCGCAAATCGTGCAGAACCAGAGCTAAACATAGATTCATTATCATCATTGACCGTTCAATCCTAAGATTGGTTGGCTGCAGCCTTTCATACTTCCCTATCTAATGCTAGTTCCCTTACTTTCTGGTAGCTCGATGTACTTTCCTCTTTATTTGGTCCATCAACTCATTCCTAGGTCTACCTCTTGGGAATTTTCCCTCGATTTTACCTTCAATAATGTTCTTCACAAACCCATTGTGTCTCAGGGTGGGTTCAATCCGTTTGGTTCAGCATTCCTCTATGGAGTTCCATATGGTCCTTTCCTCTTCTACTGCACCCTTTGTATTTATTATTTTTTCCGTCCATTTTTTCTTCAGCATCCTCCTCCAGCACCAGGTTTCAGTATTATTCATAGATTATGTGACCAATATTTGGTAAAAAAGAATGTCGCACCGGAAATGGAGGTTAGCTGAATGTGGTTAGCGGAGGAGAATCTGAATGATACCTGAAACTATATCAAAATTGAAGGGATTATTAAAAGAGCATTACCCCCAACGTTTTCTGGGTAAAACGTTTTCGTAATTGGAATAGATAAATCCGAAAACTGAGTAATGTTGGGTTGCATAACTACGTGTCATCCCCTATAGCGGACCACGTCTATAGACGTGGAAAATTATTTATATAATTTTACCAAAAAAATAATTGAAAATAAAATAATCGTGATAGCCATTGCCTATTAGGTCCAATATGAAGTGCATTGACGAGAAAAAAAAATTCCGTATTTTGGGTTTATACAACTTTTTAAAATCGCAGTCAAAGTGTTAATCCTTTTTTTGTAAATGAACTGCAATTGTTTATGATAGCAACATATTAATATTTATTACTACGTGAAACCGATCCTGCGGCCGGTAAAATGCCGGTTCACTTTACAATGGAATTCACTTTATGTATGGTCCTGAGAAACGGATTAATATCTTCAATCGGGGATCTACTGTAAATGTAAAAAATAGATGACAAATATTGTAAAGTTCCTCTTTAAAGTAATTGCACTTTCAGATTAGACCTTTGCCACAAATTTGGCCTTCGCACAACTGATTATTTCCACACTTCACTATCATATACTATGAATAGTAGGACTCCTTAGGCATGAAAAGTTTTAATACATTGGGAGTTATATCGGTTGATTTTTTCTGGAACCTCCTTGGCGAAGTGATGTAGTCCAATCAAGTTCAAATTTTTTTTCCTTTAATTTTTACTGAATTGCAATTAATGTTCAATTAAGCCAATGAACATGTCAAAAGGCCCTGATTTTGTAATTCCCCTTGTGATACATTCTAGTGTTGTTGGAAGTAATACTTTTTTGTTTTTTTATTGAGGTACCTAGTGTTGTGCTTGATATTTTCCCAGACAGCTTTGCTTATTTTTTCTGATAGACATTATGGACCTGATTTGCCCATTTGCTATATTCAGATTCCAATTTCTTAGAAGCCATCAGGCATTTTTATATCTATGGTGATTGGGATCATCAGATTCACTTATGGGGTAGTTTGCATAGATATTGACTCTGAGCAATGTTGAGATTCAGTAGAGGAACTCAATCATCAGAACAGGCACATGGAATGTTAGGACTACACTAAGGGTGGGAAAGTTAGAGAATATAAAGAAGGAAATGGAGAAGGTGGATGGATGTAGACATCAAGGGTCTAATCAAATTAAGATGGAAAGAGAGGAGAAACTATTGGAGCAATGACTATAGAGCGATAGATAGTGAAGGAGATGAAAGTTAGCATGGGGCTGCATTTTTAACAGTAATTTTACTGGGTTTTCCGTAGCTGTAAGCTTTGCCGGCTGGGGATTTTTTAATGCCCATGGCTATTGAATGTCCACTCAATGTACCAAAAAAACAAACTTGGCACTCCAAAGCCACAAATTTTGTGGCAAAGAGACACACTCAGAAGATAAAGGTTAATCAACAGGAAACTAGGTTGAAAACAGAACAGGTGAGTGATATGATCATAGTCATTGAGCTGATGGCAGATCCAATGAACTTAGTTATAATCCAGGTGTATATATCGACCTCAAATCACAGAGAGGAAGAGGTTAATGGGGTATATGATCAGGTGGAGAAAATAAATGATAGAATACCTGAGAGCATGTAGCTGGTAGTAATGGGGAATTGCAATGCCTTTGTGGGTGAAGGAAGAGATGAGAGGGAAGTGGGTAAGTATGGGCTAGGAAAGAGAAGTGACTGCAGCAAGAAAGCCATTGTGTTTTGCTGGAGAAATGATCTAGTAATCACCAGTTCATGGCTCAGGCTCCACTCTTGATGCAGGTACACGTGGAAGAAGCTGGAAGACACAGATATGATCCAGAAAGATTATGTGAAAGTGACGTACAGATTCAGCAATAGTGCTAAGAACTGGCATATATATCCAGGAGCTGATGTACACAAGGAATACAACTTATTGGCAGGGAAATATTGCATTAAACTCACAAAGATAAGAAGGGGTAGGAGGGTAAGAAAGTGGAATATAGAGGCATTGACTGGGGTGTTGAAGGAGAAGTATCTTGGGGAGGTTAATAAAATCATGGGTGCAGAATATGGAGTGAGATCACTAGATGATGATTGGGGAAGTTTGAAAAAAGGAATTGTTGAGATGGCGATTGCAATGGTAGGCGCAGTAAGTCCAACCAAAATTAGAAAACCATTGGTCATGGGGGGAATGATAATGGAGATGCAGGAGAGAAGGAAATGGGAGAGCCTAAACTCCGAGCTATGCAAGAGGAAGTACAGGGAATTCAACTACTGTCTCTGAAGGGAAATAAAGAAAGCAAGAGAAGCATGTTGAAGAGAACACATCAATTTCTCAGGAAATTCAAAATAAAGGGAAGATCAGATGCTCTGTATGGGAGTGTAAAGCAGTTGATGGGCTAAAGTAAGGGAAGGGGAATTGCAGTGATGACAGACAAGACAGGAAAGGCTATTTTAGAGCCAAAGGATATCCAGTAGATGTAGAATGAATATGTTAAAGAGCTGTATGGTAAGGAAATAAGACCCAGTAGGTTGGATATAGAAAAGGTAGACAATATCGACAGAGATAGCATCAGACCAGGTATCCTTGATAGTGAAATTGAAAGAACTCTATGAGACATGAAGAGGAATAAGGTGGTGTGAATAGATAACATACCTGAAGAGTTTCTAAAGAGTATGGGCCAGAATGAGTGGGAAAATGTTTGCATTAATTCGAAGTATTAATGAGGGAATGTGCCTGGAAGACTTGATGAAAAAAACACTAATTCCAATACTGAAGAAGAGCAAGGCAAAAGTTCGCAAGGACTATAGGACAATATACTTAATGCCCCACCTGGTGAAAGAAATCATTAGAATCATAAATGGAAGGCTGAAAAACAAGGCAAATGAATACTTGGGTGATCATCAGTTTGGGTTTAGGAAAGGTACGGGAATGTGGGATGCTGTAGCAGAGACAGGACACCAGTAGAAAGACACCTAAAATATGGGCCGGAATGGGAAGGAAACTTTCCCACATAACCCTAACCTTTCCATCCACCCACTGGTCCTCAATGAACAAATGACTTCAGACGTCTGCTGCCTCCACAAATTTCAACCAACTGTGGGAATGGGGATCACTGCTTGGCTGTGGCACTCAATCAAAACTGTTTTTCATCTCATTAACTATCAGCTGATTGGTAGGTTTTAGGACAATACTTATTCCAGCATCCTAATTTCTGGCATATCATTCTGCTCTCCTGCCATAATAAATGATCTCCTCATATTGCCTTCCTCTTCTTATTTCATCCACAATTCCTATCCTCTTCCATGCTTCCCCAGTGTTCTCCCCTCTATTTCCCTCTTCAACATTCCTTCTCTGTTCAAAACCTCCTCCATCCATCTCTTCTTCCTCCTCGGAACCTCGACCACTAGCTTCCTCTCCTCTCTGACCATATCCATTACCTCCTTGTTTATCCTGCTCACCACCCAACTCACCTTTCCCATCTTCCTCCGCACCCGCATCTCACATACCTCAACTCTATGAACATTCTCCCTTTGCAATGACCAAGTCTCTGACCTATAAAAGTATACAGCTCCATGGTATAGCCGTCACCAGCCGTTTCTTTGTCTGTACCATCTTTCTTCTATCTTTCGCTAGTTCTCATCAGTTAACTATCTCCATTCTTTGTGGATCTTCTGTGATATCATCTCTCTACTTTTTCTTAGGTCTTCACACCCTTGGTCTTCTTTTAGCTGGAGTGTTTCAAAAATTCACTTTTTCATCTTTATATCTGTCATGTGTAATAAAGCACACTTTAGTTTCTCCTTTAATAAGCTCATTTAGTTTGACATTTATTTTGATTCTCTATACACCTCCATTCCCTTTGATTGTGTGTTACCCTTTAATTACTGTGCTGCCCATAAATTCTTCTCAGCATTTTTCATTAAAAAATTTCCTCACAAGAAGTCCTCATAGTAGTTGAGGGAAGAGAGAAGCTCATTATGAAGAGATCATTATGGAAGACTGGAATGGAGTGTTGGGAGAGGGAAATAGTGTAGGATATTTTGGGATCGGAAAAGAAAGTAGGTAGAGTTCTGCAATGTGAAGTATACTGTAGTGGCAAACATTCACTTTGAGCAGTATCGGTATCGGAGGTATGCATGGAAGATGCCAGGTGATACAGCCAGACACCAAATAGACTATATACTTATCCAAGTCTATGGCTGTATTAAGTTGTAGTATCAAGTTACTTGTATGAACCAAGTAAAGAACCAAGCAATGCAAGAGCTTTCCCACCATTGCAGACCACTATGTTCCACAGAAGTGCTGACAGTACTCCTCCTTGAGTGCTACTACATTTAGTCTCACCATCATTGAATCACTCCTTTAGAAGGCTAAGCAGACTTCTGTTATATTATTTTACTAATCCACTTCACTAAATGTTAATGGATGCCATGATTTTGTGCCACTAGGAATATTTGATCAAGGATTATTTCATTTACAGTAGGTACTTATAATAGCCAAGAATTTACCAACTCGGTACAGCCCCCTCTGGTCTATGAACTAGGCAGTGAAGTCGTCTCTTACCTATCTGGTAGGCACATTGATTTGAATGTTAGGGCTGTTCCTTCAGAGAACCATCTGTCAGATATCTATTCATGATCTTCTTCAGTGACTGTAGAAGAAAATACATCAAATTGATTCCTCTACGTGAGTTGGCCTGTGTAGTAAGGAAAGAAACAGTCTATGTATGAACACCACCTATGTTGTCCTCCAGGCATATGGGATATAGCTATATGCTCTGCTTGATTATTAATACTTAATTAGGGGTAAGATTATCCCTGCCCTTCTATAGAACACTTCATCTGCCCCTGGAGATTTGTATGGGCTGATAATTGCACATCCTGTGTAATTGTATGTAACAATGCTAAAGGGCAGTCTCCAAGCTGGGTGGATGTGAGTCCTTTATATGTGCCTCCATTGCACACCCATATATGCCTCCTTGGACACACCGTTGCAGCCTGGAAAGTGGGTTTCAAGCAGAATCTTGAGTGTTTCCAAACCAGATGACACGTAGTCACTAGAGGAAAGCAGAAGACCTGCCCCTGGGTTTTTAGATGAGACATTGAGAAGCCTTCATATTTCTGGAACTGCCTCCATACTACTGCACTACTCCTCCAAGACTTCCTTTTATGGCACCAGACAGTCTATTTGTATCTAAGGTGGGAAGCTTAGAAGCTTGCCCAATCTTGTTAATTACCAGTCCATTTAGCTTAACAAAAGATCTTTCTGGGAGGAGGATCACTGCAGCCTCTGCTGTGTCCAAATTCATGAAATTGTTCTGGAAAGAATTCTCAATGGCACCTCCTTCGCAGACCTTCGATTAGTTAATATTTTCTGCCCATGCCCCACCCTGGGATCACCTCGTTTCTCTCCCCTTTGCATATATATGAGGGAAACACTCATTATTAATGATCCCTTACTCTTAGAATTGACTGACCATGATGCAAATTATCAGCCGTTGCCACGAGAGAGCTCTACGGAGCTCTCTCGTGGCAACGAGTCGCTCAGGAATGTCTTTTGCCTATTTTGGAACCCCACTCAGCGGGACACCGTGCCCTTCTCCTGGGCATTCGGCTCGACCCCCCAATCCTTAGCAGCCCCTCTCTCAGCAGGAGGCAGCTGTAAGTTTGTTGCGTTAACGTTGTTTTTTTAAAAACAATTCTTTGCTGCACACTTCAAAAATTTATACATTTAGATGAATCTCTTATGTTATTCTGAGCGTTTTACAACTTTAAACGAAATTCTAGCATTAACATTATTAACAAATTTAGAGTTCTATTTAGAGCTTAAACTATTGAGAGTTCCCCACAAGAACTCCGTTACTATCAACGCTAAAATTTCGTTTGAAATTTGCTAAGACTCAACAAAAAACAAATAATTCACTTCATAAAGTTAGAAATTTGTTATAGTGAAGAAAATTATTGCCTGGAAAAACCATTGCAAATACAATGAATTAACCACAAATTCATGCATCAAGGAGGGCTACTAATGATGCGGAGGGTTGAGCTCACTTACTAAGGAAAGGGTCTGGGCTTTCCCTTAGCTGGGACGCAAGGGTTTACTGCATACTTACTATTATTGCTCCCGTATCGGTCACTTCCCTTCCCTTGCATCGTCTATACCGACATTAGGTCGTTTGCGTTGGTTATTTTCCGTCGGTCATAGTTGACATTCGTTCGTTTGTGTAGGAAAATTCACTAGGCGGGAGAGGGTTAAGTATCACAGGCCTATTCACATCACAAAGTCAGCAGACCATTGAATGCATTCCAAGGCTTTTCATTATATTCCTGGATATCAAAAAAATTTATGACCCATACCTTTCCATTAGTTTCAGCCCAAACTGGCAGCCCACATCCTCCAGCATTATTCATTACCTTTCTTGTGGCTGCTCAACCTCATTTGTGGGCTCAGCTTCACTGTTCTCGTCAACCACCATCTCATTGGGCAGCCCCATTTCCCATGATAGGATATCAGCTAAAAATGCATTGAGATAAAGGTGACACACAAAGTTCACCGTTAGATGTGTTTGATTCCTTATGAAGTTTCATGTTTGAAAAGGAAAATTATTGCTTGGAACTTGGCAAACAACTGTTTCAGATAGATATTCATCCCCCTTCCACTTAGTATGTTAAATACTGTTTTCTTGTCTCATACTCCTAGTCATCTTCTGTTTCATTCATCATTCTTTATTTGTTGGTTGGAGAAACAGTACCCTGTTGCTGTTAAAAGGGCAACTCTAAGGTCTGATTTTCCCTTTATAACAGGCCATTTGTAAACCCTTTCACTACTGTTGTTTTAGCTCATATTCTAAGTTATCCACTAATTTCTTACTCCTTTTGTACACGTAAACTATGTATATACTACAACAGCAGTTGTTCAAGTTTCAATATATTATATTCCTTGTCATACATGATATTATGTAGCACTTTTAGTATTGATTCCATTATTTACACAATTATCCCAGACATGTCAATAGCCAGGATTTAAGCTGGGGGAGGAGAGGGGGGGGTCAGGAGCTGTCCTGGCTATGCCCATGACCCTTTTGAACCTCCTACAGCCACCTCCATACATAATTCACAATCCCACTACGGTAATAGGAAATAACTTCAATTGCATTAAAAGGGTGACCCTTCCAAAATTCCCCTGCAGCCAGGGAAGTTTTGGACAGGATTATACATCCTTAGCAGAATGGGAAAGGAGGTCCATGGTATAAGCACTTAAAAACTAGGTACTTCACTACTACAATAATTGTGTCACCATTAACCCATGATCACAATTACAATTTACCGTGAAGGTATACTTTGAACTTAGGAAGGTAACCCATTCTCATGAAAGGTATACTTTTCATGAGAATGATCACATTTAGTTTATTGATTGAGTTGCATAGTGATCTAATACCCCAACTGTAGGGAAAATATTCCAACTCCAGAGATAAGTACCCATGTAGCACACTAGTGCCTTACCAAAGGAGAGGTACTGCCTTCAAAAGGCACCTGCCTAGGCGCCTTGGTATTATATGTTAAATGTGCCTTTTAGGCTCCTCCAATAGGCACCATAAAGGCACACTGCCTCCTAAAAGGTGACTTTTATGTGCCTTCCTGAAGGCAAGGCATAGACACTGCCTTCAAAAGGCACAAAATAAGTGCCTCCAAAGGTGCTTTGAAACAATACCTCCAATGCACCTTTTAAGCACCTTACAAAGGCACCTCCAATAGGCACACTGCCTCCTAAGAGGTTCCTTTTATGTACCTTCCTGAAGGCAAGGTGTAGACACTGCCTTTAAAAGGCACAAAATAAGCGTATTGGTATTATACCTTCAATGCCCCCTTTAGGCGCCTTACAATTGCCTTAATACTTATAGGTATATATAGTGTCTAGTGCCTTATGGCACCTCCATTAGGCACCAGACAGACACAACTGAGGAACCCCATTAAAATATTTGATTGATTGACCCCATCAAAAGTGTTCTTTCTAGGGACTGCAGATAAATCAGCCACACCAGATGGATTGCCCTTACAAAGGCCAGTGGAAACAATGGAGGAGTTAATTTTAACCTGCTACTTGCATGGTGATACATCATCTTCAAGTGAGTTGAAGATACATTTAGATGATGATAAATTGTCACAAGTCAATTGAAGACGGTGATACATCATGATGCATCACCATAAAAATTAGTCTCAAATTAAATTTTTATCAGTGGAAAACTGAAGCGTTATTGAACCGACTGTTATCATTATTGAACTATCCCACCACTGAATCTGTATCGTGTTGATGTCTATTATTAAAGAAAATTGAACTATTTACATTAAACAACAAAAATTGAATAATTTACATCAAACATTTATATTTATCATCCAATACTAATACTATATCATTCCTTCTTTGGACATTGATTCCAAAGCCACTTTCTGATGGCCTGGCAAATATCCTTCTCCAAAGCAAAAGATGGAATTCCATGTCCTCTGCTGTACACTACGGAATCTCCGCAGCTCCATCTGAGATATGAATAAATGAACATGCAATTCATTGATTATGGATCTGCATTTTGTACTGAGAACAGATGGAAGAACAATCACTCAAAAGCGAAAATGAAAGATAACACAACAGTCCATGCCGTAATTCTGCACCAATGCTCAGGAATTCCGGTACATCAAAGCGTAATAAGAAGAGCCTCAGGAAGCACAGCCCTACTTAGGGTATATAACTGGTATAACCATCCTTGACCTGCTGATGCCACCAATTTTACGTTCATCTGTTCAAGGCTTTCCAGAAATTGGACCCATATTACTCCGAATATTAGCGCCAGTAATATGAAAAATGATAACAATTTACACAGCGTTTAAATCCAGTAAGTCCACAAGCATTAGCGTGGGCGTGAATATAGACTATATTATTATTCATGAGCGTGGGTTACTCCATTCGTTGACTGAAATACATAAAATCTGCCTGAAAAGGAGTAAAGAGAAGTCCTAGTCACGGCTATTAGAATTCATTTCATCTCTTAACCATTCCGTTAATTTTTTTTTCAATACATCCTTCATGATGATATCCTTACTTCAACCAATTTCAGCTTTGGCTTGCCGCCTGCCGGTCCCTTCGGATTTTCGGACTTCACTTGTCTTACTTTGGCGTTGTTCTTTTCTCATCCGCCATCCATCTGTAAATTGAAAACATGACGTGAGTTTTGGTACTTATATCTGTGTAAAATTTTCAGCTTTTGAGTCGAATATTCGGTTTTTATTGCGGAAAACGCAGCCATGGGAGTTCCAGCATTCTTTCGTTGGTTAAGTAGGAAATATCCCTCCGTGATTGTCGAGTGCATCGAGGAGAAAGTGAGTATGATTGAGGTGTCGGTGGATGCTATGAGCTATTTCATTACTTTTTTCTGTATTTTATTCAATTTATATCGTAAATTACAGCCCAAAGAAATAAATGGGGTCAAGGTTTACACGGATTCATCTCAACCCAATCCTAATGGAGTGGAATTCGACAATTTGTATTTGGACATGAATGGCATCATCCATCCATGCACGCACCCGGAAGATAAGTCAGTGCCCAAATATTTATTAGTTTTTCGTAATGATGAAGACAATTTTTACTGTTTATAGTTTCCTATCTAATGCGTAAATTTAATTGATGCATTTGGAATTCCAGACCGGCCCCTAAGGATGAAGATGAGATGATGGTGGCAATCTTCGAATGCATTGACCGGCTATTCAGAATCGTCCGGCCTCGAAAGTTGTTATACATGGCTATCGATGGTGTTGTAAGTCAGTCATTTAATTGTTCAGTGATAAAAGAGTCAATGGAGAGTTATTTTGTTAGTGCATGATTTTTCTTCTAACGTGAGTAATGTTATCTTTTAGGCTCCAAGAGCTAAAATGAACCAGCAAAGATCACGCCGATTTAGGGCCTCAAAAGAAACATCTGAAAAGATAGAGGAAATAGCCAGAGTCAGAGCAGAATTACAGTCCAAAGGAGCATGTTTGCCACCTGAGAAACCGAAAAGTAGCCATTTTGACAGTAACTGTATTACTCCTGTAAGTATATAGAGTCAAAACCTCGAGAGAGGATAAAGTTTACTCCCCTGGTACTAGTTTTTTTTTAAGTTTTACTTATTCGAAAGATTATGGATGAATAAATCTTGATTCATTTTATAGATTTAATTCAAGAGGATGATGTGACGGTTGCCTTTAAAGAGAAAGAGGTATTTAGTTAATGTTTGCTTTATCATTCTTTCCTGTCCTGTCTAGGGAACACCGTTCATGGCAAGATTATCTCAATGTCTCCATTACTACATTCATGACAGACTCAACAGTGACCCAGGATGGAAGGATGTTAAAGTGATCTTGTCTGATGCTAATGTGCCTGGAGAAGGGGAGCACAAGATAATGGACTACATCAGAAGACAGAGAGGTATTGCTGACAGGCAGTAAATTTCTTAAATTAATGCTTCCATAATATTGTGCCAAGGATTGCTCTTCTTCATTTAAGTATCTGCATTGTGTATAAACCTTTAAGTTCTAATTAGTGGCATACCCTTACTTCAACGGCAGGAATATCCTAGGTTAGTCATTGGCATGGGTACCCATGGATACATTCGTGAAAAAACATGGTTTTGTTAAAAAATATTTCTCCTAACCATGTATATTCGAGAGACATACTCTAACATCATCATTCATGTACAATATTGAGCTATGTAGCCCATTGTGTGGCCATATAAACAAAATAAGAGAAAGAAACAGAGTAGTTGTGTGAGATTCTGACTATTTGGGCACAAAAGCTACTCAAATTTGAAGGACAGGAATAAAAACTGAATAGAATGCTGTATAATCAGTCCTTTTATTTGGGCAAATAATTCAGTGCGCATTCAGCATTTATGTGCTTGAAAGTGGAATTGCATAGTGGATGGACATCTATGGATGGGCATCTGGCAATTGTTACAAAATGTAGAACTTGATGTTTGAAGGTTGTTACATGAAACAAAAGGCTAAGTTAGCTCAGAAGCCATATTATGATCAGCATCCTGATTGTGGGTCATGCGTTTGGAGAGAAGTCACTGTAACAGATGCAAACACTTGATGAGAGTTTGATTGATGCTTGTGCTGTTCTAATACTGATCATACTACTGATGTGTGAAAATCATTGTTGTATCTGCTATTTAGAGCAATGATTAGCCTAAACATTTTTTGGAGTACTTTTGGACATTAAATTAAATTAGACGATTCAAATACATGCACAAATAGAAAGAGCTGCTTTAATGAGCAGTATATGGGGCATGCAAATTGCATATTTTGGCCGATTGTGTAAGCATACATCAAATTTGACAAAACTGACAGCTATATCCTTATTGAGGGCACATTTATTTCACGCATTACTTACCAAATTAACCAGCTAAGTTAGGGATCAAGGGTTAGTTGATATGTGGCTCAGAAACAAATTATCTTCTTCAAGGCATTATATAGGCTAGAAAAAGGGATATACTGTAGAAACTTGAAATTACGAAGTCGACTGGACTGGAAAAATCGGCACTTCGTAATATTGAATTTCTTATGAACATGTACCTTTCAAGAGAATCGTGATGATGCTATTTTTTTGTTTCCTTAAATTATGACGTACTCTGCGACGTACTCGCTTGATTTACTAAGTTATAATTTATGAAAGTTAATTTAAATTTTTATTCATGCCAACAGGGTATATAAATATAACTAATAAATTCAGGCTTCACTTTGTGGAACCTCTCCATATTGGAAATCAAAAACTTGGAAAGAAACTTGGAAACCCGGGTCGTAAACAATAAAAATATTAGTGGACCATTACTTAAAAGTTTTTGATTTCCGATAGGGTGCATAAAGTTGAACACAGCTAACTTGTCGGAGGTTGATGCTTCCGATTTTCGGGATTATCGCTGCATCGCTCCATCTTTTGGGAGATGGAAATCCTGAAAATTGGAAGAATCAACCTCCATCCATGCCATGCAAAAATCTACATCTAAACAACTAAGTTTTAGTTTTTTTTTCAATTAGTAAGAGATTAGGCAATTAAGCATCATTGCAAAATTTTCTCACAGTTTGGACTATGCCTATAAAGCCTCATAGTGCATTTTTCTATGTAATTTCTTAACTCTAGAAATTGTAACTCTAGCAGGAGCGATGTATTGCGATACCAGTAATATTGATTTATGCATACAGTAAGGTAGTGTGTGACTTGCGCAATAATTTGTACCGGATATAGAAATTAGAAGAATATATTTTCAATAGAATAAGACCATATGCTATATTAAGCTAAGGCAGTGAAAACATTCTTTTGCGGATTATATGCCTTGCATGCATGTTATGTATTTTGTACAAAAAATGACATGCCCATTAATTTCGCAAAATAACAATCATTATTCTCCCTTGGATTCAAGTTATTAGTGCGTGGTTATTTCTGAGATGATGTGCTGAAAGAAGAGCCTTTAGAGGAGTCCAGCTAAATTTGCACCTCCTTTCAAAAGTATATTGTACAAGCCACGCACTTCATTGGTGAAGGTAGATATTTCCTTTTACACTTGATCGGCAAATAGCGATTCTAACATTGCAAATCAATAATTTTCGTTTTTCACTCTATTATGCGAAAGCTTCAGTTGTGGTTCTGTTCAGATTAGGTCGCCTGATCTGCATTCATTAAATCTCACACTTCATATAAAAATTCGGTATTGAATTAACATCTGAGATACTTTTGCTTATCTTTTTTCCTCTACTTACGATCAAGCAAGGAGATTTATGTCTGAGCATTGCAGCTCCAGGTCAGGCCACCCACCAAGCTGGAATCTGCTGTCTTGCCCTCCTTTCCCCTTTGCTATGGGGGTTACTCCTTTCACCCTCTCACAAAAACAGCTGCGATACCCATGGCCTCGGGAGTATCTTATGTCACTAGGGAGGTTGATCTAGCTGGAGGTCAAGGCCAAGGGATGTGCGTGGAGAATAAACATTGAATGAATCATCGGCTTATTGCTGAATAGTCACATCCTGTCTTCCTCCTCTCTTACCTCAACCGGCTGCATCGGCGTAGAGGGAGTACATGACTCTGGAGAGTGCGGTCTTTTATAATGAATCAAGATATTATTTTGCTGCAATTATTTTGCAACAAGCAATATTTTGGCTGTGTTAAGACTGCTTTCCACGGTACATTTGATTGTACAAACCAATGTATCATAGAATGTACAAGAAACTGAAAAGAATGGAATTAGAGCAGGTTCTATTTTCTGTGAAGTCATTCAGACAATCGTACAATTTCCACTTTACACGGTACAATTTCCTTCATGAAGGAATTCGTATATTCGTTTGTAAAATGAAATGTAGCATGTAAAGCGGCCTTTAGACCCATTGACTTGCATAGATTCCTTGAGAGTAGGGGGGGACTTCTTAAAGGACCCAAGAGTTGGTATGGGGGGCTGCAGTGTCAGCTCTGTCAGACGGACCAGTGGGTTGACAGGAACTACTGAGAGAAGGGTCGTACTCACACTTTGACCTGAATTGGTCCGAATTGACCCTCCATGGGTCCGGTGATCCCCGACTCGAGGACGTACTTTGGCAGACCGCACGACGTCAACCCATAAAGTGAGTCAGAGAGACACCTAATCCCAAATATTTGGGCAACGGGCTCTCTCGGCTCGCAAAGATGTGCGGTAGGTTTTTGCGAAAGCAAAACCGATGGTCACTCGTCTCTGTTGTTTGAGGTAACCAAACTAATACGAGCACTTCGGGGAGGCGGAGGCCCAATTGAGGTCCTTTTGACCTCAATCCGCCTCATTGGTGTCGGCCTTGAAGGGGCTGCGGTTTTCGCTAACCTTCCCTACCCATCCTTTCCTTCCCCCTCTTCCTAGCCCCGGGTATAAGCGAAAGCTTGAGACCAGGGCGGAAGTTGTATCCTGCGGTGGGAGCCGAATCACCCGTCAGCTGGGGACATTGCATCCTGACCTAGTACTGAGCGGGTGGAAGTGGGACATGGAGGGGCCTGATCTTCTGGAGGGCCGGCATTGGGAGCTTCGGCGTAAGGGGGATGTCTATTCCCCCTTACGCTGGGAGGGTGAGCAGGGATTGGGGATACGGAGGTTCACTTGAGTGAGAAATATAACCAGTGTGAGAGGGAGGGGAAGCGTTTGATACGTTCGCCGCTAGTGAGAAAGAATGTGCTGCAATGTAGACTTGAGGTGTGAACATTAGGTTTGCTTTAACCCCACTCGAAATTCGCCTTGAAGGAAGATGGCTTGGTGGTGTAACTGGCTAACACACCTGACCGGCAATTGGGATATTCGGGTTCAAATCCTGGTCAAGTCAAATGATTTTTTCATGGCGAATTTCAACCCTGGTGTATATGCACCCGTGTGAGTGACTTCGTACTAAATCATTTGTTAAATGCAATGATTGGAAATTAAATCACATTCAGTGCATAATGTATTCGGCAATGATGATCAATGTCTTCACTCTGACAAGGAGTGCTTTAAAAATGCTTCTCTGACCCGTCATCATTCGTGAAAACGAGTAACTTTTTCACGTTGGGACCAAGAACCGAGTTTCATAATTTAAAAACTTCGTTATTTCTTAGTAATGAGTACTAGTACATGCATTTAGTTACCCTTTTGGTCGGGACTGAAGATTTTGCTTCGTAAAATCAAAATTTCGTAATTTTGTGTTTCTACTGTGTACGTGAGGGGAGAGAGAAGTAAAGCAGCTTGTCGTTCCTTTCATGAGTAGTGGAGGAAATATTTTTTGGATGTTTTGTTCACAACGTTGCCCCTTGCACCACAATGTGTGCTTTGTTGAAACTAGTCAGCCATCGGATCGGTGGCAAATAATAAGCCTTTCATTTCAAAACGTATGTTACAGCTGGTTCTAAGCATGAGAGAGGTTTATTCAACTATTGGATTTATAGATAAAATAACTCTTGTCCTTGCATATCAAACTGGAGGAAATTTATAATTATTTTATCAAGCATGCTGAGATGTAGTTGTGACAAACAATGTGTAAAAGTAACCTGGAATCAATTCCAGCAAGTTCATTAATTTTAATAGATTCTGTATTGAAACAAGATGCACTCTCAGTACTAACTGCAAAGTTTCACAAATAAAAAATTTTTAAAAAACATAGTTGATGAGTTATTAATTTGGGCTGTTATAATGAGTGTAAGGGAGACTGGCCAAATCATAATCTGCTATTCTACACAGTGGCATGCTAACAGACAGCCATTAGCAATGCTCTACAATACGTTAGATGTCGCAGGGTTAGTACCCTTTGCAGCTTCTTATGCATGTAACAGTATGTTGATTAAAACTTGTTAAAGGTGACAATTTCTTTGATAGCTTAGCTAAGAATTAGCGAGGCTGATGATTGAAGAGCGTGCTGTAAATGACTGAGTAATGAAGGTACCTTCAGTGAGGTGAGCAATAGAATGCCTGTCGGGCAAAATAAAACCTGATGTTCAAGCACTGCCTGGTGATGTAGATAAAAGAGATTCTACTGAGAGAAAAGTTCCTCTTGAGCGCTGTTAATAATAAATCAATGTTATTTAGTGAAAATATGTGTAATTTTACCAATATATTATTATGTATTGTTATAAACAATTATAATCTTGTTCATAACATTGAAAACGTCATTTTAACTATGTGCATCTACTACTACCGTGTAAATGTGTCCAAATTTGTGATAGGCTGCCCTTATAATGGTTGCTGTGCCAGGTTTGCTCAACTCCAGCTGAGGTACTTCTCCTTCCAACTCCTCAATAACAGTGGAGTAAATTCGTCTATTATTTTACACTTGACTACACTTTCCCCTTTGTCTGACAATGCTTCCACGAAACTGTTAAGGTCTGAGACCAACACCTTGACACCTTGTGACAAAGTGCAAAATCATCTACCAATAGCTTCCCAAGTTTTGGTAACAAAATGATTTACGGAAGAGAAATTAAGGAGACTTAAGAAAAAAATGAAGAAAACTATTCATTCATTAAACTGATTCGTTTACTACATTTGTCTATGCTTATGTAATTTGAAAAGACACTGAAGATTCAGGCGACACCTAAGAAAATATAATTTGTAATCTGTCATATTTTTGGAATAGGAAAGACTTCATAGTTGTATTTTAGATGAAAAATTAAAAAAAACTCTTAAGATGCATTTCCATTGCTAATTATAAGTTTTGAAATTACCTATCAAAATCACTTTTATACATGTGTTTTTGAAACTACCTGCCTCGGCATTTAATTGCCTTCCATTAAAACTGAAATATGTGAAGAAGATGATGACTATTTTTATGCTCTGTATAATTTATGTCCTCTTGCCTCTGTATTTTTTGTGCATAATGCTTAGTGGGAAAGAAGGTATTACTATTATTAACATTAAAATTCATTGCCTGTAAAATATATTTCACTAATTAATCTAACATTTAAGTCATTGGCTTGGTATTTGTGATTAGTTGCCTCTCATTTTCGAATATAGATTGGACATAATGTTGTAAAATGATCCAATAAACATCGATATACTTATCAATTGCCAAAAGCTATTAATGCTAAAGATGTCCTCTTTGTAATATTTAATATTAGTGCTGAGGTTATTCCTGTATGATGTGTGACTTGTCTCCTCTTTATGGGCAATAATAAAAGTTAAATCTTAGGAAATAGATCTGATTTTATATGTTTTCAACCTTTCTTTATTGCCCACTTCTAGCTCAACCCGACCATGATCCTAACACACGGCACTGCTTGTGTGGAGCTGATGCTGATTTAATCA
This sequence comes from Ceriagrion tenellum, assembly GCA_963169105.1. Classification (NCBI taxonomy): domain Eukaryota; kingdom Metazoa; phylum Arthropoda; class Insecta; order Odonata; family Coenagrionidae; genus Ceriagrion; species Ceriagrion tenellum. The sequence goes on from OY720643.1 coordinate 120,802,004, forward strand.
TGCTGGGACTGGCGACTCATGAACCCAACTTCACAATCATTCGTGAGGAATTCAAGCCAAACAAGCCCAGGCCATGCGATCTCTGTGGCCAGTTAGGTAAGCTCATGGATGTATATTTTAGCGAGGAAAAGACTGTTTGCAATTTGTCTCCGATAATTATCAGTGGAAAATTGCTGTCCTTTTGTTATGCCTAAGTACTGCCGCATCTGTCCCCAAACAAAATGTCAAAGAAAGGTAAATGTCGGAAAATAAGTAGAGCAGCCAAACGTTGGTGTACTTAATTATGCTATTATGATTTTCTAAAGTGTTGTTATGATTGGTATGATTAGTTTTTTCTAATTATTTTGAATGATTGGTGCAAATTGTAGCCATAGTGTCTGGCCTATGTGTTAGTTCAGTGGCAGCTGTGTTTTTTTGTGATTTAAATTTCTAATCAGAAATTATTTTGCCTCATGGAATAATAATTCTTCATAAGTTGTGTGTTAAAAATATCAGATATTTGCTCAATATTAAAGAAATCTGTTCTATGGCTATTCCCAAAATTAGATGCAGTTGGTGAAAAAATGATGGCCATCTTGTATTTACTCTTTCTCACAGTTGTTTCTTTGTCCTTAGTACAAAATATTGGTTAGCTCATCAAAATATTCAAATCAATACATCAAAATATTGCTTAACAATCATACAAATTAATATATGCTTTCTGGTGTATAATATGTACATATTTTACCTGGAAAATCTAAAATGAATTGACGTTCATCTTACATGATTAATGTCTCGGTCAGATGTGGCTTGAAGTATAGCGGAAATGAGCTTTCAATAATGTGGTTCCAATTAACTGAAGTCTGAAAACTTCTTGTTGAAATTCATACCAAGTTGATCATAGTATTTTAAAATATTGTTTCATCAATTTTCAATGGTCTTAACAAACAACATTAACCCTTTCACTGCGAACAACGTTTTTAAAATGCATTGATTTTTTAAAACTGTGTAAATTTTTCTACGCAAACAATTGAACAACGTTTATAAATGTTGCTGCCACTCGTCTACCCCTAAGCAAGTGTAAAAGGTTCTGTGAGTCATAAAAGACTTCTTCTCGGGATGCCTAACTCTTTCTCGGGCAGTGGGAGAAGATTATCTCGACACTTCTTCGCAGTGGGAGCCCCACTCACAGCATGTGTCCTCTGTCAGTTGTTTGTTGATGCAGTGGAATAACAAACAAGTAATTTTTTGTGTAATCTGCGAATGGAGGGTTTTAACTACATTCCTTATGTTTAGCTCTACTATTACAAAAATTAAACAGAGCTCTACCATTATTTTTAATGTAGTCATGTGTAATGGAATCACCAAACTTATTTTTTGTCAGTTATTTAGTAATTTCGCCAATGCCGATCCAAAGCCTGGATGAAAATGAAATAAGGCTGGGAAATTTTTACAGCATCAACATATTCGTGCGTGATGAAGATCTGTGCATAGAATTGAAGGTTTCGTTTCTCGAACATTAACAAGATACCGATGATCACACATTGTACTTCAAGGCAAGGGATTTCCTGGTTTAGAATATAATATAATATGATAGCCAAATGACAAGGATCCGAAAACAAGAGTTCCGTAGACCGCACATTTCATGAATTAATGTGGTGAAATTTGAAAGTACTGATTCCTTCATTCGAGCTATGATGACTCTAGCTCAAATAGACTGAACATGTATGTTTTAAATTTATAATAATTTGTATCATTTACTAATTGTCAAAATCATTTCTGGCTTGAAATACATTAGCAACATCATTTGTTTAAACATTATTTGAATACTTTGCTAGTGAGCTGCATAGGGACTATACAACTAAAAGAATTCATTTTGGTTAAATATATATCAAGGCTGCAGCGACTATTTTTCTTAGCAAAACAATTGCACAAACAAATAGTTGACTGCGACCGCATGCCCTAAGGGGCTAGGATTATTTCTGGGCCGGGGCCGAGAAAAAGGTCCGGCACCCTGCTGGGTCTGGTCCCAAGCTGAAGAAACATGTACCCAAGCAATTCCTAGCCGAGTGAGAGCTCCGCACTGACATTACAAAGATATTTTAGTGGTAGCTGTGAGGGAAGTAGCAATTTCAGACTTGTGGCCCCATCGCGAAAGGGTTAAAAGGAACAATGATATTTTCTCTCAGCAAATTAACTGAAATTAGCATGATAAGACTCTAACTCATGGACTTAAGTAAACAAAGCATGGCAGTGTGGCGATTCATTCCATGTTACTTCCTTTATGTATATTTTTTTGCTGAAAGATTGCTTATGTTTCACCTGTCATAAGATTATATGTAGTAAGGTTATTTATTGTTCCCAAATTATGTGGCCAAAACTAGGGTTGTGTCTTATAAGTTGGAATATATGGTATTTAGTTTTCCTCAGTTTATTTGGTGAAATTAAGGAATTTTTGCATTGTTAAAACTGGAATGCTTAACTGATGTTTCTTTCATTGTGGATACTCCTGGTAGGCTCGGAGAAGAATTGAGTTTATGACATTGATAGTTCTATTAACATATTTGAGGTCATCCCCATTGTAAATGTATCAGCTTGAGGGAAACAGGTTTCTTTTATGAGGAGCTTCAAAAGCTCTTAAATCTTCCTAGCTTTGATCATTAGAAATTGTAGCATTGCTATTAGCAGGGGACTAAAGGTGTGGGTTAATGATCTCCTTTTGGTCTTATTCCCAAATCCCTTGCATTGTTTAGGTGGTGTTTAAAAATATGTACATCCCTATGTGCATGAAAGATGACTGTTCTCTCTCCTTGAGAAATGCTTATATTACACTTGGGCAGCTGAATGGGTTTAATTGTCTTTAATATTTACTAATGCAATCTTCCAAATGCAATCATTAAATGTAGTTTCCTTATCCTCATTTGTTACTTATTTCCTCTTATAATTTATATCAATGATTAAGTTTCTTGTGTTTGTTCATGCACATTTGTATTTCTGCCTACCCTGGGAGGGAACGGCAAGATTTGTATGTATGTATGCATATTTGTGTTTCTGAGAGGATTTTCTCAAATTCATTTTAGGCCATGAAATGAAGGACTGCATGGGCATTGAGAAGGAATGTGATCCGGATGCTCCTGTTACCTTTGGTTCTGAACAAGAATTCATATTTGTTCGACTCAATGTGTTGAGGGAATACTTGGAGAAAGAGCTGCAAATGCCCAATTTGCCATTCCAGTATGACTTGGAGCGTGCCATTGATGACTGGGTGTTTATGTGCTTTTTTGTTGGGAATGATTTCCTGCCTCATTTACCATCTTTGGAAATAAGAGAAGGTGCTATCGATCGATTGGTGAATTTGTACAAGAAAACTGTTTATAAAACAGGGGTAAGTCAAGAATTTTGTTTTAAAAGGAACTCTTGTTGGTAATTAAATAAAATTAAGCTGTGCCACCCTTTGATTTGGAAAATATCAGTAATATTTAAATTATATGCATTTGTTATCTCTGTAATTTAGACGTTAGAAAAGTTGAAAGAAAAAAGATGGAAATTTGCATCATGAAGTGGGCAAATTGACAAGCATATGCTTGATGGTAAATATTCTGTAAAAATAAATAATAGAGAAGAGGATATTCATCATGTGAATCAGTGTGCTGTGTACGAGCAACTGGTCACCCAAATTCAAATCTGTGCCTGCCGAAAGTTGATTTTTTCCCAGTGTTGATGGTGATGATTTGATTTCAATCAGTGGTCACGGCGTGGAAAATTCATGATGAAAAAATAAACTTTTGCTTGGACTTGTTTTTGAATGCAGATTTTTCAAGCCTTGAAACACAAATTATCTGTGAGCTTGGCTTTTAGCTAGCGTATGATATTTTTCGTATTCAATTTCACACATTCATGGACTTCCTAAGCTGGAGACTTTGGCTGAAATTACTGGCATGGAATGGTCTCAAAGTACTTTTTATTTATCTGTGGGACTTAAGATAAAATTTCAGTTTTTATTTGAAAAAAGGAGTGTTTGGAAGAAAGTTTCAGTTACCTCCTTATAAAGAGAAAGCAGAGAAACTTTGGACTTTGTGGAATGCAACTTAGTGTAGAGCGTGAGGCAGACATGGAAAATTTTAGCGCTGAACAACGCTGAACCATGCCCCCTTGTGTGACACTTATTTTTAATTACAAATAAACACTCAGGATGGAATGGGAACTTTTCTTCGGAACTCACTTGGTGAGAGGGAACACCCTTTGATGAAAAATTTTGACCTGTGAGTGCATTATTTCTGGGGGATGAGAAGTGGGTTGGGTCTATTGTGTCTGCCAGATCTGGGCTCTAACAGCACACTTATGGGTGGGGAACAATGGGGATAAAAAAGGCTGCTTGGCAAACAAAGAACAGTGGAAAGGCAAATGGCAAAATCGTCCTTGTTTTCAGAAGCAACAAGAATAAAAGCAGGACTCAAATATCCAATATCTGTGTTTATATTTCAATAGATTGTGAATTAATGTTTTCTCTGAAGGAGGAGGTGTTGAGGTATTGTAAATGAGTGTTTGGTTGCTAAGATGTTTGTTTCAAGAATGAGCTTAACAACAGAATAAACAAGAAGCTTGGGGTACGCTCCATCATTTAAAAAGTCGTCAATTCATTTTGCTTTATTAATAATAAGAAATGCTACATCAGGTATGGACCGCATTCAGCTTTTATTTTTTGATTCGCCGACGGATTTCCGTAATCGAATGATCACGGGTTGAAATTGTATATAGTTCTGCAATTATTTTAGTTGGATATTTTTAATTTTGAACAGATGCCATTTTTATAGCTGGATAATGTGATTGTATACAACTGTGATTACTGGGTGATGCAAGGAGAGAAAGATGCACAATAAAATGGGCTGTGCATCGTGGCGATATAAAAATGTAATGCAATAAATTCATGAGGAAGGTGTACATCAACACTTAACTTAGGCACAGAATTTCTATTAAAGAACGTGCATTCATGTTATGACAAAATGATACAGGCTCAAGGGCAAAAATTGCTTTTTTGATAATAAATAATTTTTTTCCTCACGAGCCTGCCCGAAAATGGGGGTGCGCGGGATACACAAGGGCGCGGCTTACGAGTAAATACGGTATTTATATCTCATTTCAACAATGTCTATTTCCCCAGGAACCAGAGTGATATTTTAATATAGATATTTATGCCAGCATTAGCAATTTATGTCGGGGTTTAATAATTTAAGGCAGGTAGTTAGAACTTGGATGCTATTTTAAGCTATTTGCATTGCATGAGTGTTTATTAAGGGCTCAGACTTAGTTTAGCAATGGTAGGTCATGAAGGTAGTCATTTCTGAACTCATTGGGAAGGTTGATCATTTATGAGCAATTTATTTCCACCTGACTGACTTCTAGTGAGACAATCAATATTTATTTTATTGATTCAGCAGCTTTCATTGTTGACCGCGCATTGTTATCCTGACTGCTTAACCGCTTCCCTGACGCGCCCGGAAATATTCGGGCACCGCGGCCGTAGCGTTCCCTGACGCGCCCGTATATTTCCGGGCAAGTCTACGACGGCCGTATCTTTTCCGTTTTGCCCGGAAATTTCCGACCGATGCTAGTAGTTAACGGACCTGCCACCTCGAGTGCTGTTGACGGCGTAGGCCCATGTTTGCCGTATGCGGCGCATTTTTCAAATAGTGACTTCTGATGCTCGAGCAGCAACATCTTTTTGTAAAAGTCACGGCGATCCGAAGGTTGTAAATTTTTGTTCCGGTGGTTAGTTACGCTCTTATTGAATTCTATTCGATTTTACTACCATTCCAAACCATTGTTGATAAAATGTAAAGAGTTGTTTGGCGATATTTTTTTACAATACATAAAGTCTAAATTATTATTTTTTACGGAAACTTTTTACAAAATTAGGATAAAAACTGCGTTTTTGCATGAGAAAACTTTCTAACACAGTAATTAATTTTTAAAATATATATTTTCGTCTCTATTTTATCATTCTTTCTTTCTTTTACTGCCTATGAGCTCTAAATTATATTTTTTCCACCAAACTCATTGGCGATTGAAATGTCTTGATGGTATTTTGACATTAGAAAAATGGACATTTCACAAACATGGTAATTTTCACCGATCTGGTGTGTTTCAACGTAGTTAGAAGAAATATATCGCTAGAAATTGATGAATCTTTTTATGCATTGTGTGAATTTTTATGCATCTCACGTTCTATTTTATTTATTTGCACACTCTCCTTCTTATAAATGTTTTTTTACGTAAGATATTACGCATTGAACCCATCTGATCATGGAAAATGGAATACGTGGTAAAATGCTTTTTGCCTGAAGAGCTCAAGGGTAAAAAATCAAAACTAAGCGATTTGACATCTAAAACACCGTGATAGGATACTTTGCATTTCTCCTCAGAGAATAATGAACAGTTTGGTGCTATTGGGAACACAGAAGTAGTATTACCCTAGACGCTCTGGCAAATGCAAAGCCTTCCCGACAAAGCTTTCCCGACGTCGAAATGCCGTTATGTGAAAGACGCCCGAGGCCGCGGACTACCGCACGTGCATAATCTGTCCCTTTTTTGTGTGAAATAGAAGGGACAAGTCGCAGAAATTTTTACTATGGGTAAAGGACACCACTTAGCACGAGAGTGTGAAATCCCTTCCATATGGAAGTTGGGACCCCTTGTCGTTCGACGAACGAACGTCAGTCAGTCTTTCTTTGAGTTTTGGAGCGCGCACACATTTTTTCCGTCTAGATTCTCTAGTTCAAAATAACGTGATACGTGAAAAAGCATATTTTGTGGCAACTACCAATTTTTGCCGAGGAACATTGCGCCTGTGTTTCGAATCGTGTAGTTTTACCATGGATTCAGGAGAAGAGTCCTTTTCGACGGACAGTGGCTCCGAAGAGTTAGAGATTGAAGACTCCGGTTCGGAATCAAGTCTTTCCGGGGACACCACCTCTGACACGGACGGGGATGCTGCTCCTCCACAGGAAGAATGGCGTGAGATTTCTTCATCGAATCCTCCTCCAGCACCAGAAAGGTTTCCCTTCACGGGCGATTCTACAATGCATTTTCATTTAGCTCCAGACTCTGGTGCATTGAAGTATTTTGAGCTCTTTTTTGATGATGAGTTGATTGATTTCATCATCACCGAGACCAACCGCTACGCCAGTGATTCTTTGAAGACAAGAGCGGGACCTAGTAGTGACAGCGCAAGCTCTTGGCGTGACGTGACGAGCTCAGAAGTTCGTGTTTTCTTAGCCCTCGTGATGTTACAGAGCGTCGTAAGGAAGCCCGACACGGAATTTTATTGGTCGACGAGGCCGATTCTGGCTTCCCCATTTTTTGGACAGACAATGGCCTACCGGAGGTTTGTGAAAATCCGCCAATTTCTGCATTTTACCAACAACTCGGAATATGACCCCGAGACTCACCCTAATCCAAAATTGAACAAAATATGGCCAATTTATGAGAAGTTGGGGCGGAAATTTGCAGAAATGTACACACCTATGAGGGATGTCACCATAGATGAGAGTCTTTTGCTGTTCAAGGGAAGATTGGGATGGCGGCAGTTCATGCCTCAAAAAAGAGCCAGATTTGGAATCAAGACATATATACTTTGTGAATCGCGCAGTGGATACGTGTGGTCGAGCATTATTTACACTGGTAAAGGCACAGTATTCGATCAAGAATATGCTCGCATGCCTATGTCTTCCCAGGTGGTGATGGCGCTCATGAAACCTCTACTGGACAAAGGCTATTGTCTAACAACAGATAATTTTTATACTTCCCCTGAGTTGAGTGAGCTTTTGACTTCCCGGCTTACTGACTCGTACGGGACTTTGAATAGATCTCGCAGAGGAGTGCCAGCCGAGCTGAAGGGGAAGAGACTGCAGAATGGGGAAGTGGCTGCCTTCAGGAAAGGAAAAATGATGGCTCTGCGGTGGAAGGACAAGAAGGAAGTGGCCCTATTGTCGACCATCCACAATTGTGCAGTGAAAAGTGTAACCAAAAGAGGTAGAATGAAAGTGAAACCCGTAGTGGTGGTCGAGTATAACGATACGATGGGGGGTGTGGATCGTGTTGACCAGCACCTAGCTGATTACCCCATTCCCAGAAAACGGGGTAAAAAATATTATAAAAAAATATTTTTCCATTTGGTTGAACTCGCTTTGTGGAATTCCTTTGTCCTTTACAGAAAGAATGGCGGAAAAAAAGTGCATTTGGAATACCGCCTAGAACTTATAGAGGAAATGATCGAGACTTATCACCCGGACATAATATCCCCTAGGGTGGGTAGGCCTCCCGCTATGCCCCATCCACGACGACTCGTGGAGAGACATTTCCCCGAAATAATAGAGGCCACAGAAAAGAAGGCTCACCCTTCAAAACAATGCTATTTGTGCTCCCGAAAGCGTGATGCAAGGGGGAAAAAAATTCGCAAAGAGACAAGGTACCAGTGTGTACAGTGCAATGTGTCACTCTGTGTCATCCCGTGCTTCAGAAATTATCACACAAATGCAACTGTGTAATTTTTGCATTTTTTATGTTGAATGTATCTTTTTTCATCTATATATATGTTTTTTTTAAATAAATGTGATAAGAAATGATATCACAGAATTTCAGGGAAAAATTTTTTTGCAATTATTGAAAAATCAAAAACCTTTCCCACTTTCTGAAAAAATAATCAATTTTTGCCTAAAGTTTATTAGTAACATTTAAATTGAAATATAAGTCCCAGAGCATAAGTAATCACATATCCTCGTTTATCTAGCTCAAAGCAACAATATTCAACAATAAAAAAATTTGACTTTATTTTTACATTTTACTGTAAAAAATTTGTCAGGGAAGCGGTTAAGGCCTATGCCTGGCATCTGGACAGACGTACATGGTTCTGATTTTAACTGGGATGAGTGCTGCATGCCTGGTGTGGAATCACCCCATGCCTCACACCCTGGTGGTGGCTTGCACTGTGTTTTTTAGATATAGATTCAATTTTTTCTTCAAGGCAATTGAGTGATTTAGGCCACAGGTGTCCTCCACACTCAGGACTGAGTTATTAAGACTGATGGTAAAATTTGTTTTAGGTATTTCATCAAGTAGAATTTCTTCACAGTCTAATCATATTGTTGAAATTGGCAAAGTTAAAATAAGGGCACCGAATTTCAGAGTAGTTTTAGAGAGTGCATCCTCAAATTTAAATGCGAGAATGTGTGTTGGGTGTCACGAGATGCATGTGTTGCTGGTGCACTCAGACCTGTTGTTGAGCCACACTCAACATCCATCTGGATACCTATAGATCTGTAGTAACTGTATTAATTGAAAATGCCCTAATTTTTTTGTTTATCCAGGGATTTTTAACTGACAGTGGACATGTCAACCTTGACCGTGTACAGTTGATAATGTCTGATTTGGGAGAAGCAGAAGATGAAATCTTCAAGCGAAGACAGGAAAATGAATTGGCTTTCAGAGCCAGGGAGAAGGCCAAGAAAAGGAGGGAGGCAGCCATTTCCAATTTCCGGCCAAAATGGATTCCTGCAGGACAGTTTGCACCTCAGGTAATAATGCAATGCTTACCTAGAGTAATTATTGGTTAGCGTTGTACATAGCTATCATCTTTGAAGATTATTTGGTTAGTGATGCAGTCTTCACATCATGCTCATGCCTCTCTTATTATTTTTGAGCTAAAATACATCAGTTTTGCCCTGTCAGTCAAATTGTTAGTTCTCTTCAGTAATGGGGCAATGAGTGAACTTGTATATGGCTTATGAACTCCAAGACAGACTCTAGATTTCAGGTCTAAGTGTGCAGTTTCAAATTTGTATGTATTTTTCAAAAGTGGGACTGGGGTCAAGTCCCACCCCTGCTCCCAAAAGTAGCAAACACAGCAATGAAGGTCTTCTGCAAATGAGTCTCTCTCACATTGCTGTGGAATTGGTCGCATGTCTTGTTAGGAATTGACAAAATGAAATGCAGTGCCTGCATTAAGGCATCGTCTAATCTCATCCTTGGCACAAAGAAGGAGAAGAATTTCTGAAGGGAGAGTGTCATGGAGAAGGTGAAAGTTACTTTCAATAACCCCTGTTGTGCTCCATCTTACTGTCATGAGATTTGTCGGTAGGTGAGGTTAGCCAGAGAAGAGGGGTGCCGTGGTTTGATTGCATGTGAAGGAAATTAATGTGGGTAAAGTGCATCATATCCTTACCTTTAAAATTATTGAAAAATGTTTGTTACTTTCTGTGTTGCTAAAGTTAATGTGGCTAATATGGAATTGTCTCTTTTCTGCTTGAGGGCATAACCAGTGGGCTATTGTTCCTCTGCAAAAACTGCCACTAGCCAATGCATTGGCTGGGACTTCTTGTTTATAAATAAAAATTTTTTAATTTTCATTACCCATCTACATGTAATCCTTATGTTTGTGTTTCATATTTCATCCAACTAACTTCTGCTATACATAACTTAGCTTGAATAATTTGATCTTTGTAGAAGAAAGAAAACCTAATGAAGGTTCTACTATTTTTCTGCAGTGTGATAAGTGCGAATTTTTCTCAGAATTCCCACTGGGTCAGGTGTTTGGCTGTTGTCACCTTATCAATGGTTGACTCTGCCATTATCCTCTTTAGGGCATTAAGGACTTTGTTTAGATCTTATTTTGGTACTTGGATTGTTTCATCCTATTTCTCGAATGTTATTTTTTAATTTACTGAGGATGCCATTTTTGATATGTGCAATTTAACTATGCAATTTCCAAAAAAAAGAAATAAATTGATCCTTTCAGGCTCCAGGAGAAAAGGTGAATCCTGTGCACAATGCTCGTCAAGAAGCATATGATATGCGGAGAGCTGCAATGCATCATTCCAGCAACCGAAGTCCTTTGGAGTCGATGTTGAAACCAGAGGTGAGCGAGCTAGCTTGAAGTAGATCACTTCTTATGGATGGTAGACATTCTTGCTTAAAGCAGAGTCATGCGTCACATGATGCATGAGTTTTTCACCCATCCTGTATCCTAGACCGATAGATATTACTTCCTCAATGACTTATTCCATCATTAGATTAAAGAGGAAGGGACTATTACTATCTCCTTGTCTGATTCCTGTTGACGCTGGTATCTGTTTGGAGAGTTCTCCATCTACTTTATCTCTAATTTTCCCATTTGTGTTCAAGTCTTGTATTATCTTTATCATGGACAATGATATGTCCTTCTCTAACAGTATGCCAAATACATCTTTCAGCAATACCCTATCAAATGTTTTTGTCAGATTGATAAAACATGCGTAAACTGGTCTATTAAATTCTAATGCTTTTTCTTTAATCTGTCTCACAATGAATATAGTGGGATTAGTCATGGAAATGGGGGGAATGATATATTTCAACTTTACCACTTGGAACTTGCTTATAAACCCACACTCAGCTGTCTGCAGTGAGGGGATGATGTTCAATTGCAACGAGCCAGAGACCAAGTGTTTTAGCCTAAATAGTACCACTTTGAAAACATTGCACCAGAGATCTTAATTATTAAACATACCAGGCAAAATTTGGTGCTAGTAACCCAAATGTAATAGCATGGAAACACAATTTACCATAAATAATTGATAATAATCATTTCTCTTGCAATTACATACTAAATAATGTCCCCAGTCAATTGAATCCCTGAATAACCAGCCGTCCAATGAATCTTTTTTTTGCAGTTTACTTTTTACTTACCCTTTTATCCTCATTTAGGAAATTGGCAAATAAATATTTGGAAATAGAAAAATGATAGCCAGTAAATCTGTTGTTATGTAAATAAAGTTGTGACAAACTTTTGGGCTCATGAATTTTTCAGGGTGGAAATAATGAACGAAGGGGTGAGAAGCGCAAAGCAGATGCCCTTGAAGAGGAAGAGGATGAAGGCCCTGTTGATGAAGTCCGACTGTGGGAGGATGGCTTCAAGGACCGTTATTATGAATCCAAGTTTGACTCTCCTCCAGAAAGTCTTGATTTTCGTTATATGGTTGCTATGGAGTATGTGAAAGGACTGGCTTGGGTTTTGCAGTACTATTATCAGGTAAATGTTTTGGAAATAAATAGTTGAAACATAATGTGCTTAAAGAAATGCATCAATTCATTTATTTTACCTCTCCAGGATTGGATTTTTAATTACTAATGGTTTTAAGGAACATTTACTGTGATCCATACCATGTTTGGATTAATTTATCTTTTAGATGTTTTTACTTGCTATCCTAAATGTTCAGTGATTTTTTTCTAGGGTTGTGCCTCATGGAAATGGTATTTTCCATTTCACTATGCCCCATTTGCATCAGACTTTATCAACATTGGCAGATTGTCCACTACGTTTGAAAAAGGGACTCAGCCGGTAAGTTTTATGTCATTCCATGTAATGGATATGCAGCTACCCCCTACTATGGTTGTAAATGTGGAGGAAATAATAGCTGTACATGTCATCTAATCCTCCTTCAGTTGTAATAAGATAATGTCTCGCTCTATAATTCTTAGTCCACATTTCCTGAAGAGAAATAAGTTTCCTGAGGAGGTTTAAGTGACGAGATCAAGTAAGGAATTTTAAATGGAAATAGCGTGTCAAAAGTAACTATGTACTTATTGTAAAGATTGTGAAGGAACTCTACTTTTCCTTGTTTTCCACACAGTGAAAATAACTTTAATGCCATTAGTCTCTTTGGAAAGAAACTTTGTGCAGTGCTGAATTGTTTTTAGCAGAGGAATGTGTTAAAGTGGAAAAATTGCATGCAACAAATTCAATTCTTAGAATTTTTCGTATGTTAGCAAAAAAAATTAGAATATAATGGTTTGTTTCTTAAATCCCTGTACCTCTGCTGTCTGTACTGCCTTTTGGGGCTATTATGGTCATAATGTATGCATTTGAATTTCTATAGCAACTTTGTATAATCATCCTCAGCTAGGAGAAGCTAATTAATGACAGTACGCTTGCTTCAGCCATTGAGCTGCAGCAATTATTTGTGATTAAAAAGTGTTTGACTCTTGGATTTTATATCACCTCCATGTGGTCTCCAAATGGTGGCTGTCAAATTAAAAGACTTGGCCAAGGTTTCAATAAAACCATTCATCAGCTCAATTTTTATCTTCGAACCTTTATTCCCTTTGAATATCATTCCTTGATTTATACATCTTCACAAAAATATTCCAATTACTTTATTTCGTTTTGTTAACCTCAATATTACTTTATATGGAAAGACATGAAGAAACATGACTTTAAAGGGCACGACTCTATTGCGAAGACCTAAAACTTGGGAGAAAAAATTAGCTTTCCAATATTGAATTTATATTCAAATGTGTATGTAATTCAAATTGTAAATTTTGAATTGCAGTCTGTTAATAATATATACAATATAATCAATGCTGTTTTTTCTAATTTGTTTCTCTAGTTTAAGCCTTTGGAGCAGCTCATGAGTGTGTTTCCAGCTGCAAGTCGAAGTCATGTACCTGAACCTTGGGGTGTTCTTATGACAGACCCTGTAAGTTTTTTTTCAATATTCATTATCCCACTCGTTGCTTTCCCTCATATTCATCTGAGGAAGGATATTACAGAAGTATACAGTTTTCCTGAGAATTCCAGTCATGATTTTCACTCTTTTCCTTGAATAATAAACCTTATGACATCGAGGAGTAAGAAAATAATTTTTTATATTAAGTCATAGGTGTCGATTGTCGATTCCTTACCACTTGATTGCCACTGGGATTTTGATTCTTGAGTATTTAATTAATGCCTCTTCTTTTTTTCAAGCATTCATCAATCATTGATTTCTACCCTGAAGACTTTAAAATTGACCTCAATGGGAAGAAATTTGCATGGCAAGGAGTTGCTCTTTTGCCTTTTGTTGAGGAGAAGAGATTGCATAAGGCATTGGAACCTTACTATAAACTCCTCACTGACAGTGAAAGTAAGTACATACTTGTTTTAGGGGAGTGTGTAATTGCTGGGTCTAGGGTTTTAATGAAAATTGTACTGTATGTAGTTTAAGGATAGTGATTTACAAATTGCCTCTCTTTTGAAGTTATGAACTCTATAGTTAAAATGAAAAAGGAAATATGTTAACTATTATCATAAACCATTGCATTAAAATATAGTTGTCATGAGGTAATGGTCTTTACGGGTAATGAGTCTCTTATTAACAGTATACTCCTGGCCAAAAAAAACTTACCACCTCAGAGCCAAAAAATTTCTGAGTCTGAATTGATGTGACAATGCCGAACCACGCCCCCTAGTGCGGGAAAGCAGTAAATGCACAGGACGGAAAAGAAGCCTTCTTTGGAACGTACTCGACAAGAGGGAACACCCCTCGGCAAAAATTTTTGACCTGCAAGGGATTATTTTTGGGGTGGGGTGAGGGTGGGCTGGGTCTATTGTGTTGGTCCTATCGTGTTGGTGTTGGGGTGGGGAGGCATGGAGAGAAAGGTTGGTCGGAAGATGAAGTCGCAAAATCGTCTTGTTTTCGGAAGCTACAGGAATGAAAGACAGAACTCAAAGATCCATTTCATGTCTTCATTGCCGCACAGGAAACCTCTGAAATCAATGTGTCTTCCTCGTATTAGGCCACAGAGTCTCTTACCGTCAAAATAAGAGGAATCCAGTCAAATCGAATGTAGAAATCATTTTTTATGCTTACATTTCTGATAACAACAAGTCGTTGTCTAACATACGATAGAGGTTCCATTATCTAGGCATTAATCACAGGTTGTTATCGCTCGGAGGGTTTGAATTGTGTTGACTTGGAAGCGTAATCATTCTATTACACTTAAAGAGTTTTGATTTGAATTTAATATTTTATAGGACACATTGTTGATGTCTGAGACAATCAAAACATGTTAACCACACAGTGTGGCCCTCAAGGAAATCATTTGACAGTATTCCTTTGTCGTACTGGACAAAGTTTTCGCAAATTAGAATAAAGTAGCTTAAAATAGATTAAATTATGAATTCATATTAATTTATTTATCATTCAAGTTCTAATTAGCAAATGAATGTCTTGCCGAGTCCCATGAATTGCTTCACGTCTACTTATACACTTTGAGCAGGGAATTGAGAGGATATTGGTTGTATCCTCCAAGTAATATTCAATATTTGATTCCCTCTCGCTGAATTTCAACGGGTACCCTCTGCTGATTAAACATAGAATGAACATCCACGACCACCGGTGGTGGAAAGCCCGTGCTGGTTGTAATCGCACATTCACCAACTTAACCATGTGAACAGTAAGGACACCAAAATGAAAGAAAGCCTCTTCATCACCTTCGTTCTTCTTCCTAGCAAGGCCTGCATAAGAATTGCAAGGGAAGGAGGCAGCGACATTGTTTTCAGATTGGAGTGAGGGAGAAGGAACGGTCTAGTGGTTGGTCAGGCTCTTTCACCCTAAGTTCGTGATGGCGAGGGTTCCCTTGGGGGACCTAGGTTAGGGGTTCTCAGTATTGCCTCTGGCATACCGAAGTGAAATTCTTAGATAAGCAGAGATGAGAAAATATGCTATAGACCCCAATAGTAGTCTTCAACGTTCATCATTACCATCTGCATCGCATAGAGCCTTTGTCGCGTCCTTACTGTTTTCCGAGAGAAACATAACCCTTCGCATATAGTGTTGATATACTATGAGTCACGATTAAGTCATAATCAGATGATTTTTATGGAGATACAGTGAAACTTCCTTGAACGTGGGGGTTACATTCCGCGACTTTGCCGCGTTGTGCGAATCCACGTTGGGGGAAGCATTGACCTTATGGAAATAAGGGGGTTCCATTCCAAGGTGGAATGAAATACCCATTCAATACCTTTTTTCTATAACTGTTACGAGTAGTTAAGCTTTATTTATCTAAGAAACAATAAACGCACCCTTTAAACAATTACAGTGGTGTATTCTGGTGCATAAAAAATTCAACTATGAAACAGAATCAAAACTTTTAGAGTTCGCGTATATGTATATTGAATAATACATTTTTTGCATTTTGTACATTAATAATAAACATTCTCTGTAGACTTGAATTCTCTTCATAGAAGTGAAAAATTAATATTACAATGACTAAAGTAAGAATTCCCTAGAAATCGTGTTGATTTTCACTGATGATACAGATATCCAACGATCGGATCCTTTGCTGTTTCCACCTGTACTCAGGTTGGTAGGTACTGGCCGTAGAATTGCACTCTCTGAAAGGGTAGGTACATACGAGCTTTCTTTTTCAGTGATTTTTATTCGACCCTTATTTTATTTATAACCTATGGACTGCCAATGCAGCTAAAAATACGAAACTCATCTTAATTATTTGGTCTACTCCTGGTCTGAGGATTTCGACGAGCTCGGATCTTGACTGACTGTGAAAGCTGGCCGGAAGAATTTCGTGATCAGTTGCTGCATTGGCATTTTCAATTCCCTGAGGATTCTAAATAGGCCAAGACAGCTGCATCGAGACACCTCTTGAACGCCAGACTTCTTTCACTCGAAGGTTCAAACTAAGGGTTTGTGCTTCAAATTTTCTGCCTGCTGTAAAAGATTCTCCAGAAGCGTAACTGTTAGCTTGGGCTTTAGGCTCCGAATCTTACGAATCACTATCTTAATTTTTATCTTCACTCGACGACTGCGCCATTACATCCGAGTCATCAACTGTCAGTTCCTCTCATGAGACTCCATCAATTATTCTACTAATCTTTCTTCCAAATCTTGAAGTCCCTTCCCCCGATTTGCCTGGAAATATTAGTGATTGCCCTTAATTCCTTGGTATAATCAGTAAAACCTTGGGAGTCGCGAACAACATCAGGCCAAACCTTTTTCCAGCAATGGTTCACTGTTTCACTTCTCACTTAATCCCGTGATTCTTTTATCATTTCAATGGTCTTTAAAACATCAAATTTTTCCAGCAGTCGCTCACTGAAACGACGGATTCACCTCCAACATGGAAAGAATGTTGGCGAAACTTCTGCGTGTGTAGTACAATTTAAATGCTGTAATGACACCCTGATCCAAAGGCTGCTAATGAGAGGTAATATTGGGTGGCAAGAACTCCACCTCGATTTCTGTGTGATGCTCAGAAAGGGATTTTTGGTGGCCTGGCGCGTTATCGAGCAGCAGGAGCACTTTAAATGCCAGGTTTTTTCCTGTACGTAATGCTTCACATCGCAAAGGAAGGTATGCTCAAACCAATCCTCAAACAGTCTTGCCGTGACCCAGGCCTTACTGTTGCTCCTCCAAAATATAGGCAATGATGTCTTGGTCTTGCCCTTAAGTGCCCTTAAGTTCTCTTAATCATTTTTTTCCAAGCTGAACTAGTTTCGTCCGCAATAAAGACTTGCTCAGGCCGATAGTCACATCTTCCGATGAGTTCCACGAACAAAACATGAAATTCCCAGGCCAGCTGGGAAACAAAAATTGAGTGAATGCAGAATTCTTTAGTTGAGTGGATGGAAGTTGGTTTAAAAGCATTCTAACAGTAGAATTATTGGGTACAGAGTTATTTTAATCCAACTTTGAAGTAAATAATGCTTTTAAGAGGGAGCTATAAAGCTAATTGTTGGAAAAATATCACATTAAAATTCAAAGACACATAGTATCAAGGTTCCAAATGCAGCAGAGGAAACATTTATGATACCGGCTACAGTAAAAAAATTTATTTTTTAAACAAAAATTGAATCTTAGTCCAGGAAATTGATTTTTCGCTTTGAGAACATAGTCAGTTCGAGTCGTTAATATCATCTTCCGATTTATGCGTGTAACTGTGTAGCATGCGAGTTTAAATAAACACGTAAGTGAACTTTGTGAACCGCCATTACACAAGACGAAGATTGGGCTCTCCACATCTAGCATTCGTCGTCAATGAGAGGTCTTGGTCTCTTGGAGCCACTAAAACAGGCTAACCCCCTTTCATTCTCGCTCACACATTTAGTGAACAGAAGCCTGGGCTCTCCTCCCACCATTGAGAATTTCCTTTCGCCGGTCAAAATTTTCCCTACGAGCATATTCTCCCTCATCCTCCCTCTCCAACTGTGGGGAGGAAGGTCTTCCCATTCTGTTTGTTTATTGCCTCCCCTGAGCAGGGGGCGTGGTTTGACCATGTTGTCACATCGACGTCAACTCGGGACATAGAAATTTTTCAGCTCCGAGGTGGTAAGTTTTATTGGGCAGGAGTATACAACGGTTCAAGGTTCAGGTTCTTGTTGTGTCTGTTATATTTTTCATCTGCTGTTTTGATATGTGACGTACCCCCAGTATCTTTAATTTTTTTATGTAAAGTGCATTAAAACATTTATAGAATTTTTCACTCATAAAAGCTAGTATTTAATCTGCCACAGAGACCTATTCCTTCCTTCTGGCCATGTACGAGATGATCCTCAAACAGTTGAACCTGGTTCTACTATTAATTTTAATAGCTTTTGTTTAGATAGCCTAATTCCAATGCTGGAATTGCCATGGTGATGATCATAACACTATCCCGGCTCAAAATACCCATTGTTTTTATCTCTATTTTAAAATTGTTAATGTTTAAAGCTGAAATCTGAAATGAACTTAGAGGTGGATGAATTGCTGTCTCATTCAGAAACGTCCTTCTAGTTCCGGCTTCTGCTGCAGCCTAGAAGAGATGTTCACCTTCCCCCCATTCCCATGGAATTCTTAGATTAGCTGGGATAAGATTGTCTAACTTAGCAGATCTCCCCCCCTGTTTCCTCACTAATATGCTAACAGAAGTCCAAAACCACCCAAATGACGGGAAACAGTTAAAAAACAACAATACTCTGACATTCCCACTCCCAGCAGAGAAAGAAACCGCAGCCCCGTTTAGGTCGCATTCAGAAGAGTGCAGCCTTTCCTCAATCCAGGATTGTGGGGAGGGGTTTCTTTGGTGTGGAATGTTTATTGTTCTCCCAGAATTGTATGTATGGAGTTGACAGGATGTTGCCTCAATACATTTGATTTTGGATAATGACTTGGAGGCTGAACACACTAGTTACGGGAACTGAAGATAGTATTTATGGCACTTAAAGAGTCAAATGAGTGACATGGAGTTATTTTTAACCCTAGGGATTTAGTGTGAAGGTTTTGTGTTTGGTTGAATTCAACATAAAAATGGAGACATTGTAACATCATTACAAAGTAACACAACAAGAAATCATGTGTTATCGGGATGGTATGACGATTGAATCAATATGACTTGTTTAAATAAAACCAGTAATTATTGAGGTTCATCTAGCCAATCATTTCCATTGGGAAATATATCCAGTTTATAATTATTTTGAATATGAATGTTCTGCTTTCCTCTCCTTGAATGAATCCACTGGTGTCCTCTTTGTTTCTTGCAACTTCAATGTGAATTCACCTCTTCGGCCGATACCTCCATCAATGAATCCATAATTTATTGTGCATTTCCCCTATTGTTTGTTGTCATTTCCATTGCTCATTCTGTTATTTTTTCTTCTCCAGGGAAAAGAAACGTAAGGGGCGACGATAGGCTTTATGTTCGCGAGAGGCATGAGTCTTATAGATTCTTTAATGGGCTCTATGAGAATGGGATGGCTCACGATACTGAGACTGATGTCCTCTCTCAGGGAATGAGAGGAAAAGTCTTGGTTTCTGATGACTCTGTTCCTTATGAAGGGTGAGTATTTGTTGATTTTCAATCTTGCTATATTTTTTGGCTAGGTTAGCATGGTGAGGAATATGGTTTACTGGACTCACAAATTTGAATAGTATGTCTTTTCTTATCTGTTCATGACTTACATGGCTTTCCTAATTGCGCAGCATGATACCAGAGGCTGAAGGTCTAATCTCTGTGATTCACCACAATCCACCATGGTTATCGGTCATGATTGTATAATTATCTACGCAAGGAATATGATTGAAATCTTGGTCGGCTGTAAATCCGGGCTATCGTCCTAATATTTGTTATTTTCCAACTCCAGAATGAGGTTTTCTGGATAAAACTGAATTGAAGTCTGGAATTAGCTTTCATTGGAATCATTGTCCGTTAATGGTGGATGTGAGCTCATTGTTTACAAACTCTCTGCAGAGTTCTGCGATGTCATACATACATACCAATTATGCCATTCCCTTCCGGGTGGGCAGAGTCACAAAGTTTCACTCATAAATACATATTTGTACACCTAACTCTGCTTCAATAATTTCCTCCATACTGACCTATCCTTGCAAACCTGTTTTGCCTCATTTACCCCCATACACTGTTTCATACACGCTCTCCTGTTTTCAAGACTCCTAATATTCCTCCTCCTAAGAATTTCCTCAACCACAACTTTCTCAGTCTACCTATACCTCTTGCACCATTCATTTCACTCTTATATATCTGTTTCGTTATTTGACTCTCATCCATTCTCTCAACATGGTCACATGTCAATCTGATTAAATCTGTCTTGGTAGGTGTGAAAGATAGTTAAGTGAGCAGCTTGTTATTCCTTGTGGACTGTAAGTAGGTGAGGTCAGGTTCGTGCTGCAGTTCCTCATCCTGCTGAAATTGATGATTTAGAGATTACAAGAAGTAACTGCTGTTAGAAATGTTATATTGTTTGTGTCGGGAAGTTGAACCTGCGTAATATAGAAATGTAGAAACTAAGATAAACATCCGAGGCTACTGAGACATGGCAACAGTTGTTATAGACGCAAGATATTGATACATAGATAAATAAGTGGTTAAGTGAAAGTATCTTCCTGGCGTATTCATAATTGATAACAGGTTATGGGCCCAGATACGATCCAGGCGTAATCTAGGCGTGATATAGATGCGATATTTATTTCTATGAGTTTTGAGTATTAAGCAGTAAGACAAAAGAGATAGGACAATATGGCCGGTAGAAAAGAAGATGATAATGAAGGGACGGAAAAGTGTCCGAAGTTAAATAATGACAATTATTACGTGTGGACTTTGAGAGTAAGATCGATTTTGGTAGAGAAAAACTGTTGGTGTGCTGTGGACCCAGGGTACTAGACGGCGGAAACACTGAATCAAGAACAAGATCGGTTAAACAGAAAGGCGCTGAACTACATCATCCAACACGTGAAGTCGGCATATTTAGAAGACATCGGAGGTTGTACGCGAGCACAAGAAGCTTGGAAAGCCTTAGAAGAGATCCATGGTAAAACAGCCGCCTGCATGCGATGATACACCTGAAGGAAATGGTGAATGTTGAAAAAACGGAAAACATCTCAATGACGGAGTATACAGCGAAAATTCAACAGCTGCACCGAAAGATTGCGAAAGGAGGCATGACCTTTAATGTTGATCAAATAGCCATGTTCTTCCTAATGGGTCTGCCATCAGAAAAATACGAGGTATTAGTTAGAGGACTGGAAAACGAAGAAAATCTGACGACGAGAAAAGTGAAATCAGCATTACTTTTAGAGGAAAAGCGAAATGAGAGAAATGAGATTTCAAGGGCACACACTGCTAAGTTGGGTCAACAGAGAAGATGGCATGGTGAAGATAAAAGGGCTCCTTTCAGTAATCAAGAGCAGAAACAAGAGCAAGACAATAGAACTTTTTGTTGTGTCAATTGTGGAGGTAGAGGTCATATAGCAAAATATTGTAAGAAACCCAAGAGACCAGATCAAAGAAGAGAAGATATGAAACAAGTAAGGAAAGGTGAATCAAAAGGGTACTGTGAAGAGGCAAAGAATGCATCACTGGCAACAGCAAATGAGGAGAGAACGTACAAAGCTTTGTGCACAACAAAAGAGGATGGTTGGCACCAGAGAAATGTGTAGATGCTGGATTGTGGATCTACAAACCATATGTCTCCATCAATTGAACTGCTGCAAAACATGGTAATGAGTGAAGGACAAGTAGATGTAGCGAATGGTGACAAATCTGAAGTGAAAGGCAAAGGAACATCATTGCTCTGAATGACTGATGAGTGTGGTGGTTGGGATATTAGATTAAGTGAGGTTTTTCATGTACCAGGCTTGCAGCAAAATCTTATATCTGTAAGTAAACTAGAGAAAAAGGGCGCGAAAATAGTGGTTGATTGTGGTAAAGTGGATGTAATTGATAGAGCGACTGGTGAAGTAATGATAAGAGCTTTCTGCAAAAATGGCTTATATTATGTGCATACATTAGATGGTGATAATGAGGGTAAAGCAGAGGCTGCGTGTACAGAACTGAAAATAGAGCCAGGAAGTGAAACGGAAGTTGAAGGGAGAGCGAGTAATGCATCCTTGGACTTGTGGCATAAGCGTTTTGGTCACTGTGGTAAACAAATTCTGCGGAAGATACCAATGTTGAGAGCGAAGGAACCTGAAGTGGAAACAAAAGTGGGCAGCGAATGTGACGTCTATGTGCAAGGGAAATTCAGAAGGAAGAAGTTTACCCAAAGGACAGAAACCAGAAGTAGTCAAGTCCTAGAACTAATTCATTCAGATGTTAGAGGACCGAGTTTTCCTACATCTCTAGGAGGAGGAAAATACTACGTTACATTCACAGACGAATATAGCAACCATGTAAGTGTAGACATTGTTGCACGAAAGGCGGAAATTTTGGATAAATTCAAGGAATACAAATCCAGAGTAGAAAACCAGAAAGAGAGGAAAATCAAAGAATTTCTCAGTGATAATGGTGGGGAGTATACAGGAGAGAGCTTTAAAACTTTCCTGAAAAGGGAAGACATCAGTCATAGATTCACAGTGCCGTACACCCCATAGCAGAACGGAAAGGCAGAGAGACTGAATCTCACTTTGTTCAATGTGGTGAGATGCATGCTGATAGAATCTGGCCTACCACATCATTTCTGGGCTGAGGCACTGAATACAGCGTGTTACATCAGAAACCATTGCCCAGCGTCGGCATTGGATTGCAAGATACTTATTGAGGTATGGTCTTGGAGAGACATAAGTGAGAGAAACTTGTGCAAGATGAAGGTATTTGGGTGCCAAGCATGGGCAAAAGTTATGCCTAAAACCCAAAAACTGGAGCCAAGGGCTGAGAGATGTGTTTTTCTTGGTGTTCAAGATGATGTCAATGGCTATAGACTTTGGAGTATTGACAGAAGAAAAATAATGATAAGCCGAGATGTAATTTTCCATGAAGATGTTTTTCCTTATAAGAAAATAGACTTGGATGATAAAGGTATAAGAAGCAAAGAAGAGACTAATCTGTAATCAAGTGATAGTGAAGATGATATTTGTGAAGATGAACAGGCTGAAATCCCGGAGGAAATGGATCTACTTGAAGAGTCGAATCAAAGACATGGACCTGCAGAAGAACATCATTTAGGATGTGCAGAAAGGGATCAGTTCATTCCTAGGAGGTCAGAGAGAAAAGCTATACCAAGGGAACAATGCAAATGGTGTAACCAGGTAAAATACGAGTCTTCTTCAGATGAGGAACCAAGATCTGCAGGGAAAGCTTTAGCAGGCCGAATGCACAACACTGGTACAAGGCTATGCAAGAAGAGATGAAAAATATGCATGAAAATGATGCCTGGGACATAGTGATAAGACCAGAAGGAAGAAATGTGATAGGGACAAAATGGGTGTACAAAATCAAAAGAAATGAAGATGGAAAAGTTGAGAAATACAAAGCTAGGCTTGTTGCTCAAGGGTTTAGCCAAATACGTGGAGTTGATTTTCTGGAGACATATAGTCCTGTGCTTAGAATGCGGTCACTTAGAATAATTCTCGCTATAGCTGTTGAAAATGGATGGAGCATTCAACACTTTGTTGTGAATTCTGCATATCTTAAAAGTGCTATTATTGATGAGGTATTTGTAGAACAGCTAGATTGTTTTGAAGACCGAATTAGAAGTACTCAGGATTATGTCTGCAAATTTAAAAGAAGCTTATATGGGCTCAATCAATCGGGCAGAAATTGGAATACATGCGCAGATAGTCACTTAAAGAGCTTAGGACTAACCCAATGTATTAGTGAGCCATGTGTGTATATTTCTGATGGACTGATTGTAGGCATATATGTTGATGATTTAATAGCAATAGGAAATGCATGTAGGCTAGAGACTTTCAAGAGAACTGTCAGCACTTTTGGATATTAAATGCTTCACACATAAGTAAAATGCTTAGGCAGTGCTAAACATTTGTTGTCAATGAGAGTGACTCAAAAGGCTCCTGGTAAACTTAAAATTGACCAAGAGGCGTACGTGGAAAGATTGTTGTGGGACTATAAGATGACAGATGCGAGGAGTTGCTCCACACCTTAAGAAGTTGGAGGAACAGGAGAAGCAACTGAGGGGTTCGATGAATACATCTACAGGAGGGCAATAGGTAGTTTGCTAGCGAACAGTACTAGACCAGATATAGCCTTTTCTGTGTGTAAGTTAAGCCAGAAATGCAATAAACCTTGTAAGAGTGATTGGAATGGTGTGAAGCATTTGCTAAGATATATAAAAGGTACAAGTAAACTGGGTATAAAGTATGAAAAAATGGGTGAACCTGTAAAAGTATTTGCTGACGATGCAGACTGGGCCAATGATCTGGTGGACCGAAAGAGTGTGAGTGGTTTTGTTGTGATCCCAGCTGGTGGACCAATATCTTGGGTGATCAGGAAGCAGAGGACAGGAGCCAGTTCAACTGTTGAAGCTGAATATATAGCAATGCATGAGGCGTCGAAGGAGATAATGTGGATGAGTAATTTTTTAAGTGAACTAAGCTAAGACAGACCGATTCCAAAACCAGTTAATTTATGTGTTGACAATCAAGGTGCTATGCTTGTTGCAAGTAACACGATTGTATCTGATAAAACTAAGCACATAGACATCAGATATCATGTTTTAAGGGAGAAAGTTTTGTCTGGTGGTATAGAATATGTTAAGTCAAATGAAAATTTAGCAGATATATTTACTAAAATATTGTCAGGACCAAAAGCAAGAGATTTTGCAGTGAATTTCAAAATCTTATCTTTTGATCTAAGTGTTATCTCTTGATTTTTTTGAGTGAAATATTCTTCTTTGGATGAAAAATGTTATTTGTTTAGATGATAAGTGATTTGTTTGTTTGTATTTTTTGCCACTTGACTTGGTACAATACCCAATAAGGGGAAGTGTGAGAAATGTGATATTGTTTGTGTCGGGAAGTTGAACCCGCATATTATAGAAATGTAGAAACTGAGGTAAACATCCGAGGCTCTCATTCGAGGCTACTGAGACATGGCAACAGTTGTTATAGATGCAAGATATTGATACATAGATAAATAAATGGTTAAGTGAAAGTATCTTCACGGCGTCTTCATAATTTATAACAACTGCTGCACCTCAATTACCCCCAGAAACATGACAGATTCCATCATATAGATTATTGCAAATACTGGACAGGAAGGAGATTAATTTTTCTGGAAATAGAAAGAAATTCATCAAAATGAGTACTAATATTAAGATTGGAGAGGCTGACCAAAACTTATTCTTAATGATAATGATTAATGCATACAACTGCTCAGCTATTTAGATTCATTTTGTGTTGAGGGCCTCAGAAAAGAATGCTCCAAGTGGGTATTTAGTTGCTTTAAAACCCTCGGTCACCTGTGGGAAAATCTTTTGAATGCAGCAGTTTTCTTCTCTGAAGGAAGCTGTGGTTAGTCCCTCTTCATGATTTTTCTATTGTTTTTGCTCAGTTTCCCAAATTTTCATCTAATATTAGCCAATTAAGTTCTCCAATGTTAACCTATGCTTTTTACATAGCACTAGGCAGTGATAAAGAATTCTTCTGGTCCTGATAAATTCCCAATGGACTCTAATAATGGGTTGTGTAAAAAGATGCCAAAAAAAGTCAGTCGCAAAACAGGTCAAGGTCTCATACTTTTGTAGCGGTGTCATTATTATACACAGGTATATCTTCTTACGTTTCACGGAATAAGGAATTCATCTCTCATTAGCTTTGATGCTGTGGAGGGAATGGACCACCGCAGTGTTATGCCACCAAGTGTGAATGTATCTCGTTTTTAACGGCATTCGTTTCACCAATGAAATAACATCATCTGCTTTACAATGATATTGTTAATACTTCAAAGAACTATTTTACTTATGTTATGTACGAATGTATATGATGGTGGTGGTATTAAAGTTGAGTTTGTAAATTTGTTATTATTTCCAGAAACCTTGAGTCTCCAGTCAGAGGGCTGCCTACTCTTTCAAGGAATGCCGTTATTTGGTAAGTTGATTTCAGTCACTTTTTTATTTCGCCTAGTCTGCCATACTGGCATTGCAAATATATACTGATGACTCTTTTAAATTTGGATACTTTTATAATAAGTGAAATGGCATAATTCATATCTTTGAGATGCATGTTTATAATAAGTAACAGAGTATAAAGTGAAGGACTAAAAAAATAACAGTAATTGAGGATAATGTGTTTTATTTACTCTATTCTGTCAGTTATAATTTATAAATCCAGTTTTGGTGGTTTGCCTTACAACAGAGTTTTTATATTTTGGTCAATCCTTGTGCTAGGTTCTCGGAACTGGTAACTTTTTTCTAAGAAGCTGCTTTTCAGCTCACCTGTGCTTTACCAGTTCTATTATTTTTGAAAAATATGGAGTGTTTTTTATATATGACTTTTCTTTTTCAGTGTCCGATTCAGAGACCCCAAGTATCCAGATTCATACATTTTTCCTGCAAAGCGACTCAAGGGAGCAGTGTAAGTTCATAAAACTTAAATTGACCCGATTCTAGGAAATGCTAGAACTTTATGATGTTAGAAAATTGTCAATCCTTTCTTCCATTAAACCTGTCATTATATTGTATGTTCTGTTACCTTTGCAAAACTATTCCATATGTACCTTTATGATATTTTGATACAGCATTGATGCTTACCAGTGTAGTGGAGTTGATAATGGTATGTGTACAAGCTAAATGTCAATTATTCTATATTTGCTCGTAGCTTGCCTGGTAATCAGTTTTTATGCCTCTGAATGCATTTGCTGTTTTGTATGCATGTCGCTGAATGTGTTTGATGAATCATAGTTGATGCTATAGCTGCCTGACCATCTGAACGTAACTTGTTCAAACCGGCATGGAAGTTTCTCTTGTCATAGATTGGGGAGCTTTAACAAAAGAATTTACCTTAGAAGTTGGAATATCTAAAATCCAAACGTGCTGAATATTAATGGTGTAATAGTGAAATGATCACGATTTTTTAAATTCAAACTATCATTATTACATGCATCATTAAATGTAGGAACTGACATAGACACACAAGTTGAAGGTCATTAGAGTTCTAATTGGAAATTTTCTCTGCTACAACTAAATGTTACGATGAAAAGTCAGTGTAAAACTATAGTATGTATTGAGGTATGAAGTTTTATTTTCTCCTGTTTTGATATAATACAACAATCAGTTAATGTTTCCATTTTTTGTGAAAATAGCAGAGGTAAATTTCAAATGAAAATCAGCACTCAGCAATATTGTTGCAACCTAATGTCTAGTGTTAGCAACCGAGACTTATTTTGGTGCAGCTAATGTAAGTTGTCTATTGTTCTCTGCATAGTCATTCAATGCCTTGTAATATTTAGAATTGAGGGGGCATGGATTGTGATGTTAGAGAGCACTCTATGTCCACTCTATGTTCTGTTAAAAGCTGCTCGCCACGAATTTCCCGGGCACCGATATTACTATCCGCTGCAAAATTCCATCACCCGAGTTTGAAGACTAATATCTCAAAGACGGCTCAATTGATTTTAAAATAAAATACATCAAATCAAAGCTTGTTTATTTCTGCGTTTAGTGATAGTATACAAAATGTTTTACCGTTTGTATTGATTTCAGTGTGTGCTTAATTACAGAATTTTAGCGCATTTTTCCGGGTACCGGACGGATGCATCGCAATTACGGCTTCGTAATAACAACGCGGATCAAGATATTGAAACTTCATTATCAAATATTGTATCAAAGATCTTTCTTAACAATCATACGATGTTTCAAATTATTTAGTGCAATGGTATTTTAGTTATTGATGAAATTACAAGACTGCGTTAGTTTCCATTCATGCATCTCTGAAATCCACCGTTTGAACCCTCTTCAAGCTATCGAGTTTATCATCATGAATCCACTTTTAAAATCTTAAAGGAATTCGTTAGTTAATCAATATTGATTAAATTTATTTTGGAAAAAGAGCGCGCTGAACTTTCAGAAGCATGCCCGGAAGGGAAAAGGAGAGACGTGCGCTGTTGTCCAGTCATAGGGTTGCCCGTGAGGCACGTGAGGAATTGCCTACAAAACACACTACATTGTACAGCAAGCATTTACCGGTGGGGGAAAACCAGTTGCAAGAAGATTGAGGTTTTAGGCAATTCCTCGCGCGCCTTGCGGGCAACCCTTTGACTGGGCAATAGCACGCGTCTCTCCCTTTCCTTTCCGGGCATGCTTCTGGAAGTTCAGTGTGCTCTTTTTCCAAAATAAATTTAATCAATATTGATTAGCCAATGAATTCCTTTAAGATTTTAAAAGTGGATTCATGATGATGAACTGGATAGCTTGAAGAGGGTTCAAACGGCGGTTTTCAGAGATGTGCAAACGGAAAATAACGCAGTCTTGCAATTTCATCAATAACTAAAATACCAATGCACTAAATAATTTGAGAAGGAAGTTTTGATATCTTGATCCGCGTTGTTATTACGAAGCCGTAATTGCAATGCATACATCTGGTACCTGGAAAAATGTGCTAAAATTCTGTAATTAAGCACACACTGAAATCAATACAAATGGTAAAACGTTTTGTATACCATCACTAAACGCAGAAATAAACAAGCTTTGATTTGATGTACTTTATTTTAAAATTGATTGAGCCGTCTTTGAGATATTAGTCTTCAAACTCGGGTGACGGAATTTTGCAACGGATAGTAGGCTTTAAAGGTACTTCATGAAGCCGCAGCAATGTAGGCAATTTTATAAATCATGAGAATGCCAAAATGAGAACAATTTGAAGTAATCCTGCTGAACACCAGTTGGCTTATTATTCTATATTTATTAGCAATTTAGTTCGTCTAGTTGTGAAGTATGTATCTAAAATTGTTTGTGAATCAGATTTACATTTGTTTTTAGCACCTGTATGAGGAAGGAAATAATCATAGTATTCATTGCCTTGTTTCTTTACAGTGAGCCTCCTCGAGTGCTCAAGCCAGAAGATCTCTCTGCTGCCGACAGCCGACAATGGAGACCACAGATAGGGATGGCTCGATCGAACCAGAGTGGTTACCTTGGCGGTGCAGGTCATAATATGCTCAGGTGAGCCCATTTAATCCTTTAGTGAGTACCCTGATTGATCCTGGGAGGGAAGGAATGTGGACTGATCAGGGGACTGTAACTTTTTACAGAAATTAATGAATTATTCTAATGGAGAGAAGGTAGACCATGTCTAAGAAATTGTGGGCAAATGTAGAGTTCTAGATAAATTCTGTTTAACTTCCCTTGCCACCTGATAATGTTTTTCCGTTGGCATATTGTGCACCCTCTTCCTGAAGCTCTCCCATTTCCTCACAGGGTCACCCAAGCTTATTACAGTAGACTCCTTATTACAAACAACATTTACATGAAGTTTTCATTCTTACGAACCAAATCGTTGGTCCCGATGATAAGGGTATCTAAATGTATGGTAAAGAAACGATATTACAAAATAACGAACATAAGTCCCGGTCCCCACAGGAACAAAAAATACTTTACGAAGTTTACGAAAAAAAAATTACAAAGTCTGTCACATAAATAACGGCATTCATTCGACTATGCACGATGCTGTATTATAAATTGGGAAGCTTTGCCACACGTACTGTGCCCAAGAGCTTAAGAACTAAAATATATACAATGGATACTTAGCATCAGCTATTTAACTGAGTTGAGGGTACAGAACTCCCACTGGGTTACTGCACTTCGAAAGGAGTCTGAGAGAGCATGAGAGGTCGAGGAGGGGTGAAAGGGAAGAAACGAAAGATAAGGACTTTTCTACTTCCCCTTTAACCCCTCCCCAGCATCTCATGCCTCTATTGTCCCTCTGAAGGTCACTCACCCAATATGGGATCCGGGACAATTCCCGGCTAATCCTCCCTCCCCAACCAGCTTCCCAGCCTGGCCTTAGCTCCACCCATTCTCCACCCACTCCCCTCCCGTCCCTAGTTCTCAACCCCTTTTCCAATATGACAGTGCGGTGGACGAAATGTGTCTCTCTTCCCCTCAGGTAGCGGCAGCTTAGCATTACCACTAGCAATCGGCAGGGCAATCACTCGAGTCTGAATCGACGAAGTGTTATCAGTGCTTTGTAATGACCTGGCGAAACTCTCTGCCAGGGCTTGTGAGAATGACTATGCTGCATGTGAAGTTTCAGCATCATGTTTCTGTCGTTGAAAATGTATCTTCGTGCGTACTGAAATTCTGGCGTCAAAATTCCTACACATCGTACGCATGCATTGAAATGTTGTGAAATTGTAACACTCTTTCGCTTGTCTGGAGAGAAAGACGTCAGTTCTTCCAATTAGATGAGAAAAAATTGTTATTTATGTCTTAAATTTTGTCTGTGAGAAGGCATAGCAAATAAACTCCAGCAACATTATGAATGGTAAAATTTGGCATTTCTTCCTTTCACTACGAATGCAACCGTGATTACACGCCTCAGATTTTTCAACGGAGGCAGACGAAGGTCGTTTGTAAACGATGTAGATTTTGCTGCGCACGAACAGCAAGCCAACACGCCTTTGCGGCTGAGCGGAATACACGCAATCAAAAGAAAGTCCCAGGGGTAACTAGACACCCCATCTCTTGGTATGCCGGACTGTGTCCATGGTCCATTGTTTTTTTACGTTGTGGATATACTAAGACAATATGTTGAATGCTTGAAAAATATAGCTCAGAAATTGTCTTGAATGTTCATTATATTAGAACTTTGTTATCAATAAAGATAAAGTTCCGTTAAAAATTGGTAAATTCAAAGAGAAACATAAGCATTGTACGTAACAGAAAGGTAGTAACGAATAATTTAATCAGTAGCAAAAGTGTTTTTGATTAAAAGTTGAATGTTATGGCGATTAAAAAATAACAAATAAGTTGAAAAGCTAACTAAACCTGTCTTGGTTAAATTTAATCGTTAATACCAATTATGTTAAGCGAATACACAGTTGGCCCCTGGCCATGAGTGGAGATGGCACTGAGACGAGGGTCATGATTGCCTCCGCCACACGTTCGAGGAATGTGTCTGGCGTCCCGCTGACTTGTGCTCCAAGACAACGAGAAGCATTGGTGCCTGTGCGATTCCTTGTTGCGAGAGAGTTCTATGCGGAGGAATATGTTCACAGCGCCCATGGCAAGGGTAGAATTTTTCATTGCATGGACCGAGCGCGAAAGGGTAAAAAAACACAGGTAGCATACTATAACATCAATTGTAATTATAATTTATTAAAAATCGTCATTCTTATTTTGAACTACATTTATGTTTGCTGTTACTATGACCTGGCTTGGTTCTTCAATTCAATTTATTTAATGGTAAAGCCAAACTGTGTTTCAACTTCTGCTCAACAACGCGTGCCGGTGAGATGACACGCTTGCTATTGGAGGACCTAAAAGCGAGTGTTATCTCTTCACTCGAAACAGCTGAGGGATTTTATCTTTCAAGGTCAAGGTTCCAGCGCAACTGTCCGAGCTTAAATAAGTAAGCACCTTGAACCCATAACTTTTCGTGCTGGAAGACGTAAAGTAATAGATTATACAATTAAAATGTCACATACTACCTAGGCACAGTTGAATTTCATGGTCGTACGGAATTATCATGAAGATTTTTGTTAAGTACAGGCAGGAATCTGGCCGATTTTGCTTAAATCTTTAAGTTCTGTTATTTCATTTCATAAAATCTATTCGATACCTCCACCGGGTACCGGAACAGCCGTGTGTAAAATTGTAACATATTTACATAAAGTCAAATATTGATTTCATAATGTGGTTAAATAATAATTCCATATTTCTTAAGGAATTGGGTGGGACCACTCACTAACTTGCTCGAAATCACATTTTCCATAAAATAGATATACTTAAATTCGGAATTCTACTGTATTAATTTTACCGTATAGTAATTCTACAGGCAGCCGAGCAGTTTTTCCGTGGAATTTATCCTCCAGCTGAATTAATTTCCCGGCTTGCGACGATTACTACAAAAAATAGCGTGATGCATGACTTTCGAACAACAAATTAGACTTAGATTTCACGTCTTTGCGCATAATTTGATTGGTATTTACATGTCTGATATCATTTCACAGCACAGCTGTAACACACAACAGGTTAAACAGATCAAAAAAGAGCAAATAGATATTTTTTGCGATGTTTATATAAAAACTACGTTGATACGAACAACATTATTATGAACCACCGATTCTTTGGTCCCATAAACTTCGTAATAACGACAAGTCTACTGTATTTACTTTCCTATTATTTCTTGTGCATTTGTCAATGCCTCTGTTTTTCCACTTCCTTCTCTCCTTTATTTTCCTTATCATTTCTTTGGTAACCATTTGCTTATTTATTCTTCTCTCTTCCATTGTTTTTATTGTTTTCTCTGCCACTCTCACTATAGCTGTTTTCATAGTCTTTCATCTTTTGATTATTCCCATTTACTGTGCTTTGACAATGCTTTCTTCCATCTGCTCCTTGTATTCCCTCCATTTACACTCTCTCAATACCTCTACGTTCCACCTCATAATTTTACAAAGCCTTAAATCTTAAAGTAGTTCATCATAACCAAGCTATGATCCAAGTCTCCATCTGCCCTCTAATAGCTTCATGAGTTTTTTTACACCATTTCTAATTCTCTGCATTACCACTATGTAAACTGTATTATATTTCCCTGTCTTCCCCAGCATTTTCTGTGTGTACCTATGTAAGACAACATAAAACAACCATTTGTAACTGATTATTTATTTGTCTGACCAAGTACAACTGCACTCTCCCCACAATCATTTCTTCCCCTCCCACTTCAAGTGCATCCCTCCCATCCCTAACCATAGTATTCTGGCTACCCATCACTGCCAGAATATTCTCTCAGTTCCTCTTTCATTTACTCTTCTAGTTCGTACTCCCCATCCACCTTATCTTCCCTCTGGTTACCTGTAGGCATGTACTCCTGTACCAGTCTGAAATTCATCGAGTGTGCTTTTATTTCAGCCACCAGTGTCCTGTCACTTACCCATTCTATGCTTACTACCCTGTTCCCTAGTTTAGTATTCAATATCATAGGTGCCCCACGTTGACTCTCATCTCTCCCACTGTAGACTACCCTATTAATGTCACCTCAATATCCCTCTATATGCTATCCCTCCATCTTAACCTGCACAGCCCCAAAGTATCCATTCTTCCCTTATCCATTTCCTGTTTAAAATTTTGCAGCTTCGCAGCAATCATAATTGGGCGAATGTTCCAAGTTCCTGTTGAAACCGATCTTTTCCTCCTCCTATTCGTATTTTCCTTCTTTCTCATAGTCCTTATAAAAAGAGACGTTTCAGGCGTAATCTGGTGGAATGACATAATTAATGGAAGTTGGCAATTTCCCACAATATAAACTTTAATATGACCTGTTTCGATGTCCTATGAAATGAATTGAAATGGCCTCAAATGTTGCTGTCAACATTGCTAAGTGAAAGTCAGGGGAGACATGGAATAACATGAAAATTTTTTCTGTGATCATCTTGTTAGTGGTTTCTATCTTTTTTTGCATGTCACCATCTTTCTGTGTTTGTACTTTTTAATTTTAAACTTTTACCATCTGTATGTGAGCTGATTTTTGTGAATGTATCAGGGTATGATGTATGGGAGAAAACGTTGGGAAAGATTTTGATTTCTTGGGTAGAATGCATTCATTCAGTCTACTTGTCTTTGCAATAATGATGGTAAAAATCTTCAAAAAGTTAATGAAAACATATATTCTAATTATCACTTTTTATGTAAGGGAGTAATAGTTTAAAAATTTTATTATGAGTAATTGTCATCTGATTTTACTTTGAAATACGAACTGATTGGTTTATTCTAAACAGCGAAAAACTTCAAAAAAAAAATATTTTAGAGCAGTTAATCATTTGGAATTCTGTACCTACAGTAGGTATTAGGAAAGTCCACTTTTCTGTCTGAACCCATTCAATGCGGGTCAGCATGAAGATATTGGTCCCTGTGTCGGAATTCAATATTTCACGTTATCATATCTCGTTTTGTATTGTTAGTTACTGCCAATATTTAAAATTGCTCTGTAATTCTTTTTTATCTCGTTGTTCGTAATAAAAAAAATGACATTCATGAATGACATGTGCTCTGCGGAAAATCCTTGTTTATGCAACCTGCACTGCTAATTCTTTTGCTGCAATGTTACTCCATAATCTTCCATGAAAATATTAATTTTTGAGGTTAGAAATTTTGTAATTGAAATCAATTTGCTTTTATCACTGCAAATATGAAATAAATAAGGGATTATTAGTTATGGGTATCATTTTTATGTATATATATATTTTACATCGATAAACATATCTTTGAATCCTCCTCCTGTGTTGTAACATTTTTGTCTAGCGCATTTCCACCTCAAAATGTGTTCATGTTTTCTGATCTGACTCATTAGTCATTTTTATAAATTTGTAAGAGGATGAATGGTATTTTTTAACAAACTTCATGCCTTTTTATCTGAAAATTCTTCCCAAAAAATTTAGATGCGTTAAAACTTGGCCGTTGAAAATATTTCTTGTGTATTTGCTGAATGTTATTTCCATTCCTTCAAAGTAGGGCGATTTTATTCCTCACATACTCTGCTCTTGGGTGGCATTTTGCCACATGAGATTGCCTATGAGATATTCATTAGCCTTTCAAACTGTGGTTGCCCCAAAACGCCCACCTGGTCCTCTGCCCATCCCCTCCCTGGTCAGTATATTTTAATGGGCAGTTAAGTGTGTCGCACCATTGTCCTCTCTCTGCAGAAGTGCCTACCCCAAATCCCTTCTTGTCCACACGTCGGCATTCCTACCTGCTGACTTTTCAATCATGGAAATACTTACCAGTACTCAATGAATTTGATATATATGCCCCCTTGGAAGCGGCCGGAATCACTCTTCATTTTAATTTATATAAAAATTAAGTCCTGTAGAAGCGACAAAAATATTAGTTAAGTGTTATGATTGAAATAATTAATAGCAATCAAAGATATGTTTATGAATCACTTTGGTGAAGAAGAAAAGAATACAGATACTGAAATATATAAGTTTAGACTTACCTTTGTTGAAATGAAAAGTAAATTTTTGATCAAAGAAGCTCAGTGTTCTCCTGGAAGAATTAAAGCGGAATCCTGTGTGTGCAGGAAATAAACTCGCAAAATCTAATGGCAATCGCTATAAAACGACAAACAAACAAAATATAAATTGCCAAAAAGAACAATATAAAGAGATCTGCAACTAGACGTCTATTCTAAAGAGAACAGACTTAAACATTTCCAAGTAAAAACTTGTGCACCAAAAGTCTTGAAAAAACATGCAAAAAATCTTCAGGAAATAGAAAATTGGTGTGACCAGAAAGGGAGCTCACTAGACCGAAGCTAAGAACCAACTGAAGAGCGGCCAAGTGAAGGAGCTGTGCGTAGTTCAGTTATACCGCATGGGAAAAGACTGAAGGCTGTGTCATTCATGAAGGTGGCATGACGTGGCACTGTCTCTGTCTCCTGGCCCTCTTTTCTGTGGGTTGGATGATCTCCAGGGAGTGTCATAAAATAACGTCCTTTCCCAAGATTTGAGCCGATGGGAGTTAAGTGCAGGTTAAATGGCCTGGGTGAGTTGGGACCGAGTGCCTTATTTTATGATATTTGGCACGTACTGCAGTTGGACTGAATTCCTTCAACATCTTGCTGCTTCCAGTTTTAACGCAATGAAAGCGGTATGCATTCAGAAGCGTCACATATATTTAATGGAAGGACATTTTCTTATACCACTTCACAGATTTCCTCATGCTTTCCACTGAACTGATTTGCATGTCCAACTTGTCCACCAATCTCATGTTCTTTGTGTGGTCTAGAACAGCGTCAGGTATTTTGTATGAACACATTCTTTCTCCAATCTCTCTTGTCGCCTGTTAGTAGTTTCCCTTGGTGAACCATTGTTAGCATAGTCTCACCTTGCTCATCATGCCATTTGAGAGCTAACTAATGTTGCGACCTTTTCACGTGGCAGTCTCCTGGCTTGCACTTCCCTGGGAATGTTGGCTTACCTTTCCTATTTATTCTGACTGTCCCACACGACCCTGTAATTATCAAGTAAATATTTACATGGATTTGTGTACCCATTATTAGTGGATAAAATGTGTCCATTTTGTAAATATTTCATCATTTTCATAACAACAGCACCACTTATGCCTAAGTCACTTTTAGGAATTTTAGTTGTCTTCTCTGTAAATGGAATCATGTCTAATATGATTCCCGTGTGGCAATCACGTAAAACAAAGAACTTAATTGCAAATTTGTGCCGCTTTAAAGGATTAAAGGATTTAAAGGATAAAATATACTGCTTGAATGACAGCCTACCTTTGAAGAGAAAAAGAGAATCTATTACTAGCTTCTGAAACAGATTAAAGGAACCACAAAATTTTTCCTTTAGCATAGAAAAAATGGAATCAGTTTTGTGCTAGTGATCTTCTGGGGTTGCAGAAATGCTAAAATCGAAGAAATACCAAAAATCTGTCGCTAGACATGTATTTCCTGAAACCATCTTTTCTATCAGTGGATCCTTTGACCAGTACTCATCAATAGAATGCTTCTTCATGTGCGGCATCAACATTGTCAAGCCCAAAAACATAAATCATTTTGAGTACATTCATGCCAACGGCGCATTCTGGAATACTGTGACAATGGCTGTGACCCAATTATTGGCATAGCGATTAGTTTTGCATTCAATGTGTCCCACGATATCACTGTCGAGAAAAGCCTCAAAATACTCTTAACACATCGCTTTCATCACAAATAACGAAATCAACACTTACTCCGGCGCTTGTATTGCCCAAGTTCCATGCCGGTGGCTCCAAATTTCGTCCACTCGCTCCCCCTCTCCCACTCGAAGACTGGATCTGAGCTCTCCCCTCTTGTCCTCATCTTCACTGGACGACTAGACAGAATCTTCTACATTTTCATGTCTGTCGTCAAACTCTGAAGAGAAAACTTCATCTTCATCGCTGAGTTCATCAAGAACAGACACTATGTCTCATATTAAAACAGAAACAACAATTGCACTATTCCACAAGGTAGTTTAATGCGTACGACGCGTTTCAACTCACAGATCCATCATCAGGTACTTAAAATACCTTGTGGAATAGTTCAATTGTTGTTTCTGTTTTAATATGACGAACTTCCACGATAGATCGCCTGAATCTGCTGAAACTGTATTTTGTGATGAAAGTGGTCTCTTCCCGGGGCGAAGTTTGTGCGACGAACCAGCCCGACTTTCTCTCGACCTTTTTCAAGGGTTACTGAGAATTCCTTACAGCTGGCGAAGGGTAATAAAAAGGAAAAGAGGACTAAAAATATGCTCGTGACATCTATTCGTCAAAGGAAGAACTTAAAAGCACCAATGGTGTCTGGGTGTTGAACTTTACTTCAAATCGCCAATAGACAATGGTAGCAGTCTGCTGCGGTGATCGCTTATAGACGAAGGGAGCAGTTAAGGGGTTAAGATGTAAATGGAAAACCTACTGCTATTTCCTTTGCATTTTAAGACTTCATCTAATTCCAGCAAAATCGTAAAAATGGCGATTTTCATCCTTAAAAAGCAGTGAAGTTGACTTCTGTAAAGGAGTGGCCGTCCTGAGAAAGGCTGCCCTTAAGGTAGTTTGAGCAAAACATCATTTTATTTAGAAATCAATGAATTTGGTCAAATTTTAAAGACTTACTTTTTAGACTTTGGTCAAATTTTAAAGACTTAATTTTAGACTTACAATAATTTTAATGAGTATTCCTACGAAATTTTATTTGGAACGACCCGTGTTTCGACATCCAACGTCATATTCAGGTGAAAAAGCCACTTCATCCGAGCATCTCGTGCATAGGCTCACTTAATTTCAGCACCCCCTCCTAACTAGTATGTTTTCAATAAAGTATTTCCCTTTGCCTCCAAGTGTCCACCACGAATATCTTTGGTGACAATAACGCACTGAGCGTGACTTCACAACAAACGTATTCATCTCACTGCCGAACTCTCTTAGTCTTCCGTTCCACCCACATTAATGACTCCCTGTCTGTCGTGCATTCCCTCCTTCCCTCATCGCCCTCATCCACCTTTGCCCTCCAGTCACTCTTGATTATTAGATTTTATTTTTCCTTTACTGTGCTGAAGATTCGTTCCAGTTCATATTCCTACTTATTTCTTCCGTATGGTTGGATGTTGAAATGTAGGCATGAGATATTGTGTCTGTAGACACTTAAGGTAGTGCGAGCGAGATAGTTCCCTGATCATAATAGAGACTATATTCGAATTATATGTGTTAATTTCACCAATTGTAGGACACATGAATTAAATATTGCATTATTAATGGTGCAATAATATAGTTTTATATGACAGAAATTGTAAGTAATTAAATGAAAATATCTAAATAAGTCTTTAACTTGACTCATTTTTTTCAAGCTTGAAACTCCATCAAAACGTAAGGTTTATTGATTCCGAAGAATTCACTGCAGTGACAATATGATTAATTTTCAAAAATAGTTGACAAAACACACAAACTACACACTTGATTTTTTGACGAGATCTAAGTGTAGGTAATGCCTCCTTTGTTAAATAAGGTCTCTCTGGAGTGCATACATGTAGTATTTCCCATGTAATAGGTCTGGTATTTTTTGGCGAATATCTCGGAAAGTGATGTCGTAAGGGGGTGAATTTTTCGTGCCAATAGAAGGGTGATATATTTTTCTTTAAAATGAGACCAAATTCATTGATTTCTAGGTATAATGATGTTTCGCTCCTTAAGCGTTAACTACCTTAAGCTCATCTAAGAGCAATATGTCCGTAGGACGGTGTGATGAGGATGACCCCGTCGAAGGTAAGTTCGGACTGTCCAATCGGAAAACCCCGACTCAGAGGATAAGTCACAGTTACATACACCACCTCTCGATTTCATTTTTCATAATTCTTTCGCGCCGGCCATGCAGTTTTTCAAATGAAATCCGCGGCTGGCGGCAAAGCTTCCTCGTGAAAGATATGCTTTTCGAGCGCATCACCCGGGCACGTCTTCAATCGCGCCATTTCATTTATTCAGGAGCTGTTGTTAAGCGTATAATAGGAAGGTCCTCTGATGTAAAACTAAAAGAGAGATGCTACTTCGCTGTGGTTAGGCCACACCTCAAATACGCCGCGAGCATTTGGGACCCTAGTCTTAAAGATTTAACCAAAAAATTAACAAAATACAAAGGAAAGCAGCGCGCTTCGTTAAAAACTGCTACGAGCGTACATATAGTGCCTCACAACTGTGAGAGGGATTAAGGTTGGAGGCTACTTGTCTTCGGGAGAGTCTTATCGCACTCGAGGGGCAGAGGAAGGAAGGAAGGAATGGGCGCACTAAAAGAAAGCACTTGCGAAGAGAGAGAGAGGGGGAGATAGCAGAGAAGAGCACCTTTCGGAGGCTGCTGCTGCTGTGCATTTGAAAGGCGGAGGACTGGAGGGTGAGTAAACAACACTTCTATCGGGGGAGAGTGGAGACGGGGGCTACGTCGGGAGTGGAATTTGTGACTCGCAATTGCGGCTCATTGTGCGATTCGTGGAAATTGTTCGCCAGTTATGTGCGGTTTTTCAACGATGCCCGCTGCATCACCATTGTCCAGGGTGGCGATCGTCAGGGAAAACCTGGAATTATAAGGGAATTTTGAATTTCTGGAAAAGTCAATGAATTATCGTAACAGTCAGGGAGGAACTGGAATAGGAATCCTCGTTATTTTCTACCATTACGTTTATTGGCCAGTCTTTCCCGCCCTTTATTTCACCAACTTAAACTAACGTCCGTCGCTGACGTGCATGGAATAAGCACCATCAATTCGTGGAGTATTCAGTTGTGAATCTTAGTTATTTAGTTGTGAATCTGAAGTATAATGTATCCCTTTTTTATATCCTTATGGCGATATTTGCCTATTTGTGTTAAAAATCATGATCACAATGTAGTACGCTCATAACAAGGAATCCGAGCGTATGTTATTCAGAAAATTTAACCTCGCGTTTTTTTTATCTTCCGAAACTCAGGTCGAGAAGTAGCTGGAGCGCACTAGCTCATAGTAAATACATACTTGCAGTTCTAAAAATACGAGACGATGATTAGAAAATTTAGAAAATTTAAAGCTGCCGTAGAAAATGTAATGCAGTAGAAACAAATATTCCAATTATAAATGGCATTTTGGCGATCGGTCAGGGAAATTGGTAAATCCATCAGGGAAAAGTCATGGAAAACTCCGGGATATTATAAATTGGATATGAGTAGCCAACCTGTTATCGCATAGCCCACCGAACACCCGTCTGCGTGCACTAAATGTCTATTGTAAGTGTCAGGGCTTCTGACAATTTGGTGTCACCTTGGCTATTTTATTGCTAATAATAATCGGATTCAGCCTGGGCGGTTCAAATGCTCTTGTTCACCCACATGTGGGCCGTCTCGCGAGTGTGTGGCGTATTTGGTTTCGAGTGTAGAAAGTGTTTGTGGTATATTTTAATTCTATGCAGTGAAAGTTGAGTCAGATTTGATCGATTTCTATCAGTTGCGAACACGTCGCTTCGAAATTACACGTCTGATCAGTCTAGATGGAATAATTTGACTTAATTTCAGGTTTCGTATTACCTCTGCATTTTGCGAAGAAAAATTAACTTCTAGATTTCATTTTTCTCGGACGTGGGATCGTTTCTCTTTCCGCTGGGGCGTAGTTCAGTCATGATACATGTATCCCTTTATAATTCAGTAATGGTTTTACCAACAAATCTGAACGTCACAGATCTCCTCTGTTGTGATAGCTTTGAGGTTTGAACAGAGAATATTATAGAGCGTTACCCCCAATTGTATAAATTAATGAATAAACTTGATTTTAAAATTGTGGAAAAATCAAGTTTATTCATTGATTTATCATGAATCGTTTCCACCAAGTAACGGCCGACAACACCAACTACGTCAATTGTACCTCGATATGCATAGGACAAAGTGTTCGAGCTATCTCTTTAAGGGCTCGAGAATATAAAACGTGTTAGGTGAAAGGAGATATCTCATTAACCTTTGCCAAACATTTAATCGAAGAGGACCATTC
Source organism: Ceriagrion tenellum (assembly GCA_963169105.1). Lineage (NCBI taxonomy): Eukaryota > Metazoa > Arthropoda > Insecta > Odonata > Coenagrionidae > Ceriagrion > Ceriagrion tenellum. The sequence continues at coordinate 120,843,211 of OY720643.1, forward strand.
AAGTGACTTTTTGCCGAAAGTGCTACATAATTGAGAAGAAAGGGGCCAAATTGGACTACGTAGAACATTTTGAAATTTTGAGTGCTGCCAAAAACAAAAGTATGAAACTCCTTAATGAATGTGTTATTCCCTCCCACTCCCTCCAATTATCCATACCTTTCCCCCCCTCCCCACCTCCCACTGACCGTGACGCACGTCTCTGACATCAAACAACCACTTCTCCCCCCACCCCTTCACCTCCCCAGGTCTCCATATATTGACTTGCATGCTATACATATGTACCTTGAAAATGATTGCAAAGCAATCGAAACCTAACTTGGGAATAAAAGTTTTAAGTGTGGAATTTACTAAGAGATTTTTCCTTTTCATCATGTCTGAGGTTACATTCCACAAATTTACGCCTTCAACCATTAAGTATATACCCTCCTCCCCAAGAGGTTGAGTGAGCAAAAGATAAGCTCAAGGTTTCATTGTTAGCTTCATTGTGCCGTCAAGTTGATAGCATTGAAAAGCTAGGAAAATCGTTGAAGACTCTCCTAGGAGTATAATTTGTGGTTTTCGGTAACGAATCCTCTCGGGCGTAGTTCGAGCTGGAGCAACGGAAGACGCCCAGGCCAGCATCCGATGATGGGGAGATGAATCGCAGTCGAGGCTCCGTCCATCCCACTTTTGTCGTCCAACCAACGCTTCTTGGAAAGCAGCATCCTCCCCCTTCCTCCAACGAGGAAGGCATCTTTGGCGACTTTTCATATTTGGGTCTCTTAGTTCCAAATAGCCTCCTCACACCCAAAAAGTGAAATCTCACTTCCGTTATAGTTGACGGGGATTCACATAATTAATTTTGTTTGTTAATTGCTGACTGCGCAGGTTTGGGTGTGCTAACGCGGTGTCTCATTCGCTCTTTGCCGCGCGTGGAATCAATCGGGTTCCTTGAGTGAAACTTTGCCCCTTCACCTCTGGTACGAGCTTAAACCCATCCACTTTATTTCACTGCGCGGTTAGATCAAGGTCGTCCGAGCGAGATAGTTCCCTAGTCATAATAGAGACCATATTCGAACTAAACGTTTTAATTTCACCAGAGGTAGGACACATCAATAAAATATTGCATTATTAATGGTGCAATAATATAGTTTTATATGACAGAAATTGTAAGTCATCAGATGAAAATATCTAAGTAAGTCTTTAAGGGGGGACCCCACCCTGACCGTTTTGAAGAATCGATTTTTTTCTTTGCTTAAATCTATTCCTTATGTCAAGTATTGTCCTTAAAAAGGGTTTATTGATATTTGAAGTAATTACAAAGATACAAGAAAAATTGTGGAGGCCGGTAATCGTGCCATTTGCTTATTTGTCAAATGAACCAATTTCTCATTTCCAATGAATTTTCAAAATTTATTGGAAGGATGTGAAGGAGGTTTCACGCAGAATAACAATGAAAGTTTGAACTGTTATATGGTCCGTCGCTCGGTAAACGCAATTTTGCGGAAAGCACACAGTTGATTTTGCCACCTACACAGCGGCAAGTCTCTTCAATGACGGCTATTCTAGCTTGTTATAATGATGCAGCTGATGAATATTCAAATCGGACCGAACGCACACAACTTGTGCACCAAACTTGACGACAAGCGCATCGCAAAGGCTGAGGTCAAAACGTACGCCAGCAGCAAAGAAGCTCGACAACTACTTCGTTTTAAATGGTTGTTCTTGTAACGTGCAAAACATTTCTTGCTAAAAAAGGTCTTGTTCGTGAAAAAGGGGGCGACAACACCTTTTGAATGTTGGCAGTACGACATCGTTTTCAAAGAACAACCTATTTCATAACTATTTTACTACATCGTGTAATGAAACCTAACTTTTCCTTAAACCGTTGTGACATTTCTCTGCTTTCATGTTTTTATACTTCGGCCGATGGTGAATCAGTAGTCGTGAGCTCGGTGGGTGACGTAGCCACATTCTCCCTGGTCCGATGTTTAAGTATCGTAGCCCGTAACATTTTAATCGCCTGTTACAATGGAATGGAAGGGGTTGCTGGAGATGAAGATCATCCGAGATTGACCATGCTGGTAATTGATGAGCTCAAGTGGGTGACGGTTTTGGGAGAATAAAGAGAACGACAACATTCGACGAGTTTTCTGTACGCAGACGGAAACTTCGTCGAACGTTGCTTCCTTTCCATTCTGGCCTTCCCTCCTCCATCTGCTGGCGTCACCAGATAAGCGGATCGAATGAGCGAGGGGAGTTAACAAGCCCACAGTTAATGATGTTAATTAAACCGCCTTTTGGCCTAATATAAGTATTCAGGCATAAATATTAGTAAATGTGAAGTGCATTACATAAGATTCACATACGTATGCGCGCACGAAGCCTTGCACTCCAACTAAACTTAAAAATTTCCTCTCCCCCCCTTCATATTTTTCCCCGGCATTTTTATTATTTTAAATGTTTAACCAATATTTTTCCCTGTATCCACACTTGATCCGAGTAATCAGCGTCAGTCCACATTGCCTTGAATAATCTGCTTTGCACTGTAATAAATTACCGTATTTACCTGAATATAAGACCCCCACTACATATAAGACCCCACTTTTGAGGCTCAAATTCCAGGAAAAATATAGAACAGGTGGGAGAGTCCTCAGGGAAGTACCCAGTGCCAGTTTTGAAAGAATGTGTGATGCTTTGCATGTTTTGTAATTGTGCAGTAAGTGTTTCTAAATGTTGTTTGAATGCTAAAGGAAATAAATCATTCAAAGAATTTCGAATAGTCGTGTTACATAAATTTAAATTTCAGCATGGGTACCCCCTCTGGCTTATCCACCCCGTATCAGACCCCCCCACTTTTGAAACATTTTTCGGGAAAAAGGGGGGGGGTCTTATATTGGGGTTAATACGGTAACAATACTTGATTAATATAGTGTGCTGTTAATGTCACGAAATGGTCGCTAATTGCTGTGAAAGTGATCTTTTGCGTATGTCTAAGTTATTTTCGGAACCACTGTCGACGGGGCCAGTCTTCGATACCAAGCAAAACATGGTTGCGACGATGAGCACGGCTCTCCGGCTCTTTTGGTTTATTCGGCACTTTTGATGAAGAGGACCCTTTCTTTACATCCATTTCCAGACACCACACACCGAGGGAGGGAGGCTACAACCACGTCCCGCCGCCGTCTTCTCTGATGGGCGCCGTGCAGGGGTACCTGTCGAGATCTGCGCCGCATCTTGCTGGTGAGTCCTTTGAAGAATCTTTTCTCCTATTCTATGATCGTAAAGAATCCACATGGGGGACATCATTTGCTTGCAAAATGTCTTCCAGCTCAGCTGTCATTAACCAGATTTCCTCTTCCCGGTTGCTTCTCCATTCCTTTGGAGAGAAATCTGGCGACTCATGCGCTTGCAGCAGCGGTGGTTTGGGGAAAATTTCCGTTTATTTTTTAATTTAATAAGACTGAAAATGTCTTTCGATCATTACACAGGGTGGCGATCATCAGGGAAAGCCTGGAATTGTCAGGGAATTTTGAATTTCTGGAAAAGTCAGGGAATTCTCGTAACAGTTAGGGAGAAACTGGGAAATGAATCCTCATTATTTTCCTACCATTACGTTTATCGGCCAGTCTTTCCCACCCTTTTTATTTCACCAACTGAAACTAAAGTCAGTCGCTGACGCGCATGGAATAAGCCCCATCAATTCGTTAAATATTCAGTTATGAATCTCATTAGTTGTGAATCAGACGTACAATGTATCCCTTTTGTATATCCTTACTGAGATATTTGCTTAGTAGTATTGAAATTCACGATCACAATGTATTACGCTCAACACAAGGAATCCGAGGCTATGTTGTTCGGAAAATTTTACCTAGCGTTTTTTTTTACTTCCGAAACTCAGGTCGAGAGATAGCTGGAGCACACTAGCTCGTAGTCAATGCTTGATTGCTGTTGTAGAAGATTTAATTCAGCAGAAAAAAAATTCCATCAATAGGTGACCTTTTGGCGATTGGTCAGGGAAATTGATAAATCCATCAGGGAAAAGTCGGGAAAAAATCAGGAAATTTAAAAATTGGATGTCGGTAACCACCCTGTTACAAGTTCGTGGTCCGCGACACAATTGGCTCTAATGATATCTTGATTTACAAATGGCTTCCGAGTGACGGATTATCCTTGCCTAACGACTTGCTGTATTCTTGTCTTGTTTTTACTTGTAATTAATACGCGTGTTTTGTGGACTTGACCCTGATGCACGCGGGAGCCTAGAAAGAGCAAATTTTTAGAGAATAGCTAATTTTTGGGAATCGTTTAAACTCGACTCTTCTAAGGTTTTGGATGCGGCGTCCCAAGATGGGAATCATTTCAATGACGCATTGAAGGCAGAGAAAATGGACAATCCATGTAAACCTTAATTGCAATTACCTTTCGCAGTGTTTCGCGCCCGACGCTCCAAACGAGCGTCCCTCTTCACCGTATGTACATGTATTTGTTGTATTCGTAATTTTCCATCGTCTGGAGGTGGTGAAGTTCCGCGGTGGGGTACAAAGCATGCGCGATCGTATTCCCTTAAGAGCATCCTTCAGAACGGAAAGGAGATCAAACGTGTGAGCTATTGGATGTATTCACCCCGTGACGAGTGGTCAGAAATGGTCGTTCTCAATTTAAATGAGGAATGCTAATGCTTTTGTTTCATTAGTGATTATGTTCTTCTATTGTCCTTCGGTAATCAACGCTTTTGTCGCGGTGCTCATGGATTCGGCCTCCTTATATTGGCGATGAACCCCTCTCTGTGTGTTTCGGGTGAAACATTTTGGTTGCTTCCTCTGGAGGCCACGAACCACCGAGTCATGTACGGAGGGAGGAGGAAGGTAGGGGCATAGTTTGGTGATGTGGTGGATGGAGGGGAGGGGATACCTGGCGCCGGCATCAGCTTACATTACTATTGCTCTTGTCGAAAAAATAAAGTTGAAAGGATTTTAATGAAATAAATGCCTGATTTGTAAATAAATTTACTTTGTAATATTCCACAACTGTTTTGTTTCGACGCAAGTTAAGTCATTATCAAGGTTGTCCTTGATAATTACTTAACTTGAGTCGAAACCTAGGTCGGAATAATGAAAACCATTGTGGAATATTACAAAGTGAATTTATTTACGAATCATCGCAATGTTGTTCCACCAAGTGAAGCCTGAGAATTTTTTATATATTAAATAAATGCCTACATCGATTCCAATTGACTGGTAGTTTTCCGTCCAGAGACATGTATGCATGGTACCATACCGTCAGTACCCTACCTACTGGTTCCCTCTGCTTCACCCTGGATGGAAGCACCGCCCCCAAAGTGGGGGAGGGGTAGCGCCTACCTCGGGTACCAATGGTCTAATTAAACCGAAAAAAACCGTCCCTCTACGTAATTTTTTCGTGACTCATCAAAGATGAGTGGTGGCATTAAGACTTAATGTTTGGATGTCGACCCAAGCCCACGAAACATCTCCGTGCAAGTCAAAGGAAATCCGTCACATCGGAGCGATCGTCCAGTGAGCCATCGAGCAGTGGACACCGCTGTATTTGTGGCGGAACTGGTCGGCGATTCGGTGCGCTTCACAGAGGACGCGGCTCGATGCACCTCGCCAGCACACAACTGCTAATTATCGCGGGGGTGTCCTAATCGCTAATCCTACGCCCGTGTCCCCGGCCAATCTCCCCAAGTTTTTATTCGTATTTTTTTCTTTCTTTTTCCCGAACGCACTCTATCTCCGTCGAGGACCAACACTTCTTCCCAATCCTCAAACCCTCCCTCACCCTGCCCAGATACACAATAAAAAACCCTCTACCCTCGACGCGCCCAATCTGTCGTGCCGACTTACCCTTTCTCCAACCCTTTATCGTTCCCTTAAACCCTCACGTGTCTCATTCTCCCAATCTCCGCCAATCGTCTCGACAAGACAACTGTGGCAGCGGAGTCTTCTTCCCTTCGCGGGCGGCGGCTCAATTATGGCCGAGTTCCTCATTAAAATAAAAATAAGGGAATCCCGTCCTCTCTTGTTCTCCCCTCTCGTTTCTCGTGCCCTTCCTCGCGCCGCGATTTTTTCCCTTCCTCCCTCCGTGGAGGAGGGAAAGAGCCATGAAATGGGAAAAGTAGTGAAAAAATGTAATCGGGCTCAATTACAATTACACTCAAATTTGTAATTAATTACAATTACAAATTACTCTTTTGAAAAAGTAACCAGTAGGATTACAATTACTTTTTATTTGGCTCCTGTAAATGACGCAATCGCAGTCAATATTTTCTCAAACAGGGAGTACTAACATGCAAACCAACATTTTAGTTATGCTTCAATGCCTTAGCGTTAAACAATTAATGAATAATTAATTGTTTTATTTAGGCAGTTTAGGCATAAATATTGACACCTGTGAATGAGGATGTATTCTAAAATCAACATCATGCAAATAAATAGAAAACACAATATAATGAATAATTAAAAGGTAAAAACCTCAATTGTTAAATATTTGAATATACTCTGCAAAACAATTGCATTTTAAAATTTTCATCTGATAGTTGGCCCCTCTTTGGTGCCAAAATGTCTTTGCTCACACTAAAAAGCCGCTCCACAGGAGCACTGGATGGCAGGAAAGCGTTTCCTTTGATAAATGCTCTTTTTAGAATTGGAAGTTGGTGAAGTAACTCTATTTCTGTTGAAGTACAAAGCAAGTACTGATTTACTTCATCAGAAGCTGGGGAAACTTCCCCTCTTTTGACAATATAGTTAAAACTGCCTCTCGATGCGTTCAGCGCGCGAGGAATTCAAATTTTCACTTTCGATTACCTAAATGTAACGATTACTCAAATGTAACGATTACTCAAATGTAACGATTACTCGCACGCTCGCTTTGAAGTAGATTACCGGTAAAAATTACTTTTAAAAAAATGTATCGATTACAAGTAAAAATTACCAAAAATGTAATCTTTACAAGTAATTCGATTACTTTTACTTCGTTAAGTCACATCACTGGGAAAGAGTTAGTGGTAGGGGGGGGTGGGGTGGCTAGTTGGTTCAGGTTTATGGGGGGGTATGGGTTGGTGGTGGGGAAGGGTTCGGTAGCGCCTCGGGGCAAATTAAAGGGAAGGCGTCGCGGATGGAGGAAAAAATATAAGGACTCGGTGATTTTTTTTAATTCCAAAGGGTTCGGCCAGGGAATGGGGAGGGCGTGCTGCCAGGGGTGAGCTCCAGATGGGGAAGGGGATGTGAGGAAATGAAGGATAGGGGTTGTGAGGGGGGGAAGGCGAGAAGGAGGGGTGGGGAGGGATGGGAAGACAAAGGATCGCGCGCGTGCCGTTGCCCTGGTAACGGAAGACGTTTTCCTCCCCTCGACAATTATGTTTTCATTGTTGTTTGATTGTTGACAGATTCCCGTCTTTTTTTCCTCATATCCTTTCCCGCTTCCCTTCTTTCCTACTTTGCCTTCCCTGCGTTTGTATTCGCGGCCTCAGGGTATCGCGAAGGGTGGGAGGGAGAAGAGGAGGAGGAGGATGTGGTTCCGAATTATATTTCCTCTTTTTTATATAGAGGCCCCTTATACCCTGTTAGAGGTGTCAGTACGTCAACGGCCCGTGCCTACTATCCATTCATTAATTCCTCGAGTTTTTGGCAAAGATTAATGCGGTACAAATTTAAAGAAGCAGGTTCTTGAATTGCACAATGAATTTGCCTCAGTGTATATAATTACACTTGTAGATTGCCGTTGTAGAGGGCAGCGCTAGTACAGTGGAAGAAATGGTTCAATCTTCATTAGAGCCTAGAATTCGACGATTGTAACAACAACAGCTAGAGGAAATTGACGTCCGCCGAGTGCAGTGCCTTGAGCTCGCGGTTTGGCATTTGGGAATATGCGCTCTCAATTAGAAAAAAGTAATACAGAAAAATGTGAATTTAGCTGATCCTGACGCGCATGACAAGCTACACTTCCTTAAAAGTGACGTAAGTGGCCAAGTATTGAGACCAATTGACTTTTATACGTGAGCACAAATTTCTTCTTCCCACACGTCATTAATAGACACGTCAAAAAACAGAACGAATCTCTTCTCTTGGAATCGCATTTCACTCGCCGTCCTTCTCTCTTTCCAGTGCGTATTCTGGATGTGGAAGCCACCAGTGTGGATTCTATTCTGGATTCCTTTCTGCGTGTCTCAGGGTGGCGATCGTCAGGGAAAATCCGGACAACCTGGAATTGTCAGGGAATTTTGAATTTCAGGAAAAGTCAGGGAGAAGTCAGGGAATTATCGTAACAGTCGGGGAGAAACTAGAATAGGAATCCTCGTTATTTACTACCATTACGTTTATTGGCCAGTCTTTCCCGCCCTTTATTTCACCAACTTAAAATGAAGTCCGTCGCTGATGTGCATGGAATAAGCCCCATAAATTTGTGTAGTATTCAGTTGTGAATCTTAGTTATTTAGTTGTGAAGCTGACGTCCAATGTATCCCTTTTGTATATCCTTATTGCGATATTTCCCTATTTGTGTTAAAAATCATGATCACAATGTAGTACGCTCATAACAAGGAATCCGAGCGTATGTTATTCAGAAAATTTAACCTCGCATTTTTTTTTATCTTCCGAAACTCAGGTCGAGAAGTAGCTGGAGCGCACTAGCTCATAGTAAATACATGCTTGCAGTTCTAAAAATACGAGACGATGATTAGAAAATTTAGAGAATTTTAAGCTGCCGAAGAAAATGTCATGTAGTAGAAACAAATATTCCAATTATAGGTGGCCTTTTGGCGATCGGTCAGGGAAATCGATAAATCCATCAGGGAAAAGTCATGGAAAACTCAGGGAAATTATAAGTTGGATATCAGTAGCCACCGTGGTTTCTGTTATCCTTTCACCCCTTGCCACTCTCTTACGAGGTTACTTGAAGGATAGCTTATAGATGAAGCTGATGGACGACTGAGGGACGTCTTCTAGTAGTTTTTGGTCGTAGGTCTCACTGGGATCGAAAGACTATCCGTAGGCAGTCCCTTGGGTCGAAGTTGAAAAGCCACGAGGGGAGACCCCGGCGTATTAACGTAGTTTGAGCGAAATATCATTGGACTTAGAAATCAATGAATTTGGCCTCATTTTAAAGAGAAATATCTCACCCTTCTAATGACACCAAAAATTCAGCCCCTTACCAAATTACTTTCGGAGATGTTTGCCAAAAAATACCAGCCCTTTTACATGGGATATGGTACGTACTTGCACTCCAGAGAGATATTATTTACAAAATGAGGTATTTCCAATACTTGGATGTTGTAAAAAAATACTAACAGTGTGTAGTTTGTATGTTATCTCAACTATTTTTGAAAATTAATAATATTGTCACCGCAGTAGGTTCTTGGGAATCACATAAAACCTTCCGTTTTGACGGAGTTTCAAACATACCGCGTGAAAAAAAAAGTCAAGTTAAAGACTTATTTAGATATTTTCATTTAATTACTTACAATTTCTGACATATAAACGTATATAATTGCACCATTAATAATGCAATATTTAAATGATGTGTCATACAGCTGGTGAAATTAAAACGTATAATTCGAATATGGTCTCTATTATGACTAGGGAACTATCTCGCTCGGACTACCTTAACTGGCTGAGGTGATATGGTTGTGAATTTCGTATTGAATGGGGAAGCAGTATGGGGGTGCGGGGGGCCTTTGCGTTACCCCACCACTCCCCGAGCGGGTTCGGGGGTGGCGTGTGGGGTTAGTCGCAAGGGTTTGCCCTTTGTTCGTCCCGTGCCGCGAGTAATTAGTGGAGGCAGCCCCCACTATTGTCGACGTGTCACATCCTTGTCAGATCCTGCTGTTCGGCCAATTTCCCGTCCTCCCGAGTCTCGTGCTTCCGCCGCTGCTCCCCACCATCCTGCCTCTTCCCCTCATTCGCCGCAGACTCTGTGGCACCACCCCCCCCCCCTCCGCCTGGGGGGTCGTGGGAACCCGCCTCTTCAGCCCTTTCCTTCGCGCTGTGACTTTCTTCTTGCCGAGCGCGACCTTGCCCCGTCTCGCAGCCCCGTCGATCACGGCCTGTGTTGTCCGCTCGCTCGACGCTTCCCTCTCCCATCGCCCTCTCAGGTTGTTGGGAGCGAGATTGTTTGTTCCGTGGTCGTAAACGGGACCATATTCCAATTTATTTTTAAAATTTCAGCGCCTGTAAAAAGCATGAAGCATATATATTTGTATTAAGGTAGTCCGAGCGAGATAGTTCTCTAGTCATAGTAGAGACCACATTCGAATCATATGTTTTTAATTTCACCAGCTGTTGGACACATAAATTAAATATTGCATTATTAATGGTGCAATTATATAGTTTTATTTGACAGAAGTCGTAAGTAATCAAATTAAAATATTTAAATAAGTGTTTTAACTTGACTCATTTTTTTCGCGCGGTGCATTTGAAACTCCTTCAAAACGAATGTTTTGTGATACCCGAGAACCTTCTGCGGTGACAATGTGATTAATTTTCACATATAATTGAGAAAACATACAAACTACACGCCGTTAGTTTTTTTACGACATCTAAGTGTTATAAATTCCTCATTTTGTAAATTATATCTCTCTGGAGTGCATGCAATTACCAAATCCCATGTAAAAGGGCTGGTATTTTTTGGCAAATATCTCCGAAAGTAATGTGGTAGGAGGTTTCATTTTTGGTGTCATTGAATAGGTGAGATATTTTTCTTTAAAATCAGACCAAATTTATTGGTATCTAAGTAAAATGATTTATCGCTCGAACTGCCCTAAGGGCGCAAAAATATTGTTTTATACGGGTGAAATTCCAAGTAATTAACTATATCATGCTTTAGTCCTCGACTCATACTTTCACGCCGCACGGGGAAAGAGCATTCATACCGGAAGGTTTTTTTTGTGATTCTGTGAAGATTTTGCGATAATTGGTTTAAAAGAAGTTGAGTAAACATTCAAGGTACTTATTGTTAAATTTCTTACGAGATATAGGTGTTTGAAATTCCTCATTTTTTTAAAAATAAAGCCTCTGTGAGGTTCATACTCGTATCATTTCCCATGGACTATGAATGACATTTGTGTACCAATATCTCAAAAAGTATTGCGGTAAGTGGCAGATATTTTGTTATCTTATGATACTTATAACTTTTTTCCTTTCTCTACATTGATCATAGTGTTATATTTCTTGATAGCACGCTATGAATGCATTTGATGTTGAAATACCTCACTCACTCTGGCTCATATAATTCGAATGGTAGACTGTGATTGTCATTTGAAAATCTATCGCTCGCTTTGGGAAAACGCTTTTCCCCTTATGGCGTCTTATAGTAAATACATGCTTACTGTTCTAAAAATACGAGACCATGATTAGAAAGTTTAGATAATTTAATGCTGCTACAGAAAATTTAATTCCACAGAAAAATATTCCATTAATAGGTGACCAATTGGCGATCGGTCAGGGAAATTGGTAAATCCATCGGGGAAAAGTCAGGGTATTTAAAAATTGGATATCAGTAATCACCCTGTGTAATGATAGACGCGTCTATGTTTTTTTTTCGTCGCGATATTTTGATTGTGAAAGTAAATAGTAATGGTGCACTTCTTTATTGTCTTCCGTCTACTCCCCCCCCTCCTCCTCCCCTGCCCCCAAAACTCCCCTCCGCCACCTCTCAGGTCGCGCGGCCCCCACGCGATCCACTCCACACTGCCTCCTCCGCCCCCAATCTCCCTCTCGCCTCCCTCGTCTCTTCCTAGGGAGGGTCCCTTACTGCCGGAGGGAGAGTGGGGCCTTAGTCGGAGTTGCGGACACACGCTCGCCTGTCCCTGAAATTGGCGCTCTTTGGACACTCGTCTCTTCCCCTCCACCCTCCTCCCACTCGCCCCGTCCTCCACTTGGTGGCGCCGCTGTCCTCGCGGTCCACTGCTCCTCATCTCTGAGGAGGACAGTCGTCGTCGTCTTTTGCCTATTTTATATCTGTCCTCTCCCTCCTCCGCGCAATTCCCCTGCCTCCTCACACCCCCTTTGTCCCTCGGGGCCGTCTCGTTAAGAGGCTGAGACAGAACTTGGCCCTGGAGCTGAACGGCTCCCTCTTTTCGAACGGTTTGTCTCGGCCAGATTGCAGATTTGGGGGTTGTTTTCTTGTATAGCCACCCACGTCCCCCACTTTTTTTGGAGGCAGAAACGTGGCGGTTGAAGACAGGATGTCCATCGGGTGGACAGCAAAGGACTTTTTTTCGACCTCTTCCCCTTTATTCGACCCCATCGTCCACACTGTACGTGACTTTTTTCCGTATCCAACCCCCGTGGATGGTTCTCTGATTTCAGTAGTCTAGTTGGGTGCCTCGTGAACTTTTCCGGACATTTCGAAGTTCCCTCGTCGTCTTTCCGAAGTAAAAGAAAGGAAATTCATTGGAGTCGGGGCGCCCGGCCTCAACGTCACTGTACTCATTTCCTATCCCATCAATGTTTGATTTATAGAGTGAAAATTGTCTGAATTCATCCTTTAATTGCCAATCATTGGTTTGAATTCTTGGTGTTACCGTTTGTAATTAACTGTAGCACACTTAGAGTTGTGATATGTAGATATCCCTGTCTTACCGCGCCACAAAATGGCCCAGCAGTCATCATATTATGTTCCTACATGCCCATTCGGTCAAGTAGTGTCCTTCTACTGCTGGTCATTACCGCTGCCTATGGGAAACTGAAAGAATTACAACTTCCGACTCACGGACTGCTATCTGTACCCATCCGTAGGTATTCCTGTTTCCCGCTGTAGTCCTTGGACCCATGGTCGCTTCAGCATCCTCATCTGGATGTATCTTCCAAGTAAGCTCATTTCCCAGCCCTTGTGGTCCATCCACGAGTGGTCTTTCACCATCTGCTTGTTATTGCTTCCCGTGCCTCAGGAGACGAGAGGTCGTCGCTCTCCAGGCGAGGCAACGTTGAAATTTCATAAGGGTTGTGATCCTGCAAGCCATCGAGGTCATTTCGTGATCTGATAACCGATTCTATGTGGCTCTTGTTCACTGGCTTTTGTCCCCAGTTCGGCGAACGGTTCTGTGTGCTAATGAGTAGGTTTCCCCTGCGTAGGAAATAGGTTTCCGTCAGAGGAAATATTGATAGTCTAGGATCGACTTATATTCAAGAAATTCGACTGTAAATAAGTAATCTATGCTATTTTACGACTGGTGCCTGTCGGCCATAATGGGTATGGGAAGAAGTCGATACTCTCGCCCGATCAATTTCAATGGTAATATGCTGAAGACATATTTTTGAGGAAGAACTGCCTCTTTTTTTTCAAATCCCTGGTGGTTTTGTAAAATTTGGAAAATTTATCCTCTTGAGAGTCCTCCTAGAAACATTCGTGCGGCTAGTGGATGTTGTTGATGAGCAGTGTACTTCACTCTAGGGAGTAGTTCACCGAACTATATTTCACCTAATTCAACTGTTCAGATGTACTATTTACTGTCGTGTCGGTTGTCAAATGCCAAGTTTATGCGTATGGCGCGGTATTTGGTCCGGGCGATATGAATAATCTACATCTACATACTACCCCGCAAGCCGCCTCAAAAGGCGTGTGGCGGGAGGTGTTAGGACACCAGCCGTAAAAAAAATCAAAGTTCCGCCTAGCATTTATTAAAGTCCTTAATTGTTTGGGGGAAAAACGAATTCCCAAACTCCGTTTCGGAATCCGTATCCGTTCGGCAAAATATCTCTCTTAATTTATCGATTCTGTCGGACCTGGAAATATAATGTGGTTCTAATATGATGTTCTCCGTGTCGCTCTGAAAGATATCCATTCTCAATTGCTCAAGCAATCTAATCCTAGTGCGTAGCCTCCGAGTCTCTAGCGGCTCCCACCCTAAATCGTTCAAAATCTGTGTAACGCTTTCTGTTCGGCCGTAGCAGTTTTTGACGAATCGCGCAGCTTTCCTTTGTATTTTATTAAGTTCGTGGACTAGGTCTTTCTCCGCCGGATCCCATATGCTCGCTGCATATTCAAGGTGTGGCCGGACGAGTGCGAAATAGCACTTTACTCTCTTTCACTTTATCATCCGAAAATCTTCCCACAACACGCTTGACAAATCCTAGCTTCTTCAGGGCTCTGCCACAAATATTTCTTATATGTGTCACCCACGATAGGTTCGAAGTTATCGTAACTCCCAGGTATTTCACTTCATCTGTCGCATTTATGCTAACGCCATCCACAACATATACATGGGGATAGTTGGACGACCTACGCAAGAAATGTATCGCCGTGCATTTGCTCAGATTAAGTTCTAGTCCCCACTCTTTGCTCCACGCATGAACGTTGTTCAAGTCCGATGACAGAATTTCAAAGTCAGAGTGATCACTAATTTCGCGGTATATGACAGCGTCGTCGGCAAATAAACGTATTTTACTGCTAATTCGGGAGCAGAGGTCGTTTTTATATATAATGAACAAAAGTGGGCCAATAACGCTTCCTTGCGGGACACCTGATATCACTTTAACTATATCAGAGGTAATTCCGTCAAGAACTACTTTTTGCTTACGATCACTCAGGAAGTCACGTATCCAGTTTAGTACTTGTTCGTTTAACCCGTATGACTGTAATTTGTATAATAGTTTTGTGAGGTACCGTGTCGAAAGCTTTCTTAAAGTCTAGAATTAGTGCGTCAACTTGTCTTTTCGATTCACCAGATTTGAGAACGTCGTGAAGAAAGAGCGCGAGCTGTGTTTCGCATGATCTACCTTTCCGGAATCCGTGCTGACAATTATGCAGGAGGTTTCGACTGTCCAGAAAAGTCATGATATTGCTAACAACGATATGTTCGAGAATCTTGCCTGTAATCGATGTCAATGATATTGGTCGATAGTTCCCTGGGTCATGTCTGTTTCCCTTTTTAAATATCGGTGTAACGTTTGCAGTTTTCCAGTCCATTGATATCTTTCCTTCAGACAATGACTTATTGAATATTATCTCTAAGAACGGTGCGATCTGTGGTGCTAACTCCTTGAGGACGCGCGCGGGTATTCCCTCCGGACCCGGAGATTTATTACTTTTTATCGATTGTAGCTGTTTAGTTATCCCATCGCGTTGAATCGTGATTTCTTGCATCGGTTCCTCAATGAATGGAATGTCTAAATTGCACGCAGTGTCGTCTGTAGTGTAAACACTTTCAAAGAAAGTGTTTACACTACAGAGGGAGTTTAACACATTAGCTTTGTCAATATTTTCGGTGACAAGTTTACCATCTTTATCAAATAACGAATCTACGATAGAAGATTTTCCCTGAAGTTCTCTCGCATATGACCAAAAAGATTTTGGATTTTCTTCGAGTAATTTACCAAGTATTTTTTTCTTGAAATTTCGCAGTGCAGCACGCAATGTTTTCTTGGTTTTTGAGCGTTGCGCAAGGTAACTCTCTTTTGCTTCAAGTTCCTTCGATTTTTCACCAAACGTAATGGTTTTTTTGAACAAGTTATACAGTTTTCTCTGTTTCCTAAGGTCCCTCCTAACATCGTTATTGTACCAGCCAGGTTCTTTACTATCACTTTTCAGTTTTTGCGGAATGTGTTCGTTGATTCCTTGGCGTAAGATTTCTAAGAAGTATTTCCATGACACATCGGTGCTTTTATCCTCTGTTTTAGCTACGTAGTCCGTGTATGAATCATTAAGCATCTCGCCAAATTTAATGAAGTTACATTTATCAAAAAAATAAATATTGCGTTTTGGTTTTTCGGCTGACTCCACTTCTGTCTTTAAGGTTGCAAGAATTGCTCTGTGATCACTTATACCGTCGAGAACATTGATATGTTTTATCAACTTAGGATGGCTTACTGCTAAAAGGTCTAATATTTTATTACCTCTCGTAGGCTTTGTTACTTTTTTCCCCAGCTCCTGACATATATTTTTAGTCATCGAATCCATCCGATAAAAATGACTACACATTTCGTTTGTTTCACTAATTCCTAAATGCGGATATTACTCTTAAATTTTGTAATTTTTATTGATTTCTTTTATCATTACAGAAATAATTCAATTTCCTTCCAAAGTGAGTAACTAATCTCGGCCAAGGCAGTATGTCACTTTCAGTTTGAGACCTATTTAGGAATATCGGGGTGGATTATTATGAAACAGTTATCGAATTAAGCCCATTTCAATCCAAGTTGATTAATTACTGCCAAACTTATTTCAACTCCATTAATAGTTTGTTTTCGTGGTGGATAGAAGAAAGTGCCCATTTATGACCACGCACAAGCTATGCCCAACTTTCGGGGATTTTAACGTAAATACTGTGAGTTAATGTGAGTTCTATAGTAATCAAAATTTAAAACAGTAATGCTCCAATATTTTTACTTGCTAAGTTTTAGACTTTGACGAAACTCAAGTAGTTGAAGTGCTGTCATTATTTCCGTAGAGCGAATGTCTCAGTTCTCGTTGCTCGGAGACGGATCCGCGTAACACTTTTAACTTTGTCGTGTGTTCAGGGCTACGAGTCAAGTATAAATGCTCATGGAAGTGAAGGGTTACTGTATAGCAACACCGCGAGGAAACGGGAGGGGAGTACGTTCCGAGAGCTTGTGTCTCTTACTCAAGGAATACTCAAGAATATTCAAGACTTTGCTCATATAAAAGGTGCTGTAAATTTGATTGAAATTATTTAACTTGAAATGAAGTATGCTTAATTTCGACGTCCGTATTATAAAAATAATTACAGGCGTTCTTTGGATACTAAGACTCGAACTCGGAGTTGCATACTTTGTGCATCGACATCGACAGAAAGACATCAACCAAACAGACCCACCCATTTCATGATTTATTTACATTTTTAAGAAGGATTCATTTAATTTATTACGTCTGTCACCGACCAGTGGGCAGTTTATTTAGCTCAATCTGAAAAAAATTAAAATTTTTAAAGTTTAATCTCCCTAGTACTTCGGTACTCTGTGTTCCATTGGATCTTCTAACTTGTCTGTTAGTAGCTTCAAAAATGGCTTAGCAATTTGTAGTTCCCCTAATCTCTATAGCGCTTTACGGCGTGGGCATCGTATTCTCCTTGTCATCGAGCTTCATCGCTACGGCCAGGTGCTTAGTCTCTCCTCAAAAAATCTTTAACCATCTTCAAAAGAGAAAAGCACTTATACACTGCCACATTTTTATTTTGATCCGACCATGGTTTCGGCAAGTTATCCAGGTGCCTGAGGGCTTAACTTGCCGAAACCATGTTCGGATGAAAATTAAAGTATGGAGGTGTACTGATGTTTCTCGCCCTTGAAGATGGAGAGAAAGCGTTTCCTCGAAGCCAGTGCCATGACTAATACATGAACTAATTCGATCCATGTACCATCCATATCCATACTATATACACCTTAATGTATTGTACATAGCCATCAACTAGTTGGCTGATTTCTGCTACATACAGCAATTAATGACAATGTCAAGTTATTCTACATTCAGAAATTCCGGCATAGCCGACCTTACATGGAATTCACTAATTGTAGTAACGCGCGACTATTCACCGGATCCAACCAAAAGTAGTGTCGAACGAACTAGGTGTGGTTCCGTTCGTCGGCGGAACGATTCCCCCGAACTAGTCTGTCAGTGAACTAGAAGTGGCGATACTAAATGAAGTCATTCGTCTCGAAGTATTCGCCAAACGAAAGCGGTGTCGCATGTCGGCGAAGTTCGTGAACTCATTGCCAGGACCGCCTGCACTGTCAGTAAGTTGCAATGAAAAAGTATTTCAACTTGATGGAGTTGCCGACGGAAGTTGGATTTTTGGGTCACACTTAACGGTTCACTGGATGCTGCAGGGAGTAGTTCACTGAGGTCACTCAAGTCCTTAAAAATCTATCGTTTGCAAACTACTCATCTGTGGCGTCCCTTGCCGAACTCCCAGACCTTAACTTTTGGCGCCTCGTCTCTTGAAGTTAACATTTATTTTCTTGGAACACTCTTGTGGACATTTTTTTTAAATTCACCGAGTTATAATCACAATATTTGAATGCGTGTGTGGATTGTCGCGAGATTGAACTGGCTCATTTGATCAAGTCCCTACAGTGTCTACCTTTTTATTTTCTTTCAACTCATTAATTTATCTCTTGTTGTAGAAAATTCGTTGTCTTGGAGTACATCCACTGTCTTGGAGTACATCTATCAGTCATGGCATTATTATAAAATTCCTTTATTGTCTGCATGTTTTTTACTTGGTGAGCGAATTTATTGCCGTGATAGCCTGGAACTCAATTAGTCGAGGTCAGTTTATTCGGGTTTTTCCCGCGTTGATTCATGTAAACGGACAACAGTTACGCTAACGTTACAGCTAGCGTCGTCAGGTCCTGAATGAGCTGCAGAGATTCATTTTCCTTTATATAACTAACGCTTGAGTTAGTGAGGCGCACGCTGATTGGCCGGCTGGACCTTTAAATTCAATTGTTGTAAAAGACGTTTGAACGTTGAGGAGAGGATAACCGTCTTTCCTGTTGAAATTTTCTTTGTTTTTTTTTGCTATTTCAATCGCCTCTCGTATTAGCCGAGGGAAATATTTATTTTCTCTGGCCATGATCTTACATTTTTCAAAGTTTATGACGTGGCCGGGTTCTGACCAGGCATGCTCTGCGTGCGTTATGTATATAATGGAACAAGAATCTCTGCAGCTCAATATGGACCTGAGGACGCTAGCTGTAACGTTAGCGAAACTGTTGTCCGTTAAAATGAATCAACGCGGGAAAAACCGGAATAAACTGACCTCAATATATCACCGCGGAAGCCTCCGTACCATCTCAATTAGTCGTTAACAACTGGGCTTACTTTACTCGTTTGCGGGTGAATTTCGTTGTGTTCTTTTCTCTGGGTTAAGAAAGGAGAGTTAAATGCGCAAAGAACGTTTCGTGTAGGGCCCTCGTCGTCTCGGAACCGAAGGGTATATGTTTTAGCGGGATGTGAGTGTCTCCTCGTCGTCTGCGATTTACCCCGTGGCCAATGGCATACTCGGCGGGGTGCGAAGGCACAATGTGGGGGAGGGGAGTATATGTGTGTGTGTGTGTGTATATATATATGAGGAGAGGAGGGAGAGAAGGTGCATTGGTGGGGGAGAGGTTTTCTTTTGCCGTCCCATTCCGGAGGCGCACGACAGGTTGCTAATTGACGCCGACTACTACATTCACTTGCTTGCTTCCATTTGTCCTCAGCGCCCTCGCGTCTTCCTCAGGGATGTGCGATATTACGACGTATCGACTTCCATATTGATTATGTGATATCGCCATAAGATATTCAGGCTGGCGATTGTCAGGGAAAACCGGGAAAACCTGGAATTGTCAGGGAATTTTGAATTTCTGTAAAAGTCAGGGAATTCTCGAAACAGTCAGGGAGGAAATGGGATAGGAATCCTCGTTATTTTTCTACCATTGCGTTTATCGGCCAGTCTTTCTCGCACTTTATTTCACCAACTAAAACTATGTTCCGTCGCTGACGTGCATGGAATAAGCTCCATTAATTCGTAGAACATTCAGTTGTGAATCTTAGTTATTTAGTTGTTAATCAGACGTACAATGCATCCATTTTGTATATTCTTCTTGCGATATTTGCCTAATAGTGTTAAAAATCAGGATCACAATGTATGACGCTCATCACAAAGAATACGAGGCTATGCTGTTTGGAAAATTTTACCTCGCGTTTATTTTTTATCCTCCGAAACTCAGGTCAAGAGGTAGCTGGAGCACACTAGCTTATAGTAAATACATGCTTACAGTTCTAAAAATTCGAGACCATGATTAGAAAGTTTAGATAATTTAATGCTGCTACAGAAAATTTAATTCCACAGAAAAAATATTCCATTAATAGGTGACCTTATGGTGATCGGTCAGGGAAGTCGGTAAATTCATCAGGGAAGAGTCATGGAAAAGTCAGGGAAATTAAAAACTGAATATCAGTAGCCACCCTGATATTGCACCACCGATCAATGCGATGTTTGATTTTTGGCGCTGTAAGTGATCTATGTATGTGCTGTAGTCGATCCAGGTCACCCAATCGAGAATTGCCGGTTGGGAAAACGTTCCACCATTGCCATGTTTTTGGGCGTGTGAGATGTGAAAATTTTCTTTAAGTCGAGTGGTATTTCTGAAAGCTCAATATTTTTATCATTTTTTCTCAGCCGTATGTATTTAAAATGGAATCTTCTCTTAGTGGTTCTTCTCAGCACAAAGCCGCAGCAGCGGAGCTCTATATTGCTTTCAATATGCATCTCTCTGTTGATTTCAGCATTCATCTCAGTTTACGTCCAAATGGTGGATCGCCGAAGGGGAGCATGGCAGGGCTTTTTTTTAGACAGCCTGCTATTTAAAACAGAGGGAACGGGGCGAAATAATGGACGAGATTACGAGAGAGACGTAAAGCTAACCTTTTCAACATCTGCATCTACATAATACCCTGCCAACTACCTCAAGGGTAGTTGGGAGGGTAATATGTAGATGCAGATGTGGCAAGGGGTGAGTTGCATCATGCACTAAAATGTATGTACCAACACATCGTCTTATAGTCTCGCTCTAGTTCAGTTGTCATTTAAAGTGCGTGAGAAGGAATTTTTATAGTCATCAGTTTGGCAGTTTACCTCTATTATTTTGTCGCTTCTATCACTTCTTGGAATATAATGCGGTTTAAGAATGATATCCTCGGTGTCATCATGTTAGTTTGTGGTGTGAATTTTTGAACTAATGTCCACCTGTTTACGTGTCCACTCGTAGGTCTTTCCCCATTCGTGTTCGCCTCAGTTCCCTCCCTACCTCTCCCCAGGTTTTCTAGCCAAACCTCCCACGAAATTCAACCTCCTACCTTCCCCCAGCCCCTACCCTGAATGGTATGCGTACCTATCGACGTATTGTGAAGTTCCGTACCTGATGATGATACCAATGTGTGGAAACTAGGCGTACCGAAACAATAATTGGTGGAATAAAACGTAGCTTTCTTATGTCTTTTCAAGTTATCCTAGACCAGTATGTAGCGTCCGAGTGTCGATGGGATTTGTATACCTGGCGTTTGCGTACCGAAACAATAATTGGTGGAATAAAACGTAGTTTTCTTGTAATTTCTTTTCAAGTAATCCTAGACCAGTGCGTAGCGTCCGAGTGTCGATGGGATTTGTGTATGTACCTGGCGTTTTTTGAATTTATGACCTAGTAATCTCCAACGGTGGAAAAATCACCAATCGCTCGAAACAAAAATCGTATCGCAATGCGACGTTGAAATCGCGATATCGCCTGCCTCAGTCTCCGGGCTTCCCTCCCGTCTCCTCCCATTTGTCCCATCCGCCGTCTTCTTCTCTTCCTTCCTTCGGCTCACTCCTTGGCTTTCCCTCCGTGAGTTCACCCTCTTCTTCAAGTTAAGAGAAGAGGGAGAGTGAGTCGAGAGTGGGGGGGAGGCGTTCTTAGCTGCTGCTCGCCTGGGAGTGAGGCTGTGGGTGAGTGAGGCCGCGTCTCTCCTTCGTTTGTTTCGTCGCCGTGGGAAGGGCGTCGTGTTTTTCTCTCTGTATTCGGGTTGTGTGCCGTGCGTTCCTCGGGGCGTGTTCTTGCCGTGGTTTCGCGATTCGTGAAGGAGTTCTTGAAGGGGAAGGAGAGGGAGGGAGGGGAGTGGAAAGAAGCGGCGTCGAGTGGAGGAATGGGAGCGGACGAGTGCGTCCTCTCACTCCTCCTGTGCCACAGCGGGCGTCTTTATGCGTTGTTATATTTTCTTGTTTTGCTGCTTCTCGTCTCGCGGGCGCGGGAGTTTGAGGAGCGGATGAGATGGGTTGCGTGTCGCTCGTGTGACGCAGTGTGAAGGAGGGTGGGTGGGTGGTGAGGTTGAGAGGTCGGGTGAGCAGGGGTTCCGCGCCCCTCCCTCTTAAGGTCGCGCCCCCCTCCTCCCCCTTGGGGCTCTTCCGCAGAGTCCTCGTCTCTCTCCCCCCCAGCCGACGTGCTCATGGCTTTCCTAGAAGCATGCTTTCACTTCATCGTCTTCATAGATAATCATTTCTGGGAAAGGTTTGTTACGGCCCTGCAGTGGTGATCCCCTAGGGTGGGGAAATGGCGAAATGTGCAATTGCTCGGTACCCTGTGAGCATTCGATAAGGTTTTCTGTGCGGGTGTAGTTTAGGGCACCGCCAGAGATGGGAAACGGGAACATGGGTAAGGGATTGGGTGAGGAAGGAGACGATAAATGTGCCATATTTCGATATACTTTTGGCGAAATAGTGTAGGCGTCAGTTACCCTCTTCGAAGAATAGGGGATTTGGAAAATTTACTCTGAAGCAGTCGCTCATCTGGACTGTGATTAGAATTGTAGGTTGCTTACAAAAATAAATTCATGTCAGGTCAAGAATGCAGCTGGAGAAGCCTTTGGTAAACATTTGGACGGGGAAGGCCCGTTAGTTAACGCGAAAAATAAGTGTCCAAGGTAAGAAATTAACTTGGATCTAAAGTACCTTCAGGGATATTGCGTTCGGCGAAAGAACATATATATAGTCGCGATTTTAAATCGCTTGTTGGGGCACAGAGGTCGTTTTGTCGCGCGAAATTATTTTATGAAGTGCCAGGTCTTCAAAATGAGACAGTTCGAAGTGTTAGGTTCTCGCCGTCATGCGCGTCCGCAGTTTGAAGAGACGATTTGGAACGGGCAGTGGCAAAGGTCGGGAGTACTCAACGGATTGAGCTAAGGATAACGTAATACCAGTGTGACTTCATTAACAAATCCCCTTTCTTATCTCCCCTTCCATTGCTTTGAGAAAAAAATCATTCGCGATTTTTATCCCAAATTATACAAAGTATTGCTTGTTGAAATATCAACTCTCGCGAACAAAAATTGTAGACTCCAATCGTTTTTTAATTCAAACCTGTGTAAAAATCAAATATTCATAAATTAAAAAAATAACCAAAAGAAGTTCGCACGTTAAGGGCGAATTAGGCTTCATGATTATTCCATGAATGTGATAAATGTTTGCCATGACTGTATTCACGACCGTTGTTCCACAATGCGGTAAACATAACGAATTTAATAAATCGAGCGTCTCGTGTAAACGCATTAAGGTAGTCCAAGCGAAAAATCATTTTACATAGGAATCAATGAATTTGGTCTCATTTTAAAGAAAAATATCTCACCCTTCTAATGACACCAAAAATTCAACCCCTTGCCACATTACTTTCGGAGATATTTGCCAAAAAATCCCAGCAATTTTACATGGGAAATGCACTCCAGAGAGACATTATTCACAAAATGAGGTATTTCTAACCCTTAGATGTCGTGAAAACACTGTGTGCAGTTTGTATGTTTTCTAAACTATATGTGAAAATTAATCATATTGTCACCGTAGTCGGTTCGTGGGTATCACAAAAAACCTTCCGTTTTGAAAGAGTTTCTAACGCACCGCGCGAAAAAAATGAGTCAAGTTAAAGACTTATTTAGATATTTTCATTTAATTAATTACAATTTCTGTCATATAAAACTATATTATTGCACCATTAATAATGCAATATTTAATTGATTTGTCATACAGCTGATGAAATTAAAACGTATAATTTGAATATGGTCTCTATTATGACTAGGGAACCATCCGGCTCGGACTGCCTTAATAGCCGCTCGATTGGAGGTACACCTGGGTTCTCTGTTACCATCCGCGCTCGCGACTCTCGATTCCGCTCCTATGGTTTGCGCTGTGCATCCAGGTATCCTTTTTTTATATGTCTTCGAAGCTCGGAATGCGACGTCCCGCGAAGAGAGGTGCGAGAGTCGGTCCTTTTGAGACAGGTGGCTCGGGAGGTGATATGCGCGCGGCGAGGCGGTCGGGGGAGATAATGAGAGGGTGTGGGGGAATATGTACGTCAAAGTAAATCACATTACATAAATAAAAAATAAATGTGAAGATGGAAGTAAGCGCAGATGGAAGCACATGAGAATATATGGTGTTTAATGCAGCAGTATGTGCAGAGGAACCGTTTGATAAACTGCTAGTAGTTATTAAGTAGTATTCACCATAGTCATGGCAGAATGTTTTGTGTTATAGTTATTGAATTTGTTCAAAATTTTAATTAGGCTTTTTTTACAGAGTATTTTATAAACTTTGAATTGAAACTGATGGCAATGGAAGCAAAATAATTTAGCTGTAATCCAGCAAATTTTAGAATTTCCGCTAGAGGCTTGAAAAATGGGTTCTTTTTTCATTGACTCGCAAGAAGCAGTGGTTGGAGGGAGGTCACGTGAGGAGGAAGGAGGAGGGAGAGGGCGAGATCGCTTCACGCCTTCACACCACGCGCCCCGTGTGAGGTCTCGCCTCGCCCGCACCCTCCGACACGGATAAATCTCCCTCCCTCCCCACCCCCCCCTTCTCCAGCTCCAGGATACCTCTTTCCAGCTCCAGCGCCCGCCCATCTTACCTCTCATCCTCCTCCACTTCCGAACGGTGGCGTCTGTGATCGATCTCTCACCCAACATCGATTAGTTCAGAAGTTGGGGCGCTGCGAGAGAGAGAGAGATACGTGGCTGAGAAATATGTGGAGTTGGCAGGGGGCACCACCGGGCGGGCGGAGGGTTTGATGGGCCGGAAAAAGGGGGGCGTGGGGGGGGGGGACACTGCTCCAGGTCTTGTTAAGGAGGACTCTCTCTTTGGAGAGGATTCGTGGGGAGGGTGGTGGTGGGTGGCAGTGGGTGGGAGGGGGGGGGATGGAGATGAGGCCAAGGGTGGTTGGTTCTGGAGGGGGCGGGCGGGTGGGCCAAAACCCTCCCCCCCTCTCTCTGTACATCCTCTTCCACCCCTCGGCGAACCCTCGAAAAGTGCCGAAAGTCAGATCCGCGCACGAGAGGAGGGGGATGTGCCTTAAAGAGGGGGAGGGGGAGCGTGGAGAGGGGGACCGGGGGGAGGGGGGGGATGAGTCGGGGTTTCTGTCCGACAATGGTCGGTTTTGCCGTGAGTGGCGGGAATCCCGGTAGATGGGGTGGAAGCGGTCGCGCGGAGATTTTGAGGTCGCTTCTTCTTCTTCTCCCTGCGAGGCAGTCGTTCGTGTGCTACACGCGTGCTTTGCCATGGCGTATTAGTGTTCCTGTTCAATTCTCTAAACCTTGCGTGATACGTTCGATATTTTGCAGAAACTACTAAGGCCCATGAATTTATTCCTGGGTCTTCCTCTGGGGACTTTTCCCTCTATTTTGCCTTCAATTATGATCTTCACAAACCAATTCTATCTCAGGGTGTGACCAATCTTGGATACCAGCCATGCAATAGGGAGGGAATAGAGGATAGAGGAAATTGGTGTGGGGCGAAGACGAAATGAGAAGCATATGCTTTTTTCAGAGTGACACAGGGAATAATATTATCATGACTCTTCACTATATCTCAAGGTCTGACAGTTGCGGTAAAATAAGAGGGATACACTGTCGAACACATAGGTACATTAAATCGTTCTTTCCGCGCACAATAAGAGACCACAATAAAAATTGAGCTACACTAAATACACTCCTATAATTCATGTCACTATTTCATCTCCAAAAAACTTACACCTTTACACGGCTGGTGACCTAACAACCCCTGCCAACGCCCATGCGGTGGCTCTCGGGGTATTATGTAGATGTAGACGAAGGCCGTATTACGCGAGGCACTTAATTGGACAATTGGATGCTCAGAAATTGCTTGAGAGCCTGCACGGAATTAGAGCAGAGGCTGTTCTCCCTACTGTCGTGGCATGTTCTGCTGAACATGCATTCTTGCATTCTTGCAACTCCCCGCATTATGCGATGTTATTTTCAGTTTGAATCCTAACGTACATCAGATTGTGAAATTAGGCGCCTTTGTAAAGCGGCCGTAAGATGGAACGGGTCTGAGTATGGCAGCATTTGAAGAGTTGAAGGAACAAATACAATTTGATTAAACTGGATGAAGACCCTTCTAATGTTATGACGTATGAACCAGTCACTTAGGATATGCATTTAACTTGGCGCTCCTCGCTCACCTTTGAAATATTACTGTTCCGAGTCCATTGAGGCTTGCTTTTTCTCGGTTCTTGTAATTTACAGTGGAAAGTTGAAAGACCTCCCTCGAAGAATGTCGTATGAGAGTGAATTTGACTCGTGATGGGCGTGCTAATTGAAGCTGTGAACCTTTTATAGACTTTTGATGAACTTGAGTTCTCCAACTATCGTATGTATTGGTGGGTTCAGTTACGCCTTTTATTTAGTGTCTTTTTCCTTCATCATCGTTGGTCGTTTAGTACGAAGAGTGGTTGACTCCATCCCTCCCCCTTTATAATTTTGATTCCTTTCTGGTGGTTCTTACGTACTTACCTCATTGTGGCGCATGTGTATTTATCCCACACCAACCCATTGCGCGCCAGGGTGTGTCCAGTCCATCTGGTTCTTCATTTCTTTATCGTGTTCCGTAGGGTCCTTTTATCTCCCACACTTACGTATACTTCATCATTTATTTAATCTATCCATGCCATGTTCAACATCCTTCGCCAGCACGAGGTTTCGAATGCTCCCACTCTATTCTGGTCTACTTTTCCAGTGGTCTATGCTTCCGATATGGTTTGAGTGCCACGACTCACACGACTGTTTTGCATACCGTTTCCTCGTTCCTAATCCAATCTTCTTCAAGGGCAGTGATTATGCCGTAGCTGTGTCTCCTTCACGAACGCTTTCTAATCTTCGGCTATTCTACGCTTAGTATCCGTTTTACTTCTTCTGTCCCACGTGGTGGTACTTCCGAGGAGGGTGAAGCAATCCACTCGCGCTAATTTCTCTCCTCTGTGTGTGAATTGTGTCTTCAGCTTCTTTCCTCCTCATTTTAGGACTGTGATCTTATTTTTTTCATCGTGTGTTATTGAAGAACTTGGCCTTTTGCGTTTGGTGATATTTGAAGGCATC
Source organism: Ceriagrion tenellum (assembly GCA_963169105.1). Taxonomy (NCBI): domain Eukaryota; kingdom Metazoa; phylum Arthropoda; class Insecta; order Odonata; family Coenagrionidae; genus Ceriagrion; species Ceriagrion tenellum. The sequence continues at coordinate 120,870,058 of OY720643.1, forward strand.
ACGGTTTCCTTCTATGACTTTGATATCGTCTGCGAAGGGGAGCGAAGAGATGTTTATTTCTTCATAATTAACCTCGATATGCAGCTTTCTTTTAGCCGTGATTTCCACTTTAACGACTGCGTTTCGTGAAAGACGTGCAAAAACATGATTCACCACGTATTTTTTGCGTTGACAGAACAGAGTGAGAGAAATTTTAAAGGCTTGAATTACAAAAATTAAGTTCGTTGAAATATTTGAACTTCACCTAGAAGAGAACACTTTTGTGGACTTGTTTACGAGACTGTGACGCCATTTATCGGTTGCGGGGGTTAGCGGAGTGGCCAAAAAGCAGGGACGCATCTCTTCTGGTAGTTCAGCTAACCAGGAGTCCCGGAGGGTCAAATTGCGAGGAGGTGAAATGTGAAATTTCCAAGGCGTACACTGGAGACCTTCGGAACCATCGTTGTTACTATGATGGTCGTGGAATTCCAAAATCAAAAACTACGTGAGCGCTGAGATAAGGAGAATAATGGAAAAGCAATCTTCTTTATACCTTCTGGGCGCTAATGTCGGGAATAGAAGCGTAAGCTTTTATCGGTTTGAAAATAGTGTGTTTATTATTTTTCAAGTCATGGGACAGGGAATTATTGCTGATTATTTTTCCCGCCCAAATCTGGCAATTCATTCAACGGTGACGCAGGCATTGAATACATGTAGTTCATGAAAAGAGGGCAAATTCCATTGTAAGGGCTCGGATGACACCGCGCATCGAGTACATCGAGGAAAAAGTGTCACAGTGTGTTAAAGTGGAGATGAATGAGGACGGCAGTGCCGTTTAATGAGCTGCGTACAAGGACTGCACTGCGCCATTGGGTGACATATTTTGCCTTATGTGTTTCATCTTATGCGGACCAGAGTATTAGCTGATGCTTGTGATCATAAATCATTTTTAACTAACTTTCCTGGTGTGTCATCGATAGGTATTTCACTGATGAGGTAAAATGGATTGTTATATTGATTCTTCCTTTGATGTCTCAATGCAATCTACTGGACTTATGAAAAAGTACAAATTTCCCCTGGTTTTTCAAATTTAAATTTAAATTAACATTTGCGTCAATTTTTTCCCGGCTTCGACGAAGGACATATAAACTAAACGTAATGTGATATCGTTATCATTCTTGCTCTCGGTTACACTATAGAGTAATAATACCTGTGGCAATACTCTGTGGTTACACTGAGTATATTTTTTTATAAATTGATCAGTTTTATCCAACTCTTCTGCCGGCTTCATCAGGCAATAATGGAGCAATTTCAGGCAAAATGCGATGTACATATATCAAAGTATGATTAGCGAAGAGAAACTTCCTGTAGCATTTGTTAACATTATTTATTTTAGGTGTTTCTGGTGATTTGTGACCACGTTTTTAAATGCAAAGTGTTCGGTAATTTTTCCACTTTTATTCAGCTTACGGAGGATTCAAGCCGTGTCATAAATACATGCGTCATCGTACTGTCAACCATACGTGATGTCCTCTTGATTGAAATCGAGCAGAAAGTGAAATTTTGGTCGCTGTAATTACTGTTCTCTTAGATGCTTGCCGAACCTTTATAAAACTTGGAAATTTTTTCATAGTAATGATAAAAACATAAACATGATATTGAAATTTTGCGAACTGGAATCACAGGCAACATTTTAAGACTATCAAAGTAAGGACTGCTCTGTGACTCTAAAAAGATAATGAAATGGTGCATGGACAGATTTGTTTTTCAGGTAACTATAATTTGACAATTTTTTGGCTTATTTCTGATTGTAGTGCATCTATTTACATATTTTTTGCCAATATTCATAAAATATTAATACTGACAAAACATAGTTTTGACTGTATCCTGTATTTTTCTCAATATTCGTTCTATCAGCGGAAGGGACGAATGCTCATGGCATGTAATATGACTCTGAATTACCTGATATTCATGTATTCATCAGGAGTTTTAAATAGTTCCTTACGTTAGCATGCTCCGCAATTTGGTCGATTTACTCTGTATAACCCTCTCACCCTGAGGCATCTCCTGACGGAGTGTGACGGGAACTGTGTATCTCGTTAGCTTTCCCCTCGTGGCATTGTTCACGCTCGATTGACTTTCTTCTCTTCCCTTCTTTTTTTGATTGACTAATTTCCTTCCTTCTTTTGGTATTTCACGAAAATTTGAGGTATGATATGGCCTCTCGACGTAGGAAATGCTTGCTCGAATAATTTCACCGAGTTGTCGTTGTCTGTAAAACCGCTATTTTTGATGGTCGTCGCTAATGACGGAGAAAAAAATCAATCCTAACCTTTGAGGAGACGTTGTTTTACTTTCAGTCAATGTCATCCGTCCTATCCTATAGTAAATCAAACGTTTTGTCTTCCACAGTGTAATACGGCGGAAGACACTAAGTTTTATTTACTGCAATGTGGACCTTCCACCAAGTGAAGCTTTTTGAATCTGTCTCGAGTGTGAGTGCAGTCTTTGAGTGAGATCTTATTTTAGTGATAATATCTTCATTTTTAAATTGTGTTTAGGTGTTTCCTAATTTTCTATGATTTTCTGCATACCTTTGCAAGATTAGGATTCAGGAAGCGGAGAAATGAAACTTAAAACATAGTCGTAACGTGAAATAAGGGAGAACTTTACTTTGTCCAAATTGTGTAATAAGAGGAAAAATTTAAGGTTCAGTAATCCTTCGTAATCCTGCTCTCTCATATTCCAGACTACTTTTACCTCGGGCCTTGTATTATCTTCCTAAGAAATTATTCACTATGTCTCAGCGAAGCTGACAAAAGAAATTAACCTGTTTCTCTGCATTAGTTAGGTAGACTCTGTATTTCAAATGCGTTCTAAAATTTATAAAAAAAAGGATTTAAAAAAGAATTTTTTAACGATAGCCGGAATGCGTGTTTTAGGGCATGGGTATTTGAGGGCTCTTTGAGCAGTCAAGGATATTATTATACCCGCGCAAGTTGTCACAGCGTCATTTTGAAATTCCTGCATTGTTACGGGATATAATTTCTCCAATAAATATCTCATGTAAAGCTATAGTTCATTATTATATGCACAGTATTATGCGTAGTAATGCTATATATTTTCCCACGATGTACTAAAATAAATTTCTCTGCTTGAGAAGTCGGCTCAAAGACTCTGTTGACATTTTTCTTTTTGACGTTGAAATCTCAAGAGACTATGAAAATAACCTGCGCAAATCTTCCCCCCAAAATTTATGACGGACGTCGAGGCCAAGAATCTGGACGTCATAGTAAAATAACAATTGATGCAATTTAGCTTGTTGCTCAATCTCCATTTTGAATGTTAAAACTTTATATTTTTTCATATTTTTAATGTGGAAAAGTACAAAACTTTGGGTGAAACTTGAGGGTGTGAAAAAGTAAAAAGTTTTTTGATTAAAGTTAAAACGAGAGCATAACAGAAATTCTTCGAGCACTGGGATGGGAGAGTTTACAGGTGAGGAGGAAGAGGAGCAGGCAATGTGGGATGTACAAAATATTGAATGAGGAAAAAGCATGGATTTGTGAAGGACATAATAAGGCCAAACTTTGTGGGAAAAAATGATAACCAGTTCAAGATAAAGTGCCGATCACGAAGGACAAATGTAAAACAATTCTCCTGATTGAACAGTTCTCTATACGGGACTGGAACAACCTACCAGCAAAAATGTTTGAACCCTTCCCAAATAAATTATGTATTTAAAAAAATAGGTTAAATAAGTAGAAGGTTTCAAGGTTTATTCTTAAAACGGCTGTTTTTAATGTTACCACCAGGCCATTGGCCTACTTGTAACTGTTTAATTGTAATAATAATAATAAAACTGTGTACCTCTGACTTCCGTGAAGTCGATCGTGAAACAATCAAATGCATTAGTCGCTCAATAAAGCTAAATGTCACACCTAGACCCCGTTTCCCCCGCATACGTTTCGAGATCCTTCCTGCCGGGCGATTTTTCGTACACGGATGAAGTCGTTCCGTGCTTTATACCCTTTCGCTCTCGTAGGAGAAACACCCTTTTATCCCTTTCCACACCCTTTTCGCCCTCCGGAGCCTTTTCACGGGCACCCACGATCGCTGCTCTCCCCTTCCTCCCCTTTTAAAAGCCTCGCCCTTCACCCGGCCACCTTTTCGGCGGGGGAAATTGAGTGGGAAGTAATTATGGAAATTGATATCCGGTCGACTTGCCGCCTCCAAACCAGTATCGCCCCCCACTCTCCCGCCTCCCCCATCACAATGTGACATCTCCACGCTTCAGTCCCTTTACCGAAACCGAATGGGGGCCACTGGTGGAGGCGGGGAATGGGGATGTTTGTGTGGCGGGAGGATTCAGACTGGGGAGGGGGGGATGGGCAATGGTATTGTTGCGGGGGTGCGAAGCGAGAAATGGAAGGGTGCTGGTGCGAGTCTCCATTTAGATTGACTCTCTCGCCGTGGTGCGTGTATGCAAAGGACGCCTCTCTCTTCGCCGAAATTCGCTCGAGTCTGCAAGTGACGACTTCGCCCCGTCGTCGTGTCGATGCGGAGCCTCGTCACTCGCCCGCCCGCCCGCCCGCTCTGCTCCATGGATCGCTCCACGACTCGGACCTCTCGTCTCGTTCACCCGTATCTGATGATCGGAAGGGGGGGATGAGGGGGAGAGCCACCTCGATCAGGGTGTCCAGCACTCTGGAAAACCGGGAAGACAGGGAAATCTCAGGGAATTTTATTTTCACTGGAAATATCAGGGAAATCTCAGGGAAATATCGAATTGACTCTGGAATTTTCTGTGGTGTCAGTATATAAAACAGCAACGGAAGCCATGTGCCTTTTTCGGCAAGTTGCTAAGTCAAATTTCCCTTGCGTTGTCGCATTTTGCATTCCTTTAGTCACCGAAAGTAGGTACAATGTTTTCTATACATGTACATTGTGTTCTTATTGGTCATAGTCTATAAATCAGTGGCGCGTCTGTTGCGAAGTCAAATTTCCCTTGCGTTGTCGCATTTATCAAAATGAGGAAAAAAGTCAATTCCTTCAGTTTATTAAGTTGTTGATCATTTTATATCAATGCTATTCATAGCAAAGTCTGGCTGTAATATAACTTTGTTCCTTGAGCACCAGCATTACAATGTTTAAATCTAAGAATGTGATGTGATTTTCTCTCAAACTATTTAAAAGTTTTGTGTCTATTTTCCTCCAAATATACAAGTTTAAAAATTATCCTTACGTTTAATCACCCAAAAAACATACCGAACATTCTCTTATAATTAACGAGAAAAAATCATTTATCCTCTGGAAAAATAAAAATTATGACAGGAAATCTGAGGGAATTTTCAAATGCCCATCTGCTGGACACCCTGTCGATGTGAATAAACGCCGTCTCACGCTTCCCGGTATCTTTGGTTCAAAGTTGGTGGTGGTGATTGGCCGGGCGCACTGTGATGCTCAAGTAGAATTTTTAAAAAATCGCAACTGATGGGTCGTTAAGATCTCTCATTATGAATCAGAGGTCTACATTGAAAAAAGATCATATGGACGTGTAATTGCCGATGCAAAATGGCGGTAAACGGTATATCCCACAGATTGTTAATGCTTCCATAGATGTATTTATTCTAGTTCATTTCCTCCGTATTTGGTTGAGAAATTAAGTTATATTTAGAGAAGTAACGAGAAATGGTGTGATAACAGTGTAATATTATGTAATTTCAATTGAATATATTCGTCTTGCGTTAATAGGTAATTCTTGATGTGCTGACTTACTGACTGATTCATTTGATCATCAACACCCGTTAAATTTTGCCTCGAGGTGTGCGAATGTTCCTCATTCATGCCGAACGTTAATGTTATATTAGATTTTTATTTGAGTCAAAATAACGAAACCTTTGGATTCGCTGTGATTCAAATTTCTATCAATAAATTTGAATCCGTTTTGAAAATTTGTTTCGTACTGTTCTATAATTATTTATTCCACCGTCGCTAGTGGTCATTTTTCTATTTCAGCGCATGTGGTGGAACTCGGTATTAAATTTTAGAATATTGTGAAGGGTATTAAAGCCTTTACTATTTTTTCACTGCATAATTAGCTTTATTAGAGTGAGATGACCGTTAAAGAATGACTTATTGACGACGCATTTGGTAATAAATAGATATTGTGATCTTCGCATATTCTTTTACCGTATGCACCCTTGGAATGCTTGAGTTTAATCGTAATTTGTGCTCTGAATGAGTGCCAAGGTATCTTTCCATTTGTCACTGTATGTAAATGCTGAATGCAATTGGAGTCTTGCTTCATTAGGGATAGAAGTGGTTGGAGGTACGGAAGGGAATTTCCTATGGTTTCAAACGGAAAGGATCTTTCTTTTCTCATTTATACCCTACTCTTCCTTTTATTGACCGAAAGATTTTCTTTTTGGGACAATTTCTGGGTATTGGAAGCATGAATGATGGGTTTAAAAATCTTATAATTTACCAATGATGCCAATCACCGGTAAAACTTGCCGTCAACCTTAAGAAAAATGAATGGTCTGATGCCACCTCGGCGAATGCTGTTAGTTAAGTCTGTTAGGGGTCTCCACCAGGTCAACCCCTGCTTTTATGACGACGTTTTGGAGTGCGTCAGCCATCGTCGAGGCTGATTCTGTGACTTTTTACTAGACTGCTACGTATTCAGTCGGGTATCTCTAGTACCCTGAGCCATGGGACACCTGAGTCATGGTCAGTATACACCGATCCAGTCGACGGTCACGACATTCACCCCTTAAGATGGTGGACGACTCGTTATTCGTAACGTAGCCAAGAATGCCGAGTTTGACCCGGTGGAGAACCCAAACCGACTTCGTGAAAAAATTCTTTTCACATGTCCATTAATTTTCGACGAAAAATAGGTATTTTTCTGGGATGCACTAGCCTGATATACCAATGATCTTTGGATGAAGAAGATGGATCGCGGGTAGAAAACGGTTCCACATACTTGATTCTTGTTTTTTTAAGGCCCAACGATGATGCCTGCCTAATTTGAGTCAGTCGTGTGTGCAGTAATCAAGAAAATGGAATAGTTGAAGAATGATTGCCAACTTATCGTAATAAGCGGAGTTGTCGGAGCCGTTGAATGTCTCGGCGATGAAATCAGTAGTCGGCATAGACGAAGGAATGATAGTATGCCATCCAACATGAGGCGGGCCGATGTGAAGAAGTTGACGAGTTCGTTATTTTCCGGAAACTATTCAAAACCCTCAGCTCAAGCCATTTATTTGAGGTGGTCCGAGGGAGATAGTTCCCTAGTTACAAAAGAGACCATATTCGAATTATAAGTTTTAATTTCACCAGCTGTAGGACTCATGAAAAAAATATTGCATCAATAATGGTGCAATAATATAGTTTTATATGACAGATATGGCAAGTAATTAAATGAAAATATCCAAATAAGTCTTTAACTTCTCTCATTTTTTTCGCGCGGTGCGTTTGATACTCCTTCAAAAGGGAAGGTTTTTTGTGATACCCAAGAACCGACTACGGTGACAATATGATTCATTTTCACATATATTTGAGAAAACATACAAACTACACGCCGTTAGTTTTTTGACGACATCTAAGTGTAGGTAATGCCTCATTAGTTCAATGTGGTCTCTCTGGAGTGCATAGACGTAGTATTTCCCATGTAAAAGGGCTGGTATTTTTTGGCAAATATCTCTGAAAGTAATGTGGTAAGGGGTTGAATTTTTGGTGTCATTAGAAGGGTGTGATATTTTTCTTTAAAATGAAACCCAATTCATTGATTTCTAAGTAAATTGATATTTCGCTCAAACTGCCTTAAGCTCCACCCTAACGCAGACGCTCTCTCTGAGGAACCTGTACCGACTCGTTAGTCCTCTCATTTCCCTCCATTCCACTCATTGAGCGTAGAGGAGGAATTGGTCGTGTGTTCGCGTTGTCGCGTAAGGACGGCACAGAAAGGAGGCTCCAAGGGAGTGGCGATTATGTGTCATCCCTTATGGTTTTTACTTCTCGCCGTGGAGAGGTTTACTGCTTAAAGGGGTTTTGTGTCGACGGTAGGGAATAAACGTCTCTTGTGCGACGATGGGACATGGCTCTGTGCGGTCTTGCGAAGAGAGAGCCCTTCGGGTGGGTAGTAGTGGTGGTGGTGGGAAGAGGAGAGAGTGTCGGCTAGTGGACTGAATGAGCCGTTATCTCTTGCACGCGAGGAGTGCCGAAGGAGGAGGAGGGTAAGAGAAGGGGGAGTTGGTGGAAGAGTGAGGACGAAAGGAGTGGAGAGTTGATGTGTGTCCGTTGATGGGGAAGTGGCCCCTCGCTCTCGCTGGAGGACCCTCACTGGTCCTCTCCTGTGAAGCCACACCACATCCACCCGCCGTGGTGGTGGTGGTGCTGCTGCTGCAAAGTCGGCGGCCTGGAGGGGGGGGGGGAGTGAAGGTAGGGGAAGTGAGAGAGGTGGGGGGGGAGGGAGGGATGAGAACGCTTTTTAGAGCATCCTCGGAGAGGGGTAGTTTTCCCTCCTCCTTCCCTGTTTCTCTCATCCCGGGGGATGGATGGGGAAAGAGTTAAGGAGAGCGTGTTTGTCGTTGAAGAGGAAACGAGATCGCGTGGGCGGGAATAACTTTTTCCCGTTTTTTTTTGTTCCATTCATCCCGTTGTAGAATCCTTCGCCTACCTTGGAAGAGGTGTGTCGTGAAATGGAAGTTCTACGGATGCGAAGCGAAGGATTGGTTGAGCTAAGAAAGTATTCAAGAATGAAAATAGAAACAACTGTCGTATCGGAGGAAAATTGAATTGCCGATAAGGAAGAAATGCGATAAAAACATTCGTGGGGGATGTTCCGTTAAGTTGGCGCGAAGACTTTGATCATTTGAGTGCAGGAAGGGGAGGGATGGATGATTTCGAAATTTGGGTGCCTAAATCTGCATGAATTTACATATTACCCTGCAAGCCACCTCGGTAGTTGGCAGGGGCAGAGTTCTCTCAAACATGAACTATAATGTACTAGTAACTTTCACAGATATGCACTGCACTATAGGTGCGCGACCGATGTTATGGAAACTATTTGTATTGATGTATATTGCAACTACGAAAACGGAATACAAGAATCATGCAGTGGTCATGCGAAACGTGATGTTAGTGCTATGAGCTAGATTAGGGAACAAGCGCTAGGGATCAAATCATCTAATAAGCTACACAACCTGTTGACTAACCTACTTCTAAGTGTCAGTAGCAGTCATTATGATCTCTAATCGATAGCGGGAAAAATTACATTTTTAACCTGTCAGTTCTGCTATTTCCCTAATATAATTCTCATGATCTGATCGACCTTAGTATGCTCGAGTCCGTATATTATCAGTAACTTAGCATGACAGTAAATTTGTTGTGAATTTACATAAAAGTCTAATTTTTAATCGACGGTCGGAAAGCGATTCCTATTCCAGTTATTGCAAGAGGTCAGTAACACTAACGAAACTAATATTACGGCCTATTTCTTATCTTGCTGATCTTCTCTTCACGCGTTCTCTGTTTTTAAGCCCACCTCATGAGGATCCCACGTACTGTTAGCGTATTCCAAGTGAGGTCTTACGAGGGAGGAGATTTAGCTAATTTTTCTGACTTAATCGTCACGCTTACCCAGCACTCTTCTAACAGATCCCCACTTAGACTGGCTTGCCCAGTAATTTCCGGACTTTGTTTTTCCCGCCAGAGATCATTAGTTAACTCCGAGGTATTTCAAAGATTATCCAGTCTTATTGGGCATGCTGTATGTCATTGGTGTATTGAGGAGAGTTTTTCTTGGAGTTCATTGCAACTTATTTTTTCAAATTTTATTCCTACTGCCACGCATCGCCTACGTTTGCATTGCAAGGAAGTCCTTCTTTGGCGCTTCCTTTTCAGTTTTGCTATGTGATTATCGGTTCACTGCGTCGTCGTCTGCAAATAGCCGAAGCTTTCCGTGTGCAACCAATGTCGTTATATATGTAAAAAGAAACAAGTGGACCTTTGGCACTCCCTTGTGGGACCCCCTAAGTGACACTTGAACCCGATTAGAGAACGTGCCGTCTAAAACACCCAATTATTTGCGATCGCTTGGGAATTCTCTAATCCAGGAAATTGTGTCGTCGTCTATATCTTAAGATTTTAGTTTAATGAGTAACTTTCTACGGGGCACTTAAAGTAAATGCTTTCTTAAAGACGAGAAAAATTGCTTCTCGGTATCTTCACCGGAGACTGAAATATCGTAAGAAATCAGTGCTCATTGAGTTTCGCAAGACCTTCCCTCTCTTAACCCGTTTTGTGTTTGTATTCGCTAGCTCTGCTCATGGAGTTTTGTAATTAATGAGCTTACAATAGTATGCTCAAGGACTTTTCATGAGATAAATGTTTGGGATATCGGTCGGTATTTCGATGTCTGTTCGTTATCATCACTTTTAAGTATGGGCAGTTTACCAGTCTTTGGGTACTACGTGTTTCTACTAAATATTATCTGCAAGTAACGAGCTATTTCAGGAGCTAGTTCTCTGTAGACACGGGAAGGAATATCTTCAGGTGGTGACTGATTTTACAAATTTTCTATTCCACAAGCACAAATAGGCGGTGTCGGTCTCCGGTAAAGATCATCTACCGTAAAGGATGTATTCTGAGAAGACATAGTGAACGTATTTTGAAAGTTATCGTTTGATAAATAAGTTTTTTTATCGAGTGGATAATTGCCATTTCTGTGATTCATTATTCATTAAATTAGTTTTGTCCGAACTTTTTGTAAATACTTTTACCTTAATCGCTTCTCGGTGGATTAACTGTTGATCTAATGCCTTGAACTTACCTTTATGACCGGAATGCTTTTGGGTTATCCTGTTGCTGTTCTATAAGTGTTTTCCTTTTAGCCCTTGAATGCGTTCCAAATAGCTTCCTTCTAAGTAGTGGAGCTGACAATGTATAGTTTTTCAATTATTGTCTCGCGATCATCATTGGACAAATCTACACGGAGTTGATTCATTTTGGCGTGGCATGCTTTCTGTCGCATGGACGATTTTATCACCTCCGCATTATAACGCTGTTCTCTTTTGTACTATACTTGGAATTTATTTTGTGATTCCTGAATGCACGATCGAAAGGCAGCTTTCCATGTACTGGGTGTGGAGGCTTGGAACTAAATGGCCAGTGACGAGGAAGTGTATGCAAGAATAGAGGAGGGAAAAAACACTAAGTTCACTACCAGGAAAACATGGTCCTTGTAGAGAGGCCACTTCAAGACGACTAATTTGTTGGGAACATAGAAGAGAACGTTCCTCGAGGTAGACCGAGGGGCAAATGCAAGGGACACGTGAAGCGGGACATGAAACAGAAGGGCCACTAGCAGATTGAAGGAGAAAGGAGGGGGAAAAAGTAGAACAGGGTGACCAGGACTCTGGAAAACCGGGAAATCTCAGGAGTTTTATTTTCACTGGAAACATCAGGGAAAATATCGAATTGACTCTGGAATTTTCTGTGGTGTCAGTATATAAAACAGCAACGGAAGCCATATGCCTTTTTCGGCAAGTTACTAAGTCAAATTTCCCTTGCGTTGTCGTATTTTGCATTCCTGTAATCACCGAAAGTAGGTACAATGTTTTCTATATTGTGTTCTTATTGGTCATAGTCTATAAATCAGTGGCGTAAAGAACGTGACTTTATCGGCAAGTTGCGAAGTCAAATTTCCCTTGCGTTGTCGCATTTATCAAAATAAGGAAAAAAGTCAATTCCTTCAGTTTATTAAGTTTTTGATCATTTTATATCAATGCTACTCATAGCAAAGTCTGGTTTTAATATAACTTTGTTCCTTGAGCACCAGCATTACAATGTTTAAATCTAAGAAAGGGTGGTGATGTGATTTTCTCTCAAACTATTTAAAAGTTTTGTGTTCATTTTCCTCTAAATATACAAGTTGAAAAATAATCCTTACGTTTAATCACCCAAAAAACATACCGAACTTTCTCTTATACTTAACGAGAAAAAAATCCATATTTCCTCTGGAAAAATAAAAATGATGTCTGGAAAACCTGGAAATCTCAGGGAATTTTCAAATGCCCAGCTGCTGGACACCCTGTAGAATTAATGGCTACAGTCAACCAATCTTGGGTTTGAATGATGATGGTTCCAGCCATAACCCTCCTGACGTTTTTTCCTGACGCTTGAAAGGGCGCCTCCGCCGGTTGGATTCCGTGAAGGGGACTCTGACTCCCCGTGCACTTCTTTCCGTCCGCGTCTCGCAGCAGAAGGGGATGATGATGTGAAGGGTGGAGTGGCTGTCACGAAGGGTTCTGCCTCTCTCTCATCCCCCCTCATATCCTCAGAGACCTCTCTCGTTGCCGTGCCCCTACTCCTCGAGAGAGAGAGAGAGAGAATCTACCGAGGAGTGGTCCATTTTGCTAGGGGGAGGGGCAGGGGAGGAGAGCGGATTGTTCGGGGGAATGGAGGATGAAATTCAGGGGAGGCAATATCTTTGAGAATTTTTAGTTTGGCCAACACTGCCATTTTTTTGTTTCGCTGAATTGAAATGTTCTCGACTTTTTCGAAAATAATTTTAAGCATGAAATGATATTTTATGACTGTGGTTTGAACAAATTTAATTGGCCATTCTATCAATAAATGTTTTCCACGTACCGTAGTCCAATTCGTCACGCCGAAAATCTCATTAAAACACCGTGAATGGCCAGTCTTCCCCAATTGTGTTTCCATAGCAAATAAAAACTTCCAGCGGTATGTACTATTACTTTCAAAAATATCGTTACACCCACCCCCATTTTACGAGCTTGATTGAATGGGGCCGAGTAGGAAAAATCTTTTAGTTGGCACACGGGGCTGGCTGCGGCCTCTGCTGGGAAAACTTTACGCCGCCGAGAGACGACGAGGAAGGGCGAGTAGCAACATATCTAGCGAAACTGGAGTCAAATATACTCCGGAGTAAACACCCCTGCGGAAGGAATTTCTTCAAGAAACTCTCGTCCACGCATCGGAGCTGATCGCTGCGTTTTCTATCGGGCTTCGCCTCGACTTTGCAGTTCGCTGTATTTTCATTTTAGTAACTTCCGTTTCTGAGCTTTGAGGGACTGGAGAAATAGGTCGCTGTGACATCGGAGAATGAGGTGGTGTTCAAATCTTCATCGGTGACTTTTTTTGCAATGAGCAATTGCATGTGGAACGGGCGTGCGAGAACTCCAAAGATGCGATCTTTACATCAACACGATGCGTGAGGTTGCCATGAGATAGAAAGAATTTTGCAATTAGTTATTAATATTTAAGTCTACATAAATGATATGCATCTAGCTACTCAGCCACACTTTTTTCTCAGCCCGGGATGAACTATTAAATGAACGCGGGAGTCACCAATCGTTTACTTCACCATTTAAATTTCTTAATTAAGAAACAAATGCGTGTCTTGTTTCTCTCGTACGCTCCCGTCGCGTCCGTAGAGATGTAGTGTGTCAATGTAAGCCATGCTTTCGCAGGGGCCCTCCTTTTTATGCTTCTATATTCATTCGCCGATAGATGTCAGCCCGCAGATTTGTCGCGAACGACGATGTCGCCAACGCCTGCGTGCGAACCACGGAGTAGGATAAGGAGTACGATCGGGATAGGGGAAAAGGGGAGGAAAAGAGCCCGGATGGTAAGCAAGGGAAGAGGTTTTCAACTTTCCGATAGAGGCGCTGTAAGTGCACGGAAGTCTCTCTTGGTCTCTCTTTCCTGAAGTTAGCGTGGCGTAAATGTTTTCGCTTGCATATGCATTTTTGTACGAGGTTATTCTGTCTAACCCCAGTTATCATACGTATTTCCATCGGTTGAATTGCTGTTAATAAGTATGAGATAGTTTTTTTAATCTTGTTAAGATTTTTTTCCCTTTGTTTGGGTCGTCTTTTCTACCGCGTAATGATCTAATCCAAGTACACCTGACTTTCTGCTCTATGAATTAAATTATGATCGGCGATGCGATCCTTTTTCAGATCCCGATGGATATTAGTGGTTGTTGGTAGCTTTGCGTTGTTCTTTGGAGTTCTACGTGAGATATTGCATATTCATCGGGATTGCTCTAACGCATAACCAATTACCGGCCTACATAAGGGTAAATCCATTTCAATTCGGATATGAACGTTAGCTCTTCCTTCCGAGCGGATTAATAGGCGGCAGTGTTTGTATATTTGTATCTGTTACTACTTAATCCCACAGTTTTACATTGTATTCGCATTTATCTGCCCAGTTATTTCAGCTTCTTTGGTGTCCATTATGTTCCTTTAGAGCCAGTGTCGTCCGGGTGGGCGTGGCACATTTGTTATGGGAATGTATTCCTGCGATAGCTGCCTTTTCCTGCATTTACATTCGTAGACATCTTCGGAGTTTGTTTTTCAAGGGTCTATGGTGATTCTACCGAGCGAAAATTTCGTTTCCGCTGGTCTGGTGCATAGAAATCGGTGATATAATTACTATAGGTACAGCACGGCCCAATGCCTTGCTGGGACCTCCCTTCGCACAGTGGCGTCGCGTTGCGGATTTTTTTGGCATCTGTTCCTTGCTAATCCCCCGTCCCAAAATTTCACTATGGCGATCGCCCTCCTATATCCTACTCCGTGGTGCGAACCTTTCGCGCAGTTTCCAACCAATTTAAGGTTATCCGAGCGAAATAGTTCCCTAGTCATAATAGAGACCATATTCGAATTATACATTTTAATTTCACCAGCTATAGGACACATCCATTAAATATTGCATTATTAATGGTGCAATAATATAGTTTTATATGACAGAAATGTTAAGTAGGTAATTAAATGAAAATATCTGAATAAGTCTTTAACTTGACTATTTTTTTTCGCGCGGTGCGTTTGAAGCTCCTTCAAAACGGAAGGTTTCCAAGAACCTACTGCGATGACATTGTGATTAATATTCAAATATAATTGAGAAAACATACATACTACACGGTGTTATTTTTTTTACGACATCTAAGTGTTAGAAATATCTCATTTTGTAAATAATGTCCCTCTGGAGTGCATACACGTACCATTTCCAATGTAAAAGGACCGGTATTTTTTGGCAAATATCTCCGAAAGTAATGTGGTAAGGGGTAGAATTTTTGCTGTCATTGGATAGGTGAGATATTGTTCTTTAAAATGAGACCAAATTCATTGATTTCTAAGTGAAATGATTTTTCGCTCCAACTACCTTAAGCGCACGCTTCGATCGAAATGCGTACTTGTGAACCAGGTGTAACTTGTATTTCCTAATTAGTATTCGCTGACCTTAAGTGGTGTTTCGCGAGTAACCAAGCAAAGATAGAATATAGATTGTATATCGGTGCACAGCTGTAGAATATTCCTTCCGTCCTTTCATTTTGTATGTAGGAGGGTATTGGTGGACACGTCTAAACCTATTGAAATCCCGTGTTTTTCGTCATCGCTGACGTGGGATTCCTGTCCCAGGAAGTCCATATTCAGGCCGCTCTCAGATCCTTGCATTGGAGTAGCAAAGCCCCATCGTGTTATACATTGCGACCTCCATAGTTTGAATGGTGAGAAATTTGAATGGGCAATCAGCGTTGCATTGTCCACGGATGCTGCTCGGTTGTCCAGGTACGCGAGTTGTTTTTTTTAATATGCTCTCGTGCACGCCCACGCGCACGAGATGCTGCGAAGAGACCCCGGGAGTGTGAGGCCTCGTGAGGAGTGTCGCAAGAAAGCCCTTCTCCATTCTGCCTCCTCCTCTTTCTTCCGTGAGTGTCCCGTGGCGATGGCCTTCTGCTCCTCCATCGATTTTTGAGCGTTTTTGTCGCGCTACGGAAGAGCGTCGGAGAAATTTTGTCGTCTTTCGAGTGCGTGCCGTGTATTTTTCAAGAGTGCTCTGAAACTCATTTTGTACTGATAGCGTGTGTCCAGTTGAATCAGAATGGAGCCGCTTTGTGGATAGGACGATGCTAAAAATTAGCCGATGGATGTACTCGTGGAGAGGAGAACTGTGGTGTCCGTTGAGAAAGTTCTTCACTTGAGAGCTCGACGGAATATATTAATTTTTTTAACGGCTACAACTTGTCATTCCCTGCGCTAAATTAAATAAATTTGATTGTTTCAGGCTTGATGAAGTGGAAGTGAAAGACGTCGATCTAGAATAATGAAAATCTGCACTTTTCCACCCTTAGTTTATAATGGCAGATTAAAGTTAAGTGTGGGGAAGTACAAATGTTGATCACTCAGAATGCGAGGTTTAAGTTTGCCTCAATGTAATATATTCGAATAAGTTGTCTTTTCTTGCAGATCTTTAGCCTATTATTTTTATTGGTGACGATATACATGTTTGTAAAATATGCTTAACTGCACCGCCGTTTTCACTTGCCGAGCTTTATTAGGTTATTCTAATCCGCCTCGATGTTAGTGAGTGTGCTGGCGTATTTTCTTTTGAACTTAAAAATGGGCGACGAAGCGATATGCGAGAACATTAAAGTCGGAAATAAGCTTAGGCTCTAGATATCTTATGCGGCTTTCGCCTAAAATTATTGTTATGACGGCATTGGGAGAATACCTAATGTTTTTAGAGATAGGATGTACGGTTTTGTTGCTCTCTTTCGGGAAATGTGCTTCAGTTCGTATTTAATTTTAACAGCCCTAGATACAGCCAATATTCTCTGGACATGATACACTGGACATCGGCATGTAACAAAATAGATGGTCATCGATAGCAAAGTTCGTGAAACACGTTCGGGACTCAAACCCGCGATTTCCGAAGTAACGGGCGATGACTTAAGCCTGCCTCCATCAAGGCAGCTGACAAGTTAATCGGACTGTCGATTAAAGAAATCTCATGGCGTGATCGTTAACAACTCCTAAAAATCTGGTGAATCTGGAAAGAAAATTAGCATGACATCCCTTGATTTCAAGAAATAATTCGATAACGTTTCTCACGAAAAAACTTAAATTCAAAATGTAATCATGCGGGATAAACCTAAAATTAGTGAATCGGATTCGTGACATTTTTAGCGATCGCAAGCTTCAAGTAGTTATTGATGGTATTTACTCTGCTTTGGATAGAGTGACATTCAGCGTCCCACAAGGAAGCGTTATCGGCACCATTTTATTCACCATTCACAGAAACGAAGTTTACGAGCTGAGCAGTAAACTTCGATTGTTTGCACGCGATGCAGTCATCTACCGCGAAATTAGCCCAGATGCAGTCTTAATAGTCCCATAACCGGGCATCAATTACTATAGGTACCGGTAGTGGGAGCGTAAACTAAATCTTAGTAAATGCGCTGCAGTACACTTCTTGCGGAAGTCGTCAAAAGAACGGCATATCTGCACTATAGGCGGAGTGCGCTTAAGGTCGTTATATGAAGTCAAAGACTTAGGAAACACTTTGACTTCAGACCTATCGTGGGGAACACACATACGAAGCATATGCGACACATCCTTCAGGGAAATTAAATGTTTAAGTCTATATTCGGAAGGCCCTTTGCTAAAAAACTGAAAGAGAGGTCCTCTTCGCTCTGGTTTGGCCACGCCTGCAATACACCATGAGCATTTTGGACATTGGACAGGAAGACTTGACCCGTAAAATAGATGAGATACCAAGAAAAGGAGCGCGATGTGTTAAAAACTGCAACGAGCGAACATATTGTGTTACACAGGTTTTTAGAGGGACTGGTTGGGACACGCTAAAGACTCGGAAGTTACATGATCGGCTTCATTTGCCTGAGAAATCAAAAACAGTCGTGTTTTAAGTGGTCTTAATAAAAACTGAACTCTACTTTAAGTACTCCCTGTACACACTTCACCTCCCTATAACCTTACCTTTTACACGGCTGTGCCCCTAACTTTCCCTGCCATACCCACCCATGCGGCGGCTTGCAGGGTGACAGGTAGGGTAGAGTTGTTCCGAATATGGAAACTGTCGATATTTAGGTGAATATAGAGTATAACACGTATCATGTATGGATTTTTGAGATTTTTTTCACATTTGTTTCTTTTTTAAAGTATTTGGCGTAATTGCTTGTGTCGAGAAATAAAATATTCTCTATTAATTGTTTGCCTTAAGTGATGGTTTCTTGCCGTTTTTCCCTGTACGTTTTCGCAAATCCTTCCTACGCGGTCCTCGAAAACACCGTGCAGGAATTCTCTCCCATATGCTCCGCTGTGTGATTATGACTCGTAGTTTGCCGCTTCCGTCTCTCCTCCCGAAACCCGCCGCGGGCGAGGCTGTGTGGCGTTGACGCTCGAAAGGCGTTGAGGCGTCTCGTTTGGGTTCTTTACGCTTTCCGTTCGCCTCGTGGTTCAGAATTGAACGCATTTCAGCAAGGTCTCTTCTCCGGCTCATACATTTCCTCCATTCGTTCTCACTTTGAAGTTTGTCACTTTAAGGATTTCCCATCCATCTCAGGTTAGTCACTCGAATAAGGGTTGCCCACTCCGATCGGGAAATGGTCCTTTTTCTGCGGATTTGGGTTTTCCCTCGGTTAAGGTTGTCGGCAATTTGTTCCTCACCGCGATTCGACTTGTTTACATTGATTTAATATCCCTTCCCATGAAGAGGAGCTGTAACAAGTGTTTCGAAAAGAACATTTTGCAGTTTTTTTGGTTTCTCGTCGATCTTTTGAACTTTCGTGCCATATACTTATCATGCTTGACATTAAAATCTTTGACACTTGCCCTTTTCGGAGAGTGTGCTTTTTTCGCACTATAACGGATAGGTTACTCCTATTTTTGTGAGAATTTGTTTTTACCGAAGGCGTCTTCAGCATACTTATAAAAATCTCCCAACTTCTCATCGATTGTGGTGCGGCGGTATAACGAAAACAGTTGCTGTCGTATTGATTAGAAAAGAAATAGTGTTATGAAATTCGTCTGGGAAATGCGCACCGAGTGAGCGCACCGAGTCGCACGAGGAGCGAATGATGCTGTGACGAGCGTCTATGAATATTTTAGTGCCTCAATTTTATCATTTTCTCTTTTTATTATTGCCGGCGGCTGGTGTCTGAGAAGTGGTCTTACTTTCTGTGCGTCTTTTGTGTGGCTTTCCGCTGTGTAACATGCTTTGTTTCGATTTTATGCGCAAGAGTTTAACTGATCATTCAGATGTATACACTTCAATTAAATGCTTCACATTTCAGGTGACTTATGGCTTCAAAAGTTTTTATTTTGTCGTTCATATGTATGTTGCATTTCAACGGAAAGCGCTTATAAGCAGAGACCTTAAGACTTCTTCAAAATGTATTGATTGGTGTTCTGCTAAGGAACCCCGATTGAATGTGAACTAGATTACCTAGCAGCCTTAATCATTAAACTTTTCTTCCCTTCGTCATTTCATCCCAACTACTCCGACGGCGGTACGGTCAGCCCCTTTTATGTTTAGGAAATCTTGACCCTGAACAGGGTTTTCTCCTATCTGGTGGTGTTTTCGTTTGTTGTTACCTGTTTTAGAGTAATAAGTAATATGCTGTTTTCTGGATAGTGTGATGTAAATAAATGAAGATACGACATGTTATTGCAAAAAATTCGTGGTGGTATGTATATTGGAAAAATTGAGACTATTATGCAATCCCACGGGAAAATTTTTCACTTATATTAAATAAAAAGTCTTCAGTCGGCATTGAGTGACTGAGAAATTTGAATCACTTCGAAATGCAGTCACTGTTTCATAAAGATCCAGCCGGTTGCGTTTCATATCCTCGTTTAACGTTCAATGATACTCATATTCAGGACATGGCTTTGATGAACTAAGGACTGTTGGATTTGGTTAGTTTTTAACTCTAAGATTGTTGAGCGTTAACTGGAGTTAGATTTTCTGTTGATTACCCTTTTCATTTCTCACTTAATCATTTTTCCTTATCCACTCGCCATAACCATGCTGCTGTAATATTTATCAGGATCTGTTCAGTCAAATTTTTTGTGTATTAGGCTACCGTACTTTGACAGCTGGGTGACAGTTTCGAGTGGATGGCAGATGGTTGCTGCGTTGAAGTCCTTCTCTTCTAAGCCTCTAATCCTCCGCCCGTGGTGTACTGGTGTCTCTCTCTGCACCGGTGCGGAATGGTGCTCAAAACAGCGAAACGATATTTTACACCCACGTGTGCGTCAAACGTGTTCAAGCGGCGATTTAGAGTGGTGGCAGGAAACGATCTGTGTTCTCCTCAAAAAGAAGTGAATGCCCTTATCGACGGCATAGGTGTTCAAACTGGTGTGCAATTGGAGTGCCTGCTCGTACACCAGCTGTGCTCGCCGGGATTTTATTCGTGGAAAAAAGTGTTATGCGACCGACGTTGCCGGTGTTTATGTAATCCGGTTATTCTCATGGTCGAAGCTTCATGACATGACGAAACGGAGCGCTTTGAGCTGCCACGAAGGCTTACTTGTTGGCTCTAGATTGACTGAAACGTTGTACGTGTCATGTCAATTCTCGGCATTTTTGGAGACTTCTGGGGAGGTGAGGTACGAGGTTGAGTGTTTCCCGGAATCGAGACAAAAAGACGACCGTTGGAGAGAATTTCAGGCTTAGCTTGTTGGAAATGCTTCATCTCCGTAGTTGTTGCAGAAAACACTGTTGTAAACGACGAAACCGATCACTGAAAGAATTCTGGCGGTCAAATTAGAAATGATTATCTGAAAGCCCTCTTCTTGAAATTTACTCTGCATTTCGAAATTTGTTATTCGTGATGTTATATTTTGTGATTCTGGATTTGCCTCCTGGCTTGATGATGGTTATGCGAATAACTGAACGTATTACGTACGCAATAAATCAAAAATGGGTTAGTGCTCGTCTCACTTGACGTGTTGTTCGGAGTGTGATCATATTTTTTTTAGATGACTCCTCAAGTTTGAAATCGACTCCAATTTGTCTTTCAAATAATTTATTCCCCCCGTAAGTATTACAAAAGTACCAATTTTTATGTTTTTCCTCGATGTATTTGGAAGACTTGATAGGATCTACAGCCTTTGAATACGTCTCGCATGATCCTTCCCAAATCCAAAAAGATAACTTCGCATAGCAACTTTTTTTAAGCATTCGCGGGACATTCTACTTCGGAATACTGTCATTAACAGAATTGTTCTTACTTATGCAAACAAATGGTGCTTTTTTATCTGCTCTACAACTGGTCGATTGGGAGAAGCATCCTCCAAGGGACTTGCCTCCAGCACCAATCAAAGAATATCATTCACAACATTGCTATCGCCGGTTGCGGAAGTGGAGCGGCTCGGGAGTGAGCCCTCGGCTTAATGACGGTCATTAGCCCCTCCCTCATTGGTTCGCTATTATACGCTACACGCAAACAATTGGTGGAAGTAATAAGCGGTGTGGTTAGCCTTTGTGCCTCTCCCCCTCATTACTACTCACCCTAGGCGCCCTCCGCACCCGACCTCCCAAAAGGGGTCTCTCCCCGTCCATCCCCCTTTTGCCCTCTGGGCGACACCAGTAGGGGTTCCTTCCTTCCCCCTCATCCTCGTCATCATCTCGGCACATCGCACTCCCTGTTATCCCATCTCGTCAGGTTCCCTATCTCGCTCCATCCTCCACCCATCAGGTTTTCTCTCCGGCACTTCCGTCCCCATCCCCACGGGGATCCCACCACCACCCCAGGGTGGTCCTTACTAGTTCCTTCTCCCGGAAGTAAATCGGTGGCGGCCCTCCCCGATTGTCACCCTTAGATTGCCCTCGATAAGCCAATCCCCCCTCGTCGCTCGCTCCCCCATACGAGACCATCGTCTTCTCCTCCGCATTAATTCTGCCGGCGTGCACCCGATTCCTCCTCGGTGGGCGTGGCACCGCGTGCGTGGTTTTGAATAGGGGTCGCTGGCTGGTGGGCTGGTTGGCCGGGAAAAGTTTTCGGAGTGAGGGGATGGTGGTGGTGGGTGGCGTTTCACGGGAGACCTAGCCGTGTCGCGCGGGGGACCCTAGGGGGGATGGAGTGCTCTGCAACCCCCCCTTCATCCCCCACCCCTTCCCCTAGAAATATCCCTTCCGCATCACTCAACTCTGCTCATAGAGTTTTAACTTCCCGCAGAGCTCACTCCCCGTCATCGTCCTATCTTCGCATCTTCCCTCCATTATGCTCGTCCTATCCTCCCATTCTGCCACCGTCTCTCTCTTCCTTTCCCTCCCCGTCCCATTCGACCCATTCCCCCCCCATCCCGACCCCGGAATTTGCTTTAGCCCTCCGCGATCTTATCGACCAACGTTCAGCCTTTCGAACCAATTGCCCGGAGAATGCGTGTTTGCTATGGTTTTTTTGTGTGTGCCTGTGTATTCGCGTGCGTTCTTTTCTGTTAAATGCGTGCGTGTGATTTGGTATCGCGTCTTTGGCTTTGGTAGCTCCCCGCTTGTGCTCAATGTCAATCAGTTTTTCTTTCGGGGGAATTCTTCGCTTTGCTCGCGTCTTTTGTTCCTTTGCCTCTGCCCCGAATCGGGAGATGGCCGAGTGGGTGGGTGGGTGGGTGGCCGGTGGAATCCGTCTCTGCGGTCTATTCTTCCTCCTCCTCCGACTTTCTTTCTGCTCGCCTTCTCCCTTTCTTATATACTCTCCTTCCGCTGTCCTACGCGCCCTTTTTCACTTCTCCTCTCATTCCCTTCATATTGTTTGCTCGTCCTTTATTCCTTCTCTCATCGGATCATCTGCCAGAGTTTTATTTTGTCTGCGTGTCACCTCTCGGCCTTTTCTTTGTAGTATTGTCCGGAGATTTATCGAGAATATGTGCCTCAATATTTAGTGTAGTCATTGCTTTCGGGTGTACATCTTGTCGCACGTTTTACTTCCGTTGTTCGTATTGTTGTATATAAATTATCGCTGTCGTTAGCTCTCTAGGCAAGAACTGTAGTTGATGTGGCCTAGTTTCGAAGGAGTTTCTAGTGATAGGGGCTAATTGAAGTGAGAGGTATTTAGCCAGAGTGTAATCAAAAGGCACTGCTGCAATCAAGGCTGCTACATGGCACTTGGGAATGCAGAATAGAAATTGGCAGTGAATGGTAGTGCTTGCGGAAAGTAGATTACATGGTCGTTAAGAAGAGGGGGAATAGGTTGAGAATCAATAGTATCTCTCTTGGTTTGAGTCGAATTCGAGAAAGCATCTTATATTCAGCTTTCATAATTTGGCTTTAGTAAAGATCACTCTACATCTTCTGCTGTTAAGTATGTTGTTGATAAATTCCTGGATGGTTTTTAAAAAAAAATCTTCCCTCGCACTGACAGCTTGTGACCTCTCTAAAGCATTTGATTGTATTTCACACGCACTTTTTCAAAAACTGCAATATTACGGTATCAAAAATACTGATCTGAAACTCCTGGACTCCTACCTCTCCAACCGTACACAATGTGTTCTAATAAATAATACACTGTCAACACCCCTAAAAATTAAGCATGGTGTTCCCCAAGGTTCGGCACTTGGCCCACTTGTATTTAATTCTAATTTATGATCTTCCACACCATGTACCTTGTGCTTCAGTATTATGCGCTGATGACACTTTTATATGTGATCCAATTGACCCTACTAGCAACAACCTTAACCTATCTGACACTATCCTCTCAGTGGTTCAAGAGTGGTTCTCTGCTAATGGGCTCTCCCTGAACAAGGAAAAAACACAGCAGCTGGCATTCTCCTAAGTCCAGCTTTAAATCACACTGAAAAGTTGAAGCTACTAGGCTTTGATCTCGACTGCAGTCTGCAATGGGATAGTCTCACATCCTCCACTCGTGATAAGCTTTCAAAAGCCATTTATTTGCTAAGGAAATTGAAAGTGCTAATTCCTACTGACTATCTGCGAGCTGTTTATTTTACCTTTTTCCACTGTCGTTTAAACTATGGCATTGAGATATGGGGTCATGCCTCCACAGCAAAAGACTTTTTTATTATACAGAAAAGAGCTGCGAGGATCATTTCCAGTTCCCACTCAAGAGAACATTGTAAGCCACTTTTTAAGAAGCTTGGCATCATGATATTGTATGGCCAATATATATTTAAATGTGTGATGTTAAGGAAAACCTCCATGTTCTTAAAACTGGTGCTGATGTCTATCAGCACAATACCAGGAGTAAAAAAAATTGGTTTTGCCTTACTGTAGGCTTACAACTACCTCAAAGTCATTTGATTCAGTTAAACTATGCCTTTTCAATCATTTACCCCAGGAGGCTAGAGATGTGGCCTTACCAAGGTTTAAACAGACTCTCCTCTCAGGGCTTGTGAACAAAGGATTCTATTCTTTAAATGAATTTTTGGAGTGCAAAAGCCTGAATATCTGTATGTAACTTAGTATTATTTATTCATTTTTTTATTTTTCAATTCTTTCTGTAACGAAGACTATTACACTGTATTGTGTTTAATGTCAAATAAAATATTATTATTAATATTATATTAACGATGCCAGTAGGGGCTTGATTACTCAAATTTATGATTGTGGAGATGCCGAGTTAATAAGTATAATATAATACTAACCGTAAAATAATTTGGAAATTTTCAATGGTTCGAGCCCGTGGTCGAAGTATAAATCTCGTTTTTAAGCCCAACCCACCGACTTTTTGATTCATTGCTTTGTTAATTTTTTGTTTCGGCCTAACTTTTGTGATTGACTGAAGGAATAGATGAGGAAATAATAAGGCGTGCAAATGCCGGTGGGA
Source organism: Ceriagrion tenellum (assembly GCA_963169105.1). Lineage (NCBI taxonomy): Eukaryota > Metazoa > Arthropoda > Insecta > Odonata > Coenagrionidae > Ceriagrion > Ceriagrion tenellum. The sequence goes on from OY720643.1 coordinate 120,894,662, forward strand.
AAGTCGAAGGTAGAATGTGGAGCAAATCTTGGAATGATTTCCCGTATCTAAAAATGCATGTTTGTCTAGGCAGTGAGCTTGGGCATTCTTCTGCCGCCGTTAGAATACGACAGCAAAACCGAGTATGTGAGGAGGATAAGGATCAGAGTGGGCTGAATGCGGTGGGAAATGGGGGGTGCTCGAGACGCGTTTGAGAGAGGAGGACGCAGAGGGTTGGGGAATACGTTGGAGATGAAAGAATGTGGGTTTGATGCTTTAGTGATGGACATGTAAGAGAAGAGTGGGCTTCGTTCTCCATGTCGAGGGAATGGTTGACTATCGAATTGCTGAATAGGTACCGTAAACCGGGCCAGTTCATTGTGTGACAGTTTATTTTTACGATTTTTCAAAGTATTTAGGTCATCGTAAGAATAATTTTCAAAAATAATATGTTTTTGGCCACGATCATCATTCATTATTCACTATTTGATTTTGGAGAGATAATATGCTCTAAAAACTCTAATCCCAAAGTTACCAAAGCATGGAATACAACATTGTGACAGTCAAATTTTCCTCCCTTATTATCTACATCTTGACATGTGTCTCAAAGTTGAACTTGCATTTGGTAACTTCAGGACTCGGAAGGACAAAATAATACTAATGTTAATTAATTTTGGTGGACTTATGGTTTCGTTTCCCTCTTTGCTGAAGAGTATTTAACCTGTTCATTAATTCTTTGGCTTGGTACAAGAGATTCAGTTCTTCTCATGAGGCCATACTCAAATGTTTATCTGATAGCTCCATCACATTCTCTTAAGTGCCTCGTTTACCAATTTTGGTAACCATTCCTGGGTAATATTTGCCCTCAAAAACTAGAACAATATGAACCCATAGTTATTTACCTTCCTCCATGATTGAACGGATGTCTTTGGCTTCTGAATCAGTCTGTTATATATAATTACTGTTATTTTATTCTTCACGCACAAAACCATTAGCATCGCTTTCACATGAAGAAACTGATGTTTGTATCTTCTGACGGGAGTTCTTTTTGGCCTTTTTTGTGCTACTTAGTCTGCTTAGCTGTGAAATGGACGCTATCCTCGCTTCCTTCTGTTTATTCTTGCCATTCTGGGCTCTAAAATTAAAAATAATCATGGCAAAATGTCATCGTTTAGCTTTTTGACCGGCTTGTTTTGTCACAATACTTTTGAAAGTCAGGCATTTTTTGCTTAAAATTGCTGCGAACTTAATTCATTGAAAAAGTCCTTTCACTGTATTGTTGAAATAAATTACGTATTGGAATAAATTTGCTCTGAACTTCTAAACTGTACTGGTAGTGGGTTTCGGGTCGCGCCCCTGGTATAGCTTGACGGGACATACAAATCGGAGAGCGTGTATGCATGAGTGTAAGGGAAGCGAAAGTGACTTGTAAGGATAGGATATTTTGGGGGTAATTGTGAAAAAATGGGCCGGTTTCGAAGGGCTAACAGCTAACAGTGGACGCTTTGACTTTGACAGCCTCCAAAGGGAATGGCGTGATGGGCATAAAGTATATTTTTGCTATTTTGTTTTGTAACTTATTTTGGGGTTTTGATTTAATGTTGTTTTATTCGTTTTGTTGGCTTTTAATGCCTGCATTTGTAATATTTTGTGTGATAGTTCCTAGATTGTTGATTGCTTACCTGTAGGGCATAATTTTGTTTAGTTTTAATATGCCTAAAGGATTGTTGCTCACTAATTTTTTGACTAGTTTAGTTTGTTAGAGGTTATGGGACTGGAATTTGTTGGATATGATAACATATTTAAGAGAAAAGTAATTTATGTTGATGATTTTTATATTGTTTGTACGTGTCCAGGATGAGACAGTATATGATAGCAGTTTTAGGGCACAAAATACAATTTTTTCAATACATTCATTATTTTTTGCGTTTGCAACTTAAGACAAGTACATATTCGGTTAAATTAAATCGGAAAATGCGGGAATATCACCGAATTAGGACTGGGGTTTGTACTAACATACTGCAAGTGCATTACAACTTCCCGCAGGCGTCCTGGTCCTTTCTGTCATTCGCTTCAATCTCGACTTATATATTTCTATGAAAATATATTGAAACACAATTGAAGTTTTCTTGTGCAATCCCTTATTTAGGCGAAGTCTGTTACATTGGAGTCTCCCGGTCCAGTACGTTAAGTGACCTTTGAAGATATCGCGATTTCCAGCTATGACTGCGATATTTATTTATTTATTTATTTACTTAATTTGTCCACATACAGCATACTTGTCAATTTACAGTGGCCCAATATAACAAACACAGAAGTGACAGAACACAGAAACACAGAAATCATTTGCAAAGCAGAGCATGTTAATGTCTTCTCCGTTTATCTTTATTCCCCCCAATCCAACTTCTTGCGCTTCTCTTATGGCCTCCTCCAAGTACATGTTGAACAATGCTAAAGAGAGGTTGTATCCTTGTATTACTCCTATGTTAATTTTAGCGAGTATGGCCTCCCTGGTACCCCTGTTCTTCGTAAATTCAAACTTGTTTTTCGAGAGATTGTCTTCAATTCTCCTTCCCATTCTTCGGCCTATAATTCGTGTGAGTATTTCTGATGCATGTGACACTAGACTCAATGCTCGGTGCTCCTCACATCTCTCAGTCATTGTCTTCTTAGGTATCTCAGTCATTACGCTCCTATGAAAGTCCTCTGTAAGTTTCCAAACATTGCATGTAACAAATTATGTGGTACGAAGTCACTCGCACGGGTGCATATACACCAGGGTTGAAATTCGCTATGAAAAAATCATTTGTCTTGACCGGGATTCGAACCCGGATCTCCCAATTGCCGGTCAGGTGTGCTGGTTAGCACACCTGACCGGCAATTGGGAGATCCAGGTTCGAATCCCGGTCAAGACAAATGATTTTTTCATAGCGAATTTCAACCCTGGTCCTCTGTAAGTGTTCCGCTGTGGTAGCTATTTTTGATTATTTGGTATAGGATATCCTTGGCGTTACTTCCGAGCACTTTGATGATTTCTCAGTTGATGCTGTCTGCTCTAGGTGTTTTGTTTTTCTTGAGGTTTTCTATTGCTATATTGAATTCACACCTCAGTATGAGTGGGTCCCGATCTTCCTCACTTCCGTTCTTTTTAAGGTCTTCTTCCAGTGGCGTCAGCCCTTGGTAGAGTTCTTCTATGTATAGCTTCCATCTATTCGTAACATCTTCATCTGCTTATCAGTATATTCTCGTTTGCATCCCTGATGTTGTCTCTTCTCGTGGTTTTCCTCTCTCAGGATTCTCCGCAGATACAATGATAGTGCTAAAATGTCGCAAATCTAGCCAGGGGCAGATGCAGACTCAGATCGAAAGCTATTGGTTATAGAATTCCGAGTTAAACTAGAAAAGATTAGAAGAGGTAGGGGGGTTCGAAAGTGGAATACTGAGGCATTAACTGGGGCAACGAAGTATCGTGAAAAAGTGGATGAAATCATTGAGTGCGGACCGCGGAGTGTGATCAGTGGGAGATGAATGGGGCAGTTTGGAAAAAGTGACTGTGGGAGCGGCGACAGCGATGGTAGGCGCAGTTAGTGCTGCAGGGATGCCCTCTATCGCCGTTGATTCTCAACTTGTACTCAGAAGAAATGATAAGGAAGGCATGGGGGAGATGGAGTTGGGAACGAACGTAAGAGGTGAACTGATAGTCGGTGAGATTTGCCGATGATCAAGCATTGGTTTGGTCGGTCAGCCAAGGGGTTTCAGAGAACTATGAAGCAGTGGAGGTGCTGGACGATAGATACGGGTTGAAGATGAATCAAGAGAAAGCGTAGGTGATAAGATTTTCTGGAAATAAGAAAGCTGGAATGATCACAATGGAGCACATAGGCCCGAAATGGAGCAGGTCGAGCAGTTACGTATCTGGGTAGTATTTCGGAGGCGGATGGGTTAAGAGGTTGGGACTAAAGATGTTGAGTTGCCATGACTGAGGAAGTATTTTCAGGTAGAAGGGAATGGAAGTGTCTGAGAAGAGACGTAAAGAAAAGGCTGGTGAATACTCAAATTAGGAGCGTGGCACGGTGTGGGTCGGAAATCTGGTGATTGCGAAAGGAGGATTAACGTATGATACTTGAGGCGTGTGATATGTGGGTGTGGAGAAGGATGGAGAGGATGAGCTGGGTGGTGAGGAGGAGGAACGAGGAGTAAATGGATATGGTTAGAGGGGAGAGAAAGCTGGTGGCGGAGGTTCGGAGGAGGCAGGAGAGACAGGTTGGAGGACGTATTGAAAAGAGGAGGCATGTCGAAAAGAGTAATATAGGGGAGAACACTGGGGAAGTGTGGAAAAGGAAGGAAGAGGATAGCAATTCTAGAAGAAATAAAAGTTGCAGACGATATGAGTAATTTGAGGGATATATCTGAAGGCGGGTGTGTATAGAGTAAAGAAAGTGGGACGATGCGCTAGAAATTGTGGCGTTTGGATAAGAACTTGCCAAAAATCCTACCAGCCAGCTGGTAGATAATACGTTAATGAATGACTGAATAAAGGTACGGTCTCTGGAAATGAAGAACATATTGAGCGCTCTGCAGAATTGGAAGTAAATGCATTTTACGGCCATCGTAAAGGAAGCTGAGTGAAGTAAAATATTAATCAACATGATAGAAAAAATGTGATATGGAAAATCCTCTTTTTCTATCTCTCAATTCCAAGCATGCACCATCAAGTACTGCGACTCACGCAATCATGCCTCTCTGACTTATAAATCCATCAAGTGCGTAATTCCCATGTATTTTGCATCGCATATTTTCGAGTATTGGGCAATACTTCGTATTTTTATCACTAAATGGTGAGTAAACATTAATGTGTTGTGCTTAAATTCTCGTGCCCTAATTAAAATGTGTACTGACGTTGGAATGGCTATTTTCTCCTGGAAAATGAAATTTTTGACTTGAAAAACATGGCAAAGTCAGGGATTTCATAATTTAAGGTATTGAGCAAATATAGCAACCCTATAATTGTTATCCGCTAAAACGCGGTGGTAAGGAGACCAATTATGTCGGCTGCTAAGAGCGCTTAGTCCTTCACTAAAAATAATGTACTCTTAGATCCATCATGCTAAGTCAGTGGAAGCTACTATCTTAGATTGGTGTTATCGTCGCGGAATGTGTAAATTTTAGGAGCGGCTGCCTTAAAAACGAAGAATTAATGCTAGGGAATATTATTGCTGACTTAAACACTTGCCGTAGATTAAAAACGTTTTGTAAAAGTCTGTAAACATTATAAATGGAAGAACATAAATACATTCAATATGGAATAAATACATGTTATTACATGGCGCATGGAAAAACGTGTCTATTTCTCTCAGAAGTATTCGCTTTGTAACGTTTTGTAATGCTTTGACCGATGTAGTCCCCGTTTCAATTTCGGTTAATTTTTATTTACTTTTGTTCTATTGGACGAAACGCCACCGAGTCACCTCTCCGTCAATCCCGTTCACCTGCACTACTTTGAGCAATTAGCTACCGAGTTGGAGATCGATTGGTCTGCATTTTGTCATTGGCAATCTCCTCATCACAAAGCAGTATTTCTGTTCGTTTCGCGTTTTCGGAGTTTTGTCGACGGATATCACTTTTCCTCAATTATTCAAAGCTTTAGATTTTCCCATCGAAGCCATTTTCACGCGGGAAGGGATTTAGGTCACACGCTTCGCTCCATTTTCGGCACCATCCCATCTCAGTCGAAAGATCTCTTGTTTCCTTCTCGTTTCCGCGGTGAAATGACAGCCATTCATTCATCGCCTGTTGTGAGCCTCTTGCTCGATCGCAGAACACAGCCTCCTCTTTCTCCCCCCCCCCCCCAAGCCATCCAGGAGGCGACGGTGGAGAGAGTTCAAGGGGCGTGCGTTGTAGCGTCGGCTAATTCGGGTGGACGCGTTTATCTCACTCATTCATTGGCCGTCGCTACAGTTACCGTTCACCCCCCTTCCCCCACGTAACGCTTTAGCCCGCCTCGACGCCATGTCGGGCCTGAGAGCGCGCCGTCGGGTTCGTTCTTCCGTGTTGCCAGCCTCAACCCTGGCCGGCCCTCTTCAGCTCCGCGTCATTTTCTCTTTAGCTCCACTGCTTTTTATTCTATTCATTTCTTATCGGCTCCCCCAACGTACCCCGTATTTCCCGCCTCGTCCAACCTCTCTCTCCCAAACCCCACCTCCCTCTCTCTCTCGCACTTGGTCGTTCGGTCAGTCGGTTCGGTCGGGGGGCTCCTTTTAACCTCTGTAACGCTTTTCCACCGCTCCCTCACCTCCCAAGCCTCTCTCCAAAGCTACCCTCCCACTTCAAGTGCCCATTGGTCCCGGCAATAACGACCTCTTACCCCTCTTCCTTCCTTCCTTCCCCCCCGCCATGCCTTCCCTTTTCACCCCCCTCCCCCCTGTGGTACCCTGAGCGGTGCAAGTTTGTACAATGAGAGCACCCGGAGCGGATGAGGGGTGTGGGGGAGAAAGGGTGCTCTCCGGTTGGTTCCCATCACAATGAGATTTCTCCGTTCTTCCTCCCAGCCCCATGCATCCCCGTCCGAATCTTTAATGCAGCCAACCCCACCCCATCTTCCCCCATCAGACACCCCGCGTTGTGACCCCGCTTCGGGGGGATGGAGGTTTTTGGTGATGGCTTTAGAGGGGATGGTCGATGGAGGGGTGGGCATGAAATTAGGACTTGGAATTGTAGCACTTAGTGTTGTTGTGGATTTTTTTCGCCCGTCGTGTTCGAACCTCGTCCCTTTTTTAGGGGTTAGGGGAGGCATTTACACGAGGTGCGGTTGTTTTGGTACGAGGGGTTTTTGCCGTCGGGGAGTGTGGGGGCTGTTTCTCCGGGGCGAGGGATGCACGGGGGCAGATGTGGGATGGGCGGCGGCCTTCGTTACGTCGTCGATCTTGTCTGGGAGTCTTGTCCCGACTGTCAAAGTGGGCGTGCGAAACCAGAGGGCATGCGTGTAGTGTGAAAAAAATGAGCGCGCATGTTTTGTTCCGCGTTGAAGAGAGGGAAGTGAAGGGGAAAAGTTTTGCAATGTGGCGAATGTATATCGGGACTCAACTTACGAGTGGCTATTCCCTCCGGCCGGAATATTTTTGTCGGCTATTATTCATGCCCTTGTAACCGAATTTTTTAGCCCGATCGCGCTCCAAGTGGTAGTTCTGGGTATCTCTGCGAGAAAACATTTTCTGCATTCATGAATTAAACCGGAAGAGAGCGCATTAATCATATTTAATTAGTGCGCATTAATTTTATTCATGTCAAGCCTTTTAATTTTAATTCCACTTAATTGGTGCGCATTAATTGTTTAATTATCAATTAGTTACGGTGCATAATTTTGCCATTTTTTAAACTTGGATACCTAATATAATATATATAGTGTATTTCAACTTCTAGAGGAATTAAGGTGCGAGCCCCTAGGAACTCGGAGGCTACACGCTAGGCTTAGGTTGCTTGATAAATTCAGAAGTGATATTTTTCAGAGCGACATAGAGAATATTAACATGACTCCTCACTGCATCACTAGGTCTGACAGATAGAATAAAATAAGAGAGATACACTGCAGAACAGATAGGTAGAAAAAGTCTTTCTTTCCGCGAACAATAAGCGACCACAATAAAAATTGAGCTCCACTAAATACACTCCTATAATACATGTCACCATTTCATCTCCAAAAAACTTACACCTTTACACGGCTGGTGACCTCCCCCCCTGCCACACGCCCATGCAGCGGCTCGCGGGGTATTGTGTAGATGTAATATTTACAACATTCAGAGCTTCTCCAGTGCATTGGTTATTTAGAGGACGTAGATGATGATGGATGTTTCCCGTATTAAATGCATTGTTGTGGAAAGACCTTGGTTGCGGAAATATTTACAAATAGAAGGAAATCCTGGGGGAATGACGCAAAAATATTTGTTGGAACTTAATTGTGGGGCTTCTCATATTATTTCGGAAACTTTGTTTTATAGGAAAGAGATATTGCTTGTGATTGGAGTAAAATTGTCCATAAGGAACGGAAGACGTGTGGCATGCTGACGACTCGTCGTAGGGAAGAACGAAGGGGAGGGTTGGGTGCTGTGAGTGGAAGAGGAAGACAGAAAGTTGAAATTTCGGGTGAGGCAAGTAATGGCTCGAAGTTTCGAAGATTTTAGTTGTGTTTTAATGGCAGACGGAGAGAGATTTATTTGCTAAACTGAGTGAAAATATTCCCGTAATGGGAAAGCTAAGCTGAGGACTAGTTAGCTAACTTCGAATCATAATAGTTGACTTCTGAATAATGACAAGTGCTTCGGGAGCGTTGCCTATATTCAGGTGACGTTTTTTTGGCGTCCTAAGCCGGCGGACTTGAACCGCGCTTGCCAAAGTAGTGCCATGGACCCTGATTTTCGCTTTGGCTGTAGACGTTAAGCTACAGCCTGAGCTAAGTTCGACTACACCTCAGGGAAATTTATGGATAGCGTAGCTTCACCTGAATGTGAGAATTGGAAGAAGGGGCCACCCGCATTGTCCTGCCCGAAAAAAAAGTAATGAGAGTCCTATCCGCTGAGCTGTCTTTTTTCAGAAACAAATTCGTGGAATCGTTAACTTTTGCCTCCGTCGTTACATCATGGATTTCCGTCAAGTGCTTAATCGTGATCTCAGTAAATTGTATGGCATATCATGGACGTGCACGTGGAATGTAAACGACCATTTCCGTTTTTGTTGAACACATGCGATGGACCAACCGAACGGCCAATCAGTTTCTTTATTTGGGTCAGTCGTATTGACGAAGGAGAAATGTCTCGGAAATTGAATTTTTTACATGCTGGTAGTTAATGAGGCTGCCAAGATATTACACGTCGATGTGCCGCAAATTATTGGCTGTTGGATGCGTGGTATCGAGTGATAACTTCTTTATCTTCTTTCTATATATATATATATATATATATACATATATATATATATATATATATATATATATATATATATATATATATATATATATATATATATATAACTATTATAAATATTCGAAATCATATGTGAACATTATGGAGAGGAATCGTTTAGCGCCGTAATATCTCTCGCGGTGAATCCCATGTCGGTGAAGGCGGGATATCTTCTCGAATCGTTCCCACTACTTAATTTTTCCAGATTTTGTGAGCTCTTGGATTCCGAAATATGGGTGGAGGCATCTCTTGCCCCAAGGTCATGAACTTTGAAGCCCCGTTGAAGGGTTACTTCGAGTTGAGATCTGCAGTCTCATGTAAGAGAATTCCGTGGGTGAGTTAGGGATTTCGTTTCAGGGATTATTTCTTTCAAAAATTAAAAAAAAAAATAATTGGCTTCATACAAGGACGCATGGTTGTTTGTATTGTAGTTATTTTGCACCTTTTTGCTTTACAGTATAGTGTTTGTAACCTTAGATTTTCCATTTTCTCACCATGATGTATCTTTTTCAAATCTTCCGGTGAATTATCTTTCGTTCTATTTGCTTTTTAGTTTCTCATTCCGTTATTAGGATTCGGTAACCCAAAACCGTATTCGTTTCCTGTGCATTTTCGTAAATCGTCCTTTCAAATGCGTAATATGCTCCAAATTGTCTGTGTGGTGTCAGGTTTATTTCACAAGGTGGCGATCGTCAGGGAAAACCGGGAAAACCTGGAATTGTCGGGGAATTTTTAATTTCTGGACAAGTCAGGGAATTCTCGTAACAGTCAGGGAGAAACTGGAATGAAAAACCTCGTTATTTTTCTACCAATGCGTTTATTGGCCAGTCTGTCCCGCCCTTTATTTCACCAACTAAAACTAACGTCCGTCGCTGACGTGCATTGAATTAGCACCATCAATTCGTGGCTTATTCAGTTGTGAATCTTAAGTATTTAGTTCAGAATCAGACGTACAATGTATCTCTCTTGTATATCCTTATTGCGATATTTGCCTAGTTGTGTTTAAAACCATGATCACAATGTATTACGCTCATTACAAGGAATCCGAGGCTATGTTGTTCGGAAAACTTTACGTCGCGTTTTTTTTAACTTCCGAAACTCAGGTCGAGAAGTTGCTGGAGCACACACTAGCTTTTGGTAAATACATGCTTGCAGTTCTAAAAATATGAGACGATGATTAAAAAATTTAAGTAAGAAAAAAATATTCCAATTATAGGTGACCTTTTGGCGATCGGTCAGGGAAATTGGTATCATCATCATTTGGCATCATCAGGGAAAAGTCAGGGAAAGGTCAGGGAAAAGGTAAAAATTGGATATCAGTCATTCATGGGATGTAGTCCATGAACTGTTCTCCGTAAAAATTCCCTAGGGACGTGGTCTAAATGGACGAAAATGAAATTATCCAACTGTAGATTTTCATTTGTGCTCCCTTCTCATCTCGGTTCGTCATTGATGTATGTCTTTCAGGCCGACTCCGCATTTGTTGTGGCAGTCAATGCCTCCGGCGCTCCGCCGTTAATGCTTTTAAATGCCCTTCGCCGCAAAAACTCTCCGCGTGATTTTTGCAACTCCTGTCATCTCCTCCTCTCGCTCCGTTCGTTTCCATCTCTCTCCCACTTGTCTGCCTCACCTGTCCTCCCTTCCTTCATTCCCGTCCCTCCTTCCTCCCGGGCAGTAATCGTCTCCTCTTCAATCCGCCTCACAATTGCCGCCTCCCATTCCATGCCTATTGGGGATGATAACGTGGAAATTTGCAAGATTGATTTAGTTCAGGTGATGCGGATTTCGCTACCTATCTAGGAGATTTTTCGTGTTTTCAGATGTCACCCATTGTCTCATTCAATTTGGTTTCCTTTCTTAGAAGCTTGATTGTTAGCGTTCAATGATCTATTGCAACTTACGTTTTGACCAGCTGCAGCGAGAATTCTGGAAATTAATATGCTTCCCATACCAATTTCCTTTCTATCTTACCGAAAAACTCCTTGAAACATATGAGATTTGTTTCATATTTTCCTTCAGAATTCGACATCTAGTAGCCATTCGTGATGACCAGGATGTAATAGGATACATAGTCATTACTTTTTTACAGTTGAATATAAGTACTGGCTCATTTTGCACCCAAAGTATGTAGTTGGAGTACTTTTAAACTCCGATCGTGATTTTAGTGTGTTGGTCCTAAGAGTATTCCGACCTGAGTCTACATTCTACAGAGTCGTCGAATTGGCAGTGAAGGCTTTTCATGATCTCATCCGCGTAGCCCCATTTTCGTGGTACAGTTTCAGTGGCATTACAGCTGCCTTCTTTATGTATGAAATCACCTCAGGCCTGAAGAAGGTAGCTGTAATGCCACTGAAACTGTCGCCCAAGTAAATAGAATTTCTATTTAGAGATCCCGATAAGCCTTCACTACCCATTTCTTTGTCATGTTCCCATTTCTTTGCCAAGGGCCCATTCCATTCCGTTTGTTCCATTCGCGGCGGGGACCTACTGGGCACGCCCTCACCAGCGAATTGCAACCTCGTCGGAGAATTAAGGTAGTCCGAGCGAGATAGTTCCCTAGTCATAATAGATACCATATTCGAATTATACGTTTTAATTTCACCAGCTGTGAGACACATCAATCAAATATTGCATTATTAATGGCGAAATAATATAGTTTTATATGACAGATATTGTAAGTTATTAAACGAAAATATCTAAATAAGTCTTTAACCTGACTCCTTTTTTTCGCGCGGTGCGTTTGAAACTACTGCAAAACGGAAGTTTTTTTGTGATCCCGAAAATTTACTGCGGTGACAATATGATTAATGTTCAGTTATAGTTGAAAAAACTTACAAAATACACGCTGTTAGTTTTTTTTACGAAATCTAAGTGTTAGAAATTCCTCATTTTGTGAATTATGTCTCTCTGGAGTGCATAGACGTAACATTTTCCATGTAAAAGGGCTGGTATATTTTGGCAAATATCTCCGAAAGTAAAGTGGTAAGGGGTCGAATTTTTGGTGCTTTAAAAAGGGTGAGGTATTTTTATTTAAAATGAGACCAAATTCATTGATTTCTAAGTAAAATGAGATTTGGCTCAAACTACCTTAAAAACCGATCGCCTCTTCCTCCTCGCTTCCTGAGGTCCGCGCACCTCTCGTCTCTCCCTCACCTCTCCCTCCCCCTCCTCCACCCTCCCACACACTTCCCTCACCCCCAAATCGCGCTCTGGCATCGGCGGAGCTGAAAGCGTCATTTGGTGCCTTCGTAGCGGGCTAAGTGGAAAATCGCTCGATATTTAAATGTGTTTGCGGCCGGGTGGGTGGATGCGGGAAGTGGGGGAGGGGGTGCGGGCTACCTGCGGTGTTGTGTGGGTGGGTGGGTGCCGATGCCCCGTCGCCTCCTCTTCCCTCCGCCGCACCCGTCTCTCCTCAATGGGATGCGAGGCCATTGTGCCAGAGGCAAAGCCTCAGCCTCCTGGGCCTCGAGTGCCGGCCGATCTGCGAGATGCATTGACGGAGTGCGCAGCGGGGTATTGTGATTACTTGTGGTCCCTCTTTCAGTCCTCCCCCTTTGTGAGTTATTATTTTTTTATTTCCCTCCGGGGCTCGTTCGCCGCGGGTGCGTGCCCGTCTTCGTGCGTGGATGCCGACCTAAAGCGAGGAAGGAAGCGAGCGATGTTCTCTCCGTTTTCACGGCAGCGTGGAACCCGTGGGCCTGCTGGTGGCCGGTTAAATCGTCCGGAAATTTCCTCGTTGGGATTTCCCGTGACCGTGAAGGGCGGGAGGAGAAAGGCGGTAGCGCTACTTCCTTGGCCCTAGTGAAGCGTGGGATCTTGCACTAGGATAGTCCAGTGCGTTGGTAATGGTAGCAGAAGAAGAATTTATTCTTTCATGACGATTTAACCTCTGCGTGGTGGTTACAACCACCTATGTTGCTGAATCGGAGTATGTACTTTTATTCAGTTAGTACGATTATTATATTTGAATGCATCTCATTGTCGTAACCATCAATCATTAACGCAAAGACTGGTTTGTAGGGGCTCTCCATTTCTTCCTTCTAACCTTTTACTCCTTTTTTTGGACTTCATTTCGCGATTTGCCCAATTAATTCCACCATCGTTCCTCCTCGTGGGTTCCTCCCTTACGCTTTGCCGTGAATAAGAAAAAGTCCCGAAAAGTTTGTCCATTCAATTTCTCATATTCTCTGTGACGCACATCGTTCCTAACTCCTCGCGAGACTTCATCGGTGGTTCTCTCCGCTCTGTTACTGTTGTCGCACTATCTTCATCTCCTAATTTGGCACTCAAGGGCTGGCTCCACGCACGTTTTTAGGAAGTGCATTCGCTGTTGCCAGCCTGTGTCGCTAACTATTTATAGACCTTTTTCTCTGGTCGAATTCCATCTTTGCCGTGGCTACTCTTTCTTGCTTATTCCAATCCTAGGACGTCCAATGCAGCAGACCGTCTCCTCTTGTTCCAATCTGTACTTTCCAATCCTGTCCGTCATTTAATTTCTCTCTCAATCCGCAATTTTACAGTTATCTTCTAGGTTTAACAAAAAGTAGTTATTGATGGTTTTAGCTCTGATATGGTCGAAGTCACATCCGGTGCTCCTCAGGGAAGCGTGATCGGCCCTCTTTTATTCATTATTTATATTAATGACCTAAGTTCTCGAGTTAGCAGTAAATTAAGATTATCTGCAGACGATACAGTTATCTACCGTGAAATGAGCGAAGACGCGGACTTTTAATATGTCATCAGACCATAAAAAGGTTCATTCGTGGTGCCGGGAGTGGGTGTTAGAATTAAATATCAGCAAATTTACCACACTACACTTCTTGCGAAAGTCATCACACAAATGCCATACCTATACTGTGGGTGGAGTACACATAAAATCTTCAGATACAGTAAAATATCTTGGAATTACCTCAACTTCAGATATATCGTGGGGAACACACATACAAAACATATGCGGCACAGCATTAAAGAAACTAGGTTTTGTTAAACGTATAATAGGAAGGTACTCGGACGAAAATGTTAAAGCGAGATGCTACTTCGCTCTGGTTAGGCCACACCTCGCGTCGCGAGTATTTGGGACCCTAGCCTTAAAGATTTAACCAAAAATATTAATAAAATACAAAGAAAAGCAGCGCGCTTCGTTAAAAACTACTACTAGCGAATATGTAGTCTCACAATTTTTAGAGGGATTAAGGTGGGAGCCCCTAGAGACTCGGAGGCTACACGATAGGCTTAGGTTGCTTGAGAAATTCAGAACTGATGTTTTTCAGAGCGACACAGGGAATATTATCATGACTCCTCACTACATCTCTAGGTCTGACAGATGCGATAAAAATATGAGATATACACTGCCGAACAGATAGGTACAAAAACTCGTTCTTTCTGCACACAATAAACGATTACAATAAAAACTGAGCTCCACTAAATACACTCCCATAATACATGTCACCATTTCATCTCCCAGAAACTTACACCTTTACACGGCTGGTGACCATACACCGCTTGCCATACGCCCAAGAGGCGATTTGCAGGGTATTATGTCGATGTAGATGTAGTTTTAAATTGTTCCATTGTTATTTTTCATGAATTTCAGCATTCCTTTCAGACATTCATTATTCTCTTCTTCTCTAGTAGTGTCATCAGCGATGCGCATGCACGTATGGAGAGGTATATCATACTTCTCTGATTATTTCCTTTTTTTTTATTTTATCTTCACTTATTTAGTGATAAACAAGGGTGGCTGTAAGGGTACGCAACTTCCCCAGGTCTGTTATTGTGAGAACAAGAATTTGATGAGCACTCTAAGAAAAGCTAAATGATGTCCTGTCATCTTTCAAACGTAAAATAATGCCATATTACTCTCAGCGCTTGTTTGTATCCGTATTATTGCTGAGACCCAGGCAAATGTTCCCATGTACCCCGAACTAAGGCCCTCAGTAGGATATAATTACTAATTTTATTTCAAATTTGTGTTAGCAGTTGCGCCTCACGTTACAGTGAACCATATGATAGTAGTAAGATGATTTTAGCGTCTGCTTTAAACTACGATTCACATGCATATTTACGAGGTCTCACATTATAGGCATCCGTTTTCTCGTCACTGACTTTATTTCTGTAGCCTCGTGGGGGTTGGCGAGTGAAAGGATTGGATACTTTTCGGAGCTCCGTAACAAAATGATGTTTCCCGACTCACTATCTATATTTTCGAGCAGTATACATTCCCGCGCTGGTATTGGAGCGCACAGTTCTCTAGCTATGCATAGGCTGTTTGGCGTTGCCGCCGGTTCCGCCTCATATTAAAAAAATATTAAAGACACGTCCCAGTAATTTTGGGATCCTCTTCCATTTCAGTTGCTCTATCAAGTGTGGGCAATGTGGTTGGACGTGATGAAGGGGGCGAAAGGGCGAATTACAATGCTTCACCAACCCACAGTTTAAATTGATGACGCCTAAAAGTGGCTATTCTTTTTCTTGACTATTAAAGTGAAAACGTTTTTAGTAGTAGATTGAACGCGAAAGTAATCCTTGTATCCAAGGGTATGTATCCAAGTTTTCGTAAAAAGTATAAATTCGATGGTTTCGGGCTTAACTTTGTGTAAATCCATTATGCAATCAATAATGTAAATGACTTAGTAACTTTTCACTGGTATTTTTATTTGTACGACCGGTTTCGTTGCATAGGCAACATCTTCAGGTGATGAAGTCACTTCAGGCCACCTGAAGATGTTGCCTATGCAACGAAACCGGTCGTACGAATAAAAATACCTGTGAAAATGTTACTAAGTCATCTTCATTATTGATGTCAAAAGTATTAGTCGTGCAGGACGAAATGAATGTTGTGATATCGAAGAGATTATCATCCTTTTTATTCAATCTACTTGCGCAGTGCTGTGTTTTGCGTTAATGCAGTCTGCTTCAGTTTCATTTCAGTGGCAAGCGTTAAATATGACGCTCGTTGATGGAATGCTCCCGCCATTTCATAGCAATCTGATTGCACTTAATCACCCATTCACGCCCGGTGGCGTGGCCTATCAATGCCTCGATTCCCTCATCCGAGCGTTTCCGCTCCATTTGTGCGTTGGCCGAATGACTCGTCAATCGCCGCGTTGTATTCCCACAATGCTCTCTTCTGTGGCATGTCATGCGTCCGTCCTTCGATCGCATGGAGCCCATTCCTTGGCCTTTGATATACCTCACGCTTTATTTCTAGGTCTGTGTGATCAATGGGCGAATTGACAGCGACAGAAAAGGCCATTTACTCTCTCGATCGTAAATTTATCCATCGGAATTTTCGAATTGCTTACCGCGATACAATAAGCTGCCTCTTCAAAGCCAATATTCCTGTGCCGTTTCAAAATTATCAAGTCCTGTCGGTTGTTCGGCTCAAACAGGAATGGGAGTCGCGATTTCGCGACCTAAGGTATCGTGTGCCTTTTTCACATTATCGTTTGATCATTCCACATTATCGGTTATCGTTTTAATTTCCGTAAATGTTGCTTATGAAGTGATGAGGAGTAGTTTCGTGCTTGGAATGATTGAGCGGTGAGTGGCATGGTTGGGAAATTTGCTTAAGGTCGATATTATTTCATTTCGTTTTCAGTTAACATAACTTAGGGATTTACTTATCATTTTGCATTCGCCCTTAACTTCGGCGAACTTATGGTAACTTAACAAACGGCGAAACGAAGCGTTTAGAATGATGTTTTCTTTTGCTTCCAAACCTGCCTTCAAACGGTAAAATTATAATATAAATCATTGTCGTATACCTTCTGAATAAGGGAATCTGTGTGTGCGCCAAGAGGAATAACAAAGAGAAGGAAGCATTTTAATCTGTAGTTTTGTCGGTGGTGTCGGTGCTGAATGTCAAATTAATTATGGGGAATTAAGTGGATAAACTGCGGAAATCAGAGGTTTCAAAGTTTGGATTGCTATTTCCGCCATTTATTGTCCCCATTGTGCTGTCCCAACCATTACTTTTGCTTCCACTCACTACGAAGAGGACTTCCGGAGTATTGGGCGAAATATATGCTTCTTCTTAGAATAAATCCTTTTTGTTGAGACCCTAGATCCCTTAAACGAAGACATAGACTAAAGAAGAAGAAAAAAACGATAGATTTAACCAGAATGTACGTCTCTGAGGTTTAGTGATGGGAAAAAACGCTTTTTTTTAGACGCGAACGTTTTTAAACGATCAAAATAAAGTTTTTATTATAAATTTTTTTTCACATTTTATTCCTATACATTTTCTTTTTTTTTATGGATATGCATCTTGTTCAAATATTTATGTCAATACTACTTCTGGACATTATAAGCTGATACATTATCTATTCCCAGTTATAGTTCTTCAAAGGAGAAATTCAAATATATAATGTGAGATCATTACTACAATAAAACTAAAACTATAAGTACAATGAGGAATATGACGTGTTGAAAATCATATGTGAACACTCAGTGGTCCCAAACACGTAAATCTTGGTGACTCATTTATAGTAAAGAGCCAACAAAAAATCGAATGAATGAAGTCATTTCATGTGATAAGTATAACATGCATAATAATTAGTATCAGTTACAAAAGTTTTTTAGCTGCTTGTGACCGAAGTTATTTGGGATTTTAAAGCAGAATATTCAATATGGTATTATACGAAGACAACTGTTATCGACGAATGCTGTGGAATCTTCCAGTTTTCGCATGATGAGGACCAAGTTTTATAATATCAATACGACTTACCCCTAATAGCAAAAACATCATTGGAAAATGCTTATTACTTTTCCAGTATTTCCATAGTGGTATCCTTTATCATAGAATAGGGTATTTATTTAGTCTTAACAAACTATCAAATTTCTACAAAATGCTGTCACATTTTTTGTTGGATATGCCAATCTAATTTTTATGGCGCATGTTATGTTTTCATGATGCTGTTTCGTTGCTTGTTATTGGGTTTCCCATCCACAAAATTATTTCATCTTGGAATAAACGGTCGCACGTTAATTTACTCTCACGTAGTCTTAAGTGGTATATTTTATTTTACCCCTTTGCTTAAATTAAAAGAATGAAAAGGTTCTTTGGTTTCTCTAAGGAAGAATAATTGGATACATTTTTTACACTTTAATTACACGGAATCATTATATACTATCTTCCATAGCACTAATTGTAGCCATATTTGTGTGAAAGAGGTGCATCATCAGGCAGTTAGATTATACTGTGTTGTGCACAATACAAAATATGCATAAAACTCTACACAAATACAAAAGAACCAAAATAGCGTGTCTATTTATTATCTCCTTTTCTACAACACGTTATAGTAGATACCTAATTTTTCCAATATTTCCTTTACCACACCCCTATTTGTGAGCGTTTTAAATTTGTGGTTCGTTTGAGATATTATTTTATGTAATCCGAAGTATCGTATGGATATTTTTAGAGGGAGAATTTGAGAGAGATAATGATTTCTCGGTTAAACAGTTTTCTGAATAAATGCTGTCCTATTCGGAATCTAATAAACTTTTGAGCTGGTAATGCATTGGTGGACTGGCGCATTGTGATAATGGCTAGTGATGTTAGATATGTTAGGAATGCGTGTTGCGCTCTTTGAATAAATGATGGGAGAAATAATTGATTTCTGTGAAGATTAGGAGGATTTCAAACGGTTTGACCCTTAAATGCTCAATTTTATTGCAAACCATACGGCGTCTTCACATTTCACCCTCCATCTTTTCGCACCCTTGCGTGCGAATTATCTCATAAAATGGGATTAGACGTTTCATTACAACATTCTTGAATCTTTGCTTTATCAGAGTGGTGATTGTCAGGGAAACCCGGGAAAACCTGGAATTGTCAGGGAATTTTGAATTTCTGGAAAAGTCAGGGAATTCTCGTAACAGTCAGGGAGAAACTGGGATATGAATCCTCATTATTTTTCTACCATTACGTTTATCGGCCAGTCTTTCCCGCCCTTTATTTCACCAACTGAACTAACGTCCGTCGCTGACGTGCATGGAATAAGCACTATCAATTCGTTGTGAATCTTATTAGTTGTGAATCTTAGTTATTTAGTTGTAAATCCGACGTACAATTTATCCCTTTTGTATATACTTATCGCTATATTTGCCTATCGCTATGTATGGGTTAAAATCATGATCACAATGTATGACGCTCATCACAAGGAATCCGAGGCTATGTTGTTCGGAAAATTTTACCTCGCGATTTTTTTTTTACTTCCGAAACTCAGGTCGAGAGATAGCTGGAGCACACTAGCTCCTAGTAAATACATACTTACTGTTCTAAAAATACGAGACGATGAAGAGATATTTTAGTAAATTGAAAACTGTTGTAGAAAATTTAATTCAGCAGAAAAAAATTCCAATTATAGGTGATCTTTTGGCGATTGGTCAGGGAAATTGGTAAATCCATCAAGAAAAAGTCGGGGGAAAATCAGGGAATTTGAAAATTGGATATCAGTAGCCACCCTGTTTATCCTTCAATGCAGATTAATTAATTTTTTGAGCTGGTTTAAATATTGTTGTACAATCATATGTGCTAGATATTTTTCCATCCAGGGCGAGGTTATTTGTGGATTGCTGACACTTAATCAGTTGTCGACGAGCATTTTTTTTGTAGCATTGCTCTCTCTAGTCCTGCCATGCCGTTCCGCTCTCTGCGTATTTGTATGGTCACATGTTATGTACACGTGATATTAAATTCTCGCGATGAAGAGCCATTTCAACTCGACGAGTAATTGTTCGCGAATTCAACGGTCGTGTTTGTTCGTCGTCGGTATTTAATGTTGGACCAATTTATTTGGGTTAATCCACTCGCGGCGAGTGTGTGTTGGCGCAGCTAAGTGGACGTGTGTCGGAATGGTGAGTGTGCGGTGCCGCGAGAGAGCAGCACCGCCTCCTCCCCCGTAATTGCGTAAACTCCCGCTCCCTCCCAATCGCATGTCCGCTGGAGTGATGGCGCGACACGGGCCACGACGCCGGCCCTTCGCCCAGCGGATCATATATTCAGCCGGCCGCCGTTGTCAGAGGCCGTGCTGAAGTTCGCAATTCTTTCGGCTGCTGTATATTAACTGCAGTCCTACGATCAGCGTGTCGGCGAAAGAATCACATTTCATTCGACTTAAAATGCGAATATACCAGGAGGGTGTGCCCGTTGAGTTTCAACGGGTTTAAAATTTAAAATTGGTGCGGAGGCTTCCGCGATGATTTATTGAGGTCAGTCTATTCGGGTTTTTCTACTAGATCAAGCGTTAGGTATATAAAGGAACAAGAATCTCTGCAGCTCATTCAGGACCTGACGACGCTAGCTGTAACGTTAGCGAAACTGTTGTCCGTTAACATGAATCAACGCGGGAAAAACCCGAATAAACTGACCTCTATAAAATATAAACTTAAGTTATTTATTCCCTATTTAGTTCAGAGTCAATGTAAAGAAACGAAATCTCCTCTTTATCAATCATCATTGTCGTCATGGGGGCGATTGATCAAAAACGCTTACATTTTTGCCAAAAGTGGATACATTTTATTAAAGTTTTCGCGAATTCGACCGGAAAACGTTTGGTTATAAAAATTAAATGTGTATTAAATTCTATTTCTGTTGTTACCTCACCATATTTCGTACGACCGTTATATCCTGTTATATTTTGCATAAGATAATGTTTGCCATCGAAACGAAAAGTCACCTTACGTGTTTCTCTGACGAGAGCTCCATCGTTGCGCAGATCTAATAACGTTACAGACAGACATACGTTGGAAATGACCTGAATAGAATGACTTGTGTAATGTTTCCAAATTAACATTCAAGTACATGATTATTAATGTGTTTGTTTTTAGTCCTACGATGATGTTTGATCATAATATTTAAACTTGTGAATTCCATTCCATTGTAATTTTGCATGAAGTGTACCGTATTGTCTCTATCATTTGTTGGGTCCTTCGCCTGATAGTTGCATCTGAGCAAGTTTTCATTTATGGAATGTAAGGCACATATTTTCATAAATTTTCTCTAATTTTTTCGCATTGGTAGTTCGAATTTAATTGCCTAAATTATGTGTGTGTGTATATACGATCCGTAATAGCTGAAAGGTCTTCATCGTACCTATGTTGGATCTAAATCTATTATTTTGTCTGTAAAACAATATCATGCGTTATTTCACCTGTAATTCGCTGTTTTTTGTATTGCTTAAGATTAAACTGAGGGCATGATAATGGCGTTCACCAAGAAGTACCCTTGGAAACGTTTTATGAGCCCACGTATATTTTTCGTGGCCATTAGGTTTGGTGTGAGATGCGCAACCTACATTTCCTAGACTGACGACGCGATTGAGGATTGAGAGATTGAGCGATTGCTATGCCAGTGATCGTGTGGCTGGTTGATGGAAGGTTAATACCATTGATGGGGATGGCGCTCCCTGTGGTGGCCAATGCATGAAGCTCTTACGTGAGCGTGGCCATTTTCGTACCCCCCGACGTCGCCTTCGCACATATGAACGCACAAATTTTGCAATTTTCGATTACTCACTAAAAATCAGCGTGAATATACTCTCGCTCTGAAATCCGTTTCATGTCGAGTTCGAAGAGCTATATCTTCTGGCATGTGCTGTACGTGGTACTCATTTTTGATTGTAGATGCGTTAAGTTGAAAAAAATTCATGCAAACTGTCTTATATCTGCAGAATTCTTATGGTGAAGCACATATTTGTGGAGTTTCGCTTCATGATAGCAGGTCTTTCTTTGCTAATGTATCGGTCGTCGTAGTTACGTTAACTTCTGTAGGGTGTTGTGTGATGCTTGTTAGTATCGACTGATCCCCTGTCACACACGTTTTAGGAGGCTGGAAGGGCATCGTGTACATGATAGTCCCACGATGTGAGAACCGGTCGTCCGCTTCCTTGGCCTCAGCGATATTTCCAGAGGTGATATCGGTCGATGGTCGTCCTGAACGTCTTGCGTGTCGCTTGCTGCAAAGCAGCTATTCTTATCAGGGACTGCCGCCTTCATGCTGGCTTTTGCCCTTTGTCTTTTGTTGCGCCTCTGCGCTATAGTTTTTTATTTATTATTCTTATGTTATGTGCCGTTGCCCGGGTTTGGTCTTTTATTTTTATCTTCACCTTTCTTTTTATTTTTTGATAGTTCAATAATTTCTTTTATGGTACTATCTTTTGCTTTGTCATAATAATTTTTAGATATTTTTTTAACGAATTCACTCATTGATTTAATTCCTGCCATTTTGTGTAAGGTTATATTGCTTGTTCTTTTTGTAGTCTTTAAAATAATTCGGAGACATTACCTTTCTATAATTTCCATTCTTGTGGATAGACCCTTTCCTAGTAGGCTTCCCCAAGCGGGTACGCCGTGAAATATAAAGATGTATATTTTTGCCCGCATTTCTGAAGGGGTCGTCGAATTTTTCAGATTTGGCGAAAGCGTTGCCTTTATGGCAAACGCTTTCCCTATTCCTTTTGCTACGTGCCTCCTCATCAATGGTTTCTCCCAGGTATTTGGCCCCTGTCCCCCATTCTATTGGCTGCTGCCATATTCTGAGGCATCTCCCCTTTTCAATTTCTGTCCTTGGGCGTTTAAAGATTACAGGCTAAGATTTTCTACTACTGTTTACTGTTATTCTTCCACCCTTCGAACGTTGTGAAGTTAACTTTAGTGTATGTTCCCAATGAGTTTGATTCTCATTTAATAACTCTCAAATCTTCTACTCCGTAATGTTAGTCAGTTTGTTGTATGCAAGCGATACTTTTTGGAGTTTTGCAACGGGACAAAGCAGGACGAAAAGATATTACATTTCACTTAAAAATTCAACTAGTTTCTTTGTTTTACAAATAGATAATCAATATTTTGAAAAGTTCACCCAGGTCCCTTCAAGAAACTTCACATTGACTCTAAAATTCCCGATGAATGGCTTCTCCTTATTTTTCGTCAAGGGAGAAGGAACATCTGATGAAAATGACTCCCCTGCTTCTGAAGATCGTGGGCTACCTAAAACACACTAAACAAACATTCCAGTGCGTCGCTATCCTGGCGATTTGGTTTCAAATTTGACCTTCTCTCTACTTAACTCTACTTCACTCTTAACTTTTTTTCTACTTTCCAATTATGGTTATGAAGAATTTCTGTGTGCCCAATTCCACCTTTCACTTGTTTGAGTCAGCAATCATGTTAGCCAATGCCCCGCGCAGTGGAAGACTGGTGTCCTTTCACGTGCGCAACTCTTATACCTCAGTCCGATTAAAAGAAGGCAACTTGAACCATAGCTTTAATCAGAAAATTCTTAGCCACAGGCGATATTATAAGTGACTTCAACGAACTAGCACGCATGAAACAAAACTATTTCCAATTTGGTGGTTACCTCTCCGGAAAAAAATCAAATTATCCTTGGGTTAGATTAATTATAGTGAAAGCGAAACGCATTTATACATGCATACATAGCAATCACGCCGTTCCCTTCCGTGGTAGGCAGTCACTAAGTTTCACTCATAAATACATATTTGTACACCTAACTCTCCTTCAATATTTTCCTCCTTTATTTATAAATTTATAATACGTTTATAAGTTGAACTTTCCTTCAGTTGATTCAATGAGCCAACCAAAAAAGTTTTTCAACTTCCTTACTTAGGCCAATTAACTACTGTGCAGTGAAGTATCACGTATCACGAAAAACAAGTATACGAATAGTGTTACTCATTTATTTCTCTGGGATTAGGCCTTTTTAATTCTGAAGACAGAGTATACAGTCTAGATAAAAGTGGTATTCATATTTCTTTGTGTGGTGTGATGTGAGAGTGGACCTGTGCGCCGTTGGATAAAATATCGGCGGCGGACGCCGGATGAAAATGTGTCGGCGGCCGGCGGCGCGCCGAGCCGATGGTTTTTACCGGCGGCGTACTGGCCCAGCCATAATGTATTAACTAGTATTTCAGCATGTTATAGCGTAAATTATTCATTGTTTCTCATTATTTAATGTGTTAAATTGTTTATTTCATGTTAAAACTTATTTTATTCGATTTTTATTAACGTATGCGAGAAATTTCGTTTACTTTGAAGTATTTAAGCAAATATCGTATCGTACAACTTCGATCAAACCTAATATTATACCCTTTCATTTATAAATTTTATAAGACAAATTCATGGCTAATTTAGCTGTAATCTCAAATGCGAGCGAAAATTTCGTTGTAAACAGATATGTCCATTTCACTGTTATAATTTAATTTATAGTTTTTCAAATATGATGAAATACCATTCAGACGATCCTGTTTGTATTTTTATCGCCTCTTGCATTTATATATATACCGCATTGTAAACTTTGAGAGCAGAGGATTTTATGGAAAAGGCCTCCCGTTTTTTAGATTTTTATTAAAAATTTAACATTTGTAGATAAATATCCGAATTAATCAGACAAACATAAAGGCAATGTAAATAATTTAACGAATTCGAAGAAGACTTCCAGAAAAACAACACAAACTTATACAAAACATTTAAAAAGAAACTGGGGTACCAATTCCAAAACCATCACTTTAGAAAAGAAAATGGGAAACTGGAACTTAGCAATCAAGACAGTGGCTGAGAATTTGTTAATTATTTCGAAATACTTCCGAACTGCCCAGAACCCAAGGAAAGATTCCCACCAAAAGATCCCAATGAAAACAACCAAAATTCACAAGTACCAGATAAAGAAGAAACCACAAAAAATTAAAAAGCCCCTAAACATTAAAGCATCAGGTGAAGATGGAATCACAGCAGAACTTGTGATAGCACCTGGACCAAAAACCATAGCAGAAATAACGCAAAAAATACAAAATTTTGGCGAAATGAACAAATCCCTAATTCCAGGGAAAATGTCCTTATTTATCCATTTTATTAAAAAAAGGTGATAGAGCAGATGTAAACAACTACAGAGGAATTCCACTCCTCTCTGTCACATATAGAATGCTCTCACAATGCTTTCTTCTTCATTAACAACTTAAATCCAAAATCGCCGAATATCAAGCAGGCTTCAGGCCAGATAGATCACTCCCGGAACAAATTCTAAATCTAAAACTAACAATTCGGCACCATAAGATGTACTGCTAGAATATTATCTGCCCCTTTGTTGACTTCAAAAAAGCCTTTAATACAGTCGATCGCGAATCTCTTGATCAAATTTTGACAAGAGCACGACCCTAAAACACTTGCAACCATTAGACAAACGCTCACTGACAAAAAATGTTAAGTAAAATTCAGGGGCAAAATTTCGGAACCCTTCGAAATCTACATCTTCATCTACATACTAACCCGCGAGCCACCGCTTGGGAGTGTGGCAGGGGGTGGTAGGTCACTAGCCGTGTAATGATGTAAAAGTTTTGGAGGTGAAATGGTGACATGTCATATGAGAGTGTGTTTGGAGGAGCTCAGTTTCTATTGTTTGCTTATTGTGCGCGGAAAGAACGAGTTTTTTTACCTATCTGTTCGGTAGAGTATCTCTCTTATTTTATTGCATCTGTCAGACCTAGAAATGTAGTGGGGAGTCATGATAATATTCAGGAGTAAGTCTAAGAGATGGACTCTTAACATTACTCTTAATTTGCGTCCTAGAAAAAGTAACTCAAGAATGGTGAAAAGACACACGAAGTCTAAAAATTGATCAACCAATCAATTTAGGAATAACAAATGTAACAATCGACAACCTGGTTTTAGCAGAAACTGTCATACCCAGGCGATGTCTTGCACTTCTGCAGGGGGTATTTGGCAGCGGCCGATGACCCATCATCAAGGATACGACGTTTGGATTTTCCATGTTTTTGTTCTCCATTCCATCTTCCTCCCCAGCATACGCCATCTCCCAGGATTTCCCAAGCCTTTACGACTTTTGTTTCCCACCCCTCACCAGCAGCGGCGAACGATCCATCTACACTGTAGATTCTACAGACATCTATCTGAATATTCTATAGACATCCCACTTAAACCTTTTGGACTTTCAATGTTCTTGTTTCAGATTTCCCCTTACCTCCCCAGCACACGCCCCTTTCCCAGGGTTTCTCCGGACGGTTTCTGTTTTCCAGCCCCACGCCCTTCTGAAACTGCTTTGTTTGACGTATATATCTTCCGTCACCCACAATTTTCATGAGTATATTTTATACCCAAATCTTTAATAGTATGGTGATGATGGTGTAATATCAGGACTAGTCGAGTTAAATCTTTCATTACTGAAACGGCAAGTGTTTTCACTGTAATTTTGGAACTTTTTCACCACAAGACATCTAAATCTGTATTTGATATATTTGACGACCTCGCAGTAAAAAATTATCGGAAGGGCATTCAATTAGAGCAGAAAACATAGCAACGGCCTAAGTAAAAATATCACCGAATGTTTAGAGCTATGTTCAATTAGAACAGAAAAGTCGAAGTCAAAATGAAATTAATAAGGTGGTTCATTTATGTTTCAATTGACAATTCAGTACCACAAATGTCAAAATAAGTTAGATAGCCTGACTTCCGTCTTCTATACTTGTACGATTGTTCGAAAAGTACGGAGTATCTAAAGCGCACCTACTCCTTTTTTGGTCGCCCATAATATGGCCACCGCGTTTTTTAATCGAAAGGCACTCCGTCGAAAAAAACAAGGCTGCAAAACGAAACAGGAACCAATGAGTAGTTTCGTACCGGAACAAAACTATAAGCTTTCCTATTCAATGTGACTTCGTTTCAGATTGAAACCTTAAGTTTAGCTTGGTTTTAGTTTTGTTTCGGAATGAAGGTAGAAATTGAACCAAATATGACATTCCGGAACTCTTCCTGCTCTCGAATAGTTTCGGTTTAAATGAGTGGGAGCTATGATAGATTTATGACACTCTTATGATAGACCGTCGAGAGTAAAACGACTTGTCTCAATGAAGACCATAGCGCAAGTGTCTATATTTGTCCTTTCTAGTGCACGCAAACACCAACACCAGATTTTCGACGGCCCAATCATCTTTGGAGCAGACATCCGCCTGCTTCCTCCTTTCAGGGAATGCCCGATGCCTGGGAACTCCGGAGGAAAAGCGGCACGCCTACCTTGAACCACTGCACCGCTCCCCCTCTGTCAATATCGCGCCCTAGAGATCAAAACTGCCCATTTAGAGGGGCATTTTCAGTGGTCATAGACCTCAAGGACGATGCGGACAGAATCTTTCTATAACACCTTAGGTAAAACAAAAGACAAAGAACAAGAGGGGACATTATTGCTGAAGAGCCATGCGTGAAATCTGTTGGGCACATTTGTTCTTCTCCTTAGGTGCCGCATATCGGATAAACTTGTCAGTTTAAATGGTCAGTTCCTCTTCCTTCTCCCTTTGTGCTTCTTAAGAGACCTCAACCCCTCCAATCGTTCAAGCAAAAATCGTACCCACAGTCTCTTTGCATCGGGATTTAGACAACTTTTATCTCTCTCAGATTGCCGCAGAGACGTTTATTTTGTAACCGTCCCTCCAATCACGCGTTTTATCTTTTTAATAAAGATCCATTACCTGTACTTTAGCACTTGCTTCATCCGCAGAGGAAAATTCATAAGGCCTTAAATATTACCCATTAAGACTGACCCGCCAAACTCAAGCCGGGAAATCCTAGTCGATAGGAGGGGGGGGGGGAGGAGAGAGTGAGGAGGGGACGCTACAGTAAAAAATTCCGAAGAACAGACCGCTGTTATTAATCGGAATATAAAACTACAAAAATACGTTTCATATAATTTGTTACGTGAATTAATATTTGTGTACATATCGAAAGACTTAAAGTTTAAGAGCGGTAAAAGAAAGAGGACATATTTTTCTTATTTCAAGCTCCGCAGGAGAGGAGAATATTCATATCAACACCTGGATCCCCCTAGCTTAACCATTCATTACAGCCTTTCCGGAGACACTTAAAATAGCTTGCCCATTTCATGGTTTTTCAGAAGTTTTATAGGTCTAAGATGAAAAGTAAAGTAACGGCACAGCGATACAAAACTATACCTAGGTATGCGTTAACCAGGCTTTAAAGTTAACAGAATGTAGGTGATTCAGGTGTTTCTTCATGTTATTTTAGTGCTTGGTTACGTGAAGAATCGGAATCGATTCAGATACTGTTTGCATTCTGTAAATGGTATTTTATGGAAGATTACGCATGGAAAATAATCATCTATGCCGAAGTAAATAAAAACTTCGTATTCAATTTCATGACGCCGATTCCTTCTCCCATCTCAATGCGAAGTGGCGAATGCACTCGCCATCCTCCTACATAAACTATGATTGCATTGTTGATTTACTTCCTTGAATTTCGTTTACCTGTGATCAAAGTGCAAAAGGGTTACTGTGTAAATACACGACTGGTGTTTTTATATTGAATGTAGCTAATATTCGAGCCTCCACAGCATGTATTTAAACCAAATAGCTAAACTCCCGTTGTCAGACACATTTACATGGCATTGACTGTCTGGAAGACATGGAACCTTGGAAGGGAAAAAGGAAGAAATAGAACTCTTTGAGATGTAACTATGGATGGAGAACAGAAAAAAGCGCAATAGACGGGAAGACAAACGAGAAGCTTCTTATGTAGGTGAGTGAGGAAGGGAAATCTGGATATCACACGTCCTAAATACGCATAGTATAAAGAAATGGAGCCCTAAGGATATCCGTCACCTTGTTCGATTATGCGGCCTGTTATATCATTATTTGAATCTCCTATTTCACAATGTTGATTAGGACGGCATCAAGCGGGAAACTGAAGATAACGCACGCATGGGGCACTTAAGGCTTGAGCAGAGTAAAATCCATGCCGAGGAAGCGTGGACGTGTGGTTGTTGGCTCAAAACAAAATGGTAACTTCGTTAATTCCTATCGCACAGATTTTATTGACAGACTATTTTCAACAGCACATCAAATATGGGCAGAAGTACTGCACTCTTTTTTCATTAGTTATTAGGTTTTACGTTATTTTGAGGAGTCCGCAGTAATAAGTGGATATAAGTATAGTTCCCACGCATCGGGGGCAATGGTCGGTAAATGACCACCTAAGACAGCGCCGCGCCGATAGCGCCGACTCGGAAGACCGGCGGCGCGCCGTACATAATTTATCGGCGGCGGCGGCGCGGCGCGGCGGCGCACAGGTCTATGTGAGACTAACAGGAAGGAATTCCAAATCCAGAAATAGTGAGTGTTAATGGAAGCGTGAAACCTAAAGACAGTAAATCTTTTTTTTTGCTAAGCAAATATTAGAAACTGAACAGAAGTAAAATTTTCAAAGTAAAAATTTTAAATGCTCGCGGCAGAAGTTGTTTCCTGATGTTTTTAAAGAAAAGTTCAAAATAACTCTACAACGTATTTAATTAAATGTGCTGAATGTAAACCATTTAACGGGATTAAAATGTTTGCTATTGTTCTCCTCTGTTTTGCTTTTGCTTGTCCCCCGAAGACTTCCTTCCCTTCCTCACGCTTAATCCCTGATTAAAAACAACTCCCCACTCACTAACTGACTCTAACCCCCTTTGCAAGCGTCATCCAGGGTATGGAAGGTGTTTGAGAATCTATTTTTTCGAAGAAAATGACGCGATAGGCGAAATCGATCGGTTGCATTGCAACAAGTTTTATTTTCATTATACTAGTCATATCCTGTCATTAATCAGTATCCTTCACATGTCTGTTGGACGTTAACCGTCAGGTGACCTGCATCAAAAATGCGTTCGTAAACATGATTCAATTCACCAAAATGTGGGTTAGCTATCACGAGAGAAATCGATGAGAGAGCGCATAAACATTCTTTCTCCGGCTGTGAAAATAGTTACCGAGAGATTTAAAACCAGACCTAATATTTAACAAAGAAAACGGCTTGACTTACTGGTAGCTGTTCGTTGCGGAAAAATTAAAATTACTTTGTAAACTTCACTTAAGACGATTTTATCAACACGACCCGGGTGTCGAGACTAAAGTGTCTTCATGTCCTGATGCTGGCACTAAGTGCCGAAACTCGGATTTCCTTAATGATATCTTCCAAGTGGAGTTAACAAAATTATTTTTCCTAAGGTGTTGCTTACCTACTTCTTCTTTCAAGAGTGCACCCAGGCAATTCAACCAGTAGAACTTTCCTCTTGCTTGTTGCAATGCATATGGATGTAATTAATGCCTTTAGAGATATTGATGATGCATGCTTATGCATAGAATTCACAGCTGCAGATGTGCTGGAAATCCGAGGAAATCGTCCCTACTGCTACTTGCGTGCTACTTCGCTATGGTTAGGCCACACCTCGAATACGCCGCGAGCATTTGGGACCCTGGTCATAAAAATTTAACAAAAAAAATTAACAAAATACAAAGAAAAACAGCACGCTTCGTTAAAAACTGCTACGAACGGACACTGAGTAATACACAACTGTTAGAGGGATTAAGATGGGAGCCCCTAGAGACTCGGAGGCTGCACTCTAGGCTGCTTGAGATATTCAGAACTGGTGTGTTTCAGAGCGACACAGAGAATATTATAATGACGCCTCACTACATTTCTAGGTCTGACAGATGCGATAAAATGAGAGAGATACACTGCCGAACAGATAGGTACAAAAACTGGTTCTTTCCGCGCACAATAAGCGACCACAATAAAAACTGAGCTCCTCCAAATACTCTCTCATAGGACATGTCACCATTTCACCTCCAAAACTTTTACATCTTTACACGCCTGGTGACCTACCACCCCCTGCCACACGCCCATGCGGCGGCTCGCGGGGTAGTATGTAGATGTAGATGTCCCTCGAAAACGACCGTCTGGGAGAATAATTGGCGAGTTTTTTTTCCGGGCTCATTTGGTGCCCCTGCATGAGTGTGTGATCTGGCCCCGTCCAATGCGAATTCGCGCATCTCCTTAACGGCTCCTATTCGGCGCATCTGGAAACCACGATCGTGTTCATTCTCGTGGCTCTTGTTAATGTTCCGCGTGTCCTTCCACCGCCCCTTTTCTCTATGTTCTGCCCTATTTGAGTGTCCCTTTCTCATTCACTTCTCTTCCTCCTTTTCTGACATTTCCCTCGGAATAATTTTCGCTCCGATTTTTCGTCTCAATTCTCCCTCCCCATGTCAACTCCTCCTTCCACTCCCCCACCCCTTCTACTTCCCTCTTTTGCGCTCAATTTTTTACGTCCTGGCTTCCCTTTATCCGCCCTTCGTCGTCCTTCCCTCCCGTCCCCCCACCCCCCGGTCCGTCCCCGCTATTCGTCACTCATTTTTTTCCCCTTCGCGTCGCCTTTGTTTTATTATTTACCCGCTCTTTCCCATCGGGGCGCCACCGTCCCACTCTCGGCCCTTCTCTCCCTTTTCCCCTTTTTCTCAAGCGGCACGGCTTCTGTTTCTTTATTTCTTTCTTCCTTCCTTCCTTCCCTTTTTGTCCCCTCCCTCCCGTGTTCCCCGACCTCCCCCTCCCCCCACGTCGCTACCATCCCCCCTCCCCTTTCGCTCCCTCTTCTTACTATTTTTTTGTTCCGTTCGTGTGCCGCACATTTCTTTTTCCTCCGTTTTGTTTTTCGTCGCCCTTACATGTCGTATCTACCTCTCCCTTTCTCTTTCCAATTCTTTCTCTCTCTCCCGGATTTCTTCTTTTTTTTGCATTACGGAGTCCTTGTGTATATCCCTGTCTCAGCTCTTTTTGCTCCTCCTCCCGCCCCTCGTTCTTCATCCCCCCCCCCGCCCCTTGAAACGTGGATGCCCAACACCCGAGCGCGAGCCCTGCCCCTGCCTGCCATTCTTTTGTCGTTTGTTCTTTTGTTTCTTATTCCGTCCCTCATTTGTTTCTCGAGACCTTTTCTGCTCTTCGCCGCTGGCAGAGAGAGGACGAAGGACATCCGGGGCCTCTGCGATTTCGGTTGATCATCCCCATCGATAATTCTAAAGCGGTGGGCATCGCTACAATGTTCATTTGATCTTTCGTTTCCCCTAGTTTTGGTTGTTGAGGCATTTCTAGAGTCGCGCCGACTTTCTCATCGAGACGTGAAGCCTGCCTTAGCAATTTTCGTATCAGTTAGACACGCGTGTAATCGTGCTCAGTATACATTTCCAATCAGTTAGTTACGTTTTACAACTCAAGTTTGCCTCAGTGTTCTATCATATTCTGCGAACGCATTTCTGCCAACATGCTCGAAAGAGACATTTCGCATCTATCAGATATCCGCTACACCTTTCTTTTTCATTCTACTCTGATGCGATATATCTTCATCACAGTAGTATATTATATGCCGTAGTTCGTTGTGACCCCTTGCTTGAAGTTTATTTTGTCTACTCTTCCTCAAATATTTTGTTGACCATCTTGGCCGTAGTGAATCAACTACTGGATACCAGTGGGAAATTATATTAATGCTTAATACAGCAGTTGATTTGTCGCTTCAATCTTCCTCAATTTTTCCTCGTTTTACTTGCTTAAGTGGAAGCTGAAGTGTTGATTAAGAGGTCTTGTGAAAATTGTCAAGATTTTGATCTGTAGAAGATCTGTATGGGTGCGGAGAAAATGCAAATTTCTCTCAACGTTGAGAATTTTCGGTAGAGTTCTGTATGAGGAAAACATCATTATAATAATTTAATTTAATCATTTAATTCATTTCAGGAATTACAGAGTGGTATACAATAGATAACCCATAGAATGATCCTGTATTGGGGGTACCTACAGATAAACCATGCAAAAAACAATTGCAACAAACAATAATGATTTTAAAATTTCAATCAAATGTTTAACAACACAGTGAAGAAACTAATACAAAAAATATAAAAAATGACTCAGAGATAAGTAGAATGAAGTACAGTGGTTACAAAAACGAGACATATGAATACATGATCAGGTACACTTACTGTAACAATGGTATTACGATAACTCTTCATTTTTTACATTTTATTCAATGAATATTACATTCAAATTACAGAACAAAACCTCGATTTTTTTATAAGTAATAGCCAAGTTTTTATTTCATGAAGATATTTTCGTATGCTTTTTCAAAGAATCTTCGTATGCAATGAAAGAGCATCTGTTGTCTGAGTTGGAAGATATTTTTTCCACACTGGTAGTTTTCTCTGCGAATGATTTGGTCGTGCTCTCCGATAATGTGGATTTGCAGTCCGTTTGGAGTTGCCATCGAATTGACCGGGAGACGCTATATTTACCGCTATAATAATCTAGTGGTAATGCGCGACGTTATGTTTGAGCGGTCATAAAGGCATAGCAATAATTGTGTTTAGTTTTAGTACTCCATTATATTTTTAGAGTTAGTCTGTTAATAATTAATAAGTTTTGGGGCCTATTTACATCAGAAAACCTAGTTACATGTTCTTGTTTAGTTTTATATATCAATTCCAGTTTTCACATTCACAATCCATATCATTTCTACGCTGTTTAGAAATCTTTTCAATTACGTTTGGTGTCATTTTTAAGGTTTTAATTGCATAAGTAAAATTTTATCCGGAAAATTTCTCTCATTTGAATTTTATCTGTCTAACGTATTATTTTTGTATGCAGCGTTCAGATGAACGGTGTCATTTTCTCTCGATATGGCTGCTATTTCGTGGTTTACTGTTCTCGATATGGCTGCGTTTAATTTTTATTCAGGACAGCGTCATATGTTTATGACATTTGAATCTGCTGAATTATATTTCATCAGTTTTTCTCTTTTTTTAAATATTAAATGTGAGTATTGTTTTGACACACAGTCAAAATGAAGGAAATAATTCCTCTCAGGGCAGGAGAAAATGTTTCGTGCTTGTGGTGATCTTACCCAGTAGAAGTCAATTATTGTTGAATTTCTGAATTTTAAATCGTTTAGCGGATAGCTCATTGTTTCTGCTGTAGGACGCTGTGCGGAACTTCATCGTAAAGGAGTATGGTAGTCGTTCCTCCGTGTACAATCGGCCAGTATGTTTCTCCGTTTTTTCGAAATCATTTCACATTTCACTTCGGAAAAAAATATGTCGTTGGATGACGTTAATTAATTAATGTACGTTTACGCGAAAATATCTCACGTTTTCCTCAGAAATCGTTATCGCGACCAATTATTGCCGTGGGTGTGTTTGGCATTCGTCTTTTTCGGCGGTGAGCGACAAGCTTCACAAACCGCCACTCCCAACGTTGTGTTTTTGCGGTGCCATTTTTCATTTCTGTGCCGAGGGTTCCGTTGCACAGCTCTTCACGTCCTATTTCCTATCCTGCGATATCGTCTCTTCTGCCAGGCCCTCGCCACTCCCGCCATGCGCTCACAGTTGGTGCGTTCCCTCGTCGTCGTCCTTCCATTCGCCCAACGCACACCTCGCTCGCTTTAAACCCCTCCCCCATCCCACTACCCCCCTCCCCCTTTCGTCTTCATCCGCGCTCGCTACCTTGTCAGCTCGAGGACCGCTCCCCTCCACCCTCATTGCATCTACTCCTCCTTCCCCTTGGTATGCGAAGTCGGGGACACACACAAACACATATAATATTCAGGGTGTCCAGCACTCTGGAAAGCCGGGAAGACCGGAAAATCTCCGGGAATTTTATTTTCACTGGAAATATCAGGGAAATCTCAGGGAAATATCGAATTGACCCTTGAATTTTCGGTGGTGTCAATGTATAAAACAGCAACGGAAGCCATATGCCTTTTTCTGCAAGTTGCTAAGTCAAATTTTCCTTGCGTTGTCGCATTTTGCATTCCTGTAATCACCGAAAGTAGGTACAATGTTTTCTATACAGGTACATTGTGTTCTTATTGGTCATAGTCTATAAATCAGTGGCGTGAAGAACGTGCCTTTATCTGTAAGTTGCGAAGTCCTTCAGTTTTTGTTGTTGATCATTTTATATCAATGCTATTCATAGCAGTCTGCCCGTAATATAGCCTTGTTCCTGAGCACCAGCATGACAATGTTTAAATCTAAGAAAGGGTGGTGATGTGATTTTCTCTCAAACTATTTTAAAGTTTTGCGTTCATTTTCCTCCAAATATGCAAGTTTGAAAATCATCCTTACGTTTAATCAGCCAAAAAACATACCAAACATTCTCTTATAATTTACAAGAAAAAAATCATTATTTCCTCTGGAAAAATAAAAATGATGTCAGGAAAACCTGTAAATCTCAGGGAACTTTCAAATGCCCAGCTGATGAACACCCTGATATATATACATATACTTACGCATGTACCCTCACTCGCACACATCTTTCTCAATATCTCTCCGTCTCTCCTTTCTCTCCCTTCGCTCCATCTTATTCCCTCCCCCCCTCACTCCCCTGCGTCTCCTTCCTCTTCTTCTTTCCACCCCTCCTCGTTTGTCTCCTTCCTCCCCCCACCCCTCTCGTCTTGAATAGAGCGGCTGTAGCGGCGCATTATCCTGGCCTGTTTGATCTCTCAAGAGATGGCGGTGTTCCTGGGCTCTACCCGCTGCCATTGTTCTCTGCCTGTGTGCTGCCTGCCACTTCACGTGCTCTCCCTCTCCTCCCGTCCTTCAACAACTCCTCCTCCTCTCAAACCCTCCCTCCCAAGTACTTCCTCTTCCCTTCCCCTCCACACACTCCTTCCCGGGTCTTTCGCATTATGTCCGCCCCACTCTCAATTCTCCTCTCCCTTGTTCGTTCGTCCCCTTCTTGTCCTCTTCTCTGCCCTCGTTTCTTAGCCTTCCTTCGTCTCGCCGTTCCTGCCGTCTCGTTCGCCGCACCCCCTGACACCCTGCATGTCATATGCGAACCTCGATCCTCCTCGGTGCTGAAGGATCCATACCTCGTGTGTGGTTCCGTTCTTAGGTAACGTTTGCGCCTTTAAGTTTTGGTCGCTCTTACTTGGCATTAGATGGATTTTGTGGTGTCACTACGTGTGACAAGACACTACAAAATCCATCAAACGCTAAGGAAGAGCGTCAAAAACTTCAAGGCGCAAACGTTACCTAACTTCTTCTAGACTACTTTCTGTCAACTTGTGAGGCAAACACGAATGTCGCAGCCGATTAAGAGTTTTAATGTCACCCATTGTGCGAGTAGAATTGAAATTAACCAGTAGAGTACTTTAATTTCACAACTTTTCAAAGTATATGCAAGTGTATTTGAGTTTCTCTCGTTCCGTTACGTGAACTGGACATTTTTTATGGAAAAATTCAACGTATCTTGATGCGGGGACCTTAGTCTGATATTCTTTTCCCGTTGGGCAAGTGACAGCGAGTATAATTTTTGTTTGTGGTGGTCTAAGCTCTAAGTCCTGATTTAATTATATCTTCTGATGGTCTTCGCAGTTCAGTGGTTAAGTTCACCATCCCTCGGTGTTGGCGCATTTTGTGCCTATTTTGTCACTCCCTTTCGCGATTAAATCCCTTTTCAGCTACCGAGGGAGATAGAAGTCGAATGTTTAACACTTTCTTATAGATTCATCACCATTAGTACTGTGTCCGTTGAATATAAGTGTTTTGACAATTCTGCCGATAATTTCCCCGATCGCTTCGTCTCTTTTCTTACGTGTCCTTCTCATTTCTATTTGCTTTTCCTGTATTTAATTGTTCCCTTTAAACTTAACTCATCTGTGGCGTCCATTCACGCCGTCTGAAGTTACCCGCTTTTATCAAATTCCCCTTTTTCGAGGATTCTTTCTTGGCGAGAGCGACGTCATCTTCGACACCATGATCAACCAATGGTATGGAAAAGTACGGAAATGTACGACCCGTGGAAAAACATTAGAAATAAATTTAATCGGGAGACTTCCTAGGACGTAGTTGGCTAGGCTGGTCATAAAAGTAGAAGGGCTGAAACTGGAGCAAGCCTTTGCAGTTTAATGTCGAGTTGTACATCAGAAGAAAATGGGCTGAGTTGCAAAGACATTTATTTATTTTATTTAAAGAAAGAATACCACATGCAGCAATGGTGCCATTTTATAGTGGCCATGTAACAATACACAAACATAAGGACGTATACAAGCAAAATTAACAACAAAGGGAGACAACAAACATTGTGGGGAGAATTACGCTAGCAAAAGTAGTGTTGAGCAATGCGAGGGAGCTGCAGACTGGTATGGCTGAAGGCCTCGGGTAAGGATGTAAGGAGAAGAAGGTGGTGAAGAGCTTGATGTAGCGTTGTATGGGGCAGCAACTTGGACTCTTGAGAAAGGACGGCTAAATTAGACTGCAGGTTTTGAGGATGTGGGTGTGGAGGAGGACTGAGGGGTGGATGGATAGGAAAACAGACGTGGAAGTGCTGGATATGGTTGGTAAGGAAAGGAATCCTCTGAATTATGTTGGGAAGAGTGAAGTTTTGTGCTGGGACGGGTGATGAGAGCCAAGGGTTACTTAATGCCGTAATAGAAGGAAGGATACTGGGCAAGCGGTGAAGGGGATGGCAGAGAATGGTCTAATGTTAGTAATTCAGAAGGGTAGGACATACGCTGTGTGGAAGATAGAAGCATTGTACATTTATCGGAATCTTAATTTGGAAAATATTTTGATTATAAATGACCTTCAGTTAAACCTAACACTACTAATAGATTACTTAAAAGTAATAATTATGCTTATTCCCTGCATCTTGGTTCATAAAATTTGTTTTTTTCTTGTTATGCTTATAGTTAGACTTTTTGTGACTTTTAATCTTTATCGCTGTTGTTCAGCATGCTAATGATGTTTTCTCAGGAATAGTGGCAATGCAAATTTACGTAGTTGTTGGTTTCAGTTCCCTTTTTCCGGGAATAGCTCTGTGGTAGTTCAAGTTTTATGGGATATAAGTCTTTTGCATTCAGTTTGGGACTCCGGGATGTTGAAAACTTACCTCATCGATCAAATTCAGTTTTACTCAGCTCATGTGTCTTAGCATTCCCGTTTATCCCGAACCGCTGCGGCTCATCTTCGCAAAAACATTTAGCGTATTTGGATGATCTTGTTTGTTCTCAATCTAATTGTATAACTTATTATGCCCTCGGTAGCTAAATTATATTCACATCATTATAAACTGAGAATATTGTCAGCAAAGTAGAATCAAAAGTATCGAAGTGCTCTGGCGTCGGCTGTTGCACATCTCTGCTCCGGTTGTGACCAGTTGAGGACCGCTTGCATCGCCGCCAACCCGTGTGAATATGTATTCGTGGAAGGAAGAAAGACGCAACTCCGCCTCCCTCTCTTGACTGTCTGCCATCGCTCGCTCCTTAACATCTCCCGCGTGGACCCACGCCGCCCCCCTCCTCTCATCCCCCTCGAAGCTCCACTCCACTCCCATCTCGTCTGTTTTCCGTCTGAAGAATATATTCTTGAATCCCGGCAATGTTTGTGTTTTAATTATTTGTCGTTCTGCCGAAGAGGGAGCATGTGCCAAGGAAAAAGCATCTGTTGCCTCTCTGAATACCTAATGGCTTAGCCTCAATTCGATGTGATTCTTTTTGTCGGTAAAAGGGAACGTTTCTCGTTTGCACTACTAGGACGGTATTTCAGAACTGAGGGTGATACTGAGCGAGAAAGAGAGGGTTTACGTATCACCATCATATTTGTTGATTATTATTAGTTAGGCAGTTTACAATTAGACTTGTGTGAAAGTATTTGTGCATGATTGAAAATGTTGTTGATAAAATGTTCAAAAATTTAACAGTAAACAACTAGTCTAAATTACCTACCGTTCTGACATATGTACTTGTAGGAATCGTTGTGCTTGCCTTGCATTTGGATACATATGGGCAATCCCCCGATTCGTTCGAGTGCTGTTGCCCCTGTATGGAAGTGGCAGACAGTATGCGAAATGACCTCGGCTATTGAAGCATGTTAAAATAAAGTAGTATTGCCATTAATACTGGGGGGATCGGGTTGGTGTGGTGGCTTGAGTGCTGACTAACCATACAGGTGGCCAGGGTTCAAATCCCTGCGGAGAAGGATGTTTTTTAGAGGAAACCCGATTCCTACTTGAGTCTTGTGGAGGGCACTTCAAGTACAGTACTCCGTCTGACGGTTGAGATGTTAAACCGTGGTCCCCTTGGCGCCTTTCGTTAAGAGCAGGTTAATGCCGACGCCGGGTTTCTATCCACCCTTCCTCCCCTACCTATCCCCTACGGCGCAAATGACCTTAGCCGTCGGTCGCATCCCCAAATAACCAATCTAATCCATTAATACTGTAGACTTATAAACTTATATGAATATTTTAGGTAAATAATCCTAATGAGAAGAAGGTTTATATGTACTGAAATCAGCGTCTGAAAGATTCTATGGGGAGACAACATTATTTTTTTATTTGTCAGTCGTTTCACCGTGATACGACATGCGTTGTGCATGTCGCATCGTTGTGTGCGTAATGGCGAGTACTCTTATGCCTCCGAAAAAAATGTCTGCACCTCGCCAAAACGTGTTTCCAAGGAGTAGTTTTCGTTGCAGTGTCTCCGTGAGCTTCTTTTGGAACTTTTTATGTGAGTCAAACTTTTTCAAGGTGAAAGCATTTCGTAGTACTTGGAAACAACATGCGTTTCACTCCGCTGAAGAGTCTTGCATGTTATTTATCCGGCGTTTTCTAAGAACCAGTCCTCCATTTTGTCTCTATATTCTTTGATTTCTATAAGTTTAAGTGACCCGGTGGAATGCATTCATCTTATGATGCCGCTCCTTGATTTATTACTTGCTTCTTGCTCTTTCGAGTTTTATGGCTCCAGCCCTGTGCGTATTCTCATAATGAATATAATGAGACCTACGATTGCAGTGTTATTTATCAGTGTATTGGTGAGTACTAGTATTCTTTATTTTATTTTCATATGCCCTTTGTAACCGATTACCTCCGTTTCCTAAATCACTCAATGTGTGACGATTGGTCTTATTTCTTGATGTATACACATATTTATTAAGTTGAAGTTTTGTATAGGATTCAAAATAACTTTATCCCGATCCATAAAAAACGTTGACCACACCTCGAATACGCTGCGAGCATTTGCGATCCTGGTCGTAAAGATTTAATAAAAAAATGTAATAAAATACAAAGGAAAGCAGCGCGATTCGTTAAAAACTGCAACGAACGGACGTATAGTGTTACACAGCTGTTAGAGGGATTAAAGTGGGAGCCCCTAGAGACTCGGAGACTACACGCTAGGCTTAGGCTACTTGAGACATTCAGAACTGGTGTGTTTCAGAGCGACACAGAGAATATTATCATGACGCCTCACTACATTTCTAGGTCTGACAGATGCGATAAAATAAGAGAGGTACTCTGCCGAACAGATAGATACAAAAACTCGTTCTTTCCGCACACAATAAGTGACTACAATAAAAGCTGAGCTCCAATAAATACACTCCCATAAAACATGTCACAATTTCACCTCCCAAAAACTTACATCTTGACACGGCTGGTGACCTAACACCCCCCTCCAAACACGCCCACGCGGCGGCTCGCAGGGTATTGTGTAGATGTAGATTACCCACCGATGCCTATTGGTTTTTGTTCGTTTCATTGGTGGCGTATATGTGCTGACTAAATTATTCATTTTCTTGG
This sequence comes from Ceriagrion tenellum, assembly GCA_963169105.1. Taxonomy (NCBI): domain Eukaryota; kingdom Metazoa; phylum Arthropoda; class Insecta; order Odonata; family Coenagrionidae; genus Ceriagrion; species Ceriagrion tenellum. The sequence goes on from OY720643.1 coordinate 120,935,002, forward strand.
AAATCTACCGCCATATGTTGCTCGCTAATTTGATCATTGGTCGCTTGTGCTTTTCTATTTTCATCGATCAACCTCCGGTCTTGTTCCTCTTCAGTTTACATTTAATAAGCAATGCGAGTGAGGTGTCATGAGCTTAAACTGCAGTTAATGAGTAGCCCAATTTCTTCCTGTTACCAATTGGCGATACATCACTCCATGGCCATCTTCAAATGGTCAGCTTTATGAGGGAACACATTTATTTATTGTTTAACTTAGTGCGATAGCTCATGACCTGTCACAAGACTACCATTTAGTATTAAGAAGTCTCTGATAGCTGAAAATACTTCTAAGTTCTTTAGACCATCTTTCATTATTGCGAATTAAAGTTCATTTACCTACGTTGGTGCTTTATGTTTAATAAGCGAAGCGTTGGTGAAGTTTCTCCCGCCAGAAATTTCGCTGTCTCGAAGGACATTACGTTCATGAGGGTCTTCAGCTAAGCGAACTTCGACCGTACGTTATTAAAATGTGTTGTATCTCCCTTGCCGAGTTAGGGAAGGGGAGGGTGCCAAACTGGTATGAAATCCATAAAAGGGCGCTTTATTCCGTTGTCTCGGGCGTGACTTCGTGGAATTTGCTTAACATAGTAAATGAAAAGTATAACTTAGTTATTCCACACAGATATGCACATGCCACACTTTATCTATGTGGAATGACTAAGTTATACTTTTCATTTCCTGAAAGGGTGCTGCTTTCATGGGGAACACGAGAGATGCCGTCCACATTCGGAGTTTGCATCTGTCATTGCATCGACGGGAGGGAGCGTATCGGGGAGAGACACAGGGCGAAATCGCGGGCAGGGGGTAGATTGGGGTAGGGGTGGGGGGGATGGAGGGAGGGGCGGGTCTTAGGTGCATACCACCCTTCTCTCCCACCCCCCTTACTTCCTCGAGGCGGCCTCGGGCTCCGCCCCCTCAATGCCCCTCCCTCCATATCTCTCTCCCTCCCTCTCACCCCTTCCTCCTCAACCAGTCCGACCGCAGCCTTCTCTCCCATCGGCCTCTTTTTCTCTTCTCCCCCCTTCCCTCCTCCCCAACTCCCCTTTCTCCACCCATCCTGGGGCTCCCATCGCGCCATTGGCCCTCCTCCTCCTCCTTCGCTCTCTGCATCTGCCGCCGAGTTTCGCTCTCCTCTCCTGCTATGATACTTGTGACTTCACCCACGGTAAGGGCATCGACGGTAATTAGATTGCGAGGAGAGCAGTTTTGTGTTAATAGATTGTCGCATGCGAATGCCCGATGACGCTGCCTCTCCTGCGGAATATTTAGGGTATTAATGAAGGGTGGCTGGAGATCTTCCAGTTCCTGTAAACTGTTTATTTGAACATTCTCGAAAAAATACTCGGAAGAACATCACGGAACGATTGGTAACTGTGGCTAATGAATACTTGTCCGTGGCACATAATCTCGTTAAATTGGGAGTAATGGAAATAGTGATGGTAAGTGGTGAAGTAAATGAACAAGTGGATCATTTCTTGTATCATGATCGCCTTATTATACGGAAGGTGGGCTGGACTGACAAAGAGATAACTTTCGATTGTTGGGAGAGAGGCCGTTGAGGTGGTGATGGGGAGCTCATGAGGGAGGAACTTGTGTTTGTCGAGGTGAAGCCTTTACTCTAATCGAGCTCAAACTTTTAATCCTCTTCTCGTATTTCTTGGGCGAGAGGTCGTTCGTTCGTTTCAAAATTAAAGTGTCTGCCTGGCGGTTTATAGTTAATTATAATGTCATTGCTTTCATTAGGCATAGTTCTTCTCTGGTTACAATCCTAGTATTGGTCTGCAACAGTCTTCCAATTTATCCGATCTTGGGCCAATGTTTTCACTTCACTGTACGATTGGCAACCTAGTTCCTTCATCAACTGTCCTATATAGTCCAGTCTAGGTCTGCCCCTCCGGTTTTTTCCCTCTACTGTACCTTCTAGTATGGTCTTAACCAAGCTTTCGTGTCGGAGAATATGGCCAATCCAGGTGTTCCTTTTCTTATTTAGCATTTTGAGTCGACACCGTCTTTCCCCTATCCTCTTAAATACATTCTCGTTTGTGACTCTTGCCACCCAGGGTATTTTCAGCATTTTCCTATTTCACCACACTTCAAATGCCTCCATTCTTTCCTTCTCTCTCTCTCTTTCCAATTGTCCAGGTCTCACTACCATAGAGCAGAACGCTCCATACAAAAGTCCTCATTAGCAATTTCCTAATCCTTAAATTAATGTTGCTGGCGGTGAAGAGTTTGTTTTTCTTGTTGAAGGCTAACTTGGCTTGTTTAATGCGGCTTACTATTTGCTTCTTGCTCCGCCCGTCTGATATTATTTTGCTTCCCAAATAAATAAACTTGTCCACCGTCTCTAGTGCTTCTCCTCCTAGAACCAGCCCTACTCTGGTCCCGTGTCTGCTTACCACCATCACTTTAAGTCTTGTTCTTGTTTATTTTCATGTTATACTGGGTGTCATCTCTTCCATTATTTAAATTCCATTAGGCATAGTTAATGTCATTTTTATTAATATTATTTTTAAGCAAAGAATTGGAAACATTACTGAAAATTAATAATCTCCAAGGGGTGAAAATCTAAGTTTGTATTCCTGCTTTTCTTGCTTGCAGAATGGAGGTAACTTAATGCGGAAAGTCTTTATTTAATAATGATAAGGCCATTGCGCCAGGTCAATAATGCGAGTTGATATATCGATGGGGAACAGCTAGTATTTTTTATTACTATTTGTATTAAATGTATGAATTATTCTTATAATGCAGTACTATTCATTTAATTACAGGATATGAATTTTATCAGAGTATAAGAATGTGTTACTGAGATATTTTTTCTGAAAATTACTCAAGCTTGGCATTGAGGAAACACTGCGTCATGGAGGACCCGGTGGGTGACGTCACGGGACGGTCTGGCTTATAGCAATATAAGCAATTCCATTGTGAAGTTCAATGTTGTTTTCTTAGAAATTCGGTGCTATTATCGTATTGATTTCCCTTATTATTTTATTGTATTATTTAGTATTGATTGATTCCCGGAGGACAGGTTACTAGTATGACTTGATCTTGAATGTATTGAAATACATGCATGGAGCGGAGAAGCAAAACTGTGCAGTGACATCACGCTCTGTTCTGGTGTATGTGACTTGTTACATTTTTTGTCCTCTTTTAAAAGGCAATCATTTATGTCTGCAGTACACACGTAGATTTTAATTCTAATTATTTGAGTTATTGGTGAAATAGTGTCGTTAGTAAAAATTTGTAGTGTTCATAACATACATTTGAGAATTAATTTTTGTGTGTGCAGTCCCCTTTGCATTCTGATGAAAGAGCGATGAAATATGGAAGGTGTAAACATTATTTGCAGCCGAAAAGAAGATATTGAAACAAGGATATGCTACGTGATGTTTTGTGGCCGTCAAAATGGAAAGCGATGATAGTTGATCATATTGGTGAAGGTTAAGATTTTGATTAGAAGAATTGCCATTCCCTGCTCTTCCATTAAATGTTGAAATTAAAGGACTTTGAGATGACTTAAATGAAGGCATCTTGGATGTGTACACGAGAAATAAAGAGATTTCGTATTTGAGTTGAATTCAGCAGTCTAAGAGAGAACATTTGGCACATCTCGCCATAGTTATCTTTTTCGTGGTGCCTGGCGTAGTACGAAAGGCAATCACGATGGCTTATGCTTCATTCTTGTGTATGCAATGAATAGTTCACACGATATCACCTCGTGTTATTAATAATAACACTTTGAGAATCATTCTACTTGGAGGCGTTGAGCGTGACCGCAATGCGTTGCACTTGGAAGGGTACTTCTAAGAGGTCCCAAGGAGAAGTGAACTCTTGAATCTGGGCTCTATTTGAAATTGAAGATCAGTCAACCTTAATCGTTTTTGCTGGCAGTGCGGTATAAACTGTTGATTAAATTACTATAAGGTTCTTACGAAAATATCCAAAATTAAGCCATTTCTTGGTTAATGGAGTTGCTGGTAACTCTAAAGTAGACGTATTTGACAGTTAGTTTTGAAGAAAGTTGCCGCTGAGAACCAAGTATTGGCTGCCATCTCTATATTTATTGCGCATGGTAAGTAATATTTTGACGAAAATTATGTGATTCCATGAAACTTAATCGTTAAAGAGACGGAGGAGGGGTTGCTTATTGTTGTCTCTCATTCCTTCGTATTTAAATTTCCCATTTATCTAATTACTCTTTCCGTGTTGTGCCCAGTTATGGTGGACATCATAGCTACTTTTTAAATTCTGAGATGCAAGTCGGCCCTAGCAACAAAATCCTGGACATTCGTCCGTCAGACACAATCATGCGAAATTTAGCAAAATATAAACGCTTGCGTTCACTATCAGTCGTGGCATTCAGTGAGATGCCAGCAGTATTCTCGCGCTGTATACATATAGTTTCTTATAACGCTCTGGTAATGCACTTTCGCCATTCCCTCTTAAGGTAGTTTGAGCGAAAAATCATTTTACCTAGAAATCAATGAATTTGGTTTCATTTTATAGGAAAATATCTAACCCTTCTAATGACACCAAAAATTCAACCCCTTACCGCATTACTTTCGGAGATATTTGCCAAAAAATACCAGCCCTTTTACATGAGAAATGGTACCTGTATACACTCCAGAGAGTCATTATTTACAAAATGAGGCATTTCTAACACTTAGATGTCATAAAAAACTAACGGCGTGTAGTTTGTATGTTTTCTCAACTATTTTTGAAAATTAATCATATTATCACCGCAGTAAATTCTTCGGGATCACAAAAAACCTTCCGTTTTGAAGGGGTTTTAAACGACTGCGGAAAAAAAAATGAGTCAAGTGGAAGACTTATTTAGATATTTTCATTTAATTACTTATAATTTCTGTTATATAAAACTATATTATTGCACCATTAATTATGTAATATTTAATTCATGTGTCCTACAGCTGGTGAAATTAAAAAGTATAACTCTAATATGGTCTCTATTATGACTAAGGAACTATCTCGCTCGAATATACTGGGAGTAATGGCACTGCATTGGTGTGTGTCACAGCGTACGTCGTGTGTAAATGAGGCTGTTTAAAGAGAAACGCGCAGCTCTTAACGCACGGTGTAATCATAAACCCATAAATTGGCTCTTACGATTGTGAGGGAATTAAAAATATTTTTGAATAATCCCGAAATCGAACGTGAAAGTCGCGTTTTCAAAATGGAAAACGTGAATGCATTGCGTGAACCGAATGCACTTCTTGCTGCTTGAATAAATATGACTGGAATCGGGCTGCAGGCCGCGCTGAGAATTATTCCCCGTTGCGTTAACATGAAGTTTCATGGACCGAAATATTTGTTCTCTTCCGCCCAACTTTTGGCTTTTTTTGAAACATTTGCTTAATGCCAGATGTGTGTTTGAGTTCCTATGTAACGCTTCTTCTGTGTTCACATAATAAGTTATGAGAAATTTTAATTCCCTTTCTTGGTTAGTCCGTGCCAAAAATATTTACGCACATAACTTAGCTATGTTTGTTTGATAATATTTGCATCTCTCCCTTATCGACCGCTGTGGCCACTCGAATTATGTAGGGATCATACTTGCAACGCAATTTACTAATACCTGACGTCGCGAGTGAATTAACTGCCAATGGTGGGCGGAAACGAGAGAAAATAACAACCTTAGCCTAGTTTGATTAACTTCAAGTAAGAACATTTATGTAAGAAACGAGTATTCCAATTGAAAACAAGCCCGTAGGCTAAATACCGTTATTTTGGTCAATAGAAGACGATCACATGTCAGCACTGCAGCAGCTTTCTCGTCCGCGGTCAATTTCAAAAGAGGCCGAGCCCAGCGGAGAGAGAATGCGGCAGGCGATTGAGGGGAGTCAGCTGACAAAGCAGGAGGTGGGGGCAGTAGGGGAAATCCTTGTCCTTGTTGATTGGTAGAGGAAATGGCGCTAGCGTTGAGTCGATCAGAAAAGAGCGCGCCACAGTACAAAAGTGAGTTGATTGTCCAATCGCGGACAGCGAAGGGGAGACAGCGAAACGCGAGACCACAATGCGCGAGGGTTATTCGCGACAGCGTTTGCGAGTTTTTGCCGTTTTGCGAGTGGTTTTTCTGGCAGAGTGGTTTTTCTGGCAGAGTGGTTTTTGCAGATTGGGAGGGGGGGAAATTTTGGCACATACTAATATCTCTTTTGCTGAAGGTCACGGTCATCATAGACTTGAGAAAGTTATGAACGAACAATTTGAATGACAGTAACTGTAACATTGGTTCACTTCAACCTCTACTTGTAGCCCTTTTCTGTTACCACTGTACCAATTACTGTTTTATGCTGTAACAGATTAAATATATCATTAGTGTATTATTTACGGCTCTAATTACTTGCAGGCTAGGTTTGGAAAATAGATTATAGTTGTGGGACACTTTGTAAAATTAGTACCATTAGGAGTAATATATGTTAGTTTCCCCTATTTTTCCTCAGCAGAAACTGTTTGTCAAGTCTTTGGTTGACCTCTTTATGAATTGTTGGTATAACTCACAAAGATGACAAATCAGAAGCAAGCGTAAAACCCTGATAATTCTAGTTTTACTGGCGAGCACCAGTTTCTGATGAGAACTCCGTAGGTGAAGGAGGAGGATCAATCAATAAACTGACAGGTTCTTTGCTTCACTTACCTTTTTATAATGATTCTTACGCTGGCTTACACCTCTTTGGCCCTTTTAATTTGCATGTAGATGATTTTCATTGGGACAGGGTTATTTTTTCATGCTAATCCAGTTCTTCCACATTTCGGAGCGTTCAACAAACTCAGGAAACGTGCACGACGAAACATGTCACTCCGAGGCGCCGAAGAATGCTCTGCTTAATGTTATGATCTCATGTTAACCAATATTGATTTTTTTGTTTCCTCTTAGTTACATTTTCTTGTAGACGACACGCATGGTTACATTGCATCCATTATTTACTTTAAAATGTACGAGTGTCAACTTTGCGCTTCAATAATTGGATTCAATCTTTAGATTGGTGGACAGTTTCCCTCCACCCTTCCCAGTTCCCTTACCTCCTGGTAGCTCTCCTTTGTACTGGTTTGTAGTCATATCCTCTTGGAGCATAGGAGTTGTCTTTTCACCATGAACGCCTTCTTAGTTTGGCCCATTCTCCGCTTGATTTCCGTTATATTTCTTCCGTCTCACGTGATGGTACTTCCAAGATAGGTGAAGGAATCCACTTGCTCAAATTTCCTTCCTCTCAGTGACTTCTACATTCAGTTTCTCTCCTCCGTATGCTAGGATTATCGCATTCGTCTTATGTATTTTCATGTTGTATTCTTGGAGAACTTGGTCCATTAAGTTGAAAACCTATCTTTTCCCGTGGTGAGGGCATTGTTGCAAATTAGTGCGTGAACGGGTTGCTTTTGTGGCTGATACGTACTCGAAGGCACATCGGCTTCCAATCCACGATTACCTGGAACGTTCGACGAACTACTTGTTTCGCAATATCAACGCCGGGAACTCCTCTTGATCTGTGAGTGGACGTTTCAATCAATACTTCCTGTAACACGAAATATGAATTTTGTGGTGATACTCGATGTCATTTATTTTGATCATGTGTCAGTATCACTTTTTAGCTCGTCTCTCGCAGACTAATATGCTGCTCAAATTTTGATGCTGAGCGTACGCTCAGTGGTGGCGATTGGACGAGCAGGATTCAGTGGAAGCGGGACTTGGGTGTGTGTTGGACATAGCCACTCTTCTTCCCGGCAATTGGGTCCCAGGTTGCGGTGCCCGCCGAGCACTGGCGCCACTGCCGCCCGTTTGGGACTCAGGCGGAGAGGAGCGGGGGGTGGGGATTAGGGTGAAGGGGAGGAGGAGAGTGTGTGTGGAGACGAGAAGTGGAAAAGGAGAGAAAGTGCTTGAGCACATATATCTAAGTAAGTACACACACTCGGTTGTTTTCATTTATGTATTTGCGTAGCGTATGTCCGGAAGGCGTCTTCTCCCCTCCCCCTCCCCGTTGCGGACGGAGGGAAGGCCACGGAGGGGGTGAGGTGGGTGATGGGGGAGGAGGGGAGGGAAGAAGAAGGGAGATCCGAAGCCTTAAGTTAGTTCGAGCGAGATCATAATCCCTAATGGAGACCCTAATCATAATGGAGACCATATTCGAATTATATGTTTTCATTTCACCAGCAGTAGGGCAAACCAATTATATATTGCTTTATTAATGGTGCAATAATATAGTTTTATATGACAGAAATGGTAAGTAGGTAATTAAATGAAAATGTCTAAATAAGTTTTTAACTTGACTCATTTTTTTCGCGCGGTGCGTTTGAAGCTCCTTCAAAACGGAAGGTTTTTTTGTGATACCCAGGAACCTACTGCGGTGATATTGTGATTAATATTCAAATATAATTGAGAAAACATACATACTACACGCTGTTATTTTTTTTTACGACATCTAAGTGTATGAAATATCTCATTTTGTAAATAATGTCCCTCTGGAGTGCATACACGTACCATTTCCAATGCAAAAGGACCGGTATTTTTTGGCAAATATCTCCGAAAGTAATGTGGTAAGGGGTAGAATTTTTGGTGTCATTAGATAGGTGAGATATTGTTCTTTAAAATGAGACCAAATTCATTGATTTATTGGTGAAACGATATTTCGCTCAAACTACCGTAAGGTGGAAAGGCCGCTTTACACTACATTTTATTGTACAAACGAATGTACCATAGAATGTACAAGAGAATAAATGGAATTAGGGAAGGTTCTATTTCCCGTTAAGTCATTCAGACAATCATACAATTTGCCGTTTTACACGGTACAATTTCCTTCATGAAGGAATTGGTACATTCGTTTGTACAATAAAATGTACCGTGTAAAGCGGCCTGGAGAGTGGGGGAATTCAGACGGCCACCGATTTGCTGTGCAATCGCGGAGTCAACCGCTTTCTCTCCCACACTCTCTTCTCCTTTTCTCATTCTCCTTTCCCATTTGCCTTTTACTCGCCCGAAGAAAAATCACGAGGGAGGTGGAAGCGAAGGAATGCATTGTTGGAGGTCTCGCGGGAGAGCGCAGCCGATTAGCTTGTTCGATTGAGCGCCATTTGGAATGACGGAAGGGACGACGCCTTGTTTTCAGCGGTGGCGTCTGGGAATTTTGGCCCTCTGGAGAGGGAAATGGGGGTAGCGGGGGGATGGGGGGAGACGCTGGACCGTGCGGACCCAGAGAGGAGTGCCGGGGGGAGGGAAGTGACCGCGACCGAGCGCTCCCCATCTGTTGTCTCATTTCTTTTTAATTTTCACTCAATCATTTCTGCGTCCTCCAATGCAGCTCTCTTGTGCGGAAAATGGAGTTATTTATTCATGGTTGTCAAAGGTTTAAGGTAGTTTGAGCGAAATATCTTTTTACTTAGAAATCAGAGGGTCGCGGGTTCGAGTCCCGCCTGGGTAAAATATTTTCTGCCCAGGACATGGGTGTTTGTGTCTCATACGTTGTTACTGTTATTCACCCGACGTAAACTGGCCCATTGTGCTGTATTCGGGGTAGTAAAGATAAATAAATAAATGAATTTTGTCTCATTTGAAAGAAAAATATCTCACCCTTCTGATGACACCAAAAATTCAACCCCTCACCGCATTTACTTTCCGAGATATTTGCCAGAAAATACCAGCCCTTCAACACGGGAAATGGTACGCGTATGGCACTCCAGAGATACCTTATATTAAAAATGAGGTATTTCTAACTCTTAGATGTCGTAAAAAAACTAACAGCGTGTAGTTTGTATGTTATCTCCACTATATTTGAAAATTAATCATATTTTCACCGCAATAGGTTCTTGAGTATCACAAAAAACCTTCCGTTTTGAAGGTGTTTCAAACTCACCGCGCGACAAATGATGAGTCAAGTTAAAGACTTATTTAGATATTTTCGTTTAATTAATTACCACTTCTGACATATAAAACTATATTATTGCGCCATTAATAATGCAATATTTAATTGATGTGTCCTACAGCCAGCGAAATTAAAACGTATTCCTGGGATATGGTCTCTATTTTGACTAGGGAACTATCTCGCTCGGACTACCTTAAATATAGGAGACCGTTCAGTTCTGTATTGATTGGTATTCGTGCAGGAAGCATAGCGAAATTCGTTTTTATTTGGAATACTATCCGAAAAGCTCTCTCACGATCCAGTGCTGTAGATAGCAGAAGTTAAGTGTTCCGTTTTCATATCGAGTTATTTCTTGGCCGAGGAATTCTGGCGTACGTTAGCCTTACAGTATGCGATAGCGACGTCTGGCGAGGGGAATTTAGATTGAAAAGTGTAGATAATAGTGGCATTATATTCTCAAAATTATTTGGGAAATATTTTGAGGGTATATTTGTGTCTTATATTGCTCAAGTATCTATGAAAAATGAGACCTATTTACTGATTAGATACTAGATAATGAAATGCCACCAGTTGTTCCCTTCCCCTTATCATTATGACGAATGACCTGCAAAAAATAAATTCGCTTGGAAATTGCCATAAGACATTCTGAACCAAGTATGGGGTCTATAAAACGGATGATTTTATCGGTAGCTACTCTTTATGGTTTTAGTTTCTTCACCTATTTCTCTTTATTGTAGTTTTAATTCTTTTGGACCATTGATTGCCTAAATCCGTGGCCGTCTGAAAGGATTGTAGTAAAGTGTGTTATATGCAATAATCTCCGTGGCGCTGTACTCCTAAACGATGTCGGATATAGTTTATAATAGGAAAATTCATTGCGGAAACTTTTTGATGTTGATGAGCTGTTTTATCTACAAGATTTATTGTTCTTTGATTGTGCCAAAGATGAGGAAGTGTGACTGAGCTTATCTCGTGGTGAAACATATTTGCCGTAGAAATTCGTCGATGGTTTTCCACTTGTGATGCATACTGACCCTGTGGAAAACCCTGGGGTCAGTATTTTTGCGTTTACTCCTCTTGGAAATAACGAGATATTATAAATTGGTCTGCATGGATTTCCCTAGGGAGATCAATTTCTTTTGGCCTTCCAGGCCATTGAAGTCAAAAAGGCAAAATTCCAGCTCTTCCGTCAATACCGTTTGTCCTTTTCATTTCTCATCAGCGCTTATGATTTTCGTTCTCTTTGTATTGGCCCTTTATTTGGTGGGTAAATGTAGCGGTTCGTGAAACTTATGTAATTTTATACGATGATTATGCTATGCTAAGCTAATGTATGTACACGCGTATTTTGTTATCCTTATAATATTTTCTCCTTTATCGAGTCCCATTTTTTCCAAACGATGGCGATTTTGATATTTCTACGGAAGCAATACAATTATTTGTCCCCAGCTGAAAACCGAATGTTAAGTTTGGTTTTGGTTTCGAACGAGGTCGTTCAATATCGATTGTATTATTCTTTCGAAACCTATCATCGCAACGTTAACGATTCCGCTATTTGTGTGCTTATTTTGGTGTATTCATCATGAGCACAACATTGGTTGTTCGACATTATTTTTGTTGATTTCGCAGTGCATCTGTATTCGAAATGATGACTTGTGGCGCATGTTCGTAGGTTTTCTAGGACGTGCTACTGGCCGTAAATGCTCAATGAGAAGCAAATTAATGGCGGTCGTGTGGTGGAATAGGCTGCGAAGACCCGTATCGATGCAGCTACGGATGTATCGAATCGAACGACCCCGGGTATCGGTTCGCCACCAATGCCCTCTCCGACTGCAATGAGGCATTGGTGTCGGGACCGACAGTCTTCCGTTGAGAGACTAGTAAGTCGAGGGCGATAGTCGTTGGCTCTGAGCGCGTCGAGGCGCCCGGAATCGCGGGATTCGGACGTCGTGACGCCGAGCCTGACGCTGTCGGCGCCACGCCGTTGGAATCTGAACTCTACGATGCTCTTTTTCTGCTTGAGGCTTTCGCAGCGCTGTAGTGCAGGTACTTCCATGGTTTCCGGGTTTCGCTGCGTGTCATAATCTAGACGATGACTTTTCGTGGCCAATGCTCCCACATCTTCAGATCAGGTTCTGAATGCCGGCTGGTGGAATTGGGCATCTATATATACCGTCCTCAGGTTGGCCTTCCGGTATCGCGACCAATCAGCGTCAGGGACCCCGATTTTGGCGCGATTTCTTTGGTGCGATTGGCGAAAAAGACTTCTAAGTAAAATCCCAGTAGTAGATGCCCAATTCCACCAGCCGGCTACCCTGAAGAGGCGACAGCCTAAAGCGGGGGCCACACCTTTGTTTTTGTTTTTTGTTATTTTTGTATTTGTTTGGTGTGGAAATAAACATTTTGACTTTGACTTGACCAGCCGGCGTTCAGAACCTGACCTGAAGATGTGGCCAGCATTGGCCACGAAACGTCATCGTCTAGATAACGACATGCAGCGAAACCCAGAAACCATGGATATCCCTGCTCTACGATGCTCTTATTTACGTTTGGCGTCCAAACTTGCATCATTCCACGGGAAGGCATTTTCCACGAGTCTACTGCTTTCTACCTCCCTCCCCCCTCCAATGCCTTCAAATACCCTTTCCATCCCAAATCACGTGGGTGTGATCTCAGTCTATCTTCCTAGTCGCGCGAGCACGCGAAGGAGAGGGAAGGAGGGAGAGAGCACGCACTAACAAAACACTATATTTCCTCTCTCCTTCTCCCTCCCATCCCCTCCCTCCCATCCCCTCCATTCCTCTGCTCTCCTCCGGGGTACCCTTCGCGTCATTTCTCTCTTGTCAAGTTTTATTTCCCCCCCCCCCCACTCGTCCAGATGAACGCATGTGTACTTTGTTTTCATTTATTTATTCTCTCGCGGCGGGAGATGGGCACTCAGGCAAACCGCACACTTTCCATTACCCGAGAACACCAACAACACCACCCCCGGCCCCCTATCACCGCCCCCCCTCGGAGTGTAAGGCGCGGCCCAACACACTCCTGGCCCCATCCCGGGCCCCTCCCCCGCGTGCGTGCGTGCGTGAAGGAGCTGCTGGCGCACGGGTGGAATTTAAATTGGTGGGAAAGGAAATAAAAAAGTGGCGAAATGGGAGGTTTTATAAGGGGAGATGACGATGGTCTGGGTATGGGTGGGGGGGAGTTGAAAACGCGAGGTAATGCCGGGAGAAAGTGAGATGGACGCAGCAGCAGCAGTCGGTGGTGGTGGTTTGGCGGAGTGTGGGGGAAGATGTTATGTGTTATGCGATGGAGGTGACGTGGGAGGCGGGGGGTTGGGAAGGGTGGGTGGTGGAGAGGAGGTTTCCACCGGGTCCGTGCCAACAACAGGGAAAGCCAGTGCAAATAATGACCGCTTGGTGCGCCAGTGTGTGAGGAGGAGGGAAGGGAAGGAACGGGCCGACGAAGGACTGCGCGTAACGCACAGCCTGATTTCGAGTGCCCTCTCGAGAGAGGGCCACGGACGTTTGGTTTGTATCAACGCCCCAGTCGAGGGAGGCCTCCCGGAAACAAAACACAAACTCACGCAAGGGGGAACTTCAAGAATTGCGCGGAAAGGGGGGGGGCGTGGTGGGCACTTTTTTTGGCCGTGGGGCTTTTTGCAGAGGGAGCATGAGGTGGAGGTGGGTGGGCGAGGAGGCTCCTGAGTGCGCGAGAGAGTCCCTTTCGCGGGTAAAAGAATTCACGACAATGCCACGGGAAAGGGAAAAAAGTCTGAATAAATTCGCGTGCCGGGGAAAAAAGAGAGCGAGAGACGGGCAGAATGGCTGTAGTGCCATTGGGTAGGAGTGTTTGGGGTGGAAGGGAATTCTTGGACAATAGGAAGTGAGGGGAAACATTGTTTCAGCGAAAGAAAAGCATTTATTTTGCAGGGAGAAACTCAATTACTGAGAATTTTCGTTTGTTATTATTTCCACGCGTCCAGTCTCTGAAAAAAAGGAGAGTGCTCTGGGTATTTATGAATCGTTGTTTCCAACGGTGTACCAGTTGGAAGACGTCCCTGTAGGAGGGGACTGGTCGTCTGATACTTATACTGCTTCTTTTCAAAGAAGTGTCGCTCGCTGTTGCTGATCATGTTGGGATCGAGATGACGCACTCATGCTTACTTCATCGTGAGAAAGAAGTTACTACTCTCGTCATCTTATAAACGGCGACCAAATTCTGCGTGAATGAGCTATGCATGGATTCGCTGCATTTAGCTGATTGCGGAAAATATAAAAGTGGAGCATATTAGGAATTAATTGATCCTCTTGGATCTCCGCAAATGATAGGTGCTAGGGTTGACAAATTTTGAAGACGTTTGCAACAGAGAAATGGCAGACACAGCCGTTGTCGTAGTCCAAAAGTAAACGCACCAAAGAGGTCTACAGTTTGTCGACCAATCCGACCGACGAAGTCGCTGCTTCCTATGTCGCTCGGCAGCTAGAGTTGCATTAATCCTCTTAATGGGATTAATGTCCATTAATCCTCTTAATGGGACACCACTGTCGAGATATGAGACCCAAGGGAAAGTGGGAACTCTAGATACAACATTACGAACGCCATTTAATTTGACGTTAGATATTGCTTCGCATTATGGATTGATGGAAAGGCAGTATAAATCTTTCAGAGGATGCTCATGGGGAAAGTCAGGCGATTTCTCATCTAAGGGAAACATAAAAACATACTCGATCAGAATGCAGTTGACGTGAGCATGCCAATTGCGAGTGTTAAATGCTGGAACCGTTGAGTCCAATTAACGAATTCGTCCCCTCACACTGTGAAGATATAAGTGATTTCCTAGAGGATGGACCAAGTTTCGTTCGGCTTTCGAGTCTTTGGGTTGCGCGAGATGCATTGCTCCCCTTCGTTTTGCCGAGCCTTCTTGTTCTTAAAAGTGAGCTAGGGGCATGCAACCAGTTCATGTCGATCGCAAAATTAAAGTTGTCTCGTTATTGTTACGGCCTCCCGTCGTTTAATCCAACTCGCCGGCTTAGAGTGCTGGGGCATCTATTGAGACCCTGCACCACCATGCCCATGAATTTACATTAAGGATTCAAATCTTTGGTTTCGTTGTTTAGGCAGCGTGTTGCCTCATTTTCCACACTTATTCACCTCAGCGTCGGCCCTGCCGTCGAAGTGGATACTTCCGTCGACTCGTTGATGGCCGCTGTTTGCAGGTGTTATCGTGAGCCTGAGATGTTTCTTACTTTATAGTAAAAGAGATGCGAACAGTGTGGAGTTGTAAATTACGGGTGATTATTTTTGACATCTCAGAGTAACATTGTGGATGTTAGGGAGAGAAGATCTGCTGTATGAGCTGAGCAAGACACGTATGGAGCTTCCATCGTGAGCTCACGTCGACGGACATCAGACACCGAATCACACTTTAAGGTAGTTTGAGCGAAATATCATTTCATCTAGAAATCAATGAATTTGGCCTCATTTTAATGAAAAATATCTTACCCTTCTAATGCCACCAAAAATTCAACCCCTTACCACTTTATTTCGGAGATATTTGCCAAAAAATACCAGCCCTTGAACATGGGAAATGTTACGTGTATGCACTCCAGAGACACATTATTTACAAAATGAGGTATTTCTAACACTTAGATGTCGTAAAAAAAACTAACAGCGTGTCGTTTGTATGTTTTCTCAACTATATTTGAAAAAAAATCATATTGTCACCGCAATAAGTTCTTGGGTATCACAAAAAATCTTCCGTTGTGAAGGATTTTCAAACGCACGGCGCGGGAAAAATGAGTCAAGTTAAAAACTTATTTAGATATTTTTATTTGATTACTTGCCATTTCTGTCATATAAAAATATTCTATTGCACCATTTTTAATGAAATATTTAATTGGTTTGTCCTACTGCTGGTGAAATTAAAACATATAATTGGAATATGGTCTCTATTATGACTAGAGAACTATCTCGCTCAGACTATCTTAAGGATTCTGCATAATTGAAGATTTCGCTATCTCTTCTCTGTACAGAATTGTTTAGTACCTGGCTGGAAAGTAGGGTACCGTAAAATGAGTACCGAAAATGCCTAACTCAGTTGAACAGGAAGATTGTGTTCAAAGCGACGGTATGTGAAGATTATTCACATTTACTGGTTTATCTTTCATTGGTAGATTTATATTTTCATTAGCTGCATCTGCGGGCATTCGATAGGATCATTAAATTCCAAATATTCCCTTGAATTGGGTAAAATAAGCCGAGATACTGAAATAAACACTTTTATATTCGACTTATTCAAAACGGCCGCATGATCTCCGTAAACGTAAATAAGTGGTGTTTGTTTGGGTTTGCACAGTCATTTTCTCAGATTTTTTTAAATCTGCTATTTACCTCGTGAATGCGTTCTGTGAAAATGAAAAATCAAACTAAGTACTCTGCTAACATAGTCGCGTTTTCATCTACAATCTTGAATGTATAATAAATCCCTAAGGTATACGGATGCCTATTTCCCTTGTCGCATTTAAAATTAAGAGAAATAAAACATTTCTAAGGTCGTTGATGGTGGTAAATACATATATAATGAGGAATAATAGTAGAATAGTAGTAAATAACAGTAGTAAACAACAGTAGTAAACAATATTAGGAACAATAGTAGACTTAGCTTTAAAAATTGTATTTATTTGGTTATTTTTAGAATTGCGGCTTAATGCTTTCGTTCTATATTTTATTCTATATTCATTTCACTCTATATTTACCGGCGGGCAAAGAGTGTCCATTTATGTTCTATTGTCTGCATTTCCATTTGAACCACCACCTTACCTCACTGTTACCGGAGTACCACTATCGAACTCTGGTGCGAAATTCTTGGCAACACTTTCTGGCGAGGAGTGAACAATCTATATGTATGTTCATGGCCATGCATATCCCCAACAATGGGGAGGATGGGGCGTAGTTTGCGCTGGAGCAACCCACAACAATGAACCCCTCTCCCCTGTGGAAAGGAATTTTCTCGTGGATTACAGTCCTCTGCCTATTGCCAGTATTTAAGTTATTTCTTAACGCGGCATCTCTAGCCTATCGAGGACACAACGGTTATTGCATCGCAGTTTTATCCTTTTTTCATCCGTTACATAAAGAGTGATGATGAATTGGAATCAGTGCGATGTTTATTGGTCGGTGCTGTGAGAAGTGACGTCTTCACCATTTCTATCAATTGCCAATGGGAAAGTTATTTCTCTCTCTCTCTCTCTCTCTCTCGAGCTGGATTTTAAGAATAATAAAACTCAGTCGAGTGATTTCCAAACTTTTCAATGCAAACCAACCATAGTTTCAACACTTAATGCCATTTTTAACGTCTTGAAAATCACTGACGGACATATTCATAGACGTCAGCTAAAAGGCGCTAGTAAGGCGACTAACTTAGGGCTACTTAGAGTACTTTGTCGCATACTAAAAAATGGTATTCATAGATCCTTTCCAGTGAGCTACTATTACCTACTAACTTAGTATGCTACTACCGCCGCTATCGTAGCGGAGTACATAATCGTAGGTAGCGACTGCCCTAGAAACAATGAA
This sequence comes from Ceriagrion tenellum, assembly GCA_963169105.1. Taxonomy (NCBI): domain Eukaryota; kingdom Metazoa; phylum Arthropoda; class Insecta; order Odonata; family Coenagrionidae; genus Ceriagrion; species Ceriagrion tenellum. The sequence goes on from OY720643.1 coordinate 120,952,484, forward strand.
GCAACGCTTGGCAACACTGCCACTGGCTTCATTGTACGTGAATTCGTCTGTCATGCATCAATATTGCTACGATGGTGCTATCGTTAAATACTCCCAATTTCCCCATTTTTTAGTATTACCATCGTAATTCCGACAAATCTGCTATAAATATTGATTGTTATTGTATAGGAAAATCTGGAATACATGCTTGTCATAAACTTGCCACACGTAGTAATGCACCACCAACTTGCACAGATTCTTCATTTAATCATTTTTTTCACACTGCAGCGTCACCACATCAAAGTTTAACTGACTCCATTCAATCGCACCAAATTAAGGTATCTGTTATATTCAACCAAACACAGGTCTTTCTTGAGGTATTCACCGTTACGTCGATATAAAAACTCTCAAAAAGGAAAATGTTTGCATTTAGTTAATGGCTAATAACTGTCATTTACACAGAAAATTTAACGATACTCACACCCACACACTAACCATAATGGAGAACTTGCAAGGTTTTTTTTACAGCTGTTTTAACTCATGCATCATATAGCTAACCAAAAAGGTTTCCTATATATTCTTTCCTTTCATCTGAGCTACCCATATTTATTGAACTACAGTCAATGGGAAAGATGATGTCGTTTTAAACGCTGCTTTTTGCGCGCCATTTTGGAAGTGATACGCGTGACGTCACACCTGCCGTCTACCGCACGAGACATACGAGATACCGGCGAATAGTTCGGTGAGTATCACCGTTCACTTACCGTTCATTTATCTTTAGCCTCGTGATATTTCGTAGAAATATTGCGTCTGAGTTTCGGAAAGTATATATGTATTTTGGTGTGCAATACTTTAACGATATATTAGTGTTTCATCTGCAAGGAAGTTTGTGCCAACTCAGATAATCTGCCTATGAAGTCGACGCTCTAGTGATGATGGAGTACCTACTTATAATGAGATGGGACTTGTAGACATAGTCGGAAATACAAACTGTTAAATCACTTCGTTAATTATTTACTGTGATTTTCCCGATAAATTAATAAATTATATGTTTGAAATTTCTATTGCTGTATTTCGACATTATTGGAAATGTGATCTTTTGGATTGTAAAAATTTATTGCAGTTCCATGAGGAAGTATGACATCGATAGTGCAATAGGACGCGTTCGATAGCAAATATGGAAAAATGTATGCACAGTGAAGTGCGAAATATCCCCGGAACATAAAGTAACGGCCAAAAATTGTGAGTCTAGCCTTATGATCAGCGAAGAGCCTCACGAGGAGACATCGCGAGACCTACGGTGAGGTGAGGTGACGCCAAAGATTTAATTTTTTTGCGACTGGGGATAGATGTAGAAAAAGGGTCACTGCCATTTCTCCCATAGGCCCGGGTTTGCGAGAAAATTGTAGGTAACTGGGGAATTTGGCTCATCTTCAATTCGTCGCATTAAGACATGTTCACACGATGCATGTCCTTGCAAGTATATACGTTGATTGATAGATGCATGGAAAAATTATCCGTATCATAACAGGAGCTTTTTTATGTCCACGAGTTCATGCATTGGCGCAGTTTTGGGTGTAAATACGATGCAATTTTAATGGTGACTGTTTACGCATCTGCTCATGCGTAATTAACAACAGTTTTACGCTCGTAACATAATTATTTGCCGTGGTGGTGTGGGTTAAGGCAATGGGTGCACAGGACTCCAGTGTAGTACAGGATCGTGGCCGTACTGCGTAATTTATTTTTCGGTTTAATATGTTTCAGAAATAAAGTATAAATACCCAATCCCGAACAGGTACAACCGTCACTGCATTATTTTTAACTTTCTAACTATTACTTGGATCTTCAACTAACCCTTCAAAGAGAATACAACTAGTAGCAAATTTTGGGATTCTTTAGTTGGCCTGGATTTACACTTAATAGGTGGAAGGTGTGTCGTTGGCCGCACATTTTGTAATCCGAGGATACATTTTAGGGAAGAGAGAGAGCTCCGATCGGTCGTGAGTCTATTTGAAGAGTGTTAACAATAGACAAAGATGTAATTTTTATCGTAAAGCGACGTATTCACTGTGAATTTCCTAGCAATTATACTCGAATGCTGATATTTGTTAATAAAATTTTCGCTCACCGTGAAGAATTTTCTGACATGATAGAGTTAATAACAGGGTATGTAAAAGCAGAGGTTTGTGAAGAGGTTCATTTAAAACGACGTATTTAATGTAAGCTAAACGTGGATCGAAGGATCATGGAGTGTTTTTCTTGCACAATCAACTAACGCGGTTGAAAACCCGGAAGACCTTAATGTTCGACAACATACAAAAATGGTCGTAAATTATGTTACCCACACGAGCAGCGTTCGTGCAGATGCAAAGTATCTGGTGATAACTTCATTAAATGCGCATATTGTGGAGTCATTTTTTACTTAACATGCCTATGTGATATCATTTGAAATCGTGCCGCATTACGCCGTGAACGTAAGATGAAATCTCTAGAGTTGCAAGAAAAGAAAAGAAAATACTGTGTTATCATGCCCTACATTTGTAATGAACTGTAATGTATTAACTTTCTCTCTCCCGAGGTCCGTTTCGATTCCTCAAAATGTTACAAAAATAAATGCAATGACAGGTAAAATAGTGGAAAAAAATCCTATGGTTGCAATTTTATCGCGAACCCAGGCGTATGGGAAAAAAATCTTACACTTTTCCCACGTTTCTCTCCTGTTTCAGAAAAAAAGTTGTGTCGTTAGCAGCCTAAACCAGTCTCTACAGTGTAAGAAGTTCTGACAATGCCGATGACATGCGACTTTAAATTAATGTATATGGTTAAACTTCGCTTCGGTTCCGTTACTTTGTAAGCGGAATTTTCATCGTTGATAGCGGTGTAGATGTTTGCGTGCCTGCATCCATTGAATACTCCACCGTTCTAGGCGTAGCGCTCCTGCCCTTAGTCCCCGGTGACGCCGCCCGGAGTCCCCGAGACAACGCCGGGCTTGCCACCGCTGCGGCCTCCAAACGACAGGTGTGACGTCAGACCTGCCCGATCTGGGGGGGGGGTAATTCTGTATTTCGTCGGTTCCGTACCGATCGGTTGCCCACCGACGGCACGGATTCCGTACCGACAGGGTCCCCATCGGGATTCCCTCACCGACGGAGCTTTCTCGGGCGATTCTGTAAGCAAGTCGGGCGCTGTTCCAGTCGGTTTGCTAACTCCTCCCTCTCAAGATACCCCTCCCTCCCAATTTTCCGAGTGTTGCCGAAGCTGAGGGTCACGTGGTCCATTTCAACCAGTTGAGATGAGGGAGACGAGAGAACAAACAAATGACTAAATGAAGCCGCTTAGTGCTCTCGTGGGTATCAACCAAAACAACATCCACTGACAATTATTATAATACACAGACTCAGTAATGTCGAAAGTAAAGTCATTCACACACAGTAATGTCGAAAGGAGGAGGATAATTAGGTTCTGTGAATTGAGTGCGTGAAAATGTATATTTGTGCGATAAAAAAGTGCTCCATATTTCAAGTAGATTGCTGGTAGCTTAGTAACGTGAAGTTTTCCAAAGAGATGTTGGGTGCAAAGAGAACTAGTGTGTTATGATTGTATGTATGTAGAAATATGATTTCTCAAGTTAAACAATTTATTCATTGTATATATGTGGAAATTAACGCGTATGATGGAAAGCAGACAGTTGACCGCGTTGTATATATTTCGTATTTCTAGCCGCAGAAGTGGTCTCCGTGTGGAATACAAAACTTCGGAAGATGGTTCGAATCAATAGTTAAAACTAATTTAACAGTATTATCATGAATATAGAATGGCCATGTAGTCCATATTTGTGGGTCCATTTAGTGTCTTCGTGGAAAGAAGTTGAATGTAAAATGACTTAAATGAGTAATATTAAAAACTATGATGAGAGAAAATGAAGTGGAGGTGCCGCTAAGTATATCGTTGAACACTTCTTTGCTTTGCTGTTGTAGCATGTATGTCATTGTAAGTTGATACAAATAATTCCTAGTTATTAGCGTGTTACGCCGTTCTAGAACGTTTCTCGTGGTTTGTGCAAAATTTGTGCAAAATTTGTCGTTCGAGTGTGTTGCAGTTTTGGCAGTATTTATGTAATAATCCGAATTTAATTGAGGCATAGTGATAATTGACAGTTCAGTTTAAAAGGTGCTTCAAACAATTTTGTTTAGTTGTGAAAACTGGGACTGAAGCGCAAAAAACGTCAATAAAAACACGTCTCACAGCGGCAGCCTATTTCTCAAATAATAAACTACTGTAGTGTGAATAAGTAGGTTTCCTGCGTGGCTGAATGAACAAAATTAGACCATATGAGTAAAATTTCAAATTTGAGAATATACATTATGCGCAATAATTACTGACATTTGTCGCGGAGGATTTTCTGGAATTAATTGGACATACTATAATTAAGGTAATCCAACATGCATCATAGGCAAAATATTGGCTAGTTAATGTACTTGATAGCGCCAAATAGTAAAACATTTTGAGGAGCCAAGCGATCAATACAATGCTACACATCGGAATTCCAGTTGTTTTCCGGTTTTTCTTTCAGGCCGTCACTTTTATTATCATAACTTCAGCTTGTGCATTACATACAACGTCTCTATTAATCCTGTGAATAAATTGTATCGCTATTACAAGCCTCAAATAAACCTATTTCAGACTAAAATCTAAATACGTCGTCCATTTGTTACGGTGTCTCTCAAGCAAACCGACTGATCCCCCTCAGTACCGACAGCTTTTACGTGTCGGTACAATCTCCCGAAGGAAGCCCTTCGGCGCACCGATCGGTTTCATACAGAATACCACGGTAGTCGGTGTGACGTCCCACCCGACGAAAAGATTCCCGTACCGATCGGTTCGGAGTTACAGAATGACCCCCCTGACCACGCCCCCCTTTCGCACGTTTGTCGCGCCGTTGGAATTTCGACTACTTTGAGAATTTATATCTCGGAAACTAGGCGTTACTTACGCCTCGAGTTTTTTGCGTTGGGCAAGATTCATCATCATCTATTACCTCTATTTTTTTTCAAAATATCTGCAAGTTCTCCATTTTGTACACGAAAAATGAACATGCACACGGTATAGCGGAAATTGTCACTATTCTATCTGAATAATTATTTATCCCTTCACGAATCCTTTTTGAGCATTAAATAAAACGAAGCTGATTTCACTTATCCACTTGGATGAAAAAAAAATACAAAATAAGATGCTATAAACTGCTGATGCACTTTATGAACATTTTTTTCTCACTGTGTTAACCATAACAATGCTGTTACTAAAAAACGAAACGAAATAGAAATTTACGGCAGAATGTAAACAGACCAGCGGTCTGAAGTAAACAGACTCGCAATTAAAAAATTACCTGTGCGAAATCGTTAAAATTCAATAAGAAAACAATTGTACGTATTTATATCAATGTAAGACACATATTTCTTCGACAACTTAAGAGTAATATGCTCGGATTAATTACTGTGAAGCACCTCCCTTGATGCAATAGTCACGACAACTAGTATGCACTTGTAAATTGTTTACGAGGCTTCCTCCTCGAAGCATTCTTCTAAAAAGGGCTATATGCTCGTTGATGATCCATCTAATTTCACCAGTGAACCACACGATGGCCCGAAGAATTTAAAAATGAAATTAGCATCCTCAAAAACAGTCATCAAACACACACTGATTTATGTACATCATTATAATGTTGTGAGGCGTGGCACTGATGAAACGAGATAAAGATGAGGTGGTAACCACCTTACGACGCTCGAAACCACAGTAATCATCTCACTAACTCTTCCTTTTTCGTTGAATACAACACTCATGAAGCACAACGGAGTACCACAAAATGGTGTCGTAGACTAAGAGCAAATAATTAAAATGCTGAGTTTGATCCAGCAACAATACTACACGTCGCATACGCCAGACTCGAGGAAAGCAATACAACCAGCACCTTTGGTATTTTCGCCTAAAATCTCCATTATGGCTTCAGCTTATCACCCGAGGTGAAGCGCTTGTTACAGACCGCCATATTTAGTAGCGCCTCTATACGAGACGATGAGAGAGAGATGTTTAAGAATCAGCTCCTAAAATAGTGCTCACTTGGCGCTGCTGAGCTTAGTAGCTGTCTATGAATACGATTTTGTTCGTTGGCGACTAGTTAGTGCGCTACGGAGCCGACAGTAGCTCACTAAGGAATCTATGAATACGGCTGTAAGTGTCGAAACCTTAGTCAGTTTGCATTGTAAAGAGTGTGGAAATCACTCGACTGAGTTATTTAATTCTTAACATCTTGGATAGAGAATATTTCCACCTGAAACCGCCTGAAACTTTTATACTGTATCTCCAGCTTTGATTTTTACCACTAAATTAATTCATTCTCAATTTTTAGACGTTTGCTACGCTACGCCCTTATATTGCTTTTTGGGAACGTAAGTATACAGTGGTAGAAGTGAAATATTCACAATTTGCGTCGCTTGCAAGTTTTCCATTGCAGTCTTGCTGTTCATTTAAGACTGATAGAATTCTTTAATGTATTAACTGATCAATGGTAATGGATGAACGCCCACAATCGGGATGTAAGCGTGATATATTATTATTGTGCTTAAAATGTTTTTCCCAACTTATGACAGTATATTCACATTAACACATCGTTTGGTGGCAATGTAGGATTGTGTTTCTCTGCTGTGGTCTTATTTTCTGTGGTTCTGTCATGCCAAATTATGTGGATGACATCAGCCGTTGTCAATCCAAACATTATGGATGAAAAAGTAAAAGAGAGATGCTACTTCGCTCTGGTTAGGCCACACCTCGAATACGCCGCGAGCATTTGGGACCATGGTCATAAAGATTTAACCAAAAAAAATTAACAAAATACAAAGAAAAGCAGCACGCTTCGTTAAAAACTGCAACGAACGGACGTATAGTGTTACACAACTGTTAGAGGGATTAAAGTGGGAGCCCATAAGGACTCGGAGGCTGGACGCTAGGCTTAGGCTGCTTGAGATATTCAGAACTGGTGTGTTTCAGAGCGACACAGAGAATATTGTCATGACGCCTCACTACATTTCTTGGTCTGACAGATGCGATAAAATAAGAGAGGTACTCTGCCGAACAGATAGTTACAAAAACTCGTTCTTTCCGCGCACAATCAGCGCCCACAGTACAAACCGATCTCCTCCAAATACACTCCCATAGGACATGTCACCATTTCACCTCCAAAACTTTTACATCTTTACACAGCTGGTGACCTACTACCACCTGCCACACGCCCATGCGGCGGCTCGCGGGGTAGTATGTAGATTTAGATTATTTGAGGAAGCTTTCAGATTCCTCCGTTTATATCTAGTTTGGCATCCGTCATAATTCGCTTTAGCTAATTAATGTGTGGATATCTTAGATTAGTCTTCCCTCTCGTTATGCCGTCCATCTCTCATTCTTTTTTGGAGTCTGTTGTGTTTCAGGATGTTGTGTCCAGTAGTCTTCTCTGCTCATAGCTAGAGTATTCGTTGGACTTCTCTTTCCCTCTTATGTTCTTCGAACGACTTCCTCGCTGATGTGTGTCTCCCTTCGTTTGACCTCCTTCAGTTTTCGATGACTCCTCATTTCCTGTACTCCTAGTCTAATTTGTCATCCTGCAGTTATCGTCCAAGTATCTCTGCCATTAGAGATCACGCTCTGTGTGTGTTTTTTTATAAGTAGTGCTTCATTACTTTCAACTTGAATCACCCCTCCCTCCCCCAGTAAATACCTTCCGCCCTCGGTGAAGAGAGGCGGAAACACGCGTTCCCCGATCTCTTACGCTCTCTAACTTGGATAATTTTTCATTTGAGCCATTTTGTTGTGGTTGCTCGTTCTTATTTAGGTTGGCGATCGTCAGGGAAAACCTGGGATTGTCTGGGAATTTTAAATTTCTGGAAAAGTCAGGGAATTCTCGTAACAGTCAGGGAGAAACTGGAATAGGAATCTTCATTATTTTTATACCATCACGTTTATCGGCCAGTCTTTCCCGCCCTTTATTTCACCAACTGATACTAACGTCCGTCGCTGACGTACATGGAATAAGCACCATCAATTCGTGGAGTATCCAGTTGTGAATCTTAGTCATTTAGTTGTGAATCAGACGTACAATGTATCCCTTTTGTATATCCTTATTGCGATATTTGCCCAGTTGTCTTAAAAATCAGGATCACATTGAATTACGCTCATCACAAGGAATCCGAGGCTATGTTGTTCGGAAAATTTTACCTCGCGTTTGTTTTAACTTCCGAGACTCAGGTATAGAAGTAGCTGGAGCACACTAGCTCATATGAAATACATGCTTGCAGTTCTAAAAATACGAGACGATGATTAGAAAATTAAAACTGCCGTAGAAAATTTAATTTAGCAGAAAAAAATATTCCAACGAAAGGTGACCTTATGGTGATCGGTCAGGGAAATTGGTAAATCCATCAGGGAAAAGTCAGATAAAAGTCGGAATTTAAAAATTGGATATCAGTAGACACCCTGTTATTAGTTGATTTGAATAGTTGATAATTACGTTAATTGGATATCTAAATGGGCCTACAACGTCTGTTTTATTTTACATCATCCGGAACAAATACGGGTGAATTGTGTTCTAATCAGAGGATTTGTGATTTGTAATCATGCTTAGCGATGAACTGTGTTTTTCTTCTTTTGTTACTTGCTTACGAAGGAGAAGAAATATTAATACGTGCTGTTTCGCTCACATCGGTGAGAAATATCATGGGGGGGGGGGGTGGGGGGAACTGAGACAGTGTGTGGAGAACCCTAACGACATAGGAAGGAATGATCTTACATTCAAGACGAAATGTTGGTCGCAAAGGGCCATTTTAAAAATTGTTTTCATTCCTCAGCAGGACTATTGTGGATTGGAACAGACTTCCTGCAGAACTGTTTGAGCCATTTCCTGGCTATATTTGTGTGTCCATTTCAAAATATCGAGTATGGGTCAGTGTTGGTTAATCAAATAAATCATCCATTGCCAACGTTTCGCAATATAATGAATTCCATCATCAGGGCTACATAAGAAGAAAAATGTGAGGGTACAACAATCACATTTCGACACATCGACATAAATATAATTTACAATAGGATAATTACCTTAGCATTTTTATATAAGGGTGCTGAATCATTACTAATACATATCGCGGTAAAACCTGCTATCGGTCGATAGAAGAATACAGTATTTATGTGTTTAAGAAAAGGAGCCGAAATTTATGTTGTACTAATTGAATTTTTTAATTGTATGTTTTAATATGATTGCTCTAGTTTTGTTGGTGATTGACTATCGAAACGTCTGCAGTGGATTATTTTATTGTTTTCTCCTGAACAATGGCCAACCTTTAGCCTTCAACTAACTAACTTATTAATAACAAGACTTGGAAACGTTTTTTGTGGAAATGTTTTCAACAGAATGTTATATGACTCGTGAAAGTTGCCGAATCCCTAGGAATTGTGGTATGTCTCGCTGTGATAATTTTTACCTTGATTAGATGATGAGATGGTTTACGGAGTGCTCGTCCTCCGAACATGCAAAGGCGCCGAGGCAACGCTCGGCTCCGCACTGTTTGCCTGCAGCCAAGTCTTCTTCTCATTTGCTTCCAGCGATTCTTTCTCTATGTCCCCCTTTGCCTTTTGCGTTCAAGGACATTCGCCTTCTCCTGCTCGGATGACGCCTCCCTCTCTTACCGTCTCTTTTTCGTTTTATTATGAAAACTGCACGTTTTTCTTCTTCAGCGGTGCGCGTCCTCGAGAGAGAGAGAGAGAGAGAGAGAGAGAGAAAAAACCTGGTCTCAAGGATTGGAGTCCCCAGTTGTCTTAAAGGCGTGTACAACCTCGCTTTGCTTTCTGCTTATTCCAGAAGCGACGGAGAGCGACTTTCTTGCTGCTTGCGTGGTATACATTTTCTTAGCAAAAAAGACGTTTCTCCCTTGAGAAGTGCCTCACCGCGTGGTTTATTTCGGTTTGGATTTTCCGGCTTAGCGCCGGGTGAAACGTGTCTCTAATTAGAGGATTTGTAACTGCACGTAGCGACGAAGTGCGGTATTATTCTTTTGTTGCTTGCGTTTTATGTTTTTTTTCCTGAGAGAATATATTTGACCATTTCCACTGTGGAGCATAATCGGTCCTGCTCGTATTAATAATTCATCATGTGGTGTCTGGAAACATTCTCGGGTGAGGAAGATATGTGCTTTTTATGCAATTGAAACATCTCACCACTTCCTGGTGTTTATCGTGGTCTTTCATTTGCATAATCTTAGTTCACTAACTCTCAGGAAGTGATGAGGGTATAGTAATGGCTGCTAAGAACTTTTATCAATTAAGGTATTTGTTGCGTGCGTACGAGATTCCTTGAATCTCTGGAAAGTTTTCTTTGGATTTGAAGGATTTATTATGTCAGTGGGGTTTAATGGTCTTTGCCTGGAGTCCTCTCGAGTGGATAGTGCCTCGTCAGAGTCTCTCTCCAGAAGGACGCTTGTGGCGCGTTTCGCTGAAGCTTGAACACTCCCATCATGAAGCTGGCAATTGTAGCTCTTGCCGTGCAACGTGGACGTGCACCGCTTTACTCTCCGCCAATGACCGCTTTCGAAGAAACAAAGTTTGTTGTTTACGTAACGTTCTTTGGTGCATGCATTTAGATACAGACGGTCGTATTCATAGATTCCAGCTAAAAGGCGCTAGTAAGGCGACTAACTTAGTCTGCTACTAAGAGCACTTAGTCGCATACTAAAAAATGGTATTCATAGATCCTTTCTAGTGAGATACTGGGAGCTACTAACGTGGTATGCTACTATCGCCACTATCGTAGCGGAGTGCATAATTGTAGGTAGCGACTGCCCTAGAAACAATGAAACAACACTTGGCAACACTGCCACTGGCTTCATTGTACGTGAATTCGTATGTCATGCAAAATTTATTTTTTGCCGCAAGTAGTAATACACCACAAACTTGCACAGATCGTTCATAAAATCATTTTTTTCACACTGCAGCTTCACCACATCAAAGTTTAACTTACTCCATCCAATTGCACCAAATTAAGGTATCAGTTATATTCAAACAAACACAGGACCTTCTTGAGGTATCCACCGTTTCGTCAATATAAAAACACTACTAAAATCAGCTACCAACATAGTGGCTCACTTGGCGCTGCTGAGCTTAGTAGTTGTATATGAATACGATTTTGTTACGTTCAATGGTATCAGGCTCAACTATGTGGAAGTTGATATTCACAAATGAAAAAACGACTTCGTTTTCTTCCACTGATTTATTTTTTTGGTACGACATGTTTCGACACATAGAGGTCATTTTCAAGTACAAAAAATTTTTAAAATTCAAGCAAATATATACCTGGAAGGGTCTTGGGGAGGTTGGAGAGGGTCCTCCTAAGGGTTTTCCCTAATTCTCACCATAACCGCCACCCCTCACCTCTCTCCGGGTTTCCCCTTCCCCCCCTCCTAGCACCCATTCTTCCACCCCTCTCCAACCTCCCCCAAGACCCTTCCAGGTATATATTTGCTTGAATTTTAAAAATTTTTTGTACTTGAAAATGACCTCTATGTGTCGAAACATGTCGTACCAAAAAAATAAATCAGTGGAAGAAAACGAAGTCGTTTTTTCATTTGTGGACGATTTTGTTAGTTGGCGACTAGTTAGTTCGTTACTAAGCCGATAGTAGCTCACTAAGGAATCTATGAATACGGCCGAGGGTGATGCTTTACTTTTACTTGTTCCTGCCGTACACTAATTGGCCCTGGAAATACTTAGGAGATTACTGGTACAAGTTGGTGGTTTGACCTTTTGTGGGGGAAATCCTTCAGAATTTTTTTTTGCCTTTCGTGTGACTGTAAGGCATGTTGAAAGATGTGAACTGTGGGGAATGTTTACGTTATTGAAAATGTCACAACATAGATAGCTTTAAAGGTTCGGCGTCTCGGAGTTAATTTCTGATGGGAATGCGGGGATCAGTGGGCTCCCACGCACGATCTGTTTCACCGCCTTTGTGCAGTGATAGGAAAAAACACACTCTTAGACGGATGAATTTAAATCTACCAATGTACCGTTTCCTTCTCAACTGTCCAAAACAGAATGAAAGCCTGCCCCCCGTTAGTTATCAAGCGAAGAGCAATTCAGCTTTCGTCTTGTAAACTCGTCTCGTCATTCACGACGAAATAATCAAATTTTGCAATATTTCCAATACCGTCTACGAGTCTGAATTCTTGCAGCTTGTGGGGTACAAGTCGTACGTTGATTTCTCGTCTTCCCCAATCGACCTAGTGTGGATATTCAAGTACATGTTCATTATGAGCCGTCTTCAGTGTTTTCGTTGGATTTTTTCCTTTACCTACTCAGTATGAATTTAATTTTAAAGCATATTTCATTGGTTGTCTTAATTTTTTTTAGGTGAGGTTACCTTTCAACGGTGTTCCTTTTTTCTCTGTTCCGCTACTCCAAAAATTCAATGTGTATTGGCTATTAAAATGTTGCTCATAGCTCACACCATTAACGGGGAACTTTGATTGATCGATAACTGTCTGGTGGTTTGGCAAAAGACATATGTGCATTTTTCATTGAAGGGGAGGTTTTGTCCATATCGAAGGTAATGTCCTGGCGATGATGGGCCTTCGGGAAACGATTCATTTTTTTTTGGCTGGACTGGGAGACCTGCTCGGTCGGAAGGCGACTTCCATCGAATTTCCCCGTTTCTACGGAATCTTCTCTTCAAAATTTGTTGAATGTTAGGCGAATAATGTAATGTCTATTCACTAGGCTCGAGTCTTTAGCATTGTCTCTCTATATTGTTTTGAATTTGTGACTTTCCACCTGCTGTGTTTTCATCTGTTATTGGGCGACGTTCGAAGGGGAATCGGCGTAATTTATAGGGAAAAGAGCCCTTGATAGGCAAGTATCCGATGGCAGACCTCCTCGTGGTGCCCGATGGAAACGGGATCGTTCAAACTTCCCGCGAATGACGGGAGTCGCTGACCTCCCAACGAGCCGACCGTCTCTTGTGGAGAAGGGTGACCGGCAGAAAGTCGCTTCTCTTGTCGATTGTTCGAGCGAGCTGTCTGCGGCTAACGTGCTAATGGGCAAATTCTGGCGAAGGAGGCTTTGACTGCTTTTTCAATAAAGCAAGAGTCCGGATTTCCAGTGCCTTTGGGAAAAACCAGTTTTCTCGGTTTATTACGTGATCAACCTAATTGTGACCGGGTTATGAACCATTACCTTACCCAAATTCTTACACCCTTCCCTTTACCCGTGGGTTCAGAGCCTATTCTAGTTCAGAGCCTATTCTAGTTCAGAGCCTATTCTAGAGCCTATCCTCAGTTCAATTCAATTGCGATTGGCCACTCTTCTGAGATTAAACGCAGAGCGTAGGTGCTCAGAGATCAGCTTGGCAATTCCTTCTAACCGTCTGTGCGGCTTCTAAGTAATGAGCAATGCATGACAAACTTGTTTTCTTTCAATTTTTAAGTGTGCTTCGATTCCACAAACTACCTGCGTAATGATATGTATATGCTAAGATATACTTAAGGGCAATGAGATTGTCTATTTAATCAGGTACGCCATCGCGATTGCATGTGATGCTATGATTTTCGTGGTTTCCTTCGCGCTTTGTCTCTCTCTACTTTTCGTCTTACTTGGCTGTTTTTCTCGCTTTAATTTTCTAGGCGGAGAAATACGGTGAGCGGAAAGCTCCAGATCATACGAGTACGGACTAAGTTTGTCTTCGACCGACGCCAACAATAGAGGAAATCGAGAAAAATACATGGCAATAAAACAGTGCCGTGTTATGTAAAACATCTCAAATGATGGCATCACATGGGTCAAACTCGTTTTAAAGCTTGACAATATTTTTTTTCTGTCGAAATATGTTTACTCACCAGGTTCCCCGTGTTCTGAATAGTTCTGTTTTGGTTTCATTGTTCATTCTTTCCCGTTGTACAGCTTCAAGGAAGCGTTGCTAAGGGCGCCTCCTTGCCCGCCGCCCAAAGTTTACACTCGCAGAAATAAACTGGAAATACTCACGACCTCCCCTTGGACTTGGACTGCATTTAACTATTGCCGCGCCACTGTTGACTGCTATGACATGCTGTCGAATATGTCTGTTTGGTGGTGTATGTAGTTATGTGGTTTGGCCACACCTCGAATACGCCGCGAGCATTTGGGATCCCTGACAGAAAGATTTAACCATAAAAAATAATAAAACGCTGGGGAAAGCTGCACTCTTATGCTTAGTTAAAAACTGCTACGAACGAGCAAATAGTGTTTCACAGCTTTTAGTGGGATTAGGTTGGTAACCGCTCGGGACCCGGAGGCTACACGCTGGGGTTATTTATCTTGAGGAATTCAGAACACGTGTGTTTCAGAGCGACCCAGAGAATATCATTTTGACGTCAAACTTATTTTTAGGTGCGACAGAAGCGATAAAATAAGAGTTATATATTGCCGAACAGATAGATATAGAAATTTGTTCTTTCCACGCACAATAAATGACCACAGTAAAAATTGAGCTCCACTAAATACGCTCCCATAATACACGTCTCCATTTTACCTCCCAGAACCTAATTCCTTACATCTTCACACGGTTGGTGTCTTTACACCCCCTGCCACACGCCCATATGGCGGCTCGCACGAGAGTATGTGGATGTAGTAGATACCTCCAAAATGGTGGTTTTTCAGGAGGGTTTTATTATGAGTTTAGCAATGCTTCATTCCTATGTAACGTGCTTGTTTGGATGGAAGAATATTCAACGCAATATTTCAAATGAGATTCTTAGTAGTGGATGAGGAGTAACAAAGTACTCGGCCCATGTAATTAGGAGGTGTATTATTTCTGATCACTTTAGGTCATTACATATATATTGCGGTGAAGATCGGTTGAAGAAAGGTGGTTGTAATCGCATTCTTTAGCTGCTTTACCTAATTCATTTCTCTGTCTCGGAAGGCGATGGGGTGGTCGATTTTCATGGCTGGGGACACTCCTTCCATTATTATTAGCGTCGCAATTGCTTCTGCTGGTAAAAGAGAAAATAGTGGTTAAACTAACATCTTACGACATGCAGTTTCAAATGCCATGACTCTCGACGGTGCACTGCTTTCTCGTGGATTAATCGCCTAATGATGAATGCAATGAAAATAATTCATCGATGCTTGAAGATTTGTCATGGAATTCGGATCGGTGCCCGCCTATCTTGAACACCTCGCTCTTATTAAGCTTGGAAAGCTGTGGATATCGCACGCGGCTGGGAGCGATAATTTTATTTAATAATTAAAACTTCTCTCACGTAAATCTCAGGAAATAAAACGCAGATAAACGCCGGGGATCACGAAGCTAGTCCATTTTTACTTCATCTCGGAGGTATGAGTAAATCCTTCGCGAATCCAAACTATCCGTTCCTACACAAACGTGTGCGACGGACATTTAGTCCCGCATCCCTCCCCACTCTTTCCCGACCCGAAAAACGTCTGTCTACCCGCCTCACTCACCCTCAATCCTCGATTATCATTCCATTCTCGACCCTACACTAACCTTGTGTAAATTCTCTTCCTCACTGTAACCATGACGATAAGCAACGGAAAATAAGCGTATTTTGACGACCTGATGACGGGGAAAATAATAATAATAATAATAATAACAACGTTTATTATCGTGGGCTTGTATCGGTATTCTAAATCTAAAAATAAAAGTACTAAATCGGAGGAATGCGTCGAGCAATCGAAAGGTTGGTGAAGTTTACTGAGTATTTTGTGCAATTATGCATTCGCACGTTTCCCAACACTAGGAATATAGTATTGTAATTGAGAGATTTTGAATACTGTTCTTTAAAGGATTTAGTATGTTTTAAAAGTAAATATTCAGAATGTGATAGTATACGATTAAGAATTTTCCAAAACTACTAGCACGAGAGTAGTTACATCTACATCTTCGTCATACCATGCAAGCCACACAAAGGGTGTGTGGCAGGGGGTGCTTCCACACCAGGCATGCATGAATTATACAGCAGAACACCGAAAGTGCATTGAAACCAGCGTACCACATGCAACGCACCAATTAACAATCTACTTACCGAGAAACATTCTATCGTCGATCGCTCCAACATGCAAGGGATAAAAAGACTACTACTACAGATTCAAAGTATCATGCAAAATTAAGAACATCAATATTTACATCATGTATAAATGAGAAAGTAGAGAATACAAAGAGCAAGATCTACAGTCTAGCTAATGTCACTATTCGCACTATTCATGACGACGATCACAGCTGTTATGGTCCCGAATGGTACGAGGAAAAAATGGCATTTTATACCTATTGGTTCTGCAATCTATCTCTCTAATTTTATTGGCGCGATCTAATCTGCCGTAGTACTAGGGGGTTAATAGTATGTTTTTCACGTCGCCAGAGAAATGTTTTTCCTGAACTTTAGTTACTACTTCCTATAAATGCCTAGTGGTTAATAATCGATGTCCGAATAAACTACTAAACTGCTTTTCATAATATTTACAAAGATTTTTTATGATATGTCGAAATTAATTGTAACGACATTAAGATATGTCGATGGCTTATGGTAGCTATCAGATGCTGGATTCTGATGGTAGCTCTCAGATGATAAATATAATGGTAGCTATTGGATGAATTCTCTTAAAGTTTCGACTCCATGGCAGGTACGATATTTCTCAAGAATGTTTTAACAATACCAATTATTTATCACATTCACTAGTATATTCTTCTCCTAGCGGGAAACAGACGACTCGTATAGCTCGTCGTCTGCTTCTCTCAATCGTGTAGGTTTCTCTTGAAAAGAAGCATGCAGACATATTCGTGTGTGCATTTTAGTTGTCTCAAGGCATCAACCGACCATATTCGTAGCAAATGTGTTTCTCTCTCTACTCTATTCATTTGCAATATCTTGTGCACACATGGAGGGGGAGGGGGCAAGTGGCTATTGTTGAGGGAATGAATGAATGAGTGAATGGGAGGTGGCAGGGATCGCGTGCACCACCCTATCCTCCACGCGTACTCCCAGTCAAATAAGACAAACCCCTTTTGAGTCGAACCCTTCATCCGTTGGCAAACATTAAACTAAAGGGCTGTGTCATAACGAAGGTTTCGGGCCCGTCGCCTTGGCAATATAGTTGGCACGTGAAATCCTTCCT
Source organism: Ceriagrion tenellum (assembly GCA_963169105.1). Classification (NCBI taxonomy): domain Eukaryota; kingdom Metazoa; phylum Arthropoda; class Insecta; order Odonata; family Coenagrionidae; genus Ceriagrion; species Ceriagrion tenellum. The sequence goes on from OY720643.1 coordinate 120,969,659, forward strand.
CTCGCAAATCCGAGTTAGCGAAGGGTGGGAGGAGAGAGTTTCTCTGGGCGAATTGGAGGAGGGGGGGCAAGGGGATGGGGTGGGAGGGGGAGGAATGGAGGAAAGCCTCTTGAGAGAACGGCTTAAATCCGCCCCACACATCTCCCGACGCGAGCGGGGGTTGAATCTTTGAACCCCCCCTCTCCCTCCCAGCCCGCTTCCATCAAGTCAACTTGCCAGCAAGCCCTCTTGACGCCCCCTCCCCCCCTCAACCCCCGGTCTACGTCGTCTCTTGCGCCCCACCTCGTTCTCAATCCTCGGCGAGCGAAAAGCAAGCTGTGTCAGCCGCCCTAGAGAGCGAAAGAGAGAGACATACGCTCTTTATGGATCGTAGTCACCTTCTGCTGCTGCTGGTGCGCGCCCAAGGTTTTTTCCTCTGCCCATAAGTCTCCCGTCGTCGAATGCGTCTCCAAGATGGTGTAATGTCTAGTGGGAGCAGGGGGAGGGAGCGGTGGAACTTGAAAAGGTCCCGTGGGTGGGTGCAGAGAGGAGGGGATGCCGTGGGAGTGCAGAGGGGGTGGGTGGGTGGGGGTGTGGAGTTCCCGGCAGTAGCGAGAGAGGGTGCCCCGGTCGCAATTTCGAAAGAAGAGACGCGGTGACTGTGTATAGGGGGCACTTTTTTATTCCGCGGCGAGTGGAAGAAGGGGTGGGAGGAGGGAGAAGGTTGGGGGGATGCTGGGGGGCGACGCAGGAAATTCCTCGTGAAACCAGGAGTAGGAATAAATGTCAGGAATGTCTCCCGCGTCTTTAGAATGCCTTTCCTTTTATTTACCTTTTATGTTTCCAACTTAGACATTAAAAAAATCCTTCCGCGATCCCCTTTTATCTTGTTTGCGAAACGCGATAAGCGCTTTGCGTGTTTAAGCGACCCAAATAATGGCGAACTTAGAGGGAGTTCTTAATTTTTTTATCCTGCGTCGGATTTTCTTTCTCGACTCCCAGAGCAGTAATAATTTTGGCATTTGGAGGAAATGTGCCTCGAATGAGTTGGTAAAGAGGAGCTTATGATATTCGGCGATGTGAATGGGTCGCGAACCGTATGAGGATATGATCAGTGCTCTACTACGGCCGGCGGATTATCATCTCGTTCGTGTTGTCTTATTTGTTCTCCTACGCCCTGGGAACATTACACTCCCGTTTGCGATCACCCATCTACAGCTCTGCCGTCTTCATTTCGAGCTTTATGCTTAAGGTAGTCCGAGCGAAATATCATTTTACTTAGAAATCAATGAATTTGGTCTCATTTTAAAGAATAATTTCTGACCCTTCCAATGACACCAAAAATTCAACCCCTTACCACATTTCTTTCCGAATTATTTGCCCAAGTATACCAGCCCTTTTACATGGGAAATGTTACGTGTATGCACTTCAGAGAGACATTGTTTACAAAATGAGGAATTTCTAACACTTAGATGTCGTAAAAAAACTAACATCGTTAGTTTGTATGCTTTCTCAGCTATTTTTGAAAACTATTCATATTGTCACCGCAGGAGTTCTCGGGTATCACAGTAAACCATCCGTTTGAAGGAGTTTCAAAAGCTCCGCGCGAAAAAAATGAGTAAAGTTCAAGACTTATTTAGACATTTTCATTTGATGACTTACAATTTCTGCCATACAAAACTATATTATTACACCATTAATAATGTAACATTAAGTCCATGTGTCCTACAGCTGGTGAAATTAAAACGTATAATCCGAATATGGTCTCTATTATGACTAGGAAACTATCTCGCTCGGGCTACCTTAACTCCATTGTGTAGAAGTATTGAGGGATTTTACTGGATGAAAGTAAATGTCTATTCCATTCATAGACTTACTTGTACGGCAACTATTTGTCAAGGAGCCAGTCATGTTGATTTTCCACAGTGCCAATCCCTGATAATTCTCAATTTGAGTTGACCTTCATTCCGTCTTTCCCCAGTTATCCTTCGACATGCGATCCATTCTCATTTCCCTCTCCAATTCCCTTTGTTTTTATCACCCAGCCACCATTTTCCCTAAACCCCCCCGTTTTCCCCCCGTTCTACTGTCGTCTTGTAAATGATTAATAGAACGCACCACCGTGAAATTTATTCTTCTTGAAATAGATGAGCTGGCATTGAAATTGTCCATAGTTTGTATTGTAAAATACTTAATGATATGAATAGTTGTGATAAACCAGGAAATTAGTGGATACGATTATAAGATTCTTTTTTACGGTAACATCGATAAATATTGTGTACGGGTCGGTCGGATGGAAAGAAATATTCCTCACAGGTGACTGCCAGCTCTCCTGTTGGGTGGATGTGGGTGGGGAGCACCGAGGTCATTTTAATGCGTACTCGCAATGTACCGTGCCTATCTAATTTGCCGTTACGATAATGACCTCAAATGACATTGCTTTTTAGATTAAAATGTTTGAACTGGCGGGACGAAAGCGCAAATTTACCTACTTTTAAACGGCTTTAATATGAGACAATAGTTTCTCTACGTCATACTCATTTCTATCGCTAGTCGGAGCGTGGATCGGAATTAAGTTTATGCTGGTTGTATTATCTTCTTTAGCTTTTGCAGAATTCCTCCTGTCGTTCTCTGGGTGGGTTATTCAACTGATGACTGTGGACTGGATTCTTTTCTTTCATATCAGCCGCTCACCTTATCCATTAAACCTCTCTTAATAATGTCGATGTGTCATCCCTCTACCGTGAATCCCTCTTCCACTTGTAATCTTTCCATATCTCTGACGGTAGTACACCCCATTCCTGCACCCAACATACTCCGAAAACTTCATCGACATTAATAGCGCCTTTTCTATTTTTCTCTATATCGGGGAATAACTGGCGTTATTAATGTCAGTGATCTACATCTACATACTACCCCGCGAGCCGCCGCTTGGGCGTGTGGCAGGGGTTGATAGGTCACCAGCTGTGTAAAGATGTAGAAGTTTTGGAGGTGAAATGGTGACATGTCCTATGAGAGTGTGTTTGAAGAAGCTCAATTTCTATTGTGGTCGCTTATTGTGCGCGGAAAGAACGAGTTTTTATACCTATCTGTTCGAAAGTGTATCTCTCTTATTTTATCGCATCTGTCAGACCTAGAAATGTGGTGAGGCGTCATGATAATATTCTCTATGTCGCTCTGAAAAATATCAGTTCTGAATTTATCTAGCAGCTTAAGCCTAGCGTGTACCCTCCGAGTCTCTAGGGGCTCCCACCTTAATCCCTCTAAAAGTTGTGAGACACTATATGCACACTCGTAGCAGTTTTTAACGAAGCGTGCTGCTTTTCTTTGTACTTTGTTAATTTTTTGGTTAAATCTTTATGACCAGGGTCCCAAATGCTCGCGGCGTATTCGAGGTGTGGCCTAATTAGAGCGAAGTAGCATGTCTCTTTGACTTTTTCATCCGAGGACCTTTTTACGCTTAGCAAAACCTAGTTTCTTTAATGCTGTGCCGCATATGTTTTGTATGTGCGTTCCCCAAAACATATCTGAAGTTAAGGTAATTAAGGTAAGGTAGTGGTGGTACCAGAGGTAAACTTGGAAACCCCTAGAAGGTTAACGCCAGTTAGTTTCATTTCGTATGTTTACCCTGTACGAGTCTGTCACTAATTTTGGTAATTCGTGTGCTCTTTTAGGAGTAATAAAGGAACAGCAGCAATTGCATATTATAACAAGAAAAGTGAAATAATGCATTCATAGAATTAGCACGGCAAATGAGGTTTACCTTTGCATTTTTACCTTTGTGTTATTGTGCACTTTACAAATTTTCCGTATTGTCTTTACCCTAACTGAATTGGATTAAACGTATATCCGTTGGTTAGTTTATCCAATGATGGAGGTAGTAAATTGGCACGACCTCACCATCAGAAAATATGGCGTAGACTTACCATCAGCTGCTGGCGTAAACTCATTCTGATGATCCTATATAATGGATAAAGGTTTCTCGGGTCTTCCACCGAGTTAGCTGGTCCATGGGGCGCAACGTTTCGGAGAACGAGTTGTCCTCCATCATCGGAGGGGGGGGGGTTCAGCTTAGGAATGAAAACCGAAACGTTGGGCCCCATGGACCTGCTCACCCGGGGGAAGACCCGAGAAACATTTATCCATCAGATACGCCGGGAAAATCTGAGATCCTTCATCCTATATGATGTCTACTTGCTCATAATTATTGGTCCTATTATATTACGACCATGTAATTCTTAGTCAAGGGTTTACGCCGACACAATGATAGTAGAAATACTCCAGAAACAAGGGCTAGGATAGAAGGTCGGTGCCATTTAATAAACCTTAATCTGATGAGGTGGTCCTCACCCGAAGGCCTGGGGTCGAATCTCAGTAGTGGAGGAGATTTGTCTGTGAACTCTCGGTCTCTGTGAGAGTGTTAAGTAGTGGAGAGAACATTTCGAATGTAATTGAAGTTCTCCGTCCGTCGGACGGAACGGAAAAAAACCGTTGGCGACACCTTTCGTGCAGGCCAACTCGGGGCCTCTCTCTCTCCTCGATTCCGCAGTGGTACCACCCTCACCCCTTGCGATGGCGCGAATGACCTTACTTGTCAAGTTACATCCCCGAATTTCCTACCAACCGAATCGGACGATAATGAAATTGCCATTTCTCCGGAAGTTCCTTACGGGGTGTTCAAGCTTCCTGGTACGCAAAGTCCCTCAAATAGATCACTCTAATTGGTTTTCAAGAACACTTATTGTACGTTTATGAAAGTGAGTGAACGGCGAATCCCCATAGAAATATTTTACGTAATGTGATTCCAGTGACAGTGCCGATGATGTGAAAACTTAAAAAACCGTCGCTAATGTGCCCATTGGTGTAAAAGTGTGTGCTGTAATGTTCCTTATGATCAAGCCCAACCGCAGAGTAAAATATTAATGGTTACTCTCGAAAGTATTCAAGAAGGGAGGCAACAGAATTTTAATGATAGCCCTGCGAAGTCGAAGCGACATTAAATGGACATAATCTTCGATAAGGGTAGGCTGCCTATTGAAAACACTCCTGGAACAATATGGCAACAATACGGCCCAATTCATTCAGAATTGCCGACCGAGAGCGAGGATGGAATGCTAAAAGTATGTGGTGAAGAAATTGAAATGAAGAATTATGATGGAATAAAAAGTTAACCTGAGAGGAGAGTGGAGCTCATAGCTGCAGTAAACGAATCTTCGGTTAGGTGATAGATGATGTTTCTAACAATTGAAATCACCGTTTTTTCGAGTAGAAAAGCACAACTTTTCGTTAAAAATTGTACTTCTGAATCACAAGGATGTAACTTAGCCTAAATATGAAGAATGGGCAAAGCTAATCTCGTAATCGACGAAGTGTGGCATGGACGGTCTACTTGTAAGTGCGTACTTCTGTGTGTTTTGAACCCCGATGTATTCGTCAAAAATGCCTCGTCCTGCCATCCTTTCCCTCCGCGTCATCCCGTCTTTGAAATGCGAAAATATTCTCTTTCCTTTCCTCAACATATCTCCCATAGAATTACTCTTTGTTATTCAATTGTTACATTACCCTTTCCTTTTCTCAGCCTCGACTAGGTTTTTCTTTTCAACCTGCTTATTAAATGTAGTATTGCCTGGTTTTTTTTAAAGAATGTAGTGTTTCTTTCAATTCCAAACTTCGAGGCAAATATTTAACTAACAAATTAAAACTTTGACTTTTGATGAATGCCAATGCCTAGTTCCATTCCTTCATTGAATGCGCCTGTCCTTCAGCATTTCAGCATTTTGGCTTGGCACTATGAGAATCCGAGTGCTCTCTTCCATTTGTTTTTACTTTTTCTTTAACCCTTTATTGTAGTGATTCAGTCATTTAATGGAAGATGAGACATGAAGGCTCTTGGCAGTAGAATATTGCATCGATTTCAAAAAAACGTCTCACTTATTAAATTTCCATCAATAAATGCTTCAGTAGTATTTTGGTACACACTGATCCAGAGTTTTCTGTATGTACCATATCGTGGGACATAAGAAGTACAACAGACATCAAGCGAAGAATATCCCAAGCTAAGAAATCGTTCTTGGTAAAGAGGCAACTGCTGTGGTTAAAATAGATGTGGACTACAAACCATGAAACAGTGTGTGAAAGCATTGGTGTTGAGCGTGGCACCCTACGGATTGGAAGCATGGATCTTTCGAATTCTGGTGCTGGACACTACTGAGAAAGGAAGAACCAGATGGATTGGACTCATCCTGAGGCACAATGGGTTTGTGAATTGAAGGCAAAATTGAGGGTAAAGTCCCGAGAGGGAGGCCTAGGAATAAGCTCATGGACCAAATGTAAAGGGAAGTACCTAGGAAGAACTACTGGGAAGGGCGATTGGGTTGGTGTGGTGGCTAAAGTACTCGCCTAACTCATGGGCGGCCGACAGGGTTCAAATCCGTGCAGAGGAGGATGTTTTTCAGAGGAAACCCGATCCCTAATTTAGTGTCTTGTGGAGGGCACTTCAAGTTCAAGTACTCCGTTGAGATGAGACGTTAAACCGTGGTCCCCTTGGTGCCTTTCGTCAAGAGCAGGCTAATGCCGACGCCGGGTTTCTATCCACCCATCCTCCCTTACCTATCCCCTATGGCGAAAATATCCAATCCAATCTACTACTGGGAAGTAAAGGGAACTGGCTTTAGATAGGGAAGGGTGGAGGGCTGCAGTCAACCAATCTGAAGTTGAACAGCCGATGATGATTGACCCAGATACGATAATTATGATTTAGCTACTTCATAACCAGTTTCGAGTGATTCTAATGGCAATATCAGTGGGATGTCGTTTGTAGTTACGTATGGCGGTGGTGGTAGTACAACCGGCAGTGGCAGTCAGTGGGCGTAGTAGTGTAGCCCCGATCACTGGCGTCCGTGAGACAGTATTCATTTCGCGTCTTGGCTCGGCGTCGTCGGTGCGAAGAGTGGCTCTGAACTAGTCTTCTGGAAGTTCGGGAGGAGGTGATGTTCGAGTGTTCATCTCCGCTTCGGAGCGATTCGCGTACGAAGCGCGTTCTCCTCCCCGGGTTGCCATAGTCGTTTCGTGCCGTTTTCTTCGCTCCCATTTCATTGGCCTGGGACCTCGTTAAGGAGGAGGAGAGTGTGGGTGGGTGGTGCGGCAAAGGGGGGGAGGGAGGCCGTGTGAGAATTCGTGGCGGAGAGATAGGGATGTGGGAGGAGGGACCTCTCCCCGTGGACCACTCCTATGGTTTTCCTCGCGTCTCTCTCCCTCTCTCACTAATCACTCGCCATTAGCATCTCAAGGAGAGTCAGGAGAGGGCTTGGGGATTCTTGCGCGCTGGGGGAAGGGGGTTCCGGAGGCTTTAGAGTTTGGGGGGGGGGGGGGGCCGGCAGGGGTGGCTCGTTTCGCACGGGAGAATAAATGGATGTTTGCGAGCGATGTCACGGCGGCAACTGCCGTGCACGAATTCCGAGCTCAATGGATTCAACTACTGGTAAATGGTGTTCCTTGTATCGGATCTACATCTACGTAATACCGTGCGAGCCGCCGCATGGGCGTGTGGCAGGTGGTGTTAGGTCACCAGCCGTGGAATGGTGTAAGTTTTTGGAGATGAAATGGTCACATGTATTATAGGAGTGTATTTAGTGGAACTCAATTTTTATTGTGATCGCTTGTTGTTCGCGGAAAGAACGAATTTTTGTACCTATGTGTTCGGCAGTGTATCTCTCTTATTTTATCGCATCTGTCAGACCTAGAGATGTAGTGAGGAGTCATGATAATATTCTCTATGTCGCTCTGAAAAATATCATTTCTGAATCTATCAAACAACCTAAGCGTAGCGTACAGCCTCCGAGTCTCTAGGGGCTCCCACCTTAATCCCTCTAAAAGTTGTGAGACACTATATGTACGCTCGTACCTGTTATTAACGTAGCGCGCTGCTTTTCTTTGTATTTTGTTAATATTTTTGGTTACATCTATTTGACCAGGGTCCCAAATGCTCGCGGCATATTCGAGATGTGGCCTAACCAGAGTACAGTAGCATCTCTCTTTGACTTTGCTATCCGAGGATCTTCCTATTATACGTTTTACAAAACCTACTTTCTTTAATGCTGCGCCACATATGTTCTGTGATCCCCACGATATATCTGAAGTTAAGGTAATTTCGAGATATTCCAAGGTGGGGACATCTCCTGTTCATCTTCAAGATCACGTATCAATTATGGGATCGAGCCACGGCGGCCGGGTATTAGGGTAATAGTGGTGAAGGGTGCTCTTGACCTAAAGGTCTGGGGCTCAAATCTGGATGAGGCCTCTTTGCACGCTTTCGTACTTTAGCTTCACGATGTGACTTGTGTTGACTTTGGCCTCAGGGTCACTTCCTCCAGAAATGTCTGAAAACTTAAATATAGTATCTTTGAAGTGCGTTGAATAAGTTTAGATAACAAAATTAATAGAGTTCCTGGGCGAGATTTCATGTGATTCATTCCTTAAAATGGAAATTTTAACACGGTTCTAATGAAGATTGTTCTGCTGACAATGAGTAAACATCGATATGAGCGAGAAAGCATATTAAGTATTCAATTAAAAATGTTTATGAAATGAGAAAAATCTTGGGATATTGAATAAAAATAAAATACGGGAAGCTTACCGCGTATTTCTTAGCGGTATTATCGAATTAAATTGCCGTCATTGAAGTCAGAATGCAGTGTTTCCGCAAAAATGGCGCTGCAGACTACTCTTGGCGGGACAAATGGGGACGGTAAAAATATATTCGATGAATAAACTGCACATTTTGTACCTTAAAAGTAGTTTACAATGGGTAATCCATTTCATCTACGGAAGCAGGATTTTTTGAACCAAGTAAATAAAAATGTGTTGTGTAGTATTTGTTTTGACTCTCGTAGTCACACCACAGAAACCTCAATGAATTGTGCTGAAACATCTGAGGAATCCGCGGTGCGGCTTGGGTATTCGACCTCCGCCATGAATGAATGTCTCCTTACCTCCGTAACCAACCTTATTGGGAAATCGTCGAATGAGACACTTTCCCTTGCTCTGTTACTCTCCCTTTCTCCTTCCTGCCCATCTTCCAATGTTTATATCGGCTCACTCGTTCATTTGGCCACGTGCGAACCTCTGTCCATTCATCCACATCCAGGCCCGGACAGGATTTCTGATATTCTCAATTAATCCAGTTAGAGAACTAACTGGTAGCTACTTTCATTTTGGATTTAGATGAGAATGGGATTAAGGTAGTCAGAGCGAGATAGTTCCCTAATCATAATGGAGACCATATTCGAATTATTAGTTTTAATTTCACCAGCTGTAGGACACATCAATTAAATATGCATTATTAATGGTGCAATAATATAGTTTTATATGACAGAAATTGTAATTAATTAAATAAAAATATCTAAATAAGTCCTTAACTTGACTCATTTTTTTCGCGCGGTACGTTTGAACCTACTGCAAAACGGAAGGTTTTTTGTGATCCCGAAGAATTTACTGCGGTGACAATATGATCAATTTTCAAATATAGTTGAGAAAACATACAAACTACACAGTGTTTTTTTCGACATCTTAGGGTTAGAAATACCTCATTTTGTGAATAATGTCTCTCGGGAGTGCATAGACTTAGCATTTCCCATGTAAAAGGGAATTTCCCATGTATTTCCTGGCAAATATCTCCGAAAGTAATTGGTATGGGGTTGAATTTTTGGTGTCATTAGAAGGGTGATATGTTTTTCTTTAATATGAGACCAAATTCATTGATTTCTAAGTAAAATGGTATTTCGCTCAAACTACCTAAAATGTGGATGGGACATTAAAACCTAATCCTTACTAATATTTAAAAATGTAATGGTGTCAGTATGTTGCTCCATCACGCAAAAACTACTGAACAGATTGAGCTGAAATTTGGCATGTAGATATAAAATATATCTGTTCGTATGCGTAGGCTATTTCAGAAAGCGCTCAGGGCCCCCAAACGCCCTCCTGATGGTCAATGCTGAGCATTGGGGTCGGTTTAGTTGTTTCATTTTTTTCTTTTTAAAAGTATCTTCACTCAAGATAGAGGGCTGGAATATTTTTATCGATTAGCTGAATAAGTGAAGTTTGATTCTTTCAATCGATTTTCTTTTACCCTTCGTATTTGTCTGAAAATCATGTTTTTAACTGAAAAATCGCACATTTTTCTGTGAAATCAACGATAGCATATTTCCTTGACAACCAGAGATTTGGCTGTCAAAGGATATTCACGCATTTAAATATCACGTTTTCCTGCAAGCTCATGATAGCACATAGTATAAAAATCTATAGAAGTAGGGCCCAGGGTCCCATGGTCCTTGTGATAAATTGCTTCAGGGGGGTAATCGATAAATTCAATGAATATTTACAAGTAAACTCTTCAATGTGTATTCTCAAAGTAGCTCTCATAGGGGCACTGCATGTATATGAGAGAACACTTTCGTAGTAAACGATACCCATAAAGGAATTAATTAGACAACACACGCAATTGAATGTGCAAGAATACTTACCTGAGGCGAATAGTAATGGTAATAATACCTCTGTTGCTACAACAAACACAGCGTTGTTTTTATCGTCTAACACTCAGATGTATTACACGTAGTAAAACCTTCTGCCTCTCATTACGACTGCGAACTGACTTTTAGACCATTTACCACTTCATAAACGTTACTAGTTATTTATATTTGTTTAAAAGTGTAAAAGTGCAGTTAACTTACATTCTCTGAATCATCGAGGAGCCTATTCAAGACTCTCACTCGCTGCTGTGTTTCCCCTCCTTGGACTTAATAATATCTCCATCAACATGCCTAATGGAAAAAAAATAACTTTTAGAATAAATCTTCTCAAGCTAGAGGAATGTCTTTGCGAGAAAATGATTCCTTGCTAGAAAGACGACAAAGATTCGACTTGGATACTCAAAGGCATGCCCACCAGCGATCTAATGCAACTCCTTATGAGCGGCACGCGCGAAGGGAGTGGGATGCTGCAAGACACGCTTCCCAGCGTCATATTCCCGGTTTCCGGGCTCGACATATCTGATTTCTGTGACAATAAATAAGCCACAAGGGCACTCCTCAAGTGGCTGGACTTCACTTGGAAAGTCACCGTTTCACGCATGGGCAACTTTATGTGGCTTGCTCCCGGGATTCGAGCGGCAACCTTTTTGTCATCATTCCTGAGGGAAAAGTTGTACACATTGCGTTTAAGTCTATTTTATAATGAGTTGATACAGATGATTTAATGATGTACAGTGTTTACAAACATTAAGCGAAAAATAAAATTGAAAAAAGTAAAAAAAAAACAGAAAGACAAAAAAGGATATGTTTAGAAAAATGTGAAACTTAAGTCGGCCACCTCCCTGTGGTGTTTCTCGGGCTACGCTAAGAACCGCACAAACTCATCACAACCCAATCTGCTGACGGATAACCAGCTAGAAACATGGTTCAAATATGGACCCATCTGTTTCGAAACTTTAATGTGAAGGTAGTGGAAATTACAATGACGTCACTGCATGCTTCTTACCCGAAAGAAGAACGGGAAATTCTGCTCAATGAACGACATCCGTGCATGAAAATCGCAAGTGCGCGAAGAATCACCATTGATTTTTGATTTAGTAACCAAAACCAATGATAATGACTACCCTTTACATCGAAGGCGCAGTCCGGGAGACGGAGGATTCATAGGTGAAATAAACATGGCTGATGCTGCAAAAGCTCCTTTTGACGTCGTCAGCCGCTGGATTGTTCTCTACTCTCAGATCCTGATTAAGATACTCAACGCACATATTAAAGTTGAATAGCGCAACTCAATTAAGTCATATAATGCAAATATATGTATGTACACAAGGGAAGCGATCGAGCTGTTAATTCGGGCAGATGACGGCTCAAGAGAACCGGAGGGACGAGGTGACCTTCTATCAACCTGGATGCTATTTAAGTTCTAATGAGTCTGCGTGGTCCATTTTTGGGTTTCCCGGGCATGAAAGAGGACCAACAGTCACTCATCCCTAAGTAAACCTGGAATAAATGTCAGCGTGGCTACTACAACGCACATGACGTACAATATAGGTTACGTACTCCTCAAATGACCACACTGACAGAATTCTTCAGGCTCAGTGGTTTTCTTATAAAATAAGTCCAATATTTTTCACACCCGTTGAATATCAACGATTACCTTCCGCTAGTAAGGAAATAAAGTTAGAAGACTAACGGCTAATCATAGTAGAAAGTCATTTTTAAGTGAACTCAGTTTCCGGGTCCATCTGTCAAATTCATGACATAAATTCCGACTTAAGAGTGTGAGTGAAGGGAACTTATGAAGTGTGTACAACTCCATCTCCTGCGCTATTTCTAGTTTTCCGGTGCGCAGTGTGTAGACCGTAGTGGTAAACAGTTCTATGTTCTGACAATAAAGGGCAATGCCTGATCGTAAAATATAATTCAGGAAGGAAGTAAAAATATTTTATTGCGCTGACTCGCCAATGTTATTGTCAACACATGCGATACTCGAATTCTAAACGTAACTTACACTTGACAAAATTGTTGTCAATTCTACGAGGCCGTAGAGCTCAAGTTTCCTTGATTTTAACTTGCACTATTTTATTTTCAAAAACTTGGCTGTGGGACTATAATTAACTGTATGTAATATGTTGACTTATATCGATTTATGGCCATAGAAGGGTTGACCAGAAAGTTATTCCCGAAAGTTTTCTCAAAAAATATTTGTTCCAAAAATGAAATCGGCACAAATGAAAGAATGATGTTTTATCTGCTCTCTTTATTTTTCCACCTAATGTCCTTCAAGTTCTCTTGGCATCTTCCAACGATTCTGGCCTCTGTGGCCTGTCGGTATCGGTCTTCGCTCTTGCTAATGGAGCAATGTGTTTTCACGGCGCTGATCACCTCGTCGTCATCCCTAGTAGTAGTAGTAGTGCGGAAAAGTATTTAGTAGCATTATTCAAAATGAATTAGAAAGGAAGAGAAATTACGAAGCAATGTATATTGCAACCGAAACCAAAAACCAAAATGGCATTACAATGACAAGACCAAGGAATGTGTATGCATAGGAAGTATTGTGAGCAAGTCGCTTTTTGACAATGACGGAATTACAAAGGAAGTCATTCATACTGCACTCATTAAATTCATCAATAAATATGCATTACACTTTAATCCGTGTATAGAGTGATTTAAACGTTACTCACCTTACAACAGTCTCTGGAAATTTGAATAACTTTCCATCTTTAACCTCACACCCTCTGGACCAACACCTATTCTTTATTTCCAAATGAATCAAGCTGTGTACACTGCTGAGTTGATGTATATACATTCCCTCTCGACTTAAGTTTGTGCCAGAATGTCATTTGCGAGCCTAATCTTGCAGTCTGTCCGCTGCGGAGTCTACGAAATTGGTTTAGAGCACTCAGATATGTAAAATACGGTCGCATTTTGATAACTGGATGCGGCTTTGGCGATCAATGGAGAGATGCGTCTCTCTCTCGATGACCGCGTTTCAATCGTTTCTGATTTCTGTTAATAGGTAGTAACAGTGTACAAGTATTGATGAGTTTTTCTCTTCTGTCACGACTTTCGATGTTTCTTACAGGCTACGCCTATTTATTCAAAATCTATCATAGGCATGTGAACTTGCTCAGCGGTCGTGTGTGTCATCGAAGTCGCTATCTTAACCATAGCTACCCTTTCGTTATTTTACATGCAGTTTTCACATACATTCTGGAGACCTTCCGAATCATCTTACCCCTACGTGCTTACTGATCCAGCATATGGGAAACCACGTCGCTTCCACACCGTAAGTGTTCTTCTTCAGTCCCACTTCATTTCACTGATTTCCAAAGGGCCAACCAACACCCATCCTCCGCATCAAAGTTTAATATTTCTTGTCTTCCACAATTATGAAACTACGCGATTATCAATAGACCAAGACATTTGGTTGATGTACTCTTATGAGTATTCCCGGCTTGTTCATTGAAATGGAGATTTTTTCTTTCTCTTAGGAGTTCCATTGTGTCTTTGATTTGTAAAAACTACACTGAGGGGTATAATGGTAACTACAGTGTGTCCAGCGACCTTGAAAACACGAAACACCGGGAAAACTCGGGCAGTACTCCGCTAATTTTTGCATTTTTGCCGAAAAACCCTGAAAATTGCTCGGCAGTCGTTTTCAAATGGAGCAGCAAGGGAGATTTTTCAGTCACGGTCGCCGTCGTCAGCTTTTGGACTCCTCTCGTCATTATACTTGGGTACGATCAAGTCTAATTTTTTTAAATTTTGGGCTCATTTCATTCCTTTGTAAAAACCTTTCCCTCCCGACTCTCAGTTACACTGTCACACATTCTCTTTTTTTTTAATGAATCGTGTTATTTTCTGGGTGTTCATCATTTTTCGCTTTTATATCACCCTATGTAGTTCCAAAATTTTTAAAAGGTTTTTTATGCCGATAAAATTAAGAATTCGATTGAAATATGTTGCTATTAAACCCTGGGAAAGTGCTATAACTTACCTGGAACACATTGAAAACTCAGGGGGAAAAATAATTGAAACTCGCTGGATATCCTGAAATATTAGTTACCGGCGATGTCTGGTGTCTGTAATGTAGTAGTTACTCATTCCCTACCTTCTAAATAGCTTTGCGACGAAGCATTGCGTAGTTGAAAGAAAAATGCACTTACAAATGGTTTAGCAGGTAGCAAGATTCACGAGTGCTAAGTAATGAATTTAGCTAAAGAAAACAAAATTTAAACGGCAATATCGATTTGTATGCAACAGCATTAAATACATCATACAGAATTTGCAAATTGCGAATGAACATTAATTTACGGCTATGGTTAGTGTTTTGTCCCCGGACCGTCAGTGTTACCGGAAATTCGGCACCTCTTTAGGTTGAAATTTTTGCTACATCTGGCTGACATTTGTGTGCTTTTCTGGCTTTGATGGGAGATGACGAGTGGTGATCAGTCATCCATATTCTCGGAGAAGTTTTTGTCGATTTTATGCGGGAAACTAAATGTCCACACCCAGGTCGAACCTTACTTTGCTATAATCCTTGTGCCCAACTTTCTGAAGATTTTTCCTAAAGGTAGTTAGAGCGAGATTTCGTTATGTTAGGAAATCGATCATTTTGACTTTATAAGAAAGAAAAAAAGTTTCATCTTTCCATTAGTACCATAAAATTAGTACCTTACCGAACTCGTTTTAGAGATATTAACAAAAACAAAGAGACCAATTTACATGGGTTTAATACGACTACGGATTTCCATAGCATCTTATTTGAAGATTAAAAATTTTCTGATGTTAAGGATTTGTTCAAAAACTAGTTAGAGAAAGCCCATGATGCATTTAACGTGAATGTGAAATAAAAACAGTATGTCACCGAATAGTTAGCTTTGTAATATTTAAAAAAGGGATGGTATTTTAGTCGAGATCGCCGTAATGGAGGAAAACATGCCATGAACACTGGCAACACCGCGCATAACTTGGCCCACAGTCGCGCTACGTCAGCCCACAGTCCACGAGACGAGAGAAGTTGGGACTGCCAGCAGACCACAGCAGACGATGTTGTCATTAGTCTTCGGAATTTCAAAATAAATACTGTACCTTTAGCTAAGAATGGATTCGCCTGCGAGGTCTTACGGCAAAAGTGTTTGAAAGGAATATTAGCCGTGAAAGATACGATGTTGGTCGTTCAGATATTGACGTAAGCCTTGGGGTCGTTTTCAGGTATTTTTTTCTGAAATTTTAATATCTCTTCGATAACGATATTGGTTTCCTTTGTCACGAAACTTACTTATTCATTGAAAGTGGGTAACTTATAAATCTGTCGTTAAACACCCTGATCTAAATCAGAAGTTCGTATCAAATTCTGGCTTACATAATGCGAATTGTTACGTCCTTTAAAGTAATCCTGCATTGGGAGGAAGGAAAATGTGGCCTAATCGACACTGTAAGATAACAATAATGGAGCTACTAACTGCTAAAACTGCTTTTTAAGCAGGGATTGAAATCAGCTGATTTCGACCAGACCGTCATTTCCCCATAAGGCATTTCTGTTACTACTAATTAGACTCTTCAGAACTTTTGTTTTAGTATTATCTTAATGTGCAGCGAATATAATGCTTAAATGATACTCCCTTGCATTTACAATCTTACCTATTTTTTGACCTAATCTTCTTCATTACATAACTAATATTCATTTATACTTGTTTTTCATGGAAATACGGATTACCTTGTCAATTCATTCACAGATCACCTCATAGAATTAGTAAACGTTGACTACACAACACAACCCAAACAAACGTTACAACACAACCCAAATTCGTAATTCCATCCGAGAAGCCCAATGTCCACAATTCGTCGGCCAACAATAGAACAAGACTCTCCAGATTTTATGTTGCTCTCGTCCCGAGAATTGTCGACCTTGCTATGCAAGGCTTTCGCCCAAGACTCATTTGCGTTCCGTTTCTTTAAAATAGACTGCTTGACTAACTTTCCAGCCTTATTTCTCGGTTGTTTGCATGACGTATAGATATGGTCGAGAAAATATAAAAGTAGCGATGTCCAGATGAAGCGGAGGTCGAAATATAGTCCAGGTGGATGGGCCAAGAGAAGCCATAGTCGAAATATTGTCAAGCAGTCAAAACGTAAACAAACCGAGAACGCGAAGCCGAAAGGAGGATGTTGGTGAAACCTGCTACTGCCAGATGTGGCACAAATCAACCGCCGTACCATACCCAAAAGAGTGACAACGCTGCCATATCCACCTTTCAATTTTTCAAGTTTTATACTGCTGGCAGAAGTGATCAAAACTTGCCCCAGGGTTCGATCATCAATTCCATTGCTCTACATTCTCATTACGATACCAGGATGAGGCCCGATAATCACCTAATCGAATAATATAGTTCCAGAAATTGATTGAAGTTGTTAAGTTGGCAATGTTAATTGTAAGTCAAGTTACATTCTTTGATACTTTTATAAAGTTCATTACTGCTAAATTAGGTAAAACAGCACATTTATAGCATTACTATAATTATTTAATTGGTATTCATTTGCTTAATAATGTTTATATATTCCGATAGAAAACATATTTGATCACTTTTATGACTTTGACATTATCTCGCTCATCCTACCTTAAGCGCGTGCCGCTGGTTGCTTGCAAAGGGCCGCATGTTTTATTTACCTGGCGTATATCGAATGTAAATGCTAACCTGGGGGCTGACTCACCTTGTGCAACTCTGTGGTCACCCTTGATAGCAAAAACGTGCGTGCCTTGGTCCCGATAGAACTTACACTCGGACCTAGTGATGTGAATGTTATGTTCGAAGTAGAATTTAGTATTATGTAGCCACTTAGCAATGGTGATACTTCAACTCTCGAGATTAAATCAAACCCCATTGTTATGACCGTATTATCGGCATTCGTTGATGTGTTGTACTGAATTTCTTGCGATTTTTTAAAATAAACGCCAACGAATGGATATTTAAACCTGGAAAATTGAAATTTCGCCCCAAAAATCTAAAAAAGTCGTGGAATTTCAATGAAAGCGGAGGTGTAGTCGAGGTGCTTTAGAAGGACAGAAAATCAAACGCGTCTCCATTGTCAGAATCAGGGTAAATCAGGGTTTTTGGGGAAAAGAGATGAATGAATACATTTCGCTGTAGAAACGAAATCAATCATTCAAGTCAAATTCAAATCTATCAAGTCATTGTTAGACACATTAACATGCCGAAATCAATCGCCAAGTGCAAATATTAAGAAAAATTATTAAAAGTGGTCTGGAATACATTAACCAATTTATAGCGACGCTTAAATGGGGAACCGTGGAGGGATGAAGCTGTTAGTTGATGTCGGTTTGGAGAACTGTGGCTGATAAATCTTCTTAATGTTGTCTGCTGGTGATTGGTCAAAATGGGTAGAAATGTAAGGTAATATGGTTTATCTAATTTAAGGTAGTAAAGATAAAAAGACATTGGGTAATGATATTTAAGAGATGTATTCACATCGCCAAATCTCGATCGTCGTAGTCATTTGCTAGACGAGCAGTCGTCGCAGGATACTATCTCCGATTTAATGTTAGTGGCGTCAGGAAACTTATCTCGGCTCGGCGGAAAACTTATCTCGGCTTAAGCTGCAGTGTTGATTGTTCAATATTTGTTCATGTCTTTACTCCATTCCGACGGAGACTATAGGTGTGGATGAATCGTCCAGTGTTTAAAAGTTACTGTTAATCTGAAAAGGTGATAATGACATTGGTACGGAGGCTTCCGTGGTGATTTGTTGAGTTCATTTTATTCGGGTTTTTCCCGCATTGATTCATATTAACAGACAACAGGACCTACGATGCTAGCTGTAATGTTAGCGAAACTGTTGTCCGTTAATATGAATCAACGAGGGAAAAACCCGAATTAACTGAACTCAAGATAATGACATATCCTGCCACTATCCAGAAACTGTTGTTACTTTATTCTTACCATCATGGTTATTCATTCAATTTTCTCCTTGTCATTAAAATAGTACCTGAAAACGATCGTGAACATTTGTAATGTAGTATTGGCAATGTTTGATATAACTCTGGTGTGTTGAACTATTTGACCTAATGCAAACCGTTATTTCTTTTAGGTAAGTGACACACTATCATTTCAACTGTGGAAACTGTTCTTCTATTGGTGAGTGATAAAAGCTTTCCTCTGCTGAAAATAACTAATTTGACTGATGGCTTCTAGCGTCCTGACAGTGCGTCAATTTTATTGAACTCAAATTAATCCATCTCATTTTCCTCTTGTTTGTCATAGAATTAATTGTGATTAGTCTCGCGTTAACCTGAATTTGTTAGTTGGCCATATTTGATGTTTCTATGGCACTGCACTGGAATCGACCAATAATCTACGGTGTAACTGCTGTGAATTCGAGTGAATCAATCCCCCCCGTTAATATTAGGCGCCCATGCGCGTTTCTAACCTGTACATTGCTAATACGTTTTCAAACTTGATCTGGTAGTTCTCTCCTCTGAAGCCTGGTGAAGCAGTTGGGTGCAGTATGGACGATATTGTGGTGTTGAGTTGTGTGATGACAGATCGTTGATAGTAAGGACTTATTGTTCATAACAACTTAGTATTTTTGGGAAAAAGGGTAAAAAATCTACAAATGCCCCATTTGCTAATAGAACGTCGATGGATGTTACAGGATTGCCATCACGTGGTCTGTTCATTTTAGCGGGTTGGGAATTAAGAGACTGCTAGCCACGGTGTTACTTTTACGGAGTCGCCCACCAGTGCAAACCAAAGGAAATTCCGCCTTGGAAAAGTCGTTCTCCTTGACTGGCATTCAAACCCGGATCCCTCGCACGTAGTGCTTAAGCCAGTTACTGAAATTTACTTAAATCCTCCTGATTTTTCAGGACTTAATTGGGCCAGGTTTTTCGGGATATGTCGGGCATAAAATGACGACAAGCAGTCCAAATCATGTGCTTAGGGCGTCCGTCCGCAAGGTCAAAGCCGAACACCTTTCTCTGTTCAATCGAGGACGCCTCGGTTGGTTAACTGGCAAAAGTACTCGCGATTTCGAGGGTTTTGATTCCCTAACCGGGCAAAGAGTTTTTCCCCTGTGAAATTTTGCACTTGAATTTGGGAATTTAAGTGGCAGTAAACGTACGAGAAGCATTGTCGTGTGCATTGTGACTTGAAAGGCCCGGATGGGGTGTGGGGCTGGAGGCAGGGTGATTCCTTGGATACGCTTTTTGCAGATATTGACTGTATCCAAGGCACTTTTTGTTCAGCGTCAATGTTGGGAATATGTTCACCTGGGATCACCTTAAGAACGAATGGTGTGGTACGCTTGATTATTTTTTATATGTTTTTGTGGGCATCGCGGGGGAAACTGCTGAGCGTGCCTTAATCCCACGCACGATTTTACGAGTACCGAAAGAGGGGAGGGGGTAGCGTGCGAGAAATGGATGCTCGTTGGGACGTAATTCACTCGGCCCCGCTCGCTCGACTGAAAGAAAAAAAATTGAAATTAGGGCTCCACAGCTCGCCATCTTGCATACTTCGTCGCGGGAAACCGAACCCTTCTTCTCTTCGTGTGTTTCGGGTTGGTGGAGGGCGTGTGACGGATGGACACCTCATCGGGGGTGAGGGGGGCGATGGGGGATGAAGGGGAGGCGGGGGGTGCCGTGTGTGAGAGAGGGAAAGGGGCGGAGGAGGAGAGTCGTGGAGGCGGAGTGGGGCGCCATCTTTTTTTTTGCCGGAGCTTTTGGTCCATAGGTGAGAGGGTGAAGGGGGTGGGAGGGGGAGAGTCGTGCTTCATGCTTTTTTTTTTAACAAAAAAGGGGTGGATTTCGGTTGTTAAGGGTGTTCCGGTGGGAGGAGGAGATGGGCCCCGCGCCGGGGACGTGCTCAAGTCCCCGTTTGCCGTCCGCTTTACCCCGCGTCGCCGCGACGGACAACGCCGGCGACGCTCCGGTCGGAAGCCATGCCCGACGTGCCGAACGACGCCGGGGAGGCCCCGTCTAATTGCGACGACGCCCGCAGATTCTCCCTCCCACCCCCAACCACCCCCAAATGACGCGCCCTTCGCCCCCTCCCATGGTTGCCCCCGTGTGTCATCTCGCCTTCCTCCCGTCTCCTATACCACTCTCTCCCTCCGCCTCCGAAAACCAAGAGTTAAAAGCGTCCCCCTCCCCCCCGCCATACTCCTCTACAGAGTTGTAATACATATTTTCGAAAATTCTCCGATTCGCTTTTGTTTGCGGTGGACGTGTGCGCTCAAAGGTTTGTCGACAGCGTTGAAACTATAAGTCATGCCAAAAGTTATAATATGCTATTTTGTTTCTCGACCACCAATCGATTATACTTGTCTGAATGTCCTTGTATTATTTGGCCTATTGATGTACAATGTACCCCTTTTCAGGGTATTAGGGCAGGGGTTCATAAAATGTATCCCTTTTGTGTATCCTTATTGCGATATTTGCCAATATGTGTTAAAAATCATGATCACAATGTATTACGCTCATCACAAGGAATCCGAGGCTACGTTGTTCGGAAAACTTTACCTCGCATTCTTTAATTAACTTCGGAAACTCAGGTCGAGAGGTAGCTGGAGCACACTAGCTTATAGTAAATTCATGCTTGCAGTTCTACGAATACGAGTCGATGATTAGATAATTTAGAAAATTTAAAGCTGCCGTAGAAAAGTTAATTCCGCAGAATAAAATATTCCCATAATAGGTGACCTTACGGCGATCGGTCAGGGAAATTGGTAAATCTATCAGGGAAAAGTCAGGGAAAGGTCAGGGAAATTAAAAATTGGATATCAGTAGCCACCCTAAGTAATCCTTGCCGGCACTTCGATTTATTTCTAAATCTTTTTCAGGGCATTTCATTTAAACACTGATTGCCGCGCTTTTAAAAATTTCCGGTATCAAATTCATAACAAGCTTGAAAAAAAACAACTGAAATCAGAGTAATGAACTCGATAAACTAATTAAACCATATCTAGATTCTTGGTTTGATATGGTTGATGAGCTTATTGAGTTAAATATTGCAGGTTCTGGATTTAATGGAGAAAGCACGTTTATTGAGATTTATCATTTTGAATGAACAATGTGATTTTGATATTGTTAAGAGAAACATTACCCGTATATGTTTGAATTCTCTTACTTATTACTCTAAACAAGTTCATGAGTTAATTTGGGTCATCGACTTCCTTAATTGTGAGTTTAAGCGTATCACATTTGCATTTGCATGAACTTGTCCTATCGACTCGCAGATGCCTTTCTATTCATTGCATTCAAACGAAAATATCTCGGTTGGGGATAATGCTCTGAGATTTTTTAATTATAAATTTTAGTGTTCGAATGTATTTAAATACATTTTGATAGTAATTAGTATTGTTTATGCGTTACTTGTATTTTTCTTCTTTGAATATCGTCAAATATATTTGCTGCTCTGAAATTTGCGGACGTTATTTTTCCGCTGAAGGCTTGTGATTCCGCGTTAGGTCGTGTTTGCAATATTTAATAACTACTTTTGAAGCAATGTTGAAGCAATTAATTAGTCTCTAAGAACCGCCAAATAAAAGTGAAACTGCCTGTCACGTATTGTTGTGTGTGCAATTTGCGAGTAAGTGCGTTAGTGGTGGTTTGAGAGGCTGATGGAAAAGATGAACCGTTGAAAAAAGTGGGTCTCACTGCCACACAGGATATGAGTGCACGGTTCAATGTTTTATGTTGCTGAACCGCTCTGATGGAAGCTTTTCTTTCTCTTTGCGCTACAGAAACTAGGTTTTGTCTAGCGTATAATAGGAAGGTCCACAGATGAAAAAGTAAAAGACAGATGCTACTTCGCTCTGGTTAGGCCACACCTCGAATACGCCGCGAGCATTTAGGACCCTGGTCATAAAGATTTAATAAAAAATGTAATAAAATACAAAGGAAAGCAGCGCGATTCGTTAAAAACTGCAACGAACGGACGTATAGTGTTACACAGCTGTTAGAGGGATTAAAGTGGGAGCCCCTAGAGACTTGGAGGCTGCACGCTAGGCTTAGGCTGCTTGAGGTATTCAGAACTTTTGTGTTTCAGAGCGACACAGAGAATATTATCATGACGCCTCACTACATTTCTTGGTCTGACAGATGCGATAAAATAAGAGAGGTACTCTGCCGAACAGATAGATACAAAAACTCGTTCTTTCCGCTCACAATAAGCGACTACAATAAAAGCTGAGCTCCAATAAATACACTCCCATAAAACATGTCACAATTTCACCTCCCAAAAACTTACATCTTGACACGGCTGGTGACCTACCACCCCTGCCACACGCCCATGCGGCGGGTCGTGGGGTAGTATGTAGCTGTAGATAGTTTACTCGGTAGTTAGGTGTGGCAGGAATTTCCACGACCCACAGCCAAAGATTTTTGTGCGCTTGAGGAGACGGAGGATTGAAGATTGGAGAGAAACTGTTTGTCGGCGTTGCGGACACTGGTCGGCATTTGAACGTCCCCTCCTATGGACTGCACTCGAACTCCACTCGAGGCTCAAACGTCGGAATCGAAACACCGCTGAATAATCTTCGCCACTCGCGGGGCTGGATCTTGAGCTGTTGGTATGGGGAGTCAGCATTCTTGTCTCCGCACCTATCCATTGTTATTTAGGATTTGTTGTTATTTTACCAGAATAGTGAAACGGTGTTATAGGGAAATAGGGTTCATTTATGGTGCTTTGTCCCTCTTGGTAATAGACCAATTATTCTCTATTTCATCTCGTTACCAGCGCACATTTTATGTTACTGTTGTAGGTAATGTGTAAAAGTTTTGTTTCAGCCTGTGGCAAGAGTGTTGCTATGAGACTGTGAGCAGTGTACCAGTGAGTTAATTAAGTTCTTCCGTGTTCATCATGAAGGAGAAACTGCCAGGCTGTGAATTGAAAGATCCTCAACCTCTGATCGACCTTTTCCGGAATGTGAAGTTCAGCACATTTTACGCTGGGGGAAACGTTATGTTGGGGCATTGATAATATTCCATCAGGGCCGGGGTTGAAAAGTACTTAAAAGGTGGAAAAAGATGCTATATTCTCAGAAGGAAATGAGCAGTTGTGTTAGAAGTGGAACGATGTCGGAGCTATTTACGCCATGTCTACTTCAAAAATGGTTTATTTCGGTTTAAGGTCTTGCTGAAGCGTTTAGAAAGCCTTCCCGTCGATACCCTTTTTTATCTGGAGGCCTTCGATTTTGGGCTCCGCCCCCCTTTCTATATGCGGGGAAACGTGTGCTATCTCTTCCGGAGCCGACGCTATTGTTGGCACGTCCTCCCTCTCCGCTTGAGTCACAGAGTGAGTGCAAGATTGGGTATCATCGTTTTATCTTTAATTTCAAAGGAATTCGCCTCCCTTCCACGAAAATTGCGTATTAATTGGCTCTTTCGTATCTGAACGCTATTGCGTGCGTTCTTACCAATTAGGTTGCGAGGTTTAATTAGCGATTGAGTTTCGCGGGTTCCATTCGGTTTTCGCTCTCTCGCATTTGGATGAGATCCCCCATTCTAGTGGAAATAGGACGGGCCTCACTTTGCAGTTGATGACCCGTGCATTTTTTTGAAAATTAGGATAGGTACTAAATCTTAGCTCCATTTTCAATGTATTTTGTTGGACGAGTTGGATATGTGCTTGACTAAGCAGCTTTTTGGGTTATACGTATCCGTATTGAAACATTTGTTTCGTGGAAATATCAGGTTGTGCATCGAGTTTCTGATATTCATTGTTTTCTCCGTGTGAGGCCTCGTTCCATCGACTTATGAGTAGTGCTGTGTTCAGAAGGTTGGGTAAACAAGTAATGAGAATTAAAAACCGGCTCGAGAATAACTCCAAGGTTAGAGTTGTTTCTTAACCTAAGTAGGAAATTAGAGATCTTTTAGAGTGAAAAAAAGTTTGGAACACAAAATGTAAAAGAAATGAAGGTATTGGGTAATCGTCTACGAACAAACTGTGGAATATGCTGTCTCGCGTCATCTTTTAAAGTTTCTTTCGTCTGTCGAGGTATTATTAAATCGTTTTTTCGAGCCCATCGTTTATAGATCATAATGCAGTATCTGCGTTACAGTCGAACGGATTGCCATAGATGATAGAAGCTTCTTTCACGGAATTTGTAGCTATAACAAAAGACGAGAGCACCGAAGTATCTTGGAAATATTTGTTGGAAATTTTATGTAAAGGAATCTATGAGCATATTCCGCACAAATTCAAGCGTGAAAGTAAATAACCTCTCGTAAACTTGTAAGCATTCTATTCAGTCAGGTAACAATACAACGGAACTTGCGGCGAGAGAAATTTGCGTTGCTCAAAGCTCCAAAACGAAGACAATAATGCGAACTACTCTACGAAACCTCAGAAAAAAATGCTTGGTGAATTACTAGATGAAAATCCCAAGTCTTTTTGATGCTACTCTAGAGAGCGCCGGGGCGAATGTTCGACATTAGAATCTTTATAGGACAAAAGCGGCGTGGTAGTCGCCCAGAGTATTTACAAAGCCGAACTATTACATCGCTACTTCGAAAGTCTATACAGTAAGGATGACCAAGTATATAATCCAGAATATTCCTGACTGTAATGAACCGATAGCTGACATAACTATTCCACGTGATGGAATAACGTAACAACTACGTTCGATTAAATGTAATTCAAGTGATTTAGAAAAAGTCAGAAAGAGAGGTGCTGTTTATCTCTGATTACCTCTTAGCCAAAAGTCATTTAGCGAATACGCAACGAGCATTTAGAATCCTGCTCGCAAAGCTTTCATTCGCTAAGCAGATAAAATATAAAGAAAAGCGGCACGCTAGTGAGAAACGTGTCACACAGCTGATGGAAGGACGAGGTTTGGAGCTGTTGGATACTCGCAGGCTGTACGCTAGGCTTAGATATTACTTGAAAATTCTGGTCAGGCAATATCAGTGCGACACCGAGGATATTAAGAGGGCTGTATACATAAGAGGGCATGTATATAAGAGGGCTCGGCCGAAAACGTCCCTTTAGTTCTAGCTTCTGCCGCAGCCGAAGGAGAGACCTTCGCCTTCCCATCTGCTCCTCGCCCCGGACAACAGCGCCACCAATGGCTAAACTGTGGAGAATGCGTTGCATGGATTCTGTCGGATGTACTATGTGATGCACAATGTTCCAAAATATTGTGTTCTTATATGGAGATAGAGCTCTTCCTTTTAGAGTTAGTGCCAAACTTCTAAAAAGCCAATCGTCAAAGCAATCGCATGATTTTCGACAAATTCACGTTTCTTCCTTGTTCGACATAAATATGTAGAAAGCAGAAAGCGATAGCATTTTTTATTTTCTCCTGTTAATATAGCCTTAATCTTCCAACCATTTTTCTAGAGGCTTGTGTAAACAGATTCACTCTAAGTAGCAAATCATAGTCTGGAAGTAATAGCGCGTGCACTTCTGCGGAAGCGATTTTGCCCGTCATATCTGTCTCAAAATACGAGAGATTCGATGCCGAACTGGTTCAAAAATTCCGTCTTCCCACGCACCGCAATTGATTATGGCAAAGACTGCGTGGCACTGACAAAAGATACATCGTTGAAATATAATTCTACTCTGTTCTCTCTCTCCTATTATTTTCCATATCCCCTCCTCCTCCTCCATGGCCATTGTCTTAACATCCAACGCCTTAGCGGCAGCTCGCAGAGTAGTATGCCCATGTAAACTTCTGCATTCTAATCCCCGATCTCTATTAGCTTTGTCTTACCCTCCACTTCTATAAGTATCTCTCCAAGCTCTCGCAAACGCGATACATCTCTTTCTCGCTGCTAAAACTGAACGCATGTATCTCTGGTATCATGGGTTTGCTTCAGATGGCAGTTTATGGAGTGGATTTGTGCTAAATGGCTTAATGTATACTTGAGAATAAAAGTGTTAGAGAGCTTTGTTTTAATGTTTACAATCCTAATAATTCGTTTTATGCTATCTCTTTTGTATAAGTTACATAATGTCGCAATGACGGTTCGTAAATAATTAAGGTCCAGGTAATCATTTAGCAGGTAATTTTCTCCTACTGTCCGATACTAGAAAGATAGTAATTTGATTAAATAATTTTAGAAATACAGATTTCTGTTTGCTGGCCTATTGAAAGTAATTCATGCAATCAATGGACGACGAAAGGCGAATGGCGAATGGACGACGAAATCATATTTGGTGCAATTGTTTACCATGTACTTAAACTCTTAGATCTATCCCTTCTCAATTGGAAGAAAGGTGGTGTCATTGCAATCTGTAATTTCGTTCGCAACTACAGGTGTGGAGTAGAATGGAGAGTAGAGATATATCCTGATTTTGGTCGGTTTACGAGATTCGAAATGCACCTCCGAAGCTCATAATTTAGTGGGTATGTTGCCTGGGTGATTGATTTAACTTCTGATATCTGAGGCAACGTTGAGGGTCAACGGAAAGTATAGACTAACTTAAGGAAAAAACCTCATTCAATGTCGAGTTTCTATCTACGTCTATGATTTTAATGAAAACAATATTTGTTGCTTTGGTAGACTCTATATATCATCCATTTTGAATGAGAACACTTTGATCAGGTTTTATTATGTCTAATTTACGTTAACTTCAGGAGGACGTAGTTCTTCCCTTAGCTTTATGTCAAGTGAAAGTTCGTATTTTTATGTGTGATTATACTTTTTCGTATTTTCAGTTTGGATCTTACTGTTGGTTAGTAGTTGAGAGCGTTGTCGATGGGAGAACGTTTTTACTTCGGGTTTCAAAAGGAGAAGATATTAAACCGGAGACTAAAACCGAGCCCAAGTAAATTTCCGCACTTTTATTGAAGGCTGTAACCGGTTTAGCCCAAGTAAGGCATCCTCCGGAGCATTTTGAAGCTTCGAAATAAAATATGTGTACACCGAGATATTTGTAGAAAAAATAAAACTCTCTCTTCAGTTTCTTTGTTATACTCCATATTTTCACAACATTTAATCGGAAATAACTTTTACAAACACCACACTTAACACGTAAAACACGACCCGGGTTTCTACGATTTATCGTCATCATTTACAATTAATTAAATTTCAATCGTTGAAACCCGGGTCGTGTTAGATATGATTAGTGTGGTCTTTGTGAAAGTTATTTCCGATTAAATATTGTGAAGATTTGTAGAAAAATTCGGAGGTTTTCCCTTGAGTTGGGGAGAGACGTAAGTGCAGGCAGATTGATAAAACTGGTTGGGAAGAAGGATTTTTTACTCACACGGCAGGCTTATTAAAATGAGTACCTTTCACTTACACGAAGTCAAGCCTGAAGCGATCAAATTTATATATACTGTCTAAACGAGAAAGAATTGTGGACCACATTTTTGGCGATGCAGGAAGAGCTCTCACCAAGCAGTTTCCCTCGTGATACAGGTACATAATTTGGAAAAATGCAGACGCCCGCTCTTTGTGTCATGTGGAGAGGGAGAGGAGGCGT
This sequence comes from Ceriagrion tenellum, assembly GCA_963169105.1. Lineage (NCBI taxonomy): Eukaryota > Metazoa > Arthropoda > Insecta > Odonata > Coenagrionidae > Ceriagrion > Ceriagrion tenellum. The sequence goes on from OY720643.1 coordinate 120,997,623, forward strand.
CGCCAGTGCTCCTCCGTATGAATTAACAATATGAAGGAGTGCCACCTCATCCTCTCGTGTTCTCCTCCGTAAGCGGAAATACTTCCTCCTCGAGCAGTGTGTGTCATCTTGATGATCAAGTATTCCAAAAGCCCACGAATATTTGTATCCCGTTTTCAGCATTACGTAGTCTCTCTCAGGGTGTCCAGCACTCCGGAAAACCGGGAAGACCGGGAAATCTCATGGAATTTTATTTTCACTGGGAATATCAGGGAAATCTTAGGGAAATATCGAATCGACTCTGGAATTTTCTGTGGTGTCAATATATAAAACAGCAGCGGAAGCCATGTGCCTTTTTCGGCAAGTTGCGAAGTCAAATTTCCCTTGCGTTGTCGCATTTTGCATTCCTTTAATCACCGAAAGTAGGTACAATGTTTTCTATATTGCGTTCTTATTGGTCATAGTCTATAAATCAGTGGCGTGAAGAACGTGTCTGTATCTCTATGTTGCGAAGTCAAATTTCCCTTGCGTTGTCGCATTTAGCAAAATAAGGAAAAAAGTCAATTCCTTCAGTTTATTAAGTTGTTGATTATTATATATCAATGCTATTCATAGCAAAATCTGGCTGTAATATAACCTTGTTCCGGAGCACCAGCATGACAATGTTTAAATCTAAGAAAGGGTGGTGATGTGCTTTTCTCTCAAACTATTTTAAAGTTTTGCGTTCATTTTCCTCCAAATATGCAAGTTTAAAAATAATCCTTACGTTTAATGTCCCGAAAACATACCGGAAATTCTCTTATAATTAACGAGGAAAAAATCTATATTTCCTCTGGAAAAATAAAAATGATGTCTGGGAAACCTGGAAATCTCATGGAATGTTCAAATGCCCAGCTGCTGGACACCCTGTCTCTGTATTTGTTGCTGCGTTGCTGGGTGTGGGGAGAAAATGAAATGGTTGTTTGTCATAAAACAGAGCCGAAAGGTTTTCGTCTTCCGCAGTGATCCACAGGCCACTCCCGTCTCCTCTCGGCCGGCCCTTGCATCTTCTCTTCTCTCCTCACTCCGCTCCCTCCACTCGAGACACTTGCCTCACTTTGGCCACTCCCTCGCGACTTCCGCGCCTCATTACTCGCCGCACTTTCATCCATATGCATACATTCAAACATCTTCTTCTTCATATCTTCTCTCATCTTCAAATGTTGTCAGGGTGGCGATTGTCAGGGAAAACCGGGAAAACCTGGAATTGTCTGGGAATTTTTGAATTTCTGGAAAAGTCAGGAAATTCTCGTAACTGTCAGGAAGAAACTGGAGTAGGAATCCTCGTAATTTTTTATACCATTACGTTTATCGGCCAGTCTTTCCCGCCCTTTATTTCACCAACTGAAACTGACGTCCGTCGCTGACGTGCATGGAATAAGTACCATCAATTCGTGGAATATTCACTTGTGAATCTTAGTTATTTAGTCGTGAATCAGACGTACACTGTGTCCCTTTTTATATCCTTATTGCGATATTTGCCTAGTTGTGTTCAAAATCATGATCACAATGTATTTCGCTCATCACAAGGAATCTAAAATGTTGTTCGGAAAATTTTTCCACTCGTGTTTTTTTAACTTCCAAAAGTCTGGTCGGAAAGGAGCTGGAGCACACTGGCTCATAGTCAATACATGCTTGCAGTTCTAAAAATACGAGACGATGATTAGAAAATTTAGAGAATTTTATACTGCCGTAGAAAATTTAATTCAGCAGAAAAAAATATTCCCATAACAGGTGACCTTTTGGCGATCGGTCAGGGAAATTGATAAATCCATCAGGGAAAAGTCAGGGAAAGGTCAGGGAATTTGAAAATTGGATATCAGTAGCCACCCTGGTTGTTTACCACAACGTGGCAACCAATGAACATCCCCTGCCTTGCGCTGTCAAAATTCCACCCGCGAAATGCATTCTTATTCAATGGTGTTATGCTCTGCATAAAGGGGAATGTTAAAATAACAACGGCTGTGTACCTGTCGTGGCCATGTTGAATTATTCATAGTCTGTTGCAGTATTGATAGCCTGAGAATGATGTTACTATATATTTATAGAATACCATATTCCTGTAAATCCCAATTCACTTTGAAACCAGAACTAAGGCCTAAAATCCCCGGTGGTGTCTTTCTGGATTGCTGAGCATGATCCGTGGGAAAGCGAAGCACTTGCTCAAAGGGTGAAAGATGATAGTGCGTAAAGTGTTTTCGGAACATGTCCGAACACGGCGTGTGGGAAATTTCCCGCGATTTGGCGAACTGGTATTCTTTGTCCTTGCAATGTCTTCATCGCAAACTCTGTTGAGATCTGTTAATGCAAGCACAGCTTAACATAATCTAATTCGAAGCGTTTCTGGTCCATTGAACTTCAATAATTCTGCCTCGTTGGGGTATTTTCAATTCCTGGCGTGCGGATCCGGACCCCGACGGATCTTCACTTCACTTGTTTATATCTGTGTGTCTCCGGATGAAAATACGTCGTAGTCGAGAATTGGCTTCGGTTTAAAATTTTTCTTTTGGTTAGTATTTTTTGATAGACGAGGGATAAGTTTCACTATAATGAAAAGTTTTATTTTCTCTTAATTTTACCTTCAGAATTATTACGGCTAAGAAGGGATGGTCATGTGCGCTTCCCATAAATATAGGTTAATGTAATATTAGTCCACTTCTACGTGCCACCATGCGAGCTGCCGGATGGGCGCGTAACGGAGGATTTAGGACACATTCCGTGTGTATAGGTGTGAAGGAGAAGGTTATAGGGAAATGGAAAGATGAGGTGAATTTAGAGTGTGGTTCGAGTGGAGCTCACTTTCTATTATGGTCAATTATTGTTCGTGGAAAGAAGGAATTTTTCTACCTATCGGTTCGGCGATATACCTCTCTTATTTCATCGCTTTGTTGGATTTCGAGATGTGGTGCGTCTCTGAAATGATGTTCTGTACATCACGAAATACGCATGTTCTATTTCTCAAGCAGTTTTAGTCTCGCGTGTTTCCTAACAATCTTAGCTTAGTCTGTAGTGGTTCCCAACATAATCCCACTAAAAGCTGTGATACACTTGATGCTCGCTTGTAATAGTTTTTAACGAAGCACGCTGCTTTCCTTGGTATTTTATCTTTATTTCAGGTTAAATCTTCCTGCCCAAAGGATCAAATTCTCACGGCGTGTTGCCAGTGTGGCATAACCATAGCGATATAGCACCTCTCTTTCACCTCTTCATCCGAGGACGTGCTTTCAATATGCTTGACAAATCCTTTTACCTTTTAGGTAGTGCCGCCTTTGTTTTGCTCATGTGTTGTCCGGTCTGATGGTCTGGATGGACGAATGGTCTGATGATATGGTAATCCTAAGATATTTGACTTCATTGGACGATTTTGTTTACTCCTCCCACAGTGTATATATGATGCTGTTTTGATGACTTCATTTAGAAGTATAATGCAGTGAATTTAATAATATTTTGTGTATAATAGAATGGAATAACGTTTATTCTGTAGGTAATAGGTTTCCCCATTAGAGCAAAGCAGAAGATACGTAGTAAGTTCTTCTCGAAAGAAATTCCAGCCCCCACTCTTGGCTGCAAAAGTTAATGGTGTTGAAGCGTGATGATAGAACCTCTAAAAGTCTGCCTCTTCGCTAATTTCTCGGTAGCTGACCACATCATCTGCAAATAATCTAGGATTACTGCTAACTCGCGAGGTTGGGCCATTTATGTATAAAATGAATAAAAGGGAGCCGATCGCGCTCCCTTGTGAGACGCCAATAGGTATATGGGCAATGATCGTGTGCCCCAGTTCACTTACATTCGGGCGCTGTTGGTGGAGCGGTCGCTGAGTGGCTCGGAGCGACCGAGTTTCGCGGTTGTCGTTTGGATTTCGAGGAGGCAATCGCTGCTTCGGGGGTTTAGCGGGAGTGATTAGGTTGTGTCCGGTATTATCGCCTCTCGCTCCGCCATCTTTTTTTACGGGTCGGTTCGCATTCGGCTATTAATAAATGACGTGCGACCGGCCGGAGAAAGAGGGGGCTGGTGGGAAAAAAAGAAGGCGCTTCCTCCGAAGTCCTCTTCTTGCAGACCACATAACATGTCTGCCGCCGAACGAGTCAATTTTCATAGCGCCCTCCCGACGCTCCTTTGTTTTTCCGCCCTCTTCTCCTTTTTCATCCTCCGGTCTCTCTCTCTCACACTTTAAGCACCGACTCTGAGCGGCCCTCGTGGTCCACAAGGGCCCTCCCAAGGGCTGCTTCTCTCCCGATGATGGCCCTCAAGGCTGCAGTGGCGCGGAGGGGGGGGTGGGATAGGAGCCGGTGGGAGGAGTTTGGGGGAGGGGGGGGGCGCGTTCCGTGCTACTGTGGGTGGCTTGCGGGGGGGAACGGGGGTGTAGGGGACGAGAGGGGCAGGGGTCGGGAGTTATAGTAATCGAGCCGTCCCCAGTGGGGGATGAGGAGGAAGGGAAGGGGGCGGGGGCTTTTCCGTCCTCGTGGACTGCTTATAAATGCCGACTCGTTGCCTCCTTACGCGGCCCAGTGTCCCTCCGTCTGCCACTCTTTTCATGCGTGCTCTCGCGTGTTTCATACCTGCACCGGTTGGATGAATGAAAAATGGGACGTAAAAATAAACAAATGGTCCCGCTCGGAGAGATTAAATGCACCACTGTGGGGGGGGTGTCCCGTTTCGTGCCCCGTCCGTGGCCGACGGGGGTTGCGGGTGCCTGGCCGGGGAAAATGTCGAAAAAAGTGAGCAGTGTGGAGCGCGGAGGGTGGTTTGAGGGGTGGCCGATGGGGGGTGACTGGCGCTGCTCTCGTCGGGAGAGTGAGTGAGTGGATGGGTGGTGTCCGCCATTTTCGTCCCGGAGTGGCCGCGAATCTACTGGATCGAAAATGGCGGTCCATCTGCGCTCCGTTGATCGTGTGTGGCATTGCGCGGTCTTGCACTCTTTTACGGACCTCTATCCCGACCCACACTCCACTCGACCCCCCCCCCTCTTGTACCTACATACATATAGGTACACCCTTTCTTCTGAATTCTCTTCCGTGTTCGTATTTTTCCCACCCGCTTCATTTTCAAGGCTCGTCTCGAGTGCTTTGATCCCTGGGTCCTACGCGCGCCACGTTGGTCGGCGGTTTGTTTTTGGTTCTTGCAATTTTTTGTCTCATTATTATTTTTTTTCGGTGCCCTATGAAGGATGTAATGGCACTCGTTCTCTGCACGACAACTCTCGCCCTTTTCATATTTTCGACTGCGTTTCCCGAGTAGTGTGTGCATCTCTCTGCCGTTCCCATCCCTCCCTAGTTGTGGGGTCCTCGTCGGTGCCCCGGTGCATTTGTTTCTAGCCGGAAAGGCTCGAAAGCCGCTGAGAGATCGGTGTGCAGGATATGTGGCCGAGTGCACGGTCGGGTGGGCGGGAATTTCCCCGTTCGGGGAGCTAAAGATAGTACCTATGCCTCTCTGGGTTCCGCGTTTCGAGTCCTCTAGTCTCATGGCCGAAAGCTCTCTCTCTCTCCTCGCTCTCCCTTGCGCTCTGCCGGACCACGCACTGCTCCGGGCTCTCTCCGTGTCCTCCTCTTGGCCATCATCCGGGCTCCGCTGCTATCCATCTCCTCCCGTTCAGCGGGGCACGAACCTGGCGTGCCGCCTTCAAGTGCTGCTCTCGCTGGTGGCGGGCACTCCGGCAGAGAGACGACCGCACTGCGGCCGTCGACGTAGGATGGCCCTTGGCTGACGAAATGTACCGGAAAGACCACTCGCTTCTTCCTTCCGACTCTTTGACGCGGAGTGGCCGGCTGACTCGCTGTTCCAATGTTCGAGTGTCAGCGCAGGTCCAGTCGCTCGCGTTGCTGGTCGTAGCGGCGGATCTTTCGAGTGTTGTGTTCCAGTTCGCTTTCAATTGAGCCTATTGCGCGGTACTTTCGAATACCAGCGAAGCCGGTTGTTGAGTCGCCCGAGGGTAATTGCAATGGATCAAGTTAGTTATGCTCCCTCGCGGGGCCAAGTGCAGTACAGGTCTGCTGTGATTTTTTTCTTGTTGGAGTTTCGAACCAGGATTGGAAATGTATGTCCGAGTTGTTGTGAAGCAATCTGGAAGATTCTTCTGGCTCATGACTCGAATGGATGCTTTTTTTATCGTGACCTATCAATTTTTATTTCACTGGCCATGCATTCCATTGAAAATTCGGCGTTGCCGAGGATATGTGAGAATTCCCCCGATCTCCTGTAGCTTTTCTTGTTATGGGAGTGGTGATAGACTTGGGTATTTATGTGTTACAGTAGCTTTGGTGATATAGCATTGCGCAGTCCGGGTCCGGTTTTGTTACGTCTCTTTAACTTTAATTTTCATGTAATTTCATTTGGACCATTTTATATGTATGCGCACTTGTTCTAGAGGATTGGTCTCTCAAATCAATCCAATCAATTGGTTGACCAATCCTCCAGAAAAATTGAGCATACGCTTAACGGTAACCTCACGATTGTATTGCGACGTCGTTTTATTGATGTTTACCGAGAGTTCGTTTTTTATATTTCATTAGAATGTGTTTAGCGGTCGTTAATGATCGTTATGAATGGGAGAATGATTTTACCGTGGCTTTTAAGACAATTTTATCCATGGATTATAGAACCGTGTGTTAGACAAACTCATACCGGGTGCAAGGAATTAGAACCAATTTCCTGATGGCTGTGTGACAAATTGGTTCGTGAATGCGCCTATAATGAGCTGAATTTTAGCTTAGAATGCGGAGCTTGCATAATTTCAAAAAAGTTTTGCCTGTAAACCTGATATTCCTAAGGAAACAGGAAAAATATTTGGTCGTCGAAGTTGTTTGTCTTAAATTTTCCCTTATAAAAATTACACACGCTTTGCGACGTCAGAATGCTGAGACTTAAAGAATCCGACGGAACGTTGGGAAACTGCGTGTGTTCCACTCATCGAAATTGGCTATTCAACCCTTTGATTGGTTAGCTACAGTCCTCTACCCTTTCCTATCTCATGTTAGGTCCCTTTCTTCCTGGTAGCTCTTTTTATGTACTTCCCACTTTATTTGGTTCATGAACTTATTCCTAGGTCTTCCCCTGAGGACTTTCCCTTTATTTTGCCTTCAATTACGTCCTTCACAAACCCATTTTGTCTCAGGGTGAGTACAGCCCAACTGGATCTTCTTTCTGTATTGTGTTTCATATGGTCCTTTCCTCTTCAACTCTTATGCAAACTTCATCATTTCTTATTTTGTCCGTCCATTTTATCTTCACCATTCTCCTCCAGCACCAGGTTTCGAGTCTTCTTGTGAAGGTTTCCTGTCCATTCTGATCGGCTTATTCAATGGTTCACGCTTCCGACCCATAGAGCGCCACGCTCAGCACAAATGGTTTCGCATACTGTTTCATGGTCTGTAGTCCTTTTTGCACTTTGAGCACTGCTGTTGTCTTTTTCTTATTAACGCCTTCTCAGCTTGGGCTATTCTTCGTTTGATGTCCGTTGTACTTCTTCCGTCCCACGTGATGGTACTTCCGAGATAGGTGAATGAATCCACTCGTCCTAATTTCTCTCCTCTCAGGGTTACTTCTACTGTCAGCTTCTCTCTTCCGTATATTAGAATTTTTGCCTTCGTTTTCTTATTTTAATGTTCTTTTTAGTTTCTAATAATTTCTTTCTTATGCGATTTCCAGCTATGACTGCGATATCATCTGCGAAGCGGAGCATGTTTATTTCATCTCCGTTTATCTTAATTCCTCTCAGTTCAATTTCTTGTGCTTCTCCTATGACCTCTTCCAAGTACATGTTGAAGAGTGCTGGTAAGAGGTTGCATCCTTGTTTTACCCCTTGGTTAATTTTAGCTTTTATATGACCTCCGTCTCTCATTCGCATTGTGACTACTTGCTTCCTGTATATTTGGTATATTATTCTTCTGTCGTCGTAATCCATCCCGAGTTTATCCAGCAGTATGCACATCTTGTTTTACTCAACCCTGTCGAAGTCTTACCCCAGGTCCACGAATGCGACATACAATGGCTTGTTCAAATATGTCATTTTCTCTACCAGTACTCTCAGGCAGAGTATGGCGTCCTTGGTGCCCCTGTTCTTCCTAAATCCAAACTGGATTTCGGAGAGGATGACTTAAATTTTCCTTTCCATTTTTCGGTTTATTATTCGTGTGAGTATTTATGATGCATGTGATACTAGACTCGAGGCTCGGTGCTCCTCACATCTCTCAGTCCTTGTCTTCTTCAGTATCGAATTCATTACGCTCTTTTGAAAGTACTCTGGAAGTGTTCCGCTTTGGTAGCTATTTTTGATTATATCGTACAGGTTATCCTTGGCATTTCTTCCGAGCACTTTGATGGTTTCTCCGTTTATATTGTCTGCTCCAGGTACTTTGTTTTTCTTGAGGTCTTCTACTGCTCTCTCGAATTCACTCCTTAGAATGAGTGGGCCCCGGTCTTCCCCGTAAACCTCGCTCACGTCCTTCGTTTGGTTTTCTTCCAGCGGCGTCTGCCCTTGGTCGAGTTCTTGAATGTGTTGCCTCCATCTGTTCCCAATATCTTCATCCTCTATGAATATATTCCCGTTTGCGTCCCTGATGTTGTTGCTTGTTTTCGTCTCTCCGATATGTTTCTTCACTAGCATGTTAGCTTTGTCGGTGTTTCCCTTCTTCATGTTTTCGTTGCCTTCCTCGCAGCTGCTTTCGATCCAATCCTCCCTTGCCATCTTGCATTCTCGATTGACTTGATTCCTTAGCTTCTTGTAGAGGGTTGCCTCACCTTCGTTTCTGGGATACTTGTTTTTTCTTCTTTTTTATCAGTTTCCTGATCTCCGTCGGTATCCATGGCTTCTTCCCGTCGGCCGCCTTACTCACCAGTTGCTCCTCTGCTGCATCTCGGATTATCCTATTCAGCTCTTCCCATTTTTCTTCGATGCCCATTTCTGTCTTGGGGATGTCAAATCATTGAGATTCCCTTTCGGATCAATAGACTTTTTCAAATGCAATTCTCTTGTTAAACGCAGTATCAATGGCTGCGGGTGCCGTATTTACATGTGGATCTTACTCCACTGAACTATCAGGAATATATTTTAATGCTCGTTCCCCTGGGACGATTACAAATCCGGGTCGCTTCGAAATATTGACGGGCTTATTTGATTCTTGGTTCCAATTTGATAATAAAATAAAGGGAAAATTTGGATCCGTTTAAGTCCGTCTTGGAGTCGCGCATCGGCCTCAGATTATTAAATCATTGTACATTTCCCGTAAAATAATTCATCTTTGCTAGCCCCAAGGGGATTTTCCGGTCGGTTGTTTGTCATGGGAGGCGATTCCACGTGGTTTGAGATGTACCTAATTCGCAGTTGCTTGCTTTTTCTATATGGGATGTGTTCAAACCGAGTCAGGAGTTATGAAACTACCTCAAATGGTGGAAAAAGAGTTAGACTTTCGTCTGACGTTGAGTTTGTTATCGTGATGAGTTTGCCTCTTGTGAGGCTAGCCATTCAGAATTAAGTTTGAAAGTCCTACCTTTATACGCCTTTGTTTATTTATATATTAAAAGATCACTTACAGCATTAATGAGGAGCGTGAGGACGAGAAACATCAGGGATAAGTTGTGGACATGAAGTACTCTGTTTTAACCATATTTGTGAAGAAATTAGTGATATGTGGCAGAAATTCAACATCATTCGGTGTTGACATCGACCATTTAAGGGAGCAGTGGAAGAGAATAGGAAGACAATAGCTTTTAAATAGGGCCGTAATGATCTGGTATCTAGTATTTCTGTGAACTGACAAAGTTCGCCCTACAAGGACATTTTTTTACTTTTAATAGTTTGGAGGTGCTTGGGGTAAATGACTTTCTGGTCCGTTATTACACCAAGATCTTCTATTGGCGAAACTTTGTTCAATGAGATGGTTATGATAGTGTAGTTGAAATTCATTGGGGATATTTGTAAGGAAAAGACAGAATCCTTGATTTACTAGGGTTTAAATTTAGCCTCAGCCGTGGCACCGAGCTGACGTCTTATTTGAAGCCTCTGGAAGATAAAGGCTGCCTGAGGAGCTATTGATTTGCTCAAAAATTTTGCCGTTGTCTGCCTAAAGAAGGGCGTGTATTTTTAATGTTAGTTTTCGTTTTGCGGATTATATTTCCCATTCAAAACTTTAATATGGGGAAGATTTGTATCCGTTGAGGAAGACCACTGGAACGTCATAGTGTGTGTTATCTTTGACGTGTTACAGTTGATGACAAATTTCACTGGTTACTGTTAGCTGTGTTATTATTTGCATTTCTGAAACTTCGCCATTTTCTCCCTGTAAGTGATGGCTCCCTTACCCTTTGAATTATCAAACTTTGTTTGTAACATTTATCGTTTTTATATTTCCGCGCTGAAATTCATTCCGATAGCTTTTGGTGCTTTGTACACATGGACATTCATGTCCTTCCCCTTTCAGTAACTTCTTGCATGTACAGAGCTCATTCCGTTATTGTTTTTATCTCGTTCACTACAACACATTAGGGTAATGTAATTTTTTTTGCAAGCGTACTTATTTTCCTACACCATTTTCTCTATCGTCCCTCTTGTCGTTGCTTTGGGTTTATTTTAAGCCATTCCCCCACGGTAGTGAGTTTGAAGTGCAGGCCATGTGTACCGAGGAATTATTCGGAGATTGCGGTGGCATTCGGGTGGAGGGGAGGGGGAAATTAGGGCGGCAAGCCTGGGGGACCAGAGGGATTGGGGGCGAGTGAGGAGGGACGTAGGGGGGGAAGAGGAAGGAAAGGGTGGGAGAGCTTGAACCCCCTCCCTTCCCCGGTGTGAAGCCTGGAGACGATTGGGTGCTTATGGCGGAATCCCAAATGTGACTGCATTAGCCCGTCTACTTTTAGTCTTGTTTCAACGGTTAGTATTGGAATATATTTCGACAGATTTCAGTGATATTACATCGTCGTCAGACAGTTGCGTGATGTTCGTTGTAGGTATCTAGTTAGCCCCGAAGATGTATTGTGAGACCGTCCCAGATATCTACGTGCATATTGCGTAACGAATTTTCACGAATATATCTGTTTTCCATTGCGAGGATTGTGAGGATAGTCATGTATAATTTGGACATTGTATGGAGTGCTCACAGTTGTTTTGTATGAAGTAGAACGTTCATTTCCCCTTCTTTCTTAAACTATAGAAGGGTTTAAGCATACACGTATGCCATGGAGTACATTTTTATCCTGGGTTCTAACCAAAACGGGAGCAATTGAAGTTGAGTGTAGATGACTTGAGATTATGGAACCTTGTGTTTTTATTTAATATAAAATATTTATATCTTTTTGTGGCTCATTAGTACTTTTTGTGTATCGCTCTTACCCTCCGTTCGGAGTGTCCTTGAGTAATAGACTATAATATTCTCAGGCCGTTACTTGGTGGTACTACTTAACTATTTGAAAAAGTACTATGTATGGCCCACGAAAATGGTATTGCATTTGCCCTCCAAGGTTTCGTCTGACACTGTCATCTATATATATTTATATATTAACTGTAGTCATATCTGAACTACTCCTATTCATACACCGGCACATCAGTGGGGTCCAATCGGCCTTCCGCCCCAACCATAGTACTCAAATGGCTGTAATAGTGATAATGACTCCATCCGGGAATCCGTGGGCTCAGTACGTCTCACGGTAATAACCGCCTTGGATATACCACAAGCATTCGACTCTGTCAACAGTCCTCTTCTACTGTTCTACTGTACTCGGACTGCGTCTTCCTTGGGGCTCGGTGGGATTGGTCGGGAAATACCTCCGGAACCGACAAATCACTTAAATGGGTTCGAGAGAGACATAGGTGTGCCTCAGGGATTCAGCCTTGCCCCCCTTACTCTTTTGTTTCTCTATCGATGTCCCTGCGCGATTAAATCTAGGATGCCGAGTCATGCCATATGCAGATGGTGTAATATAGACGAAATACACTCCCGGCGGAAGAGTGTGTGACTTGTATAAATGAGGACTTGGAGAAACTGAGAATGTGGTGTGCTAGGGAGAGGCATGAAAGTGAACCCCGTAAATGTGTGGCATCGATGATCGGGACCAGAAGATTGCTGAGTAACCCAGATACGCCCCAACTTCGGATCCCAGGACTTCATATTCCCTCCGCAGTAAATATCTAGGAGCTTTCATCAGTTATGATCCAACATGGGACAGGAAAGTACCGTACGTAGTCTCACGAGTACACGGATGTTTACGTCAGTTGAGGGCCATGCATTATAGGCCCCCGCGAATTATCAAACTGCGTCTCATTAAATCGCCGATTCTCCCAATAATAGACTAAAGTTATTGCTCTGCTGCGATTTGTCGGATGAGGATGTCTCGAGGGTGCCAGTCGCAGAGAATGCATGCTTTAGATATGCTTTTCAGCCTTACCCATGGGAACATGTGACGAGAAACTAGGACTCCTTTAAATAAAAGGATGACAAATGCGTTACAAGCTTGGGCGGCAGGATGAAATCAAGGCTTCAAGGAATCAAGCTTGGGTGAAAGGATGACAAATATGTTACAAGCTTGGGTAAGAGTGACTATAGATCGGCTGCTTCCAAATTTCTTTGCAGACAAACGGAAAGGATGGAACGAAGTAAACACATGGGATACTAGACAGATCGAAAACACGTACCAAATCCTCCGCCACCGGACTTAACGTATGGGGGTTTCAAATTTTGGTGCATCTACGAGGACCTTGAATGCCTTACCAAACGATATTAGAAGTAAGTTTTCGAAACAAATAGTAACTTAACTATTCCGGACCAAGTATGGAACGCAAGGTAGTGCCTATTCACAGAACTACTCCGTCAAACAATGTCTTAATCATAAGGTGACATACCTACTAATATGCGTGTCTGAATGTATTATGTTCATTAAGTACTCAAGCTAAATAGGTAAATAATGAAATTGTATCAGGCGAGGCTTAAATTACGATATTTTGGTCGATTTTGTGCTTCTTAACGGAATCATCGTTAGCAGTCGTCAGCCATAATTTTCCTGGTGTATTCTTTTCTCGGCTTTCCTCGATCGTTGTCGCCATTCCTTCCTTTACTCACCTTATCGTTTTCCACAGGCCCTCAGGTGGAAAACTGTGTCCCATCAGTGCAGTCTCTCTGATATTTTCATCGTGCATGTCTTCTCTGCAACTCTTCTTCGGAATTCTTCATCGGTGACACTCTCTGTCCTCTTGATCTTACCAATTCGTCGATAGGACTGCGCCTTCTGCTGCCTTCTACATCCCTTCGGCTGCTGCTATGCCCGAATCACACGATCATTTCTCACGCCTGGTTCAGGGATAACTTTAGGGACCCTTTTAGCGATCATTCAAATAGAGGAAATGATAAGCTTAAGGTGGTTTGAGCGAAATATCATTTTACCTAGAAATCAATGAATTTGGTCTCATTTTTAAGGAAAAATATCCCACCCTTGTAATGACTTAAAAAATTCAACCCCTCACCTCTTTACTTTCGGAGATATTTACCAAAAAATTACGGCCCTTTTACATGGGAAATGGTACGTGCATGCACTCCAGAGAGACATTATTTCCAAATGAAGAATTTCTAACACTTAGATGTCAAAAAATCAAGTGTGCAGTTTGCACGTTTTCTCAACTATTTTTGAAAATTAATCATATTGCCACCGCAATAGGTTCTTGGTTATCACAAAAAACCTTACGTTTTGAAGGAGTTTCAAACGCACCGCGCGAAAAAAAAAGAGTCAAGTTAAAGACTTATTTAGATATTTTCATTTTATTACTTACAATTTATGTCACATAAAACTATATTATTGCACCATTAATAATGCAATATTTAATTAATGAGTCTACGGTAAAATCAAAACGTATAATGCGAATATGGTCTCTATTATGACTAAGGGAACTATCTCGCTCGAACTACCTTAAGTCATCATTTTCTGTATCACACGATCATTTGTGTAGTGCCTAGGATCGTAATTTACATACTTGGTATTTTGATGAGATAAAACGCTTGCCATGCGTCCTGATTGTCTGCAGGTCATTTTACGTACGTGTTCAGGGACGGAATACGCGACGGTCTCCTATCGGTCGTTCAATCCCAAGATTGGTCGACTGTAGCCCTCCATCCTTCCCTGTCTAATGCTCGTTCACTTACTCCTTGGTAGTTCTGCCAGTGTACTTACTTCTATACTTGGTCTATGTATTTATTCCTGGGTCTGCCTCTGCGGATTTTCAATAAGTTTTTCCTTCAATTACATTCTTCACGATTCCGTTGTGCCTCGGAGTGTGTCCAACCCAGCTTCTTATTTTCTGTCAGGGATAGAGAAGCCATCGTTTTATTATTTTCTCTCTAGTGTTCCATATGGTCCTGTACTCTTCTACTTTTCTGTGAACTTCATCATTTCTTATTTTGTCCGTCCATTTTATTTTAAGCATCCTCTTCCAGCGCCAGGTTTCTGGGGCTTGTGATCTTTTCTGATCTGCTTTTCTAATGGTTCACGCTTCCGATCCATAGAGTGCCACGCTCCACGTGAACGTTTTCGCCTGTTGTTTCCTTGCTCGTGGTCGTATCTTCTTGGAATACTCAAGTCGCCATTTCATCACGAGTTCTTTCTTAGCTTCGACTATTACACAGTTAGTGTCCATTAGCCTTCTTCCGTGCCATATCGTGGTGCTTCCGAGATAGGTGTAGGAATCCACATGTTCTAATATCTCTCCTGTCAGTGTTACCTCTGCAGTCAGCTTCTGTCTTCAACATTCATACTAGGATGTTAATCTTCGTCTTATTTTATTTTCATGATATACTCTTTGAGAAATTGTTCCGTGGCGTATTTTGAAATTTTGACATCAATACGATTTCCTTCCACGACTGTGATATCGTCTGCGAAGCGGAGCTTGTTTATTTCTTCTCCTTTAATCTTCAATGCGTAAAATTTCGTATGCTTCTCCTATTACCTCCTCCAGGTATATGTTGAACATTGCCGGTGAGAGGTTTCATTTTTTTCTTACTCCTTTGTTAATTTTTGCTTCTAATTGTCTTCCGTCTCGCATTCGCATTGAGATGTCTTGCCTCTTGTGTAGTTGGTCGATTTTTCTTCTGTCGTTGTGGAGGGAAGCGGCGGTCAGAATGATGGGAAAAGTGATCCCCCTGATATTGCCGCTATGATTACGTCTCATTAATGTTTTCGTGTTTCGTTTCCTTGTTCGTAGTCGTATCTTCCTCCTGAAAATGATATCGTAGGAAAGTCATCATCAGAGCCGTCTTTGCCGCCATCCCTGAACCTGCCCGTGAAAAATTATCGTGTGATTCAGGCTTTTTTTTCGTAATAACTGCGCTGAAATCAGCTCCCGGCGTTCCTGTGCGAGTGCATTTGTCGAGAGCGTTCCACTGACAGATGTGTCGTTCGTAGGTGTTGGATTCTTGTGGATTTCACGAATCGTCTCGTAGAGATTGAGACAGGCGGAATTCTGTGGCTGGGCTGCGTGCGAGTCGGGGCGCGCGGGCGTGGGCTGCACGTCCGATAGGGCACGCAGCGCCCCCGCAGTCTCTCGACCGAATCTTTAAGTCCCACCCTCCACCGCTCCTCTTTTGAGGGGTCGTGGAGCGTAGTCGCGGTCGCACCCTAGGGTTAAGGGGTTGGGGTGGAAAGAGAAAAGGAGTGGGGATTATTAAGGGATGGACGGGGCATTCGGGTGAGACGGAGGGGAGGGAGCTAAGTCAGTCGTTCCCCTATTCCTCTCTCTCTCTCTCTCTCGAGGGGGCTTTGCCGACACAAGTGGGCTCGGGAATCGTGCGAGAGGATCGCCCCCTGGGTGGGTGGGGAAGGACTGGGGGCGGAAGGGGTGGCGGGGGCGGAGGGTGCGGGTCGGGGGAGGGAGGGAGGATAAAGAGATTAGGAGTCGTGTGTGTTGGGGGAGTGGGTGGTGGTGGTGGCGAAGGGAGAGAGAGATTTTGTGGCGGGAAAGAGGAGGATGAAGTGTAAAAGGTGGGAGTAGGATAGTGATTATTCATTTTCATAGATTATCTATTTTGTAATAGTTCATGGTGAAGATTGCCTGAGCTCATTAAAAATATAGGGACACACCGTAGAAATGTGTCTACGTTACGTTCGGTTCGGTTCAATTAATATTAGGTCTCCGCCATGGACTTGAAATCTTGCAACAAGTTTCCTATTCCAGGTTGTCCAGCACTCTGGAAAACCGGGAAGACCGGGAAATCTCAGGGAATTTTATTTTCAGTGGAAATATCAGGGATATCTCAGGGAAATATCGAATTGACTCAGGAATTTTCTGTAGTGTCAGTATATAAAAAAGCAACGGAAGCAATGTGCATTTTTCGGCAAGTTGCGAAGTCAAATTTCCCTTGCGTTGTCGCATTTAGCAAAATAAGGAAAAAAGTCAATCCCTTCAGTTTTTTAAGTTTTTGATGACTTTAAATTAATGCTATTCATAGCAAAATCTGGCTGTAATATAACCTTGTTCCTGAGCACCAGCATGACAATGCTTCAATCTAAGTAAGGGTGGTGATGTGCTTTTCTCTCATGCTATTTTAAAGTTTTGCGTTTATTTTCCTCCAAATATGCAAGTTTAAAAATAATCCTTACGTTTAATCACCCAAAAACATACTGAACTTTCTCTTTAAATTAACGAGAAAAAATAATTATTTCCTCGGGAAAAATAAAAAATGATGTCTGGAAAACCTGGAAATCTCAGGGAATTTTCAAATGCCCAGCTGCTGGAAACCGTGTATTAGGGAGAATACAACCAGTCGATAGAACAAGAAGGTTGTCCGCTCACTCGGGGAATCCGAAAAATTCGGTAAAGTACTGGTAATCAGATACTATCGGGAAAAAGTAGGGAATTTCGAGTTTTTTTGTGAAAATTTTGTCTGTGGGAGCTTGAAAGGAATTGATGCCATTGTGCGTTAATTATCTAGTTTCTCATTGAGTGATAATGTGTGTAAATCTTGCTTTACTTAACTTCACTGCGTGAAGAACTTTACTACATAAAAAATTGGACGTTCCATTGTGTTCCTGAATCGGAGAAATGGGGTCGTATAAACACCATTCCTTCTGCAGTTTTAATTCCTACCAAATGGATACAAGCATGAGATGGCGTGAAATAAAATTGGCGGCCAACCAAACACCGTCCACGTGACCCGACAACGAATGCCCAATGAGGTGGAAACAGTGACGGCGCGGCAGGACATTGGATTCCGGGGTCCCTGAAGACGATGGAGGAGTCGTCTTTAGAAACTACGGAAGAAAAGGAGAGCTTGACCTGGGGCAAAACACTTAAGGTTTTCAGCTACAAGATTCGCCGGGAAAGGTTGAAACCATTCGGTAGTTATCGGCTCTCTTTATCAAAACGCTTCAAATTGCGCCAAGATCAGCAAAACCGAAAGATGGCCCAATTTTAGTATTTTTCTAAAATATTCTGACCTTATCTCTTCCTATTAAAGAATCAATGTCTTCTGATGTATATTCATTGATATGTTTCGAAGTTGCAATTAAAAAAATACCGATAATTGATATTCCGAGTTCATAGTATATACCACTGAAACCCGAAAGGGCGCTCCAGCCTCCATAAGCGTTGGTTACCGTGGGCACCATCCGTTCCCATCATTGGCGAATGCTGGAAAAACCAGGGAAAATTGGGAACTCATTTCTGCGACTGACAATGGTGTACAGTTGTTAATTATATGGTCGATATAATTGTATTAGAAATGAGAAAAATATATAATCCTGCTGTTAGCGAAGGACTTTGTGATTCATTTGGAATGAAATAAATGAAGAAAGAGCTTCATTTTCAATATTCAGGTTTTTTGTCCCCTGTTTGGACATGGGAAATTATTAAAAGTTTGAAACGGTGCTGGAATGAAGAACTTTCGAAATGTGGTTGTTGGGTATTATTGAAGTCGGGTAATCCAATACAGTGCCCTTGTTGTTAAAATGAACTTTTCCTCGAAAATTGAACAGCAGTCACCTGATGATGGCCTAGTACGCCGAAATGCGCAGTGTGAAGAAATCTTTTCGTGGATGAGTGCAGTTATTGATTTTAGGAACATGGAGCCCTTTCACCTCAAATCGCCTGACAATGTCAATTTTAACCGGGTGCCCATCTGATGTTTTTACCATAGTAAAATATGTGGCCGGTTATTTTTTTGGCGAACATTCAACATTTTGTTCGAGCCAACTATTACGGTACAAACGATCACAGGCATAAGATAAAGGAAATAGACAGCTGAAGACTATACATCAGCTTAATAACTAACCACCATTATCGAAACCTCACCTGAAGATGACATAATGTGTTGAAACCCGGGTCGTGCATTAAATTTTCTCTAAGTGGAATTTGCATAGTTTTTCCTTTCCAACATGGAAAAATTGCACATCATCACCCTGAAACCGTACGGTTTGTTAAAACTCACCCCGATTAATATATCCGGCATGATTTGTTTTTCTGTGTGCATTCAAATCTTGTAGTATTCATAGATTAATAGTATCACTAATACAAAATAGTAGTTGTATCCTAACGAGCACGCTGCGTGTCAACATGATCGTGCACGTAGCACTCTTCTGGTTTCTGGTCTCACCGCGAATTGTTCTCCTGTCTGCTTTTTGGTTTGCGCCCTTAGCGGCCGAGGGAACGTGTGAGGATCTGATTTGGACTGGGGCGAGTGCTGCACTCCTGGTGTGGAATCACCCCGTGCGACATACCCTTCTGATTGCTTGTGCGGTACTTCTTCAGAGTGTCCAGCACCAGTGTGGGAAACCGGGAAGACCGGGAAATCTCAGGGAATTTCATTTTCACTGGAAATACATATCAGGAAATATATATCGAATTGACTTCGGAATTTTCTGTGGTGTCAATATATGAAACAGCAACGGAAGCCATGTGCCTTTTTCGGCAAGTTGCCAAGTCAAATTTCCCTTGCGTTGTCGCATTTTGCATTCCTGTAATCACCGAAAGTAGGTACAATGTTTTCTATGTAGGTATAATGTGTTCTTATTGGTCATAGTCTGTATATCAGTGGCGTAAAGAACGTGCCTTTATCGGTAAGTGGCGAAGTCAAATTTCCCTTGCGTTGTCGCATTTAGCAGAATAAGGAAAAAAGTGAATTCCTTGAGTTTATTAAGTTGTTGATCATTTTATATCAATGCTATTCATATCAAAGTCTGGCTGTAATATAACCTTGTTCCTGAGCACCAGCCTGACAATGTTTAAATCTAAGAAAGGGTGGTGATGTGATTTTCTCTCAAACCATTTTAAAGTTTTGTGTCTATTTTCCTCCAAATATAGTTTTAAAATAATCCTTACTTTTAATCAGCCAAAAAACATACCGATAATTTATGAGAAAATATCAATATTTTCTCTGTAAAAATAAAAATGTCTGGAAATACTGGAAATCTCATGGAATTTTCAAATACCCAGCTGTTGGACACCCTGTTCTTAGATGTATCAAGACCTGTGGGTTATCTTTTTAATAAAGGGTTGCATGAATCGGGTTGTGTTCTCCGGGTGAGGATTTTCCCTGTAGTACGAGGCTCGGCTGGAGGTGGTTGTGGGGGCGAGGGGGGGGGGGACGGGGGGCGGCGGAATGGTTGGGGCAAGTGCCCACTGCTCGTTGGAGGTGGGTGGGTGGATGGGGGTGCTTAGCTGCAGGTCGGGCGATACACAATTCGTGGAATACCGGCTAACTCTCTTTCCAGTTCCCTAATCCCAGACGCGCTGACGTCCTCCTCCTACCGTCCACTCGTCGCCGAATTCTGAGGAGGAAATATTTCCTCCCCGCTCGTTTCCTCCCCTTCACCCTTCGTCCTCCCTCCCTCGTTCGTTCACCCCCATCTCAGCCCCTTCTCACTCTAGAGGTAGCGGTGCGTGGAAATAACCTCCCCTGTTGTCTGGAAATACTGGAAATCTCATGGAATTTTCAAATGCTCAGCTGCTGGACACCCTGTTCTTAGATGTATCAAGGACTGTGGGTTACCTTTTTAATAAAGGGTTGCATGAATCGGCTTGTGTTCTCCGGGTGTGGATATGCCCTGTAGTACGGGGCTCGGCTGGAGGTGGTTGTGGGGGTTGGGGGGGGAGGGGTGGAATGGCTGGGGAAAGTGCCTGCCTGATGGCCGTTTCACGCGATTCTTATGTCAGCTCTGAATTCAGATCTGAAATCAATGCCTTAAGGTAGTCAGAGCGAGATAGTTCCCTAATCATAATAGAGAACATATTCGAATTATACGCTTTAATTTCACCAGCTGTAGGACACATGTATTAAATATTGCAGTATTAATGGTGCAATAATATAGTTTTATATTACAGAAGTTGCAAGTAATTAAATGAAAATATCTAAATAAGTCTTTAACTCGACTCATTGTTTTCACGCGGTACGTGTGAAACTCCTTCGAAACGGAAGTTTTTTTGTCATACCCAACAACCTACTGCGGTAACAATATGATTAATTTTCAAATATAGTTGAGAAAACATACAAACTACATACTGTTAGATTTTTTACGACATCTAAGTGATAGAAATACCTTATTTGTTAAATAATATGTCTCTGGATTGCATACACATAACATTTCCCATGTAAAAGGGCTGGTATTTCTTGGCAAATATCTCCGAAAGTAATGTAGTAAGGGGTTGAATTTTTGGTGTCATTGGATAGGTGAGATGTTTTTCTTTCAAATGAGATCAAATTCATTGATTTCTAGGCAAAATGATATTTCGCTCAAACTACCTTAAACTCAGCCGAAATTTGGTACTTCAATCAAATTCGATGCCTCGGAGCCTGTTTTCGCGCGATTCTATTTCAGTCTCTCAAAACACTCGACTCGCCTCCTTGCCTGTGAAATGTTGTTGGTACCCGATAATCTGACTTAAATATATGCATCGTACTTATTTCTCTTTTCATTACCCGCTGGAAATCAAAATCGCTCCCGTCATCGGATGAGATCACGCCCATTCAAGTGTGCCGAATATTGTTCGATTTTCATCCCTGAAATATGGATCGCGTGTAACGGACGGAAAGTCTTGCGCCTCGATCTCTCTCCTTCGTAGAATCTCGTGCATTTATCTCTTTTCTGCGACGCGCTTTCATCCCTCTGCACCCAATGGGCTACGGGTCTCGTTTCGACGTATATAATCGTTAGTAATGGTTGGAAAGGAAGCCCATCGATGAAGGAGGACGTGTTGGTGGTTTTGGTTAGTCAGTAAGGCCTGCTATTTCAGGAGAGGTGGTGGTTAGGAAATAAGCGTATCACGAGATCATCGTGGAATCCTATTTCCGTCGTTCAAATTAGCATGTCTCCAGCTAACGGTCTTGGAATTTTTTATCACGGTTGATAGAAGAAGATGGTAGCTTGGGGGTCAATATCATGAGATCATCTCTTGCGCACATTGTAATTCCGATAATCTTTCGTCAGCGTGATTCTTCTTGTTTCTTACTGGTATGAGATCCTGACGAGGCGTGTGGTGATCTCGGAGTAAAACTGGTGGTGATTTCTTTCCACCTTTCGTGCTTTTGCTCCAAGCTTAGAATTCATTTGTGCCGTGTTCAATATTTTGCTCGTTTGTGAGAGAAGAGTTTCTGTTTGAAAAAGGGCAGATACACTCCATGCATTATACTTGCTTTGGATTTTAGATATTAATCTCTCCGATGCCATTTCGTTCAACGTCATCTTTCTTCCAAATTCATGTTAACATATCTTGATGTCGAAGAAAGTATGTTACTACCGTTTTCATCGAAATATAGATTTTAGCGCGATCTACAATATGGCGGAGTTCAGAGGGATAGCCGAAGTGGTATTGTCCTGAATTTCGTTCTGTGAACATTTATCAGTGGAAGTAGGCACCAATTAGGGCATTATTGAAACGGCATTGTTCAACACGTTGTGCGTGTATAAATTTGCAACTTGAAATATGAAAGGTGATTCCGTAAATTTCATGTTGCTATATCTACAAGCATTGACATCAATGAACGAATGATTCAAAGCTTAAGAAGGCTGGAAACGGAAATTTGTGGATTCTTGGTGTTGTGGTGAACCCAAGATCTCCTCGACTAACGTTATTTTTGAAGAGACGATGCGAGAGGATCGTACCGTTGTTTGAGTTTCAGTGCGGAGAGGGTTTGAAGGAAGACGAGTTTGCCGAGAATGCAGTGTTTGGCGTTTATTGCTCTAAGTTTGGCCCCTCGGAATAAAAAGTTTAACTGAAAATGAACCACAAATTAAGGTATTTCGAGCGAGATACTTCCCTAGTCATAATGGACACCACATTTCAATTGTCCGTTTTAATTTCAGCAGCAGTAAGAATTAACTGTTGCATCATTAATGTTGCGGTAATGCAGGTATTTTTATACAACTGAAATACTAAGTAATTGAATGAAAATATCCGCGTAAGTCTCTAGTCTAGACTAGACTAGACTCATTTTCTTCTCGCATTAGAAGTTAACCTACCTATGTAAGTTTTTTCTATTGTCGTACTGGTACCTTGGCTATTAAATTTCCATTTCAATCTCCGAGTTGATAATTTGAGAATAGACATGTCACCAAGTATTAATATTCTTGCTTTCGATGAGCAGAGCTAGAATTTTTTTAAGGTAAGAATTTGTTGCTTAAAAAGCAGACTGAAAAATTAAGATCAGAATATGTTTATGAAAGTCATCCTGGTGTTTACAGTTAATCTTTGTTCAGCCTTGCTCAATCATTTAGTGCTCGGAAAATATGCGTATTGAGCATCGAAGAAATGTATTTGAACTGAATGAACAATCACTGCTTTCTTGTTTTATGTTTTGGCGATTTAAGAACGCTGGTTGGAACGTCTATGGGCTTTATCATTTCTTGAACATTTCATAGACATTTGCGCGTATTAGGAGAACAGGCGGCGGCATTCAGCATTCGATGACGTGTCGGATAAGTGCTCATCTGGGGTTTACTTAATCACAACAGAAATTAGTTTATATTGAAAGAAAACATTTAATCGAATGCATTATTATGAAGTGTAGAGAAATTAAAAATCTACACTTCACAATGAAGAGGTTGATATGTTCAACATCGTTACTCCGACAGACGTCGAGTTTCCCTCTCGTTTACGACTCGGAATTTCCCTCATCTCTCTCTGATTTGAAAATTTATCCCTGTGATGGTTAATATGCATTATTTCCAATAAAGGCAATCATACATGTAATTTTTTCGCTCTCTTCCTGTCCTTTTCGTTGTGCTATTTCTAGGTAGAAATTGTCATTCAAACGATATAGTTTTATGATAACAGTGCATACAAGGGTATCGTATTGAGCAAATCAAATTGAACGGAGGTCATTCTACATGAGGAATCATCCTTTATTTTCGTTTTGTAAAGGCTGTTTTACGAAATGCCTTAAAAGTCACGTAGGGAGAAGTCTCTTGCCCGAAAACTAGCGTATAATATGCTGTTACTCGGGTGTCGTATGCTAATTTTTCTCACCTGTCAACCTCCTCGTTGCAAGTGCCCTTGAAGTTAAGCGAACTTGTCATTTCCTGTATTATCATTTTCCTAACTACCCGTCACTGACGTTCACTCTGCCGTTGAGGAAGACCGCCGGTGTTTGATCAGGAGAAAAAATTCCTTTTGCAATGTATATTTTTTGCTGGTCATCATTGGTGGCCATCATGTTAATTTTTACCTACTCATCCCATGTGTGTACATTTCACACTCTTTAAGGGAAGGTTTCTCTGTAGTAGCATACTTAAATTTGAGGGAATGAAACGCATTTTGGTTAGAATTGGGTGGGTTGAAAATCCCGATAAGATTTGTGTCCCGTGCGTCTTTGACATTTTCTTTTCTTTGTTATTTTCAAATATTTTTGGAAGCTGAAATACCTATTTCGGCAAATTGAAAGGATTCCTAATTTATAAGATAAGTTTAAGTCGTATCCTTGGATATGATGCTGGACCTTGATCGTTGGAGTAGATAGCATTCGTATGAGAGAAAAGTGCGGTAGAATGATGTAATTCTTCTGCGTTTGTGCCTTGCTACTTAACGACCCGTATAGTACTTTTCTTTGTCTCTTTGGTATTTTGAAATGATCTTAAAGAATTTTTTGGCTGCTTCATTGACTTTGGCGTTCCATGTGCTCATCTTAAGGGCTGCCTGAGCTAGCTTCCCACCTTGCACCCTTCGGTTTTTTCAATCCATATGGGGATAACTTTTCGGGGAATTTTCGGCATCAAGGCGAGAGAATGCTGTAATATGTTCGCTAAAAGTGTCGAACATCCGAGGACACCTTTTGGCATCTATTTTGAGCCCTCTTTTGCGGACTTACAAGTAACACAAACACCTGATGTTTTTCTTATTTAGTCTAGGGATGATCATTGTTTTCTTTTTGTTTCGGTGGGATTGTGGGATAGTTCAGAGCTTGGTAGCTTTCTTGAGCTTGGTAGTGCTGGAATACTGAAATCTCCTGGTTTATTCCTTCTGCTCTGTCCCACAATTTTGTCCCTCAGATCAAGACAAGAGAAAGTTGCTGAAGGCTCGAGCGACAAGCGGAAAATGATTCAAAGTAAAATATGAGTGGATATTTAATTATTGTATCAAAATCCCTTTCGCATTGGCGCTAATGGAATTATATCTCTTTTTGTGAGGACCCCGCTGCGTGTTTCTAGATTTCTTCATCCCAGAGGCACTACTTCTGAATATTGCACGTCTTTGCCTAGGTTTACAAGGTCATACATTTTAGAAAAACATTTATCTTTTTCTCTACTCTACTTTATCCTCCCCTAAACCCTCGAGGGGAGTTGAGACAAATGGCAATTTAGGACACAAACTGTGAGGAATGAAAGGGAATATAGGTGTTTCTGAATCACGTTCGTGGGGGAAAATTAGTGGAATCACAATTCATAGCACGTTGTGAACGTAAAATATTTTCTATTTCTAACAGACGTAATGCCACTTAGAAATCAGTCATTGGGTGCTTTTAATCTGTTCATAAATCCTCCATTCATAATGAGTTACTTCTCGTCGTGCTATTGGAATGGAAGAATGGAGAAATGAGTGGGAGATGAGTCACCTCGGAAGGAAAACGACTGAGCTCATGATGCCAAAATGGAAAATTACGTGGGAATAGGAGTGTGAGATCATAGTAGAGTGCTGCCATCTGCGAATCGATGACGACTAATTACGACTCACATGGGATTTGTTTCAGTTCTTGTTGGTCCGCCCGTGGGCCACCCGATAGTCATTCTTCTTGGAAAGAACTCTTGCTAAGTCTTCTGCCTTTAAGGTAGTTGGAGCGAAATATCATTTTGCCTAGAAATCAATGAATTTGGTCCCATTTTAAATAAAAACATCTCACCTATCCAATGACACCAAAAATTCAACCCCTTACTACATTACTTTCGGAGATATTTGCCAAGAAATACCAGCCCTTTTACATGGGAAATGGTATGTGTAT
The DNA here is from genome assembly GCA_963169105.1 of Ceriagrion tenellum. Taxonomy (NCBI): domain Eukaryota; kingdom Metazoa; phylum Arthropoda; class Insecta; order Odonata; family Coenagrionidae; genus Ceriagrion; species Ceriagrion tenellum. The sequence goes on from OY720643.1 coordinate 121,023,035, forward strand.
GCAATCCAGAGACATATTATTTAACAAATAAGGTATTTCTATCACTTAGATGTCGTAAAAAATCTAACAGTGTGTAGTTTGTATGTTTTCTCAACTATATTTGAAAATTAATCATATTGTTACCGCAGTAGGTTGTTGGGTATGACAAAAAAACTTCCGTTTCGAAGGAGTTTCACACGTACCGCGTGAAAACAATGAGTCGAGTTAAAGACTTATTTAGATATTTTCATTTAATTACTTACAACTTCTGTCATATAAATCTATATTATTGCACCATCAATGCTGCAATATTTAATACGTGTCCTACAGCTGGTGAAATTAAAGCGTATAATTCGAATATGGTCTCTATTATGACTAGGGAACTATCTCGCTCGGACTACCTTAAGTCTTTTGCTATCTTTTTCGACGTGCGCTTCGTCCGTCTATCCATCCCATCGCCGTTCCCTTACGCCGTTGACTTCAAATCTATATCTTCAGGGGATCCTCCTCGTCCTGAGTGTCAAAAGCCCATCCTCCCATTTCGTCGAGTGGGCTCTCCTCCTCTTCACTGGGTTTGTTCGAGCCCACTCAAAACGGCAATCGTCTTAACGATCCTCTCGAATTTTATTTGCCCGGGCTTATCTCCATTTCGAAGCGTTTATCATAAGCATGAGATGTGATGCACGAAGTCACTGCGTTCGTTGCCGCCTTCGTTGATTTGCGGATACTTTTTCCGAAAGCTCATTTGTGTTTGTTGTGCGATTGTTGTTATTTTTTTTAAATTTAACCCTGGGTTCGCTATTTACGCTCATATGATTTGAAAACGTTGTTAATATGTAGATTAGGCACATTCCTTAATTGAATGCATTAAGTATGTAGTGCAAAACTTAAATGGTCGGTCCATAAGGGACAATGCTTTGTTCATCGTGCCCACGATTACCTGAAATATACTACTTACCAAATGCAAGGATCATCACAGAGCATTCAAAGGGCAAGTGAACGGGATGTTCAAATTGCTGTATCCTTCGAGTTAGTCTGCGCTAGTTGCGTACCTTAATCTGTGGGTTGTCTAAATAGAAAGGGATGGTTGGCCCCCAAAAAACCAACTATGGCTTGGGGACCTCAGAGGCCGTATTTTCAAATGTCTCTAGCCATCCCAGTACTCTCAAATACCCAAATGCACAATTTCAAATTAGTGTTTCTTCCGATATTCCAATGAAGAACGGACAGAGAGAGTAACTGGCAGAAAAAGTACTATTATTTCACATATTTTAATGTAGACTATCGTAAAGAAAAGGCCCATGTGGGCATCTGGACGGAGAGGGAATATGTGATCAATCTGGTCCATCCTTGTACTCCTTGTATTACGGTAAACGTGATCGTGTTTGAGTGGGGTTCGGTCGATAACGCCATATTATTCTAACATTTGTTAACTTTAGGGACGTCATTTTTACGCACATTTTCCGTCAACATCTTGGTATCTTAGTGGTAATGATAAATCATTTTCTGATTCATCATATCGACGGGTTATCCTAACGCAATCGCTAATCAATAAAAATGCCCTTTATTTTAGCACTGACTTAATGTCTTCTGCCATCCCTCGTCCCGAGTAAAATCCCTCCTCTTTTCATTTGAGAAAGTTTAATGGTTCATCAGTGAGATGAGGCGCCATTGTTTTGCTCTGAAATTCTTTTTGTACGCACTTCAGTCTCACTGGCATCGAAACATTGCTACACGGTGAAATAATACCAATTTTTCTCTTAACCTCTTAAGTGGTACGCCCGGAAAAGTTCCGGGCCGTGCTCTACTTCCCAAAACGTTCTACCCCGGAAGATTTCCGTGGTCGACTTGATGCTCAGTTCGTCCACTCCCGAAACATTTCCGGGACAATTGTACTTATTTGGTAGTAGTTCATATGTTGCCCAATGATGTTACCCCTCTTCAGTCAGGATTATAGTCCCTTTAGTGGAGTTTTTAGGTATTTTAAGTGACCATATAATTACTGTGGTAGAGTCGCATGGTGTGTAGTGTTACCCTGATCGATTGCCGAAAGAAAAGCAAAGAAACTTCGCATTGATGACATTTGTGCCTTCTTAGAAAGAAGAGATGATTCAGAAAATGATCATAGTCTTTGAGAAAGTGAATCTGACCTAGAGAGTAGCAGTAGCGGTGAACACGAATAATAATAATAATAATTTCTTTAACACTTACAGGTTTCCCCAATTACAAGTGTTTTAATATATCATTAGACGAACACAAACACCCATGTCCTGGGCATTGAATAATCTTACCCAGGCGGGACTCGAACCCGCGACCCTCGGGTTAGAAGGCGAGGACTTTACCCCGCCGACACCGGGGCCGGGAATCATGTTCTCAATCATGTATTTTCAGTATATCTACTAATGGCTTATTTTAGAGCTGAAATTGTGATTATCAGGTCTTTCGCGTTTTGCAGGAAATTAATGACGACTTTCGAAGCCCTCCTCTCGCAAGTTTTGATGGGATGTAAATGTCGAAACACGTTTCTGTGGCGCTTTGGAAACCGTAGGACAAACTCCTGCGATGTTCTGCGATGGGAGGCGGCACCGTGGAAGTAATGCCCGCCGCACATCCCTCTCCCTCCCCGCCCCTCCCTCCCCCCGCCCCATTCCGCGTGGCGTGGGAAAACACTGGAAGGGAAGGCCTTCACTGTGTCAACGCCCCACCTCGTGTGTCTCACCCAAGTGTGTTTATCCTTATCCAATTTGTGGACACAATTTCTTTTTTCTCTCAATTTCCGTGCCCCGCCACAAACCCTGCCTCCCCTCCTCCTCCCCGCCCCCCCAACTCGCCCACTCTTTTGTTTCGTGCCCTTTGGGGCCACAACCCCTTCTGGTGGCTGATAATGAAAACCCTCTTCTTTCCTCCCACAGCCCATTTAACTCTCCCACCCCTTCCCCCTCCGCAATCCTCTCCTTTCCTCATCTGCTTCTGTTATTCACTTAGCAGGTAACGAGAAACTCTAGGCTCTGGTGTAACGAGGTTATTTCGCCTTCTTCCATCAACGCGCCCCTCCCCCCCTCCTCCTCCTCCTTTAACCCTTCCCCTCCCATCTCTTTCCTCTCCCTCCCACACTCCCACCCTCCACCCCCAATGCCCTCTCTCGTCTCGGCTGGCTCAAGACACTCAAAAGTCAGTAAACCTTTTTGCTTGTAATTATGATCGCCACCGGAGTCATTATGCCTCCGCCCCTCGTTTGGTTTATCTTGTTACCTCGTCCCAATTCTGTGGCAGGTGTTCGTCATTCGCCGCGCGACTCCCTCCCGGCACGCCTTTTCACTCCGCCTTCCAGGGCAGCGATCGTCAAGGAAAACCGGGAAAACCTGGAATTGTCAGGGAATTTTCAATTTCTGGAACAGTCACGGGAAAGTTAGGGAATTCTCGTAATAGTCAGGGAGAAACTGGAAAAGGAATCCTCGTTATTTTTCTCCCATTACGTTTATCGGTCAGTCTTTCCCGCCCTTTATTTCACCAACTGAAACTAACGTCCGTCGCTGAGGTGCATGGATTAAGCACCATCATTTCTTGGAGTATTCAGTTGTGAATTTTAGTTATTTAGTTGAGAATCAGTCGTGCGATGTATACCTTTTGTATATCCTTATTGCAATATTTGCCTAGTTGTGTTTAAAAATATGATCACAATGTATTGCGAACATCACATGGAGTCCGAGGCTATATCGTTCAGAAAATTTTACCTCGCCTTTTTTCTTAACTTCCAAACTCAGGTCGAGAAGTAGCTAGAGCACACTAGCTTATAGTAAACACATGATTGCAGTTCTAAAAATACGAGGCGATGATTAGAAAATTTAAAGCTGCCGTAGAAAATTTAACTCTGCAGAAAAAAATATTACAATATTAGGAATATGAAAATTGGATATCAGTAGCCACCCTGGCCTTCGCACTCAAGAGAGAACGCTTGTGATCGCACAGTGTTAACGGGCGTCAAATGTTTTGCAAGTTTTGTTTGGGTTCTCCTAATTGAGATCGCAATTGTAAGACTATTTATCGAAATGCGGTGAATGGACTCGTTTTCACGACGAATCGATTTACGAAATCAATTGATTGTCGAAATCGATCTTCGTAGTATATTGTGATGAATAGTATTCGTCATTTTTAGATCCAACTCACTATCGATATCAAATTCAATGAGCGTGGAGAGAATGAAAATAAAAATGGAGGGGATTTCATTAAATGCAGAGTAGTTGATTAATGTATGAGATTATTAATTGCCGTGTGAGGGAAGAAATGTATTTGGCGATTGAAGTATGTAGAGTGATGGTGCTTAAGTCTTATTGACGTGAAATTTTCTTGTGAACTATAGTTCTCCCGGCTAACACTGTGGAAGTTGTCTTACGCGTTGTTTGGTGGCTTAATTTCATTGGTCCAGGTTTGGCCCTAATGCCTGGGGAGTAATGTATATAGTGCAGTTATTACATCCATCTCCGTTTGTGAGTTATATTTGAGATAATTTCAACGACGAAAGGAAATTTTTCGACCTAACAATAGCACACTATGGTATAGATTACCACTATTTTGGGTGAAACGTGAATATTTTCCGGTTCAAGTCCTGCAGTATTACACCATTTCTTTAATTTCCCTTTGAAATGTACTTTCACTGTTCCGGCCAGAACGGCCATTCCACGTATTAAAATCCCGTTAATTTTTGTAAATTATAAAAAATATATGTTTGTAAGATGGGAAATTGTAACTTAGAAACGCATTGGGCTAGTAGGGATTTACAAAGTGATGGAAACTATTGAGGATGACTGATGAAAGAAAATCACCTTCACCTCTCTATATCTGTGGTAGTTTCTCGTTCAATCTTTTGAATGCTCATTATGCTAGACTAGGAAAAGAACCCTGTTTATCCTGCGAAATCTACCTTGCTTTTTTCCCTCCCAATATGTCTTACATCGCAAAATCGAACATGGAGCGTGGCAATGGATGAGGTCGAAACTTGGCCCTAGCGAATAGAGGATACGTGCAGGCTTTCGTGAGTTAGGCGAGGCAGTTGAGTTGAGGTGGAGACTGATGTGGCGAGGGACGCGGAAGAGCAGAAGCAAGAGGACGGGATGAAGGGATATGGTGAGGGAGGATAACGAATCGGTGGCGCAGAGTCCGTGTTCGACGGATCGTGTTAAGGTATGGCGGGGCGGCGGTGCTATAAGTATGTGTGGATGGTGGGCACTTGTGGAGCGCGTATGCGGTGGCAAGAGAATCATGTCGAGATTATTCAGCAAAGAAGAACTGAAGATATAACGTAGCGGATTGAAAAACACTTTTCTACATATGTGTGCTAATGTGAGTTTTCTAAACGAAAATGCTGTGTCGCTTGTGTAATCGTGGTACGTCTGATTGACATGTGAACGGACAACGCATTCCCTCTGAGACCTTCCGCTACCAGCCTACACGGTGTATTCGCTCCCTACGTTTTTTATTTTCCGTGACAACCCTGCCATTTTTGTTCATGTTAGGGCCACTATTAATGTATTCTGCTCGTCTGTTGCGTCGTGCCGTTGGTCGTGAGTTCCATAAAGTTCCTCTCGTTCTGTTCATCGCGTCGATCATTAAACCTCCTTTTGTCACAGGTGCTCGTAGAGGGTCTTCTTTGCTCTCTCATCAGTAGCATCTCAGCGCTAATGTACCCAAGCTCATTTCTTTGCGGTCTTTTCAGTCTGTCGGTCTTTCCATCGTGTTTCGGGCACGTGGTTTGTGGTATGGACCGCGGTGATCCAATTACTTGCGATGTGGCGTCCCTTTCTCACGCCTCGCTGTCATGTTTCATCGTAGATGCGATGTCACCACGTGCAAAGCTATTTTGTGCGTCGAGTGACGAACTTCCTTAAGATATATGAGTGGTCAGTTTGAAAAATATCATGCATTGCGTTGGATCCGAGAAATATCGCGGGTGGAGGATGGGAAGCTATATGACGTTAAAAATGCCCGTCGATGCCGAAGTCATAGTACATACATATTTCCAGGGTGGCGATCGTCAGGGAAAACCTGGAATTGTCAGGGAATTTTGAATTTCTGGAAAATTCAGGGGAAAATCAGGCAATTCCCGTAACAGTCAGGGAGAAACTGGGGTATGAATCGTCATTATTTTTCTACCATTACGTTTTTCGGCCAGTCTTTCCCTCCCTTTATTTCACCAACTGAAACTAAAGTCTGTCGCTGACGTGCATGTAATAAGCCCCATCAATTCGTGAAATATACGGTTGTGAATTTTATTAGTTTTTAATCTTATTTATTTAGTTGTGAATCAGACGTTCAAAGTATCCCTTTTTCATATCCTTATTGCGATATTTTCCTAGTAGTATTGAAATTCATGATCATAATGTATTACACTCAACACAAGGAATGTTGTGCCTATGAAGTGAAGGCTATGTTGTTCGGAAAATTTTACCTCGCGTTTTATTTTAACTTCCGAAACTCAGGTCGAGAGGAAGCGGGAGAACACTAGCTTATAGTAAATACATGCATGCAGTTCTAAAAATACGAAACGATGATTAGAAAATTTAAAGCTGATGTAGAAGATTTAATTCAGCAGAAAAAAAATAATCCTATAATAGGTGACCTTTTGCGATTGGTCAGGGAAATTGGTAAATCCATCAGGGAAGAAAAAGGGAATTTAAAAATTGGATATCAGTAGCCACCCTGCTTACGTTCTCTCGCGAAATGCCGCGTATTCTACTGGTACCTTTGCGATGGGGATTTTTGCGATGTTAGGGTGATGTCGCTTCGTGGCGCCGCGAATCGAGCATCGGGCACAGTGGCGCTTCCTTCACGTCGCCTATCCAGCCGTCCCTCCGAAAATTATTCTCTTTTTCTAAGGCCTTCAATTTCCTCCTCTCCCCCGGTGCCCGAGCACCTTATTTTTGTGTGCATGTACACACGCCTTCGCAATTCAAAAGTCTACCCCTCCGTCCTACCCCGTCCCCGTCCTAACCCGTCCCCGTCCCCCACCGCGCCTTCCCCCATCCTCTTTTCCTTCCTTTCCACCCCAGTGGGCAGAGCGACATTCGAAGACAGCCTTAATTATAAAAGAGGGCGAATGTCGCGGTTTTCTTGAAAATAAATAACCTTTCCTTCCCGTGAGCCAGGTTGGCTTTTTTATACTCCTGGTTCCATTTATGTTTTCCATGCATACTTGAAGAGATAGAATAAAAGTTTAAAATTTATTTACTCCTGCCTTTTCCCTTCTATTTCCCTGCTTTTCATTTTTAGCAGAAAATTGGTATTATGTTTGCTTACGTCGGGGGAGACATTTGAAGGCAGATTTTTTTGAATCCACTGTCTGGCTTCTTGGCAACTTCGTTTATGTAACTATAAATAATCTTGGAGAACTTAACCTCATGCTGAATGGCAGTTTTTTTATTCAGGGAGCCAGATACGATGCAGAAAGCGAAGACGCTCATCTCAAAACCTGAAAAATCTCACTCTATGGTTTGCCCTCGTACTAGCAGCGTGTAGGAGGAGGTAAGACCTCCCTCGTGATTTCGTTGATATTTCAGTTATTTCCTGTACTGCTTTACGCGGTTTACCGGCTCACTGTGAGCACACTCCAAAAGACATATTGATAATGATATGCGATATTATGGAAAATCAACTACATAAGGTAATCTCAATGTGGATTCCAGTTTAGTCTGCTCTATACCATGCTTAATAGGTAGTGAAGGTATGTATCTATTTTTCTTCCTTATCATTGTCATTGGTCGTTCAACCCTAAGAATGGTTGACTGCGGCCCTCCGTCCTTCCCTGCTATCTAATGCTATTATCTAGTTCCCTTGCTCTCTCCTGGTAGCTCTTCCCACTTTCTTTCCTCTTTATTTGGCGTATGTGTTTACTCCTGGGTCTCCCTTTTTTTTTTAGGGCTGCATGCATTAATGCCGCGATTTCTTGTCCCTAAGACTTTCACTTCTCAATCAGTCCAAGGGTCATTTCATGTCAAAATGATCCAATGATGATTGCACGCCTATTTTTGAAAAAAAAATTTTTTTGCTAGTACCTACATATATTTGCAGTTGAATGCAACGATTTTACAATATTCCCACCCCCCTTGTTTTCTTGCTGCAGCCATTTCTTCTGGATTGCGCTTCCTATATTTTGAGAGTTTTGATGTGTATGCAACTCTTAGTATATTAAGAATTAATTACGACAAAGGAGAAATAATGATAGCCTAATATTTTGAACACAGTGGAAAATATTTCCTTTAGTTTTTTTCTTTTCGTTTACAGTTTTTATGGTTGAAATTGCACGTCATATCAACATGTTTTCCCTACATTCTCCTGATTGTCTTCTCGATAAAACTGTACGAAGGAGGAAACTGTTGGATTTTAAGAGTTTTTGTTGATAAATAATGAAGTAGAAGAATAATCTTGTTAAGTTTTATACATCTGGCGCTAACCCTTTTACTCCAGGAAGAAAACAAAGGCTTCGCGCTTACAATCTACCGATTTTGGACTTTTATTTTCTCTTTTTGGGGAGATATTAAAAATGTGACTTACAGAATACATGAATACGTTTACTTGTATGCAAAAAATCAACTAAACGTGAAAGCTTTCAGTTGAGATTCTACTCCCTAGAGAAATGTGGTAGTTGTTAACCAACTAAGTGCTCTAAAACAGCCGTTTTATACTTCATTTTCCCAATCGGGGGTGACATTGAACGTTTGGAGGCTATCAGAAAACGAAGTTTCGTTCAAGTGTAACATGCAGATAAAACTCGAAATCGCAGATTATACTCATGAGATATACGGTTTCTAGAATAGCTGTAATAAATGCATATGGTGATATTTATGGGTTTGGTTGTTTCTTGGACTGTTACATCCACCTGGTTACTCAGAAATGGGGTTTTCAACTGGGAGCTTGGGGTGAATGCCTTGAATATGTCTTTGAAAGAATGTGTGCACTAATCACTTCGTACAAAATATTCCAATCCCGGATTTCCTGTGGTCTCCATTTTGTTGAAACCTTGGTAATGTCCATGCCCGAAACCTTTGCAGGAAATTTTGAATTTGCCTGTAATAGTTTCTATTTTTTTGCGTAATGCTTCTGGTGGAGTCCTTAGATGAATAGCCTGCGTGAGCCTTGCACTCTCCCAAACGTATCCTCATATTACTCAATCACGTTTTTTGTTTACTTTCGTTATATTTTTGAGATCTTTAATTCGTTCTTGCTGGATTCTTCTCGTACAGTCTCTCACCGTTCGAAATGAAAACCCTGCTTTTTGAATGGTTAAGATATCTTCCCCGTGGGTACGACAGTGGTTTTGGAACGAAGAGGCTCGTTGGCGCGCCATCGCCAACATCGCAGTCGCTGCTGCGGGCGTCCGCGGCCTGAGGCCCTTCGGCGAACTTCTCTTCCCGATTCACTCTCTTCCTCGTTCTTTTCCACTCGTCTCCGTGCTTTGCCTCGAGTTCTTGAAGACGTGCGTTGGATCGTGCCCTTCAAGCCTCGTCCAGTCTCGACGAGCATAGTGTCTGTTCTCTCCAGTGTTTGTCTCTCATGAATTTCGAGCCATTGTCAACAGGCTCTCATATTCCGTAATCCATTTCCCTCGGTATCGTGCCGTGAGAGGGCAGAAGTGGAGGCCCTGGACCGTCTCGTTCGTACCTTACCTCAGTTCGTTATCTTCTCGTGCACGGGCAATTGAGTGTGTTTTCATTCGTCGATAGGATGGCTTTTCATTGTTCGTCTCGCACGCCTCGCGCCAGGGCTTTTCTTCACGTTCTTCAATTGCATGTCGTGAAGCGCGTGGGCGTGCACGTCTTGACGCCCTGCACTTCGCATTTCCTCGGATGACACTCTTAAACCAGTGGGCGGTAAGGGGAGCCTCCTGGTCCTTTCAACTCGACTGTTTTTTGTCATTTCCCTTGGAAAAAATTGTTTTCATTACTACCGTTTGCATGTACCTATACGTCATTTTTTCGCCACATTCCTTTCGTGATGAGACTGCTATATGTTAATGCTCCTTGAGAAGAGGTCATCACGTCTTGACAATGTGGAGTGAAAGTTCCTGGAATGTTTCAATAGAGAGCAGGGCAAGATCATATGCCTTGGTATTCCTAATGACCAGCTATGTAGAAGAGTTAATAGGAAGTAATATATGAAAAAGAGATGAGAGGCTAGTTACTGACGTAGAAAACTATAACATAGGATGATTCCATTTTATTTTTTAGTTTAGTTTTCATCCTCTGCATGGAAAGCTCTCCGTCATAGTTTGCTTGAGACCCATGTTCAATACCCGCGGGATTAGGTTCATCAAGAAACGTGAATCGTAATTACTTATGCACTTATGCTGCCTGGAGCTTCTTCGTCTGGCTCGTTTTGTTATGGCTTTCAGGTCTACTAAGGTCGCTCCCGCTTTAGCGAACATTAATAGAGTATGAGGGTTGCTTTACTCAAAGTTGAAGCCATCTTACTATTTATTTTGATCACTAATTTTGACGTGGCTCTGGAGGACACATCCAATTTATTGCGAGCTCTCCAAAATTGGATGCATTGAATCCTTTTTAGTAAAAAAAGGGTTTTTTTTAGTAAAATATTGTATGATATTGCAAGATATATTTTGTGCCTTAATTTAATTCTAACTCCTAGGTTACTTAATGCCAACTGACTTTGTTTTCAGGGGACGTCTCTCAAATGAGGTTCTGGAATGGGGATTTTTATTATATTTAGTTTACACTGCTTGGGAATTGTTGGGGGATGCCTCAGAAGCTTGCTTTGGTCAACCCCTCTTTGGTGCTTTTCTCTTTCTCTCTCACTCCTCATTTGGCGTAACTGGGCGCATTGAAATATACAGCGCGTTGACTCTCGGTTGTAATTCAATTCGTGCGACCTCGCCCTCTTAATAATTAAAAAAATAAGGTGGGAACCCTTGAATTACTTCGTTAGCTAGGGATGATGGCTTACTTGGTGGCTATATTCGTCTCCTCCTGTCGTCTCGTTTTCTTCGGATCCATTTCACATCCGTTCCTAATTAAGAGGATTACCTCATTACGAATATTTTTCTCCTCATTCCCGTGCCGGGCTTTTCTTGAGGGGGCGTTTCTTTCCCTCATCGTCTTAATTCTCTCTTCTCCCTCTCCTCTCTCGTCTTCTCTGCCATCGTCCGTGACGCGATGGGGTTGGGGGGAGCCTAGCCCTCCTTCCTCCCGCCACCCACCCACCCATCCACCCTCGACACTCGGATCGGCGCCTCGGAAACTGCGCCGCGCGGCTTTTCATTCCCCCCTACACATTGTCCATGAACGGGGGGAACCAAGAACCCTGGGGTTTTCCGCCGGGGTTCGTTGCATTTCAGTTCCCAGATCATGTACGCTTTGAGAATGAATGGTAAGCGCCTTGAATCTATTTTTTGATTTGTGAGCGGTTAAAATTGGCGGCTAAACTTTATCATGTAATGCAACCTAAATTTCACTGTTTAAGAACAATTTTCAAGCAATATTCTTTTAGTGTTCTTCACGTCGATCTCAGTTATTCGACAAATTCCGTTTCATCGATGGTTGATCGGAAATATGTTATTCTTTGCCAACGTTTCGGAACGTTGCTCAACCTTTTGCACAATGGACATGCAGCATATATATGCTGTCACATAATCAACTCAAAAGTTAACTATTTTATAACTTGAGCACGGTGGTTTCTCAGAAATAAGAAACGTATACATTAGAATGCATGTGCAATTTACGAAATGGTGATGTGTGTAATGCATACATAATTTTTCCGAGAAACCATCAAAATATGTTGGTGCTCGCCGATTCTTATGTTTGCATGTCGTGTCTACGCGATGCATGTGCCCGTGTGCGTAGATGCGTGCACATATTCTCCATTTAAATTGAATCGTGCGAACACGCAAAATTACACTGTTGCGTTAACGCATGACCCTTGTTCTAATTGGGCGAATTTTTTCACGCATCTTTCTGGCCACGTACCAGGGCGGGCACATGCATCGTGTAAACACGCCTTTAAATATGTAATTATGTGACAAAATGGGCATGACGTATATTGATTTAACCCTTAAGATGAAGTTCATTGTGCCCCGTAAGGTTCGAAAAGAATAACTTATATTCTTTCAATGCAAGGTTTGAATTCCAATTTTTACTTATCTACTTTGTAGGGATGAATAGTTGGTAGTGATCATTAATCACGTGGCTCGCAAACAGCGGAGGATTTTTCTCATTAGACGTCATGTTTATTCTTTACCATGTTTGCAGTAGATCATTTTACTCTGGTGAAGGTGTCGAGTGCACTCTGAGAAACTAGCAGAAGATTTTAATTGCCCGCTGAGCGAGACTCGAAGAACTCAACTCAAGAAATAGATTGTTGAATTTTTATTCATCAGCGACCTTCTTTCACTGTGACGTTATTTTACACAATTGTGAGCATATCGGTGATTCTTGATAAGGAATTCCCATTTAAAGTGAGTACAGGTATTTTTTAGAAATGTACGTCGCACGCGTCATGGCGATGTACTGATTTTACTCGTTACAAATTCACGTTTCTTAATCGGTCAAAATACTCATGTAGAAAGCAAACAACTGAAAGTTACGACACTTCCTTGATGTTCAGTAAAAATGCAGGTTCCTGGTAAAGAGATACTTTATTTGCCCCGAGTGGCAAGAGCAATGCAATCCTTGCGCACAGCAGCTGACCCAAGAGCTGAGTGGTGGCGAGGTCGGCCTTTCACTTCCTTCGACAATGGGTAGATAGCGCTACCATTCCGAACCACCACAGATTACCCGCGTCTTTCAAATTAATCCTGAACACTTGAAGTATTAATCCTTTTTCTGGAAGCTCGCGCAGACACATTTGCTTTTAGTATCAAAACAGAGTCGTAACATAAAAGCGGGTAGACGTCTGGACAGGCATTTTCTGTCATCGTATACAGCCCCCGTAGGCGTTTGCAGTGTGCCCTCCGGAGTGACTTTTATTCGCAGATTAGCTTTTCACTCAGAGAATCATGCTTGAGGGGAAGTCTTGGGGTTACAAATATTTGTTGGATCGGCTGTGTGAAAGTGATTTTCATGAACTATTGAGCTAATTAGTTTAGGTGAAGAGTGTGACTGCATACCGTGGTTGTGGAGTTTATCATTGGGAAGGACGAATTATCCTCGATCTAATAAGTGCGGTAAAGATTAGGCGGAAGAGAATATGTCATGTTAGATAGTCGTGATCTGAAAATGGAAGAAAAATTACTGGTTTTGGCTTTGGTTGTGATCGAATGGCTTGATGAGGTCCACTGTTCAGCCTGGTCCAATCTGGTCCACTTACTAATGTTAAAAGGCCCCTCCTGACTTGTCCGAGTGCCAGTGAGTTCTCCATTTTGGGTCGCGTACTTGGAGTGCCTAGCGTAGTTTCGCTGCATAGATCTTGAATATTCAAGATCTATGTTTCTCTGTCCACGTGTTTCGTGTTACTGAATTTTTCCAAAGCGCAGGAATGTGGACTAATTAGAGATAAAATCGAGGAGGCTAATGTGTAAATGGTTTGCGGAGGGCGTGTGACTTGAGGAGCGTGGAGTGGTGCGGGACGCTGAGGAGAGAGGTGTGGTGTCGAAGGATTTAGAAATGTGGGCGTGGTGGAGACGAGGAGGAGTGCGATGGCAGGAGAGGAAAGTGAATTGTATCCACACCTACATCTGCGAAATACTGTGCAAGCCACCGCTAGGGTGTGTGGCATGGGGTGATTCCACACCAGGCATGCAGCACTCATCCCAGTTCAATCAGAACCGCGCGCGTTCCCCTGAATGCCAGGCGCAGGCCAAAAGCAGTCAGGGAAACGGTACGCTCTCAGACCAGAAACTAGGAGGGTGATACGTAGAGGAACATGCTACCATGCAGTACACTACTCAAGATACAAGTACTGGTTAGTACTATTAATGCGACAAATAAATAGCATTACAAGGCACTAAGACATACAGGAGTGTATCATGCCGGAGATTGCATGCGAAGTTAGTATCTACAATTCATGTTAAGATATTTAGCACTACTGAAAAAAAAGATTTAACCTAGTCAGTATCCTAGAACTGATGTATCACAACTATTATGGTCCCTTCTTGTACGTGGAAAAAATGAAATCTTAAATCTATCGGTTCTGCAGTCTATTTCCTTAAGCTTGTTCTCGTGATCTATGTGAAAGGAGGAAACTAAGAAGAGGCAAAGGGTGTCGGGATATTACGAGCTGCTACTCGCTACTAACAGCAGGCTATGTATTTGTTGTAAAAGCCTCAATACAACGTAGGTAGAATCCTTTTAGTGGAGCGTGTATTTCAGAAAGTTTGCCTCCCGACAAGTTGTAGTAGATTTTCGGTAATGCATCAGTAGCTGTAGTTACATTAACTGAAGTACTTAAATGTGTAATGCATTTTGGTGAATACCAATCACACCCTGTCAGCAATCCTTTTGGTGGTAGTATATTATGGAGATCAAGGTGCTGAGAAACGCCGAAAAGAATGTGAAGGAAGGGAGACTGCAGGATTAAGTGGGAATGCTGGAAAAAGGGAATATGGCAATATGGATTGCGGAGGTGGAGGAAGGACGTATGCTGAGCCGAAGAAATTTATAGAAGATTAAAACTGATCTTCGGCTAAAATTTTCCTTAATTGGTAGGCTACCTATTCGCAGGTGGCGAAAACAATTTTTGTTCCTCATATTTCTCCTATCGCATATAGTCGCTGCAGTCTCATTGTAGGGCGAGTGGTTTGAACGGCGAACGGTGGGGGTGTTCTCGATCAGCGACAGTGATGCCTCGAAAGAAAGGCGTGTTTGGACTCAAAGCTCCTCAGCGTGAGAATTCAGTGCATACCTAATGCTGGAGACCGATCTCCCTCCCTCCCTTTTTCTATTCCTCCATTAATTTGGACCCGGCCATCGCCTCGAATCTGTTAATAATTCACTCGCCCCGCCTTGCGCCGACTCGCTCGCATCCTCTCTGGCTCCAGCCTCTCTCCCCTCCCGCCACACATCCCGTCTTCTAAGCTCCTTGTTAAACATATAAAAACACCTCTCGCCACTTCTCGCCTCGTTTCCCGAAGCGCTCCATTCCTCATCATTACACTGTTGTTTTTTCTTCTTTGGGGTGGTTTCATGCTCTCTCCACCCATCCATTCCCCTCCCCCCACCTCTCTCGCCATCTTCACTTCTTTATTCATATTAAATACGTCGCCTCTCTTCTCTCTCTCTCCGACTCCCGTCTTGCCTTCGTAAGGGTCTCGAGTGTGTTTTGTTTATTTCGAGTGCATTTGTCGTGTCCCCCGTGTCCCATCATTGTTTTCCGTTTCCTTTATCTCTCAAAATTTTTCTGATTTTTTTTATTCTTAGCAAGGGCCACTTTTCGTTCCCAAATTATGTTCATTTTATCTGCTTCAACTCTTTTTATACCGTGGGTCGTGACTCTACGTTGAATCCAAAGGAAGCATTGTGTATTATTCCCTTTTGAATGAATGCCTAATTGTAAGAAATTTATGAAATGCGAAGAAGTAGGCTCTAGTCAAAGACAATAGAGCAGTCAGTGGCTTAATACTTGTGATTATTAACAACATTCTGATACTATATCAGTAATTTCATCCAATCATGACCGTTAATTAGGGGTAGATATTGCCCAGGTTTTCATTTGCTCTTACAACTACGACTGACATTTTTATTGCCCGTTGTAATGAAAGAATGATTTTCTCTATTTTTGTCTTAATCACTCGCACTGTAATCTTTTTCTTTAAAGACCTACCGGGCCCCCATAGATCTCATTGCTCTCTTATCCCTTGGTTGGCATCAACATGTCCATTTACGTTGGCACAAGGGTTTATACATAAATAGAATGGCTCTGCAAACAAAGCACCCTTTCGTTTACATCTACATGGTAACTCCTTTCTGCTAATCACCTGTAGTGCATTTGGCCCGGGGATATTTATACTAATCCTGAAATACTCCCAGCGAAAGTCTTTAATGATAGATTGAGCGAAATATCATTTTACCTAGAAATCAATGAATTTGGTATCATTTTAAAGAAAAATATATCACCCTTCCATTGACATAAAAAATTCCACCCCTTACCACATTACTTTCCGAGATATTTGCCAAAAAATACCATCCCATTCATATGGGGAATGGTACGTGTATGCACTCCAGAGATACCTTATATTAAAAATGAGGCATTCCTTACACTTAGATCTTCTCAAACAGTCAACAGTGTGTAGTTTGTGTTTTATCAACTATTTTTGAAGATTAATCATTATGTAACCACAGTAAATTCTTCGTGATCACAATAAACCTTCCGTTTTGAAGGAGTTCCAAACGTACCACATGAAAAAAATGAGTCAAGTTTAAGACTTATTTAGATATTTTCATTTGATTACTTACAATTTCTGTAACGTAAAACTATTTTATGGCGCCATTAATAATGCAATATTTCATTCGTGTGTCTCGCAGTTGGTGAAATCAAAACATATGTATCGAATATGGTCTCTACTATGAGTAGGGAACTATCTCGCTTGCTTTACCTTAAGCCCTTGTAGAATGCTCTCTCTTTGTCGTATCTAAGCGGAATCCAGCTCTCGAATCAACGTTTATAAATAGTTCAAGCAATTTTACTTTTCAACTGGTGGCATTGATATATTAATGCGTGAACACGTGCGAATTGCCAAAGCTTCTGGAAGGCATCGTCGAGGCTTCACTGTTGCAAAATCATTTTCCATTGGCTGCGAAGGAAGTTATGTCTTTTTTTTCATCTCACTAGACTTCGCGGAAGTCGCATTGGGAATATTTCCTCCCGTGTCGAGCATGTAAATTCCCGAGTACACCGTCGAGGGCTTTCGTCGCTTCATTTTTCACACGTCGTAGTCATCGGGCATAAATTAACCCCGAGCTCGGAGAGGATTTGCCCTCCCGTCCGCGATCCCGCGCCTCTAATAAACATCCTAGTTCACGCCCTTCCCTCTCGAGTCACTTGTCGACGTCACGGTCCTTTGACGCAGGATCTTCTTTGTCCCCCCTCTCTCTCCCCGGGACCTCCCCCGCTACCTCCCTCGTCCTAAATATCCAATCACTCACCTGCGCCTGCGGAGCCATCCATCCTTCCCTTCGATCCCGTCCCTCATGAATATCACACGGCGTCGCTCCCTTGTTCCCTGTGAGCTCTTTGGAATATTCATCGTCCGATCGCTTTTTTTTTTTACTCTCTTTTACCCGCGCAGAATTCACGGGAAGAGGAATACACTTCTTTCAGCACTAGGAAGTCTTTTTTTTCACGAGTAACGTGCTCGAGTGTTCTCGCGTACGTGTAAATGGATCCTTCGGAATTCTCGATTTCTCACGGTGTTTGTCACCCTTGATACGCGATTTTACTCGCTTTTTGGTTGCGTTGCTTCTCGCGCCCGGTATATTATCCTCGCATCTTCTATTCGTTAGACACGGGGATTGTGGCTGCTTCGTGATCTTGTTACCGTGTAAGCTCTGAAGTTGGCTTGTGGAAAATCTGTTGTGTCCGTAGCGTCTGCGTCAAAATCTCAGAGACACTACCTTTATTACTCATGGACAGGTTATTCGATTTTCACGTTATCCACAGCATCATTTGGAAACATTTTTTTCTTTATTGAGTGCAGATCTGTGAGAGAGATATGGGGACGATTCCTTTATCATCTGGCCCCAAGAAGTCCAAACGCACAAGAAATTCCTATGCTACTACCTGACGCCATGTGTAAATCTATAGTCTAAAAACTGCCAAGCAGCGTGTTCAACATATAGGACACTTAAAAAGCTACGTGACCCGTAGCTTTTGAATTACGTCTGCCGAATTTTAAGTTCTTACTTTTTATACTTGCTGGTTTGCTGATTAATTCATAAAACTGCTTTTTTCGGCAACTATAGATATGATTCACGCGAGACCAAAACTAATGCCTTCCTCTTTCAATTTCTATTGCGGATTGAATATTATTATTTAGGCGAAGTGGGCCCCTTATTATTCGTAAAATGTTATTTTTCTGATGAAGCGAGCGTGCTGAAGGCTGGACTCCTTGATCAGAAGGTACGCAGTGTCGTCGGCACCCCGGCATTAACAGCGCGTGGAGATCTGAAGCGCCTTTTCGTCATAGCTAACATCTAGCTACTTTTGACTACCTTTTTTCCGACCCTAAGCTAGGAATTCGATGGCGTTTCGAGGTATTCTGATTCACGGGGTAGCGATTGTCACCGTGAGGTGAAAAAGATTTCAACGCCGTGCTGCTTGAGAGCGAGATTAATCTTGTTCCAACTACTGCGCCAAACGGTTGGTACGCGCACCAGTGATGCTCACTATGTGCCTGAGTGGTGTACATTTGGGACTGCTGGAGAGCCGAGTAGTCTCGGTGACTGGGATGCAGGTGCCAGAAGCCTTCATAGCTCCCCTGTGGAATGGATGAGTTCTTAATTCTAAGAACCCTCGCCATGCGTTCCATATTAGGCGTCGGTCGCTCAGCATCGAACTCCTTCTTGGCGGCGCCTACCGTCACCTCAACTGCCAGAACCCGTGCAGCGAACGTAGAAAGGAGGTGGGAGATATTGTCTTCCTTTTCGCTAGATGTACTGGTGTTGACCTGGGGGCCTAACGGGAAGCTAGACCATGTTGTCTACCGCCGCAGGACTGACTCCGACGGACCAGAACCTTCACGCTTCTCCCAACCCGTCACGAAAGGCATCTCTTAATCGAAAGACTTGGGGTTCATCAAGCGTATTCCATCTCGGAAAGTGAATCTCTCCCCAAGGAAAGGAATCGCTTGATTGATGTTCTTCAGAGGAATGGTTTAAGTGTGTCCGTGATAATTTCACGGTGGGTAATAAATTTTTTGTAGTGATGATTTTTTATGTTTCTGTTTAATGTTGTCTTAGCCTGAATATTGTGTGTACTGTCATGACATGAAGCCGAAAATCTGGTAGCCCTCGTATGTTATCTTTCCCTGTATTTGTGAAATCTTTCATTTTCCCGTTGCACGAACACCTCGCTAAGGGCATTTTCGGTTGCAGATTCAGGTTTAAAATTTAAAGCAATTGCCTAGTTGCCAACTAATCTATCGGAAGTCACATTTCCGTACGTAGTTGACTGGAATGCGGCCAACCAGTGAACACGCTTAATGTCAGCCGGGGAAACGAATCACGTGACCGAAGAATCGAAGAGCGTGGCATTTGTTTACGTTTTATGATTGTGAATTTATCGTCAAATTTTCAGTACTCCCCTTGCCAAATCAGTATATTTTTAATCGAGTAATGGTTTTTAAAGTAGTGTTTATTATTGACTTTAAAAGTAGGCATATTTTTGATGCCACGATGACGCTGCTTTAATCCTTTTATTTACAGTACATAATAATTGAACTGGGGTTTAACTCGTCTTGTCTAATTAGAATCATATCAATATAATGTTTTATCAGCTCTCTCTCCAGTTACATTACATATACAGCACTGCAATTACATTTATAACGTTTCGCGTGACTTTAATCGGATTTATTTCTATGAAATTATTTTTATGATATTTTTGGCAGCTCCCGAGTTAGTTACGACTGTGATTTCTAACTGGCGGAAGAGGAAATCCTACTTTTCGCCCGAAGACGTCTCATAGTATTTATGCTCCCGTGGCGATCGGATCTCGTAGAAAAGGAAATACAAACAAGACGCTTTATCCGTTCGAGTTCAAGAAAGTGTGACATGCGCTTTGTGACGGCTGTCGTAACGGAGTGCGTCCTTCGCTTTTGTCTTTCGGAGAGTGGCCGATAGAGAGAGCGGCGGTGGTGGAGCAAAGGGGGAACGGGGGGAGACAGCTCCAGGAGGGACATCCAATGTACCCTCGCGTGTGACAGGTAGACTGGGGCGCCTGGGAAGTAAATAAAGAGCAAGAACAGAAAGGGAATGGCTAGGAATAAATGAAGGAGGGGAGGAAATAGGGCCAGGGGTGGTGAGGAGAGAGCAGGTGGGGGAAGAGGGTTGCGAAGACGAGGGGAGGAGGAGGAGGAGGAGGCAAAGGCAAGGACCGGGGGGAGGAAAAGATCTCGACTGCTAAAGGATTAAGTACTAAAGCTCTCCCAGCTTGGCGGAGAGAGCGGAGCTATCAGCGTGGAGTTCCACAAAGCTGAAAAACAAGGTATTCGCGAAGTGAGCTCCTGTTGGGGGGGGGGGAGGGGAGAAGGTGGTCCCGGCATCTTGTCGTGGTGGGGTGGGTGGGTGGGAGGAATAGAATTCAAAAGGCGAAATGGGTGGGTGAGGAAGGGGAGGGGAAGGCTGTGGCTCCGTATTCGTGCGTGCGAGAGACTCGTACAAAAGAACAGAGCACGCGGGTTGGATAAGAGAGAGAGAGAGAGAGAGAGAATGAGCGAGATGGAGAGAGAGAGAGTGAGAGAAGGAGGGAGATAGGCTGCCTAAAAGCCATTAAATGCGGGGGCTTTAAAAACAATAAAGGGAGGAAGGGTTTTTCTCTTCGGGAGGGGGTGGGTGGTGGTGGGGGGGGGGGTGAGGAGGGGCGCAAGTAAGGAGGAGCGGCGGGGGGGGGGGGGGATGGTGGGATTGGCAAGGAGCGCGGCGGAAGGGAGTGTTTGGGACAAAGGGACTTCATGGGAGAGAAGAAAGAAGGGTTGCCAAGGGATTGAAATTAAAAGAATGGAATGGAGAGTTGTGGGGTGGGGGAGGTTTTATGCGGGGGGGGGAAGAAGGGGTGCGGTGGCTGCTGGGAACTCCCTCTCTCTTTCTCTCTCTCTCTCTCTCTCTCTCTGGTGGAAAAAGGTATAGAAGCATTAAGTGGTGCGGAATAGCGAGGGGTGGTGGGTGTGGTGAGGCAGGGTTCGGTCGTTGGGGGGGGAGGGGTCCTGCTTGCCGTGGTGTGGTGACGACGGGACTGGAGCGAAGCGAGAGGAGAGGGGAAAAGGGTTAGGGGATAAAATGAACGGCGGGGGTAACGTTTGCCTTTCTCATTGGACGTCGAAGGGTTTTTGCGAAGGGCTGAGGAAAAGGCGCGGTGAGGGAGGGAGGGGGTCGAGGGAGCCGTAGATAAACCCCTGGGAGAGGACGGATGGATTCCGCGGCCTCGTGTGTGGGTGCAAATGGGACCAAGGGAACCTCCTCGCCCCGTCTGTGTTGGGCTGGATTGCGAGTGCCTCCTCCTCCTCCTCTCGGCCACTCCGATTGCTGCCGTTCTTGCGGTCTCCGAGCGTCCTGCTCGGTCTCTTCGCGTCGTCTGTGTCTGCGAGAATGGATGTGCCCCCCCTCGACGCCACCCCCGTCATTATTCTCGGTCACCTCGAGATCCTGGGAATTGTGTAACCCTTGTCTTTATTTCATGGTTCGCTCCACGTTTGCCTTCGATTTATTTAACGACTAGTTGGTTCAGTTTCGGTTAGTGGTTGTTTACGATGACTAATGACTTGGCACTGGTCTTTTCCGTTGGAGTAAATAATCCAGATGCGTAATTGCCACTCCCTTTCGGAAAACATTGTCGATTGTTGTGGCTGGGTCCATCATTGTTTCTTGCTTTTAAGGCATGGTCTAATTGTTGTGCGGTTCCTGGTTTGCTTTAGGCGGCGTTAAGGTAATTGAGACAATGGGTAGAACATCTTTAAATCATTTATTTGAGCCAAGCGAAAAGGGAATCATTTCCATTATGTTTCTTTACCATCACCTGAGCCTGAGCCTTTCGTTAAAACGGTTTAACTACCCTTGGCCCTGTGACCATATAAGTAATAATTTTTGTCAAGTAAGTATTCATGTCGTCTTACTTGGAGATCTTACTTGGAGACTTACAGTATCGCATCAAAATATACTTTATAGATGGGGAACAGCATCAATAGCGCAGTAGCTGATGTTGAGGACTCGCCTTGGAATCTCTATTAATACTTGTAGTACTAGAAGTACTATTAATGTGACAAATAAATAGCATTACAAGGTACTAAGACATGCAGGAGTATATCATGCCGGAGATTGCATGCAAGGTTAGTATCTACAATTCATGTTAAGATATTTAGCACTACTGAAAAAACCTATTTAACCTAGTCAGTATCCTAGAACTGATGTATCACAACTATTATGGTCCCTTCTTGTACGTGGAAAAAATGACATCTTAAATCTGTCGGTTCTGCAGTCTATTTCCTTAATCTTATTCCTGTGATCGTTCCTACCATGATAGTGTGGCTCTCGCAAAATATTTTGAACGTCTGGCAAAAAATAGTCTACATCAAACTCTCGTAAAAGATTTAACCTATATTTCTCCCTTCGATCGGATAGAGGTTCCTACCCTAATTCCCTCAACAATTTTGTAACACTACTATGTTTACTATAACAATTTTTAACAAATCTAGCTGCCCTCCTCTGTATTCGATCTATATCTGATACTAGTCCTACTTCGTAAGGATCCCATATACTAGCGGCGTACTCCAAGTGGGGTTACCCCTTCTTCTTCCCTCATATGTTTTCTTTAAAATGAGATCTAATTTATAGGACTCTGTGTATAAGTACGGCTCTGGAATCGTTAGCGTACATGTTAGTCGATCCCTCCATATCGTAGACGTTGATCACTGTCAAAGCTGATCGTTGAAATGTTCCTTCCGTTCCCGTGAGATGCGTCGAGTGCAAATGTGCCGTATGTGTGTGCGTGTGTTCGCTTCGATGGTCGCCATTTGCGTGACTTCGAGCCCTCGCCCACTCGAATCGGTTTGCCGTGTATTTTCTCTTTCGGCGATCTTTTAAGAACGATCCTCTTTACGCTCGCTAATGTCTCAATCGCATCGGAGCATCCTTCCACTGCGCGCGCTTTACGCTCCATTAATAACTTCGTTTCAGTGGCGTCTTTTTTCGGCGCCTCAGAGTCACTTACCCCAGCATTCGAATTATACTTTGGACACGTTTCTCCCTCGATTGATTGATTTCCGTGGAATTACTTTTCGGAGCGCCTCGTTCAAATCTCGCTCTAAAGAGAAGTCGCCCATCGACACACTCACTCTCCTCTCCGTTTTACTTCTTCTTTTTTTTCATTTTAACCAGAGCACCACACCCCCACCTTCTTTCCTCTTTTTCGCCGAGGGTACGCCTCCCGTAATTCTCTCTCACCGGTCCCCCACACTCCCCCACTTAACAGATCGGATTCGATCTGTTATTTTTTTACACCCTTTTTCTACCGCTCTCTCGTTCGGCACCCATCGATACCATTTCAAACGCCTCTCTCGCTTCTCTTGTTCTCTTCCAGTTCACGATGGCTCTCCTCTGAGCGTCGCTCTCTCTCTCTCTCTCTATCTCTCTCTCTCTCTCTCTCTCTCTCTCTCTCTCTCTCTCTCTCTCTCCCTCTCTCTCCCTCTCTCTCTCTCGTCATCCCTCTCCTTTGTTCTCCCAACGCTTCTTCCTCTCTCTCTCTGTCTCCCTCCCTCGTCTCCCGCTCGTCGCACTGAAATCTCTGGCTGCTCTCTTTCTCCCGCCTCGTCTTCGTTTCGCACCGCTCTCGTCGTCCGGAGTCGGTTCTCGTACAAATTGTAATGAATTATTTTGTCTTTACATTGCAACAGAACTGGATAAGGGACTTTCTCAGTGATCGAAAACAAAAAGTAGTTATTGATGGTTTTAGCTCTGATGTGGTTGAAGTCACATTTGGAGTCCCATAAGGAAGCGTGATTGGCCCTCTTTTATTCATTATTTATATTAATGATCTAAGTTCTCGAATTAGCAGTAAATTAAGATTATTTGCAGACGATACAGTAATCTACCGCGAAATAAACGAAGACGCGGACTTTGAAGTTCTGTCATCTGTCCTTAACAACGTTCATTCGGGGTGCCAGGAGTGGAGTTTAGAATTAAATATGAGTAAATGCACCACAGTTCAATTGCTGCAAAAGTCATCACAGAAAATCCATACCTAGAACGTGAGTGGAGTGAGCATAAACTCTTCAAATACAGTGAAATATCTTGGAATTACCTTAACTACAGATATATCGTGGGGAACACACAATACATATGCGGCACAGAATTAAAGAAACGAGGTTTTGTTAAGCGTATAATTGGAAGGTCCTCGGATGAAAAAGACAAAGAGAGATACTACTTCGCTCTGGTAAGGCCGCACCTCGAATACGCTGCGAGCATTTGGGACCCTGGTCATAAAGATTTAACCAAGAAAATTAACAAAATTCAAAGAAAAGCAGCACGCTTCGTTAAAAACTGCTACGAACGAACATATAGTGGTACACAACTGTTAGAGGGATCAAGGTGGGAGCCCCTAGAGACTGAGGCTGCACGCTAGGCTTAGGCTTCTTGAGATATTAAGAACGTGTGTTTCAGAGCGACAGGGAGAATATTATCATGACACCTCACCAAAGTTCTAGGACTGACAGATGCTATGAAATAAGGGAGATACTCTGCCGAACAGATAGGTACAAAAATTCGTTCTTTCTGCGCACAATAAGCGACCACAATAAAAACTGAGCTCCTCCCAATACACTCCCATAATACATGTCACCATGTCACCTCCAAAACGTTTACATTTTTACACGGCTGGTGACCTACCACCTCCTGCCACTAGCCCAAGCGGCGGCTCGCGGAGTATTATGTAGATTCAGATGAACATTATCGGCGCGTTATATGTTTTAAAAAAGGTATTTCGTGTGTGTTTCTTCACGGTCATGAAACGCGTAAGTTGAAAATTTCGGTGCCGCACGCTTTGAAGTGATTTTATAAAGTTTTGTTGAAATGAAAAAATTTCTATTCAGGTCACCAAATCGAGTGTCGCTACGTGCCAAGAGGAAAACATTTGGCGTCAGACCTATCGAGAGAGGTTGATAGCCGTGAGTAATTGTCATGTTCCAGTGTCATTAGTCGGAAAATTTGTATGGAGTCGTAATTCAATTATCAATCAATTCCTGGCCCAACGCTAATCATGGGTAAAGATACTGGTGTTCCGGGTTGTCCTCCTCTTTTTTCTGTTGTTCTGGGATGGAAACCGACATGTCTGTATGCTTCTTTATGTCAGTGAAGTGAATTGCTGATATTTGCCCGTCTTACGTTAGCCATGAGTTGGAGTCAGATACGCGGTGATTGGTTGTTTTCCTTTTCTGATTGAACACGCGTTTTTTTGGCGTTGGACGCCGAGTTACCGTCTTCCCTGTTGAGGTGGAATGTTACATATTTTCACGGCTGGTGACCTACCACCCCCTGCCACTCGCCCATGCGGCGGGTCGCGGGGTAGTATGTAGATGTAGATTCATTGACTTGAAGGATTCCCTAACGATTGGAGGAAAATATGAGTTTTCTTTGGTGATTAATGTTCCTTCTTCAAAATGAATGTTGTGAGTTGGTCCCATCCAGATATGCTCCACTATGATGGAGAGGTTGAGTATTTTATCCTCTGCTGCTCTTGTAATGGTATTTTTACTGCCCTCGATGTCTTCCCTGCGTAGACACTTCCTCTTCTACTTTTAAATTCATGGACTACGCGTACAATGTCATTTGGAATGCGGTTCCTCTTTAATCAAGTGTCAGTGGTCTTCGATACACCATAATACTTTGTGTCTGTGTTGTGTTTGGCGTGTGCTCTGGAAATCTTGTTCATAATTATCGATGGCATCGGTTACAGGGAGGCGGAATATGTCCCTTTTTATCTTACCTTGGAGAGTTGGTCCGTGTATTAAGGTCGTGTCCATTTTTCTTTCTTCCTTGCTTGCAGCTTTTTTGATCACGTTTCGGTGGCAGCCGTTGTCTTCCTTGTGTTTTTAGAAATTGTCATTTCTCATAATCAGGGGAACGTCCGGCAGAGATTATGAGGGCTCTTAAAATATACCCTTGTCAGATGAATAGAGTCCTGATTTGCCTAAATGTCTGCTGTTGGGGGTGGTGGTGCGAAGATTCTTGCAGAAAGCGGTCGGTGTGCGTCTTTTTTCTTAAAACTGAATGATATAATATTCCGTCGTTCTTCTTTTCAAACGTGGCGTTCAAAAATGGCACGAGTTTGTTTTTCTTTATCTCCATCATCTTCATGGATTCGTTGTGGTTATTTATGTTCTTCAGGAACTTGAGTAGTTTCCGTGGCACCTGTCAGTGCTTCTTCGTTGCGAAGGTATGGTCGATATACCATTAAAACAGCGTGGGTTGTTCCCTCGTGCCTATTCTTCAAATTTTTCCTGGCACATGTTGAGCGGTGAGTCGGAGCGCTTCCTTTTGTTTGTTCATGTAGCCTCCTCCGTTTTCGGAATAAGGCTGACTGACTGCAGTATTGGCGGAGTTATCGTCGCAGATTAAAAGGACGAACACGGAGAATGAGCCTACCCAAGATCGGCAATTTCTTCAAACTCATTACGTCGTGAAAGCCTTCATAAATATTTTTGGGAAATCCGAGTTTCTTGCTTGGTAGACTCCGTGCCTGTCTCCCTACGTCCCAGAGGCGTCTTCAGGTGTAAGTATCATCAGTAGATGAGACAAAAGAGGCGTTTACTTGCCATTGCGGTGGACAGTAAGAATATCTACCAACGTAACGAATACAAAAATAGAATATGCAATAATAGCTACGATGTTTCCCAGTGTCTCGTCATCGGGGTCTGGGAAGTCCATCAAGTAA
Organism: Ceriagrion tenellum; assembly: GCA_963169105.1. Taxonomy (NCBI): domain Eukaryota; kingdom Metazoa; phylum Arthropoda; class Insecta; order Odonata; family Coenagrionidae; genus Ceriagrion; species Ceriagrion tenellum. Next base: position 121,049,588 of record OY720643.1, read on the forward strand.
TTCCTGGTCTTAGAAGGGTATTCTGATAGGCTGACGTAGTGTGTTGTCCATCAGGCACACGATTGAGTTTACCGAAAGCAGAGTGAAACCTACAAATAGATTTAGGAGAACCTAGAGTAATATCACCCCGTTTTATGTGGAATCAGTGTGAAATCTATTCGGGATTTACCAATAATGGATACTTAGATACGCTTATCCATTATGCGAGACTGATGTGGGTAAAGCGGAATTTTTTTGCCCTGGGATATTCAGTCCCCATTAGCATTTTGACGTTTACTCGCAGTAATTGGCTCATTAAGTATCGGAGAAAATGGAAATGAAAATTAAACCTGAATGCAGCTGGAAATAGCTCTTTCGGGATATACATACATTTTGGGCCTGGTGGTCAAAACAATTTTTTGTCTTCAAGGAGCGTGGGGTCAGAAAATGTGTCTTTGGGGCTCAATATAATACAGGATATTTTTTGGCATTTTTGTCAACTGTCCTGGGGTTTCGCCAAGGACTTAAGGTTTCTCTATTTTGGACCAGTTTTCTAAAAAGTTCTGCTAAGTGGAAGATCGTGCTCTTTCTAAATCAATTGGCAACCCGGAAAGCACGTAATGGACGAGGCGTTCGATTCGATTCCCACGCGATTGGCGTTACCTGCGAGTGCTTCGACTGTAGCTGAAGGAACTACGAACCTGTCTCATACCCTTGCACGTGCGTAGTTGAGTTGAAATGCGCTTCAGCCCTTTGCAATCCTTTATCCTGTGAGGTTGATGGTCGAGGATCAGAAATATTGTCAACTTTTGCAGTGTCCATACCTACCTCGGAATATATTCTCTCTCAAAATTTCTTTATCCCCTTTGCCCTCTCACCTGCCGACTTCCTGTTGCATAGAATTCACCTAAACGCGACGTTCCTCAAGCTCTCTCGTTGCCATGCGTTTAACTAAAATTGCCATAGTAACGCAAATGGCGAAGTCACGTGCTGGGTTACTTGCCATCGGTCGTGGAGTCGCGAAACCTGAGAAGACTGTCAAAACTAGAGAAGGAGAACGTGGAGTGCAATTGACCTGGACACCTAGGACACTCCGCCGTCGCCGAAAATTCGATCGAAGGACTGGTAATTGATCTGGAGAACATAGAAGTCCTGGCGAAAGAAAGACTATTAAGAATCGGATTTTCGGAGTGGGCTCTTTATTTACTTCAACTGGGACTTAGGACGGGAGTGGAGTGAGGGGGCTGGGATCCCAGGGGGATTGTGGAACGAGAATCCCAATCACCCCACACTCACTCTCTCTCTCCCACCCACCCACCCCCTCTCCTCCCATTAAACGCTGACAATATAAAGGAGGTGCGCTGGGAAATTATCCCACCCTTAATGGAACATATTAAACAACCCATGACGCGGGAAATATCCCTAAATTATTATTTAAATTAATGACTAGTTGCGAAAGTCTTTATTTATCCATTTTTTATGAACTTCTGTAAATCAGAGCGTAGGATTCAGCTGCGTCTTGCTGTATGGACTTTGATGTTACGGGAGTGGTCTGTGGGTCAGCATTGGAGCGATGAGTCCGAGTCGACCGAGTATGCTGTGGTTGGTACCCCATACAACCAGTCTATTCTTAACGGAAGGAGTATAACTAACAGAAAATACAAATTTATATTTTTTGTGAAAATACAATTGTAACTACGAGGTGCATGAAACACCGCGCAAGCCTTCGTCATTATTTCAATTGTAGCTATTCTCTTGTTGCTGAAAAATGTTATTTAAATCATTAATTAACGTTTATGTTGATTGATGGACATGCAAGTAAAGAATTTTATTTACTGATCCCAATAATAAGTGAGTGAAAAATTAGATGAGGAATTGGCTCGATTCTTTTCAAATTTTACGGGCGCGCCTTCTGGTCGAAGTGTAGACCCCTCCTGTAACGGGGGTGGAACTGCTGCTGAAACGCCTCACCAAGTGGCAGTACCGAAGCGAAGAGGAGCTAGGTATGTAAAACGATGCTACGATAAGTTTACTAGTGTGTCTGGATTGTTAGAAGAATTGGAATGGGAATCGCTATCACAGCGTAGATTTAATTATAGGCTTAACCTCTTAACTAAATTTCATGAAAAACATTTCTCTGACGACGTAAAAAACGTACTATGAACCCCCTCGTACTACGGTAGATTAGATTGCGCCAATAAAATTAGAGAGATAGATTGTAGAACCGATAGGTATAAAATGTCATTTTTTCCGCATACCATTCGGGACCATAACAGCTGTGATCGTCGTCATGAATAGTTCGAGTATTGACAATAGGCAGGCAGTAAATCTTTCTCATTATATTCTCTACTCTCTTATTTATGCATGATGTAAATATTGATGTTATTATTTATGCATGATATTTTGAATCTGTAGTAGTAGTCTTTGTATCCCTTGCATGTTGGAACGATTGACGATAGAATGTTTCTTGGTTAGTTGATTTTTAATTGGGGCGTTACATGTGTGGTACGCAGGTTTCAATGTAATTTCGGTGTTCTGCCATATAATTCATGCATGCCTGGTGTGGAAGCACCCCCTGCCACACACCCTTTGTGTGGCTTGCAGTGTATGACGTAGATGTAGATATACCGGGCGATAGAACCTGGTGGAACTACCGTGAAAATCTTTTATTAGTCTCTCACTAGTGCCTTCGTGGACGCGCGCTGAAGATTTGCGAAAGCCTGACGTGCGATATTCGTATCTCTCCTGTTTCCGCAACGCTTTAGTGAAAACTTTTTTGTCTTCCCCTTTCGCGCCAGTCGAACTGTTACCTCTTGACGAGTGACGACGGGATCGTCTTAAGCGTCGTCTCCAATCCGCTTCGCCTTCATTCGGTAAACAAAAAGTCAACCACCCTTCCTCTTTTTGTACTTCTGATTCCCCACCCCTACCCCAATCCTTGCTCCTCATACATACCGTCACCTCTTTCAGGCGGTTTAATAGAGGGGGGTGAAGATGGGGAAGGGAGAGGCGGAGAAACCAGCACACTCTACTTAATCTCCCTCTTCTCCTCCTATCCTTGTTGGATCCTCGGGGCGACGCGCGGTCGCCAAATCCCCCTGATTCTCCTGCCACACTCCTCCCCCCACTTCCCCACTCCCCCAATCTCCCTTCCTCCTCTCCCTCCGATCCATTTGGCCTTTCCAAATCCCCTCTCCTACCGGCCCTTGGGGGTCACAATGCGTCGCTAATGACCTCGCCGTCGAAGCGAGACTCCTATGCCGCCGTAAATCGGCTCGCGTTTGTCTCATCTCCTCCTCCTCCCCTTGTGGATAATTTTTGGCCGTAAGCCCCGAGGTTTCGAAACGGGAGGGCAGTCATCATCTGCGACTGCACCCGTTTTTTTCCGAAAGTGTGGGTCGTGCGCGCGACTTTCACATCCCTGCGATTTTTCGTCCTGGCTTTCATAATTATGTGTCTCGCCGGTCGCGAGTTGTAATAGGATCCTTAGAAATTGGATTATTATGCATCACGTGATTATAAGGTGATTTGAAAATGCGTTGCAAATTAGAAGTACTCACTGAATGCCTAATGACGTTTATTACAAGGAGTTATGGATCTGTTCGTCGTCACCGGGTAAGTTGGTCGTGGCCTCTGCTCAGAATCATTTGTTATGAAATTTGGATGCTGCGCAGTCAAGCGATGACCCTTAGAATGTAATATAAGATTTCATGTTCCCACATCTACAAATACTTGTAAAAGCACAGTTACTTATGTAAAATCTCTTTTTATACCGGAATGCGTGCGATCATACTTCATCTAATTTCGTATGGGATTCTCGTGAACATACATTGGATTGTGGATTCCCCAGAATGTGGTGGGTGTGTTGTGTTGAGCAGGAGGAGTGAAGAAAAAACTAATGGTTTCGTAAACTGGTCGTGTGAAATAGTTGCTCGAAGGGGCTCAAGTTTTCTTCCTCCTCGTTGTGATTGGTGTTTTGCTATTTTCGGCCATCACATGATGTTTGTTTTGTGCGATGAAATATGTACTGAGGATTAGAGTTTCATTTCTCAGTTGTCACTCGTTCCAATAAAGACAGTCGGTGCTTGCCCGAATACTTAAATACAATTTTGGCGCGATTGAATCGCTGTCATATTTCATTCTAGAACTGTGAGAATGCTTCGAAATCGATTCCAATCGACTCGAATCAGGCTTAATTCGAGTCGATTTGCCTGCGAATCGGGATGCTTCGAAACCGAATGATTCGAAATATTCGAATCTGATAGATTCGTCTTCGAATCGTTGCATGCATTCAAACTTTGCGCTCATTCCAAAAATGGTGCGCCGTCTGTTTAGACGATGTTTTCCTCACGCGAAACGAAAATTTAAACGATGACATGTTATTCTGTGCTATTCTTTGTGCCATTATAGATACATAAGCTAATGTAAGGCCCTGAAATATTGTGAAAATCTTTATTACTTTAAGTGCGCATAAGCTTTTGCCTTTTATTTAGATTCGAATTCGATTCGCAAGCGAATTTATTAGGGTGATTCGATTCGCTACCAAAATTAAAAAATAAGTTCGTTTCGATTCGAAATGAAAATCCCTGATTCGCACAGCACTATTCAATTCACTTTTCTGAAGTTGATGCGTTAAGTGGTTTGCTTAGCGTGCATTTTGTAAAATATTTTATCTTCGCTCATTTATCCGCCACAGACTATTACAAGGTGCTTATTTTGCGACGCCTACAACTTGGTAAAACGTCTAAGCCTGAAATGGCGCTGCACAGCTGAGGCACTCCCTCTTCAATATATTTAAACTTATAACCCCAGGTAGAGTTAAGGTGGTTAAGGATCTTCGGAATTAATATTAATCGAAGGGTGCCAGGAGCAAAGGGTGTACGCCACCGAAGAACAAGGTCTTCACCACAGCTTCCTTAAAATTTCCAACTCAGATCTAATAGGCATGCCAATGCTTTGTTAGAAAGCCTTTGTAGGACGCAGAAAGTAAAATTACACTCAGAATCGAAGTCCTCCAGTTCGCTACCCGGCAGGTGGTACAGACGTAAAAATTGAAATATCTCTTCCTATCTCTTCTTGTCTCAAGACGGAACACTTCACAGAAAATAATGTTATTGCGCGTGCCGTTGCTATAAGTGATACGTACAACTTCTCGTAGACGAGGCGAGGCAGGAAGGGCGCCTTAAAATATACACTTTGCTGCACTGCTCATCCCCTGGATTGGTCTAACCGTGGCTTAATGCTACGAGAACCCGCGTGACATGCCGGATGGAAACCTCCCCGAAAATGCCACACCAAAACTTAAAATATCTCCCTTGTCGCCATGTCGTTGTAAAGTACACCACTATTGAGGATGCATTAACTGACCGAGAGGCTCGCAGAGAGGCCGACGAGAAGAAAAACCCACGAAAAGGAGTCACTCGTAGACTAAATCGCGCATAAAACGTAATCTCCAAAATAATCTCCGATATTCTGCCGAAGGGAAAAGATTCGCGAAAGTTGATCCTGGCATGGAAGGGAGACGGACACGCGACCGAGCTTACCTCGAAAACTCAAGAGAGAATGGTGAGGAGAGTGGGGGAAAGGAATGTAGGGGAGGGTACTTGTGACGTCTCTACGACGCCCGCTGACGTCCACTGACGTCCACTGACACATCACTCGCTGCAAGATATCTAAAAAAAACATAATAATTTCCGAAAAACAATTACCGAATGGTATTAAAATAATTCATTCTCACTACTTCATCAATTTTCAATGTATGTCAATAAAGGATGTTTATACTGTGTTCACAGAACACCCGTTTATCCGAACAAATTACTTAATCCATGAAATCTATTACTGTTGGTTTCATGCTACTATGGAAACTCTGTTAAACGCTAAATACGTTTTATTTATTTAGTTGAGAATGTAGAAGGATGGTCGATTAGATACTTACTTAACGTAATGGAATTGAAATGTTCCTCGCGTTCGATGCTTCTCCTTCAAGTGCAAAAATGGTCTTAAGCATGTATACGATATTTTAAAACCATAAAGCTAGAATGTGAGTATTATTTTTCTCCATGTATTTTACGGATGTATTAACTTCTTGACAATCATTGCTTTCTATGCGACATGGTATAGGCAGCTTAGTTTTCTTTTGCTCTGAAACTAAAGTTTTTAGAGTTTGATTCAGATGGCGTTTTCTGTCTGGTTTCTAGTTTACCCTGAGGACACCCTCTGTGTTTGGCTTCATTTACTCCCTCGAAAATATGATGGACGACGATTCCTTCCGATTATGACGCCATTCTTTTGCCCCACTGTAGTGTAGTGTGGGGTCTTCTCAGTTTTCTTTATGCATTCAAGTTATCGGATTTATTCCAGTCCTCCAAAAAATAACTTCCTTTCTTAATAATGTTCGAAGTGATTCTGGTCGAATTCCATTGTAGTCTTTGGCCCCTCCCTCTGCGCGGTAACTTCTCGGAGGCCTCTTGGACCTTTGTTCCCTTTTTTTGTCCTTATTTACTTTTGCTTAATTCAAGCGATTGTTGTCGATTCCCATCACTTAGATCCTGTTTTTTCTTCCTTTGTTCGTCTCCTTCCTAAAATTCTTTTCTTTCCTACCAAAGTTCTTTTCTCCCTACCCAACATTCTTTTTCTTTCCTTTGTGTTTCGACGTTAATGCCTTTATGGATATTCTTAGTTACATTTCAGTTTGTTCCGCTGTTAGTGAGATTAAGGTCGTCTCATGTATCGTATGAAAGGAGACGTTGATTAGGTCTGGTTTAATGCTTTGATCTGGAAATTAAATTCTTCTATAACGGAGATCTACTGCATCTTTTCGCAAGGTACGATAGTTGATGCCTCGAAAATACCGTTATGTTTCCCCGCGCTGTGTATTCTGATTATGTATCAGTATCAGTGTAAATTTTAATGATAAGGATTAATGTCGTTACTCTGCTTGCCAAATATTGAGTCTTCTCTTCTTCTTGAGAAATATGTCGATGTTTGGGCTCATCCAGTCGGCGCAAGAGCTTCAAGTTTGTTGTGCTACATTTAGTGCAATGTTAATCATTCGTATGTGGACGTAGGAAAAATAACTTATTAATACCAATGCCAATGTTGGTTTGTGATTAATACGCCAATCGAGTTTATTAATATTGCATGCTGATGTTCTTATCATCCATGATTGCCTTTTAGATATAAAGGTTAAATGTGATAAAAATACATTATTTTCTATGAGTGGTAGTCTTAATTGACGCATTGTCATAACCTTTGTGCTGATGATTGATGTCAATTCTGCTCCCATTATTATTTTTCCAATTCTTTAATAATTTTCTTGATGAATGCAAGCAGTTTCACAATTTTTAACAACATATTTATATCAACCTGTAATATGTAGGTTTTTAATGGCCTTTTAAAATGTGGCAAAACACCTTGAATGCTCACTGCCCTCCGCTGCTTCATTCTTCGGCTCGATTGCACCCCTCGCTGCTCCACCCCCCTTTTCTCATCTATATTCAATTCTTTACCCTGCTCTCATGCTTCCCTCCCCTGCAATTCCCTTGCCCTTTGAGTTCGTCTTTTTATCATCTCTTTAACCTTAATGGCCATATTTTAGGCTTGCTAAAAATATTAGCTATGTCCCGCCGAGTGTAAGTTCTATCATAGATATCTGTCACGGGATTGCCAACCAGTGTTCTGCTTCCGCTTACTTATCAAACTCTCATTTACCGTAAAGGCGTAAATGATTTCTATATGTATAATCTACATCGTGACTGAATTATGAGAGACAATTTTGTGATGAATGGGGTTTGATATGTTGTCTTTGCGATGATGTCCATCGTCGGCGAGTAAATCTATTGTGGACATTACGAAGTTGCTTTCAAGACGCTGCTCATCATGAATTTCCCCTGAAGTTAAGCTTGAGAATATCGAGCTCAAGTTGTATCGTTCTTATTCGCCAAAGAGGTAAAGAAAGTTCGTCTTCAAACCACGCAATCGTGCTTTTTTTACGCCACATCCATTACTTGCTTAGCTTTCTCCTGTTTTGCCACCACGTGACTTATATGATGGATACTATCCTATTCTGCATTTTGAAGAAACTTCTGAGAGATTTCACTGGCTACGATGTATTTTCCCTCTCTTCAGTGATGTGTAGTTATATGGCAGGCATGGCGTTGCGTTTGCCTGATACCTTGGTGAAATAGTGTCGTAAATAGTGGCGCACAGGAATGTACGGGTATTTTGTGGTACTCATCGTCAGTATAGCCTCAGTTTATAAGATATCTTAATATTTTGATCAATCAATCAATGAGCTCTAGTGATTAATGTGGTTGATAGAGAAAAGTGTGTCTGTATTGGTCGAGGTTGATGAATTAAACTAATCTTTGTGCAGGATTCATGGATGATAACATGGAGTCTGATGGCATACACTTCCTTGGAAAATCGCTGGAGAGTGAGCAGTAGGTGAGTGAGAGTATAATGATGATAGCCGTTTTGATAATCATCGCTGATATTCTGCATACTTACAAAATACTTACACCTCCAAGACTAAGAAACCCGGAGCGAATAAGGCAGTCTTAACCGGATGAATCAAGTGTATCTTGGGTAATTAAATGGATTTAGTTGAATCGTTCCGATGCGATGTCATGGACATTGTCTGTCGTTATTGTGAAACGTGCTTTCTTTCAAAGTGAAGGATTAAGTTCCTCTCTGGACTTGAACGCGAATCGAAACTTTCATCGCCGTGGAGAAATTCGAACAAAGGGTGTGTGAGTGTGTGTTGAAATGCATTTCGTTTCCCCGGCCTGACAACGCAGCGGTTCCGAAGCCAGCATCTCTCCTCTCTCCATTCAATCAGTCCTTTCAATCATTCCTCCGTCGAAGCCTTTTTGTAATCTATTTCCCCTTCCTCCCCACCCACCCATACGTTGTCCTCGGAGTCTTTTGTCTCTCTCTCTCTCTCTCTCTCTCTGTATATTCCATCTCGTTCCCTCTCTCTCTCTCTCCTGCCTTCCCTCCCGTTCTCTTTCATCCGTGTTCTCATTTCGTTAATTTAGTCGATTCACATTTCGGGAGCTGGTTGAATTTTTTCCCCTCCATTGAATGGCTTCCTCGCAAGAGTTTAGTAGTGGCGATCGCCGTTCCTATTTATTCGGTTGATATTATTTTCTTGTCCTGTTTTGGGAATCGTCTGAATTTGTTTTTTTTTGTCATTCCGCATGAGATGAAAAATCAACGCCCGAGAGAATCTTTTCATCGAGCGACGGTCGCTTGATTGTCTTTCTGTGTGCTATTGAGTTCTTTCTTCGGAAGCAATGGCTTTTCAAATGATCTTAATGAAGCGAGTAATTTGACATTTTTAGTGATTGTGGTTGCACGTGACGTTTGTTACTTCTAACCAACACTGTTATCAGCTTGAATTGCTTCCCGTCGCCTTTCGTGTTCTATTCCATATCGTTTGGTTTGCTTCAGGCATCTTTTGAATCGTGCGTATGTATATACGTAGCAAACCTTCCCGTCTGAACAAAATTGGCTTTTTAGCAAAAGTTTCCCAGTTGTAACTGAGAACCGAAACGGTTGCTCTCGGTGTTCCTTTCGTTTAGTTATGGGGTAATGGATGTAGTTCTACAACTTATCGATTTTATTTTTGCCTGCTTACTGTTCCCTGTCGTTGTTTCTGTTTTGAAACTATGTATTTCCACCAAAATGTGTGACTATTGGGGTGATTGTCATGATTGGTCGATTCATTGACGTAGGACAGGTGTGACAGCTTCCTTTTATTTCGTCATGATTTATCTGCGAAACTTCCCCATCGTTAATCAACCCCATGCCGGGAATGCTGTATGAGGCGTAAGGCGAGGTAATTCTCATCTAGCTGGGTGTCCAGCACTCTGGAAAACCGGGAAGACCGGGAAATCACAGGGAATTTTATTTTCACTGGAAATATCAGGGAAATCTCAGGGAAATATCGAATCGACTGTGGAATTTTCTGTGGTGTCAATATATAATACAGCAACGGAAGCCATGTGCCTTTTTCGGCAAGTTGCTACGTCAAATTTCCCTTGCGTTGTCTCGCATTTTGCATTCCAGTAATCACCGAAAGTAGGTACAATGTTTTCTATGCAGGTATAATGTGTTCTTATTGGTCATAGTCTATTAATCAGTGGCGAAAATAACGTGCCTTTATCGGCAAGTTGCGAAATCAAATTTCCCTTGCGTTGCCGCATTTAGCAAAATAAGGAAAAGAGTCAATTCCTTCAATTTTTTTAAGTTGTTGATCATTTTATATCAATGCTATTCATAGCAAAGTCTGGCTGTAAATATAACCTCGTTCCTCATCACCAGCATGACAATGTTTAAATATAAGAAGGTGATGTGATTTTCTCTCAAACTATTTTGAAGTTTTGTGTTTATTTTCCTCCAAATATGCAAGTTTAAAAATAATCCTTACGTTTAAGCATCCAAAAATTATGTCGAACATTCTCTTATAATTAACGAGAAAACATCAATATTTCTTCTGGAAAAACAAAAATCATGTCTGGAAAACCTGGAATTCTCAGGGAATTATCAAAATTCCAGCTGCTGGACACCCTGTCTAGCGGCGAAAGTTATACAGAATTGTTGAGAAATCGGTTTGGCTTATAGGTGATGCTACATAAATTTATTTCAAATGTAAGAATCGATTTGCGGTGATTGGCTCGCAATCCAATGCTTGCGTACAATTTCAGAGTTTGAAAACGCCTCCACGTAAGAGAGATTCATACAAGAACGAGTAGTTTCTGTCCTCTTAGACTTCGAAATCCTCACATGAACCCAATTCCTTATGGCAATCGTCAATCAATTCGTAATGCCAGGGTTAAAACTAAACCTTGTTTTTCTATGATTTCTATTTGAATGGCCGTATTTGCACTGGTTTTGAATCAAAAACCGATGAAAATGTAACCTGCTACTTCATGAACGCGATTTTACGAATTCCAGTCTTGTGTAAGGTGTTTCTTTGGGATAAAATGAAATGCAAATCTTTCTCCCCATTCCGCCTATCTTCTCCCTATGTCGGTAAATCGATGAAATCATTAATGTCGATGAGAATTAAGGATGGGAATTATCTGTGTTGTGTTTCCCGTTAGCTCGTCCCGTGTACCCGCCCAAATCATTATCTATTGTGTATTTCAGCATATTTTTCAGAAATGTTCAGGAGCATTTTAGGGTATAAATATGTCAAAACCTGAAAAACGAAATTTATCAATATCAATACACATTGGGCCTCTTAATGTTGGTGAACTCATTGTTGTTTTTTCCGCCCGAGTGCCGTCCCATCACACTCTCCCGCCCTGTCTGGACCTGAAGCTGTCCTCATCCCTCTCGTGCTGCTTCTCTCCCGTGGAGGTCGATGGGGAGGGAGCCATGCTATGGTGGCCGTTGCTGGAAGCTGCAGCGTTGGTCCGCTATCTTTGTTCCCCCGATTCACATCCGTGCTTACGGGCGACCGTGCTAATTTTGAAACTGTACTGTGTTTTTCTATCACTAACTCACTTGAAACTTTAGCATACATACTAGCAAAGGTACTAGCAAAGCTACCCGTTGAAATTCAACGGGGGATGAAAGATAGACAGGGCATATAGGTTGTAGGTTCGAGTCGCTCATGAGGTGTAAATATTTTTTTAGGCAAATCGACTATAATTTTAGTTTTATTTTTTTAAAAAAGCTAATGAAAATCGCATTACATTATGTTTACCGATTTTCGACATTCTTTTGCAGTAACATATGGAAACTAAACTACAGGTCATTTGCATTCCAGAGACTTTCCGCATTAATATAACATCGTGGCATTCTCCTGTTTTACATGGGTCCAACTTAAATTAGTCCACTTATAATGAATTTTGCCAATTTTAGGCAAAAATATCCCTGAAAATATCGTAATCAGCAACATTTCAGTGTGCGGCCTAGATTTCCACTGTAATACATATCTCTAGATATAAAATCCAGCCGCCATTGTAAAGGTTCCATTTCCCTTCTAAAGCTAATGCTAATTCCATGGTTACCAAGGAAATGTCCTATTTTTGACAGAAGTAAAATTCATGATTTTGACATTAAAAACATGCTTTCTAGGGAAATTTTATTCGTATAAGAAAATTGAATGAGTAAATAAGAAACTGCAATCTTTTATCCATCTGATGGCGAAAACTATAGCCTTCTATCTTTAGTAGAACTAATTAAAGTATGCAAAAAGAGAAACCTCTGCACTTGAACCAAAATGCTTAGAATATAGTTTTTCAAACACATAAGACACCAGACGGTCCAAAACGCTGCCATTGGGGCCCAGGGGCCTTCCTTATAGTCCCAATTTCCTTAAAAAGCTTTACTGATCCCATGTGTGAAAATTTCACTAAAATCGGTTCACTCTTTCCATACTTATGAGGCTTTTAAGCAAGCATTCCTTTGGAACCTTAGGCCCTCTGGGGCCCCAGCGTGACTTACGACCCCATGATTGCTGTAGGTTCAGTATAGATATATTTCTTGTTACTAATACAGGCAAGAATTATCTTCCAGGGCCAATTTTTGGCAATAAAAGGGCCTTGAGCTAGAGGGCCTTGTTCTATAGCCTTTGCGTGAACCAGATATATCAAATATCTTCCAGCCAAATTTTGATTCAAACGATTCTGTGGTTTATGAGTGATTGAGTAACAGACAGACACCACTAGGTTTTTATACATTAGTAAGATAAGATATTATATATGTGTATACTTTTATTTATTTAAATTAATGATTATTCGGACCTTAGAGGAGGAGCTTATTATTGTTTAGTAGAATCAATTGCTCTTAGTTACTTATGTATGTTTCAAGAGTTATTCACCTTGATGTTTCAACAGATGGTCGATGTTTTTGCCTTATATATCCGCTAATGTTTCCACTCCTCCGTGTTATCAGAAAGGCGAGCGAGGGAAGAATGAATGGGACGCAACGTGGCGGAATTATCGGCTGTCAGACTACAGTTTGGTGCCCTCTCTCCATGTATATATGTACCTCGATAGGTACCCTCTCTTCTCCTTCGTCCCAATCCCATTCATCTTCTTTACTGCTCCCTCTCAATCACTCATTCCTCCCCCCCCTCCACCTCCCACACCCCTCACACCCTCCTCTATCTCTCCTCCTTGCTCACTTCAAACGCTTGGAGTCCTCGCCGAGTGAGCTGTGAGGCCATCTTGGGAAGTGCTCGGTGCCCGAAAACCTGGGTCTTCAGCCAACCCTTCGAGGGATCGATCAGTGGAAAATTGAAATCCGAGAGTCGAGGCCAGCTTAATTTTAATCTGGGGGATTTAAACAATTAATTGTCGTGCATTAATCTCTCCCAAGGATTCGAATTTGGGTGTAAACTGCGGCATTATCTTGAAAATAAACTATGGAGGCATTTTTTGGAACATTTTTTTAAATGCATCAAGTACTGGTCGTGTGTGCATTATATTTCGCTGCTTATTTGATTATTTTAAGCTTTCATACGCAATTCCCTCCGCCCATAGCGAAATTAGAATTATTAATTTGTCGGTGTACTGGTAGTTTGCACCCAAGGTTTGTATTAATTATCCAACTCTTATATATCTTAATGTGTTTGGTTCTTTCTAACGAAAGGAATCGCGTTAGAAGACATCCTGTAACCGCTATCAGTGCTAGCGGTTACCATTTGTGAGTGCTATCACAGCCATTCGTAGATCATAAAATCACTAAGTTCTAACAAAATACTTCTATCTAACTCTATCTATATAATATATCGATATTGATCAAATAATTGAGAGGCTTGCTGCTTGTCACAGTATTAGTATCAGTATGTTATTACTTAGAGTTAATCACAAGCGAGAAAAGTTTACCCTCTTTTATGTGAGATCGCGTTAGGCAGCTTAGTAAGGAAGTCATTAGCGAAAATAGAATACTTAATATGTTTCATGTGTTCACATTTGATTTTCTGACGAGATTTACGTGGAGGAATTGCGTCATTTGTAATAAAAGGTCTCTCTGGAGTGCATACACGTACCATTTCCCATGTAGAAGGGCTGCTATTTTTTGGCAAATATCTCGGAAAGTAATGTGGTAAGGGGTTGATTTTTTTATGTCAATGGATGGGTGAGATGTTTTTCTTTTAAATGAGACCAGATTCATTGATTTCTGAGTAAAATGATGTTTCGCTCGGACTACCTTAAGATCCAAAAAACACTCCCGGACACTCGGGACACCGTAAGAAGAGAACGCGCGTGGACAGTCATTCACTGCTTGTATTTCACACCATTCAAACTCTCCTCAATCAACATCAGTAGAGCCACATTAATTTCCTCTTTTCGGGACGAACTTCTTGAATATCAACGGCTATGGCCCGCACGAGGTGATGAGGAGTGGTTGTGGGAGGATGGATGTACGTACTATCGGAGAGGCAAATGAGGAGTGGGTGGCGCGTGCATACACGTACCATTTCCCATGTAGAAGGGCTGCTATTTTTTGGAAAATATCTCGGAAAGTAATGTGGTAAGGGGTTGGTTTTTTTATGTCAATAGAAGGTTGAGATTTTTTTCGTTAATGTAAAATTTCGTTTCGTTAATTTTAAATGTGACCAAATTCATTGATTTCCAGGTAAAATGATATTCCGCTCAAACTACCTTAAGACGTCGCACTCATCACCCAGTGGTGGAATGTGTTTCTCCCTTCACTAAAGGCCCTGCTAAGTTGACCACCCTTCCCACCTCCAAACCTTTCTCCTGTCTCACTCCCGTCGTCCACGTCAGTTTCATGATGGCGTCTGTTGCGATATACTTGATCACTATATCAGGAGAGATAGTGAAAGTATCAACTCATTTTTCGATTTAAAAATATGCCGTTCACAACGTTCGTTCGGAACTGTTAGAGCGCACCTGAATGGAAGTGGATTGTAGACTACTATTAGGCATAAAGTATGTTACCAATGGGGCTCACTCAAAAGTACTTGCACCACTGATTTTTTTGAAATATCTTAGAAGTGTTTTTCTACCCATGTCCGTCAAAAAAAAGGTCATTATTGCTCTTGAGAACACCTCGAAATCTGGGCGTTCCTCTAGGGACTGCCAGTATTTTGCTGGAACCTTATTATTTAGTCCTGCACTGCCATTCCTCTCTTACCCACCCTGTCGTATCTGTCACCTTTTTTTGGGGATGGTAATGTGTACGGGCGGTCCCTCATATTTTCCTTTCTGCTAGCCAGTGTTTTTTATCGTGTTTATTCCCATTTAGTGGCTGATGTGGACTATAATCCTTTTATTACATTTGTTCTTTTCATATTGGTGGAGAAAAATCATTTCCCTTAAGCAATCTTCGGCCACCGCTGTATGTAACTATATCCTGCCGATGAAAAGAAGCGAAGCTGGTATGGTGGAGAAAGGTTGACAAAGGGTGGACATATTTGTTGCATGAGGATCCTTGGTGGCCTAATTGAAAGAGCGTATTTTTTATTAAATAATATTATAATAATATTACTTATTACTCAACACAATTAGACAAATATTCTCTTTACAACATATAATATTAGGTAGCCTAAAAGGAGGACCTGTATTAAGACTACCATCATTTGGTCAATAGTTATGCGTTAGTCTTTTACATAATTGAACATGGAAATAGATACACAATATTAAATGAGGTTATCATTACTTTAAGCGGAATTAGCAAGTTTATCACATACAATCATAACAAGGTATCCTCTATTCTTTCTTGAGTAAATAACCAAGATTGTATATTTCTCAATACCGTATTAACAGATTTGGATTTAACAGATGAAGTAGGCAATAGATTGTACACTTTAGGTCGGACCGATTTACAAGAGAAAGGAAAAGAATAATTAGCTGTGGTTTGGAGAGTGTGGAAAAAATAGAATAACATGGTGCAGCTGAAGTATAGCAAACCGAAGTTGTTTGCGAATAAGAATGAATTGGGTTTGTGTTCAAAATTTGTTGCATTAAGTTTCAGGATGTACTGTGAAACGCGATCTAAATGGAGGAACATTTATGTACTGGCACTTGGTTGATAATAATGATGCGGAATTGGAAAATAAGATGGAAGTCCGCTGAACGCCGTGGTGACGGCCGAAATGAGATCGAGTTTGAAATATAATGAATACCTCATTTTAACCAGCGCTTATGGTTATTCTTTGCCGCGGCAAGAAAACATGCAAACTTCATTGACAAACGTCTCTGTAGTAGTTATGTTTGTCGATTATTAATATAAAATGAGTGTTATTGGATTGAAGGTGGATGATTACGTTGCACCCTCCACGGGATATAATCTTAGAATCATCGTTGGTCCTTCAATCCTAAGATTGGTTTACTGTAGCCGTCCACCCTTCTCTATCTAATGCTAGTTCTCTTACTTCTTGCTAGCTCTTCATATGTATTTTCCTGTTTATTTGGTCCATGAACTTATTCCCTGGTCTTTCTCTTGGGACTCTTCTCTCTATTTTTCTCAGGGTGTGTTCAATCCGTCTTGTTCTTCTTTTCTGTATGATGTTTCCATATGGTAATGTCCTCTTCTACTCTTCTACACACCTGATTATTTCATATTTAGTACGTCCATTTTATCTTCAGCATCCTCCAGCACCAGGTTTCCAAGGCTTATAGTCCGTTTTGGTCTGCTTTTCCCATGGTCCATGTTTCCGATCAATATAGCGCCACGCTCCGCGCAAATGTTTTCACATACTGTTTCCTTGTTTGTTGTCGTGTCTTCTTTGAGCACAGCAGTTGCCTTTTTTTATCGTGAACGTCTTCTTAGTTTGGGCCGTTCTTCGCTTGATGTCCGTTGTACTTCTGTCGCTTGTAATTGAGATAGGTGAAGGGTGTCCTTTCGCTCAAATATCAATAAGATAGGTGAGAGAATCCTTATGAATTAATTTCTCTCCTCTCAGTGTGGCTTCTGCATTCAGCTTTTTCCTTCCGCATGATCGGATTTTAGTCTTCGTTTTTTTTTCATGTTGTATTCTGGGAGAACTTGGGCCATTGCGTTTATTGACCTTAGAAGATTAGTATCATAGAAGTAGTATGTATATTTTAAGTTCCTTTAAATGAAATATGTAAGTTATGTTGTTAAGCCTGCTTTACAGCCCTAACTTACTGTTTCAAATTTTGTGACATTTTTTTTTAGATCTATTACTATGGTTGAAACTTGTCCATGATTTTCGTGATGCCGGGCGTGTTCCAGTAAGTATGCGTCCGTAATTTCCCGACATCTCCTAATCCCCAGTCTTAAAAGTCTTCCCATCTTATAGGGATGCGTAATGGCAGTCCGTCAGTAAGCTACGAAAACTCTCTTTGGGAGTGAAGCGATTCCGCAAGTGAGAAAGCAGTGTCAGCGCGATGGCGTAACTCTGCAAACTTCCCCCTTCCTTCTCCTTGCGCAACTATTGTCGCGATGTTTTTATCTTTCCTCGTCGAGAAATTCGGATCCCCTAACTTATACGAGCATTGCCACGTGCGCCCTCGCTTCAAAGCGACGAGTATTTTAAGTGGTGGAGAGGTGGAGGAAGAGAGTGTGAGTTGGAGAGAGAATGAGCGAGAGGGAGAGAGGGGTTGGGATATGGTGGGCACAACAGGGGACGAAAACGTGCTAATCACCGCGGGGCACCGCGAGGAGAAAAAAGGAACTCTCTCTCATATCCCTTTCCTTACCTCGTTTCCTTCCATCTTTCTCTCGCTGTGGTGCGAGGGGGACGAGGAGGGCGAGGGTGGGAGAGGAGAACAGGCAAGAAACGGGAGGTCGCGTCGCCAGTGAAAGTGAGACTTTTTATACACATATATACTATATACATGGGAGTTTCCTCCTTCATCCCCCCCAAAGGGAAGAGGAGGCAGTTTTGAGCCCAGAGAGTGTGTTGAGCGAGAGGAGTAGGTGGATTGGGTTGGGAGGGGGAGGGGGGGAGGCGGCGGTTTGGAGGTCACAGGGCTGCGGGGGCGGTCGCGCAAAGGAAGAAGACGAAGGAAGGGAGATGTGCCGTGGGAGGATGTTAGCTGGAAGGTCTCGAGCCGCGGAGGGAGGGTGCTCTCTCTGGGTAAGGAGCGGAATGAGGAAGAGGTGGCGAGGGGGGAGGAAATGGGGAAGGAAGGCCACTCCCCAGAAGAGGTCCTCGGGTATGTGTTGCGGTGCAAGAGATTGTTCGCTCCTTCTCCTCTCTTTGCCCCTCTCCCCCCTCGGCTGCTGCCGCGGCTCCTGCTACTGCTGCTTCCACTACCGGGGAAAAGTGCCCTCAACCGACACCTGCTCGAGAGGCGGGAGATGGGAGGAGGAGGGTGGGGGAGGGGAGGAGGTGCCCCGGCGAGTCGAGACGACGCCCTGAGGATTTTACGAGAGCACCCGTTGAAGATTTCGTGACGACGGGCGGGCGGACGAGAGGGAGGGAGGGAGGATGATGATGAGAGGGGGAAGAGCAAATAGGAGAGATCACGCCACCAGTAGTGCCATCGCCAACGACTTTGCCCTCCGAGACCTCTCTCTCCCCCCGCGACAATTTACCCGCCCCTCCCCTTTCCCTCCTCGCCGACGACTCCACCACTCTCGCCTCGAAATCATAACAGAAATAAAACTCGGCCGCACATTGTGCAAGATATGAGATGGGGACGAGTCCGTCATCCGTTGGAGTGGGTGGGGTGAAGGTGCGGGACATCTCGGGTGCAGAATGAGTGTGGCACGGCGAATATTGGCGCGGGGGGGTGAGGACGGGTCGGGCGTGACTGCTGGGTTGCCGTTGGATTTAGATGTGAAATGAGGGTATCGTGGCTTTAAAGCTGCTCTTGCAATGAATGCAGTGCTCCTGAGCAAATGGAAGGAAAGATGGGCTCGTGTAATTTAGTAATAAAATACCATGCCCTTGTCAAAACCGATGAATGGAGAAACGGAATTGCGCCGCTTGTACGTGGAATTCACTGTGCAACTCTCCCAGAGCACGTGTGCTCGGCGAGAGTAATTATGACATCCCCATCTTTGGAGTCAGTTTTGTATTTTGTTGTTTAAGTATTGCAGAAACAATAAATATTGAAGAATAGGCACGATGAATGAAACCTTGATGAATGGCGATGCAGTTATTTTGGCTTAAAATGGAACGATGGTAAAACATTAGGCCTAATTAAAGGCTGAAAATTATTAAAAGCAGTTATGTCCGACGAAAAAACACCCAAATTGGGAATGTAGAATAAATTGCTACGTTATGTAAATTAGTTTTTCATGTTTTGGATGGATTTACGTTTTTTGTTGTGTTTAGGGAATATTCGTGCCTTTTTAACTGCTCAGATTTGAAGAAAGTGGTGAGGTCATCCTTAACTATTGAATGCTTGGTATTTTGCTGGGAAAAAAGGAAAACTCTGTTTCCTGCTCTACTATATGGAAATGTTTCACTGTGTCAAAGTGAAAAAAATATACTGCAATTTTGCAATAATTTATTAGAAACAAAATGTTTTACAAAACCGGTCGCACCAATTAACTTACGTGGAATTGCGAAGTTTATTTCCGGAATTTATGTATACCAGTTTATCTTAAACTTTTGTTTCTGCTGATACTTAAGTTAGCTGTCAATGATTTGGCCTTATATCAATTCGACTTACACTGAATTCCAACCGTGTACCTTGATTCGCTATTTAACTCCTTTAATATTTATACATAGTTACTCTTGGCTACAATTTCAAAAATTTACTGAACTAAATCCTTATGCATCGATTCAGAATTCTGCGTATAAATTCAACGTGAGACGTCCCTTGGCCTTCTTCTAAATAGCCTCACTCTGTATTTTTACCCTCAAATTGGGTTGTGTATTTATATCTACATCATGAACATCTAGTGATAACTATGCTTGTAAAGATTGTTCAGAGCCGTTTCTGTATTGGGCGCCACCTCTCCCTGGGAGGCGGTGCTTCATCCTATTGGTGTCAAAAGAAACAAGGGGTGGCAGGGGGTGCTGGACCAGGGCTCCCGACCGAACAGTACCATTCACTCATGTCATGCAATTGAAGAATTATGTACTGCATTATAAATTTTCGTTCATTCTGCCATAATTGTTTTAGCTTCACTTTTATAAAAACCCTGATTTGGTTAATGATTTTAAAGGTGACAGTTGTGGGGGCGTCCGTATAGGTTTGTTGAATCAACAGGGGTGGGGCCTCGAAAACGTTTGAGAAACTCTTGGTTAGAGGAAATGAGTGGATTGTTGAGACTGAGTCTGAGATGGAAGCGGGTAATAAATCTAATTTAAAATATTGCATGTAAATCACTCGATATTGCAAGATCACAATACCACGTGTAAAAGCTAACATTAAATTATCCCTTTCGCTGTTGGCGAGTAACATTTTAATTAGAGGTTAACAGCTTTTTTCCATTGTTGGCTGATATCTAGGATTTTATCTCCCGTCATCTGCGACTGCCGGCGGGTTCGTTAATGTTTCGGTAAAATTGACGAGGGATTTCAGTTTCCGCTCTGTCGCGTCGTGGCGCTGGACGTCGGCGGAGTGCAACGCGACGCTAGACGATATAACGTGTTTGAAATTACTGTCGGTGGGTGAGAGGGGGAATTTGCGAGCGCGTAATTCCTTCCTCTGTGCTCCTCCCCGTTCACTGGACCCCTCACTCGACTCCCTGAGATGATCTCCCCTCCCTCCCCTGCATTCCGACTCAAAAGGAGCCAGCCGTTCACTTCATCTCCGGAAAGAGTGGTCGGTCCATCCCCCGTTGTATATCTTCTCCATTCACTCACTCACTCACTCCGCGGCCACCT
Source organism: Ceriagrion tenellum (assembly GCA_963169105.1). Classification (NCBI taxonomy): domain Eukaryota; kingdom Metazoa; phylum Arthropoda; class Insecta; order Odonata; family Coenagrionidae; genus Ceriagrion; species Ceriagrion tenellum. The sequence goes on from OY720643.1 coordinate 121,070,307, forward strand.
TCCCTTCCTTCAGAAACCACTCCTCCTCCCTCGCCGTCTCTTTCATAAAAGGCACGCCTCTTCATCACCGACCGGGCTCTTTTTTGAAGCCCTCTTCTCGCTCGCTCACCTTATCGGATAAATCTTCGCCCTTGAGTAAACCCCCCGGCGGCCGGACGCCTCTTACCCTCCACCCCTCCTATTCCTCCTCCTCCCCCTTCACATTTAAAACGAGGTACCGGAAAAGGGTTTAGCGAGAGAATGCTCGGAGAGTGTCCGTCTTTCCTCGGACACTATTCCCCTCAACCTCTTCTAACCCTCGGCCTTACTCCGCCACACACGCGAACACACCGTGGCGTAAGCACACCACTAAGCCAATCCATTTGAAACGGATGTTACATGTATTCTTAAAAAAATATATATATCTTCTTTCAATATTTTACATCCATTTTAAGGTAGTCCGAGCGAGATAGTTTCCTAATCATAATAGAGACAATATTCGAATTACATGTTTTAATTTCACCAGCTGTAGCACACATCAATTAAATATTGCATTATTAATGGTGCAATAATATAGTTTTTTATGACAGAAATTGTAAGTAATTAAATGAAAATATCTAAATAAGTCTTTAACTTGAATCATTTTTTTCACGCGGTACGTTTTACAATCCTTCAAAACGGAAGGTTTTTTGTGATACCCGAGAACCTGCTGCGGTGACAATACGATTAATTTTCAAAAATAGTTGAGAAAATATTCGAGTGCAGGTTTTTTTTTACTACACTAAGTATTAGAAATACCTCATTTTGTAATTAGTCTCTCTGGAGTGCATACGCGTACCATTTCCCATGTAAAAAGGCTGTTTGTATTGTTGGGCAAATATCTCCGAAATAGAATTTTGGGTGTCATTGGATTGGTGAGATATTTTTCTCTAAAATGAGACCAAATTCATATTTCTAAGTAAAATAATTTTTCGCTCAAACTACCTTAAGACCTGAAATACACTGAAAGGGGTTGTGTCTGCAAGCATGGTAATTTTGATGTCCATATTCGAATTTATTTAAGTGAAAGCAATACAGTTATGTATAACGCACGCATAATTGTTATGTATAATGGACTTTATGCATAACTGTACCGTGCATAACAGGATATGCTTGCCCTGGATTCTTGCTTTTGTATGTTAGAAGTTAGCTTTTCACCTGTGGTATTAATTGAAGCTGCTGACGCTTTTTATATTAGTTGTTGTGCGGCATATGCAGGAAGTGATATTGTTGGAGTATATAATAATGCTTATCTTTTTTTTCAGGTGAGTTTATAGCCGTGTTAAGTGTTTTACAATTCAACTTGCCGGAAAATGTAAGTTAAAAAGACTTAAATTTCTAAATTTATATAGAATTTTATTACATTCAACCAGCTTACATGGCTTGATAGTTGAACTCTCCTTCGAAATTTACCTCTTTTTCTAAATTGTTTCTGTAAATTTATTTAATCGTGGAATTTACTGCAATTTGTGATAAAAGTGCGTGTATTCATTTATTTATGGCTGCAATGCGTGAATGTGTTAATTTCTTGAAATTAGAGAATCCGAATATTGTTTAGATACTATAATTAAGTTTACCTCGGATGTTGAAAATAGATTTGCTAATATAATTATTTGATACTAGCAAAGGTACCCGTTGAAATTCAACGGGGGATGAAAAAAAGACACGGCATAATAAAATATATTTACGATGAAAAATGAGTATTCGTATTTTCAAGAAATTAGCCATCAAGCGCGCATGGGTCACACAATATATATTTATGTACTTAAACCTTGCTCGATTTGTTGTTACCGAACTTGGCTAATGGTTAGAGATGATTAATGCTGATACCTAGGTTGTTGATTCGCACTCACTCACGATTTGTCGCTCATGAGGTGTAAATATTTTTTTAGGCAAATCGACTATTATTTTATTTTTATTTTTTTAAAAAAGCTAATGAAAATCGCATTACATTATGTTTACCGAGTTTCGACATTCTTTTGCAGTAACATGTGGAAACTAAACTACAGGTCATTTGCATTCCAGAGACTTTCCGCATTAATATAACATCGTGGCATTCTCCTGTTTTACATGGGTCCAACTTAAATTAGTCCACTTGAAATGAATTTTGCCAATTTTAGGCAAAGATATCCCTGAAAATCCTCACAGTGTTTTTACACACGTAAGACACCAGACGATCCAAAACGCTGCCATTGGGGCCCAGGGGCCTTCCTTATAGTCCCAATTTCCTTAAAAAGCTTTACTGATCCCATGTGTGAAAATTTCACTAAAATCGGTTCACTCTTTCCATAATTAAGAGGCTTTTAAGCAAGCATTCCTTTGGAACCTTAGGCCCTCTGGGGCCCCAGCGTGACTTACGACCCCATGATTGCTGTAGGTTCAGTATAGATATATTTCTTGTTTCTAATACAGGCAAGAATTATCTTCCAGGGCCAATTTTTGGCAATGAAAGGGCCCACTTGAGGGCCTTCTAGGGCCCCAATGCCCTTGTTCTATAGCCAATGCGTGAACCAGATTAATCAAATATCTTCCAGCCAAATTTTGATTCAAACGATTCTGTGGTTTATGAGTGATTGAGTAACAGACACATAGGCAGACACACCACTAGATTTTTATATATTAGTAAGATTCCATTTGAAGTTCAATTAAAATGTCTTGAACACTTCATAGTTAAGAATCTGCGTTTTTGGAGGCACGCGAAAAAGGCCAATTAGTGGTCCACTTACGACCGTTATTTTTTATCAAATACATACATACCAATCCATTCCGGGGTAGGCAGAGCCACCAAGTTTCACTCATAAATACATATTTGTACACCTAACTCTGCTTCAATAATTCCCTCCATACTGACCTATCCTTACAAACCTCTTGCCTCATTTACCCCCATACACTGCTTCATACACGCTCTCCTGTTTTGAAGACTCCAAATATTCCTCTTCCTAAGAATTTCTTCAACCACATTCAACTATAACTTTCTCGGTCAACCTTTACCTCTCGCACCACTCACTTCACTCTTATGTATCTGTTTCGTTATTCATCCATTTTCTCAACATAGCCAAACCAACGAAGCACACTCCTTTCATGTATGTCCATTACTGGAATTATTATCAAATGAGGTGATAAAAAATGATAGAGGTTATTTTTCGTAGGGTGAGCGTGATCCCTTATGATCTCGAGATTTGTCCTCAAACAGCAACTTTTCCCATTTCCGGCTCCTCTTATGGTCGATGGGTATTATTTATACTTTGTTTTGGGGTCCGTTGCGTGTTTTTCCAGCTGTCACTTATTTCCATCTCTATTTAACTATCTTTTAAGTAATTTGATCATAGTCGTTGAGTTTTGCGCGAAGCACGAGGAAGGCTGAGAAGTCTTTGGTGTCTTACTCGCCTCGGAAAGACCGTGTGCATTATTGGTACCATCGGAATTTTTACTTCACCCTCTCCGCGTGAGGGCCTGCAGTGGCGCTAGTGATCCATCGTTGGTTCCCCGAATGATCAGGTTCTTTCAATTGTATGACTTCATTAATTTTTTTATCAATTTTCCATGGCTACAAACTTAAAGGTGAGTGTTAAAAATATTATTTATCGTTTTGTAAACAAAGATTCGTGGCATTTGTCGTGGTAGTTGGGTGGCGACCTTAGTTGTGGCGGAGTGAGGTAAAATTTTGCTGTGCTTAGACTCCTTGAAGGATTGCTCCAGAAATGTGACGGACAGAGCGCGAAGCACGGGCCCCTTTGAGTTGTTTAATTTTTTTTCTTTTTATCATAAGTTTTCTTCTTGTTCATCAATGTAAGAATGATTGGGATGTGCCGAGTGGCCACAGAAAAATGTGTGAAAGTGGAGATATTGAAATTAATGGTTGCTACAATGTCTTTCGATGGTGTGCTAACTTATGCCTGCTAATTTAGGTAGTTCAAGGAAGATTTTTCCCAAGTTAATGCTGAGAGCATGTTCGAATTTTATTTTTTTTATTTCATCAGCTGTTTAAAGCATGAAGTAAATATCGTAAAATTATTGACGCAAAATACCATTCCATACGACTGGCATTTCAAGTAATTAACTAAATATGAATGCATGCGTCTTCAACTTGACTCATTTCTTCAGGCCGTACAGGATATAATCCATTATATCGGACGGTTTTCCTTAGCGATTCGGTAAAAACCACTATGAGTAATTGATTGATATATAAAACACCATATTTTGTTACTTGATGGTATTCCATTATGTATCCGTGATCTAAATGTGACGCTAAAGTCTTATAACCTTGGTCGTTTGTTTTACTAATTTGTGGTATTGTGAACCATATTGACCATTAAATTGCTTACAAAATTTATTTATTTTTTAAAAATAGTGAGGAACCGTACTAACTACATACTGTTCAATTTCTGTCGAGTTAGGTGGTAGAAATACCTTATTTTGTTAATCAAGTCTCCCTGAAGTGCATACCCGTTCCATTTCCCTGTATAGTGGAATTTAGTTTTTGGCAAGTATCTTGAAAAGGAGTGCGATTACAAGACATTTTGGTACCTTTGGGAAAGAAAGATATTTTTCTTTATAAAGAGACCAAATTCCTAGATATCTTGGTGAAATGATTTCTCGCTCAAATTAACGAAAGATAGTACGATACGTAATCAAAAGAAAGCTCTCTAGCAGCGAATATCTTCATTAATCACGATGCCACGCAGGCGGATCAACCGAGGAGAATTTCGTCATCCCAGAGACTCGAAAAGATTCCTTCGTTTCGGCGAAGGATTGAAGGCGCTCTGCCCAGTGGAGTGTGTCCGATTGGCCTGGGTGTTCTCATCCGCCGGAAGAGCGCAAATCCACACCGCCGCTCATCGGAGTTTAGAAGCCGCCGGCGCCACTCGACGCCGCGGGACATCCTCCGGCTCGCCGTGGAGTTAATTTTCCGCGATAACACCGCCTCTCGAGCGATCGAGCTCCCGCGATACATCGTGCTGCCCCCCGTCCGAAAGGGCGCCGCGCCCACCGGAGCGGAATAAAACGAGGAGGGGAATGAGGAGACTGGCCGGGAAGCGATCCAATTTAGGAGCGCCGCGGCCTCGTGAGCAGCGAGCGACACGGCCGCTCGTCTTGCCCGCTCCCGCCACCCACCACTCTCGGCCGTGTCGCTGGCGGACCACTCCACGCCGAAGCGGCTCCGCACCGCTTCGTGAAGATGGAGGAGTTCTCTAGAGAGCGGTTTATTAGGGATTGGGGAAGGGGGTAGGGGCTGGGGCGTCGTCCCTCCCGGCACCCCCCTCACCTCCTCCTCTCACCACCGTCGTTGGGTCCCTCTACACCCCGGAGAACAGGCGAGCGCCGGGGGGGGCGAGAGCCGTAGGCCCACCCCCCGCTGCATCCGTCCCCGCCCCCTTCCTTCCTTTTTCCCGGCTCGCCTCTCTCTCGTTTCTCATCGTTTGCCGGACCACCGATGCGGCGGCGACCCTCTCCTCCTCTCACCGGCCCTGCCCCACCGAGACCGCCTCTCCTGACGTCCCCCCCCCCCGCCCTCCGCCCCCAACGGAATACACGCTTCTCGCCGAGGACTCGCACCGCCCCCGCTTCCCTTGATCTCCCTCGAGTTTCGGCGCGCGGTCGTTTCTAGCCCGCTCTCGTGGCTCGAGTGGCCAGCGACATGAATTTCGGGGTTCCGCTCGCGTGCGCGCCCTCCTGCGGGCCTCCACGGGAATATTCCTCGGTGAAATGCAGGACGAGGCGGTCTCTGAAGGGGAGGTGGGGAGTTGAGTGGGGGGATGAAATGGGAAGTGGGACAAGTTGACGAGGCCGGGAGTCCTTGGGGAGAGAGAATTCAAGGGATCGCACGAGCTAAATGTCGGCTTTCGGAATGGTACGTGCCCTATCGACACATTCCTTGCACACGGTGCTATTGTTATAAACTTTGGCTGTCTGATAGAGGACCAAGTTTAGTATTCTTCTTACTCTTCGTGCTCCAAGTTATTATTACGGGCATTCCCAGAAAGATAAATGCACGATCTTTTGAAAAAAGACGATTAATCGGTTATCAGGTGTCATCCCGTGCTACTTAATCAGTATGAATTGGAAATAATTGAACGGTCGATTAATCGACTGATTAATGTCTTATATAAGCCGAACTCTCGTGCGTACTTTGGCGGATTCCCTTGAAAATTACATAATTATTCACTTAATTCGCTAACGCTTTCCCATGACAGCCACCGAGCGGACTTCAAACCCGAGCACAGTTTCCTGTAATTACGGAAAGATATAACGCGCGCCAAGACTTCCTTTGCCGTTCCCCCTCGCTCATACATACTCCAACTTTCGCTGCACAGTGTGCTTGACCTCATAATTGTGAACGTTTGAAGACCTAATAATTGTGAGTTTGGAAACCCAACAAAACCGTCTCTGACTTAAAGCTCTCATCGTATTTCTAGTTAGTGTTGAGAATTGTAGGAGTACGCATACGGATGCATCATTGTTATACCAGACTACTGAAGGAAGGAGCCATCCAATTTAATGTTTCCTAAGATTTCTTCGCCAATTTTCATTGGGATTAGTGCTACTGCGGTGGTTTGGAAAGCGTGAGAGTGTTTGTCTTCACACTGGCTGGCGTGGGTGGTGTGATTCCTAGAGTGTGTGTCTAGAGACTTCCTATCTGGAGATCTCCGATCGAGGCGTGGCGAGTGGAGTGTTTCAGAAGAGAATCCCAATCCCCACTCGAATTCTATGCGATGAGCACTCAAGTGCTGCGTTACGTATGGAATCAGATCGAAGGTTTACTTCGGACCCCCGGCACCTTTCGTCAAAAGAGAAGAAATGCCTGCGACGGGCTTTCCTCTACGCTGCCGTGACTCAAATAATCCATCCGTTACCCGCCCATCCATCGATTTTTATAGGCGAATGTAACCTCACCTGTTAAGGCCACTCCCTTACCTAACGGACCAGCCGTATGGGTTCTCATTTGATCTCCCTGTTCGTTGAGTAAACGAAGAGAATCTGACGAGGACTTCATGGCTGTCACATAATTGATTGCTGTTGCTTGAGTGTGTGATGCGTTTCCTCAAATTGTGCGAAATTCCACAGAGAAAAAAATCATCCGCCTTGACCGGGATTTTCCGCCTTTTATTCGATTTTTTCTCTGTGGAATTTCGCACAATTGTGCATTGCGGGTGACTCTGTAAAAGTGGAACTCCCGGGCTAGTCCCGGATAGCTAAAAATCTGTATCCTCGAATTGAATCAAAGCGTTGGCCTTTTACAGCGTTATACGAATCCCTGAGTAAGCCTAGCACACGCTTCATTTGGTTCATCATCATCAGGAATTCTGTCAAACAAATTATGGGTCCACGGGCAGTCCTTGCTATGATTTCATCGGCCACGGGGAGTTGACTCTCAAATCCACTTCACAAAACCTATTCCAATATTAAATCCCTCTCAAACTGTTCGTGACTCGCACTTCGTGACTTCCTTATTCCTCTGCTAAGCATCCAAACATCCACTCCAAACATCAACCCCCTCTTTCTGAACTCCATTAGGCCAGCGAGTATAACTAAGTGCTGTATCCGTTTTCCATGCCTCCTCTCAATTTAAATCACCTGCTTCCCTCCATTTCTACCCAACATAACAATTTCATGTGCATTTATCTCTTTACCCCGTTAGTAATGCTATCTTCGTCCGTTTCAGAACTTGTAAATTACTCCGATTTCCAGAATCAATTGGCATGATCTATTTGGGCTGAATATCAAAGAATGAGCTATGTATACCTACGCTTCCGGATTATGCTCAAGGTGAAACGATGCTTTGGAGTCTATTTCGTTATAGCCGGTAAGCTGAAAGAAAATCCAATGTTATGAAGTCATTACTGTTTTTTAGCTTTCTTTTGTGATTCATTGTGTGGCATTGGTGTGACTTACGATTATTACAAGCTTTTTGGACCTACTGGCTTTAAACTTGATAAAAATAATGGTTTAGCTTTTTTTTTTGCGTATAAGTGTCTTCGTCAATAAAAATTCCTTGAGTCGGTGCTATCGATGTTGTTTCTTTGCGAAATGGTATGGCACATGCCGTAGCCGGAGAGGCAGTCTATTGGCGGGTTTGCGATACCCTGGTTATCAACGACGTTCCAAAGATGAATATGTTAAGCTCGTGTGATTAATTTATGAATTTGTGTAAAGAAATCATTCATTCCAATTAAAGATCGGTTTTCAGGCACTGTTTGATTGTATGAGGTGAGTCTTTACGATGAGTATTTGGGGCTCTGCGGTTAATGTCTTGTTTTGTTTATGCAAATATTATATATTCAACGGTAATAGACGCACTTTAGCGAATCCCTTTTTTTCCATATTTGTAATTTGTTATCAATGTGACTTTCAAAAGAAGGGAAGTATTTGTAAAAATTCGGAAAATCATTCTCAGAATGTAAATGAAAAGTTCTTTGGTACACTTTGTTCCGACTTGTCATAATGTAAGATGCCAATGGTTGAACTACTGCTTCATATTTTTTTAGCGCTGCTGTAGAACACTTAAAAGAGTGAGTGTATTCGCGGGGTTGAAAAACAATCGTTCCGTCTCGTTCGTGGTATTTGTGTTGTTGTTCTCTTTACGCCTTTTTCCTTAACCGATCCAGGTCTCCTGCATTCTATGAGAGACTATTATTCATTGACATCGATGACACCGTGTGAAAGTCCAATCCAATCGTTCTTCGTTAAAAAGCGATATTGAGGCGCATTTATGACTTACATATACCTTCAAAGTCATGGGAATGGACCACAGCCCCTTTTCCAATATTTTTTGGGTTCACCTGTGAAGGGGCCATCACCTTTTGGAAATTAAGGTTGGATTAAACTAACACTGGCACTTGTTATTTAATATCCCATATATTCCTGGAAATGTCTTTATGGTCACGTTTTTAAGATGATCGATAAGATTTTTCCTATAATCTTAAGATAATCATCGAGCGAGATGTCATTACTCTTATATTTCAGTTGAGTTGTTCTCATTTTGAAGAAAAAATATTTCATCTTTTCAACGGGACTTAAATATCTGCCTTTTTCCACACTGCTCTACGGGAGAATTGCCGACAATTACCAGCCATTTTACTTGGGAAATGGTACTGGTATGCACTACAGAGAGACTTGATTTAAAAAAATGAGGAATATTTAACTCATATCTAGTCATAAATTTGCACAGTGTGTTGTTCGTATGTTCTCTCAAATAGGTTTTTAAAAATCAAACCTGAAAAAATTAGTCAAATTAAAGATTTATACATTCATATTTAGTTTAATATCGGGTATTTCTGTCTTGTAAAAAAATATATTTGGGACATTAATGTAAAAATATGTACTTCATGCATCTTACACGGAGAAAAAAGATTTGTGAGAATCAAGCTAGCACGTATGATAGGGAGTCATTTTGTTAAATATGCTAAGAATTTGATGGGAATAATTTTTCTCTTGATTTATTTTGCCAAGCGATTCGGTTAATTCGTATTGAACGTTTTGTTAGTTCATAATACGGCAAATAGCACGGTTTCGGTTTTTTCGGTTAAAATAATAAAGTTAATTCGGTACCTTTTTGAGTTTGATGATTTTCAGCGAAGTGATCATTAATTCTATGAATATGCTGCATGCTTGCTTAAGAGTATCGAATGTTTATTATTATGAAAATAATTTTAATTAAAAAATGGATTAATTCTGTTCGATTAATATAATTGTAGCATCTATGACAATTAACTAATAAGCAAAAATGAATCAAAATAGCTAAAAAAATTCCATTAAATTGATCGTGTCATCTTATTGTTAGTAGTTTTTTCGAACTACACCTACTAAACAAGTTACGTAAAAAGAATCTAAAAAATTAATGTTACATTTGAGTTGAATTTTTCGGGGAAATATCTCAAAAACTGATACTTTCAACCAAACTTTTTCCTCAGTGTACATCTGCTGAAAGAGCAAAATAAAATTCGAATATGGTCTCTCTTGTGACTAGGGAAAAATCTCTATCATACTACGTTTAGTCACTTCATTATCCGAAAGAAAATATTCTGCTTACATTTCCCATGTGAGTGAATGCTGCTGCAGCTAGGGTCACGATAGTGGGGCCCACAGACCGTTGCCTTTCCGTCGGCCATGTACTGGGCCAAATTTCGGCGGCTGACCTTCCAGAAAAGCCCTTCAGTCCCTCCTTTCGCGATTCTCTCGCATGCAGTCCCTGCGCCTCCCCGTCCTACTTAGTCTTGCGTGCCTCTCCCCCCGCCTTTCATCCCCCGAGTTGCGTTTTACTCGTCTACTTCCGCGGAACGCTCTCCGGCCGAGGGCTTTGCTCTCATCCGTCTCTTCACAGGGGGTGGTTTTAATTTCCCAGGGCACACGCTCTCTCTTCTCTTTTAATGCCCTTCAAGGTGAAGCGTTTTCCGCCCCTCATTCACTTGCGCGCTTGCCAACCACCCGTGAGATAAAAATGAAAGCAGGGTTATGAAGTACGAGGGAATCCGGAATTGGTCAGGGAATTTTAAGACTGTTTAGCATTGAGGGAATGTGAGAAAATGTCTCGCAGAAATTACGGGAATAAATTTAGAGAATTCTCTCTTGGGTAAATCTGTACAGCTAATCCGATTGTAATCATAATCGGGGGCCCTGTGCATTTTTGTACGTCTAAGGATCGAAATGAAATTGTGAATCTCTTAAAAGGGCAGAATTCTCTAGTGCATCGCGGTGGACGGAGAACCGAGAAAGTAATTTTGAATTTGATATTCATTCCAGAAGAGATTGCAAAAATCACTCGAAATCGAGGAAACTTCAGTAGATATAATTAAGTTTTGTATTCTTTTGCAACTATATTTGCCTGTGAAATGAATACGCCATTAATGCATCGGAAACAAATGAGTGTAAGAATATGTTATACATTTACAGAAAATACGAATGCTTTGATGAGCCAGTCAACATTTATTTGTTTAGATATTGACGATTGCTTTCAATTAATAAGGGTAGAGCGCGGAAGTTCCAATTAACTCGAGTAGATGCATGAGTATGGGTGGCAGCATTAGTATTGCTGGGTTCATTTGCATGTTATGGGTATAGCACGTTGAGCAAAGCAAGTGAGTTTGGGGCAAAAAAAACTTTCAATTATTTTTTATTAAGTGTTGAGCTACAATTCCATGTTCTCAAAAATATAGAAGAGCGGAGTGTTTTCGATCGGCCGAGATTACCATATTAATTTAGCGTAGATTTCTTTCCTTTGGTAATAGCTGATGAAGTCACACTGCGGCGAAACATAGGTCGTGAAAATAAAAATCTCATGTGGAAATTATAAATAGTTTCAATCTATAATTATGAAGTTATTCCACAAAGTTACGCTTGAAACCGTCTCTTTCCCTTGATCCCGCACGTATCTCACGAAACAGCTTTTTATAGGACTGCCGTCTTATCAAGTTTAAATTGTTTTAAATTGGTTCCATTTGCTGTCTGTTTTATAACCCCTGGTGAAAAATTATCTTAGTGAAAATCCCGTGTCAATGCGTTCTCACAATGATATAATATAATATTTATTACTCACACAATTAGACGTGTATTTATCTTGACAACATGAGTAATATTAGGGAGCTTAAAGGGGGACCTGTATTAAGACTACCATCATTTGGTCTATAATTATGCGTTAGTCTTTTACATAATTGAACTTGGAAATAGATACACAATATTCAATGAGATTATCATTACGTTAAGCGGAATTAGCAAGTTTATCACATACAATCATAACAAGGTCCGAATTTATTTGGTGAGTTGTGCCAATTATCGTGCTTGATGTACCCGATCTTATTGGACCATTGAGGTCATCTAGGGAATTTTTTTTGGGACCGTATGCATGGAGCGAATCGTAAAATTATTCCCCAGAGGAATGATATCAGGTCCTGAGCGTTGGAATCCGTGATTTGCCTCTGCGGCTGTGCTGGGATGGAAATCTATGCAAAAATCATACTTTGTTTTGGGGTGTTGAGGAGGCAATTAATTTAAGTACGGGGCCGATCTGTAAAAAAGATAAAGACTAATCAGTTAAGATAAAGATATTTTTACCAATGCTGCTGTTGCCAATTTAGAAAAGAGTAGTCTCACATGCATACCCCATTGTCGGTTCGTATATTCATTTATCTGTGTGTTTCGCCTGACAAGAACGGGGGTGACAAGGGACGAATAGTACGCAACTATGAAATTGTTTCCATTTGAAGCCATCACTTACCGCTACTTGGCCCATTCAATGCGAGGCCCAGAGGTGAAAAGTCAAGGAAAGTATCTCCGCCTTCTGCTAACTAATGCAGAATCTCTTGACATGTGTCCGTTGGAACAGCCTTCTTCTCGGAAGTTGCAGCCGTAGGAATGCACAGACCTGAGCCTTATGTAGATGATCTTGCTGAACTATGCATGTGTGCTAAAGGTTAAATGTTTTCAGAGCTTCTCGGAGTAGCCGTGCTGTAATCTTTCCTCATGAACTATCGTATCAGCTGTATTGGTGTTGACTTCTGTTTCTGCAATCAATGAAGTCGTGCTCCACCGTCTAAACCTACTTTCTTCGAACGCTTTAATCCATCTACGTAAAGACAGTAAGGTGAGCCAGAGGAGTTTGTGAACCAAATCGTAAGCTTTCCACCAATTTCTGTCGCTGGATGCATCAATTGAAAACAGCATTGCATTGCTCCGTAAGCACAACTCTCGTCTCGTGTCACCTCTATTCTTGTGAGACGAGACACGGATAGCTCTGATATCGTGTTGCCGTTTTAAGTATCGAATTCATAGGAAAGGCGACTTCATGCATGTGAAATGTCGCCCTTTGGTGTGTTATACAAGGCTCCTTATGATTCATACGCTATCAGTCGTGGGCGATTTTGTTCGCCATACCATGTCTCGGTCATTACCCGCCAAAATGTTCGAAAGTCTACGTGTTATCGACCATGATGACTGCTTTTGCTGAGTGAGCCATTCCCGGCATGATTTGCCGAGCCTGAATGCACAGGAGTTGGAAAACTGGTCCTCAATAATTTCAGATCGTAAATTGTGTCACAGTCATTCCTTAGCCGTATTTAATTGTTCAGGTTGTCCAGCGCTCTGGAAAACCGGGAAGACCGGGAAATTTCAGGGAAATATCGAATTGACTGGAATTTTCTGTGGTGTTAGTACATGAACAGCAACGGAAGCAATCCGCCTTTTTCGGAAAGTTGCCAAGTCAAATTTCCCTTGCGTTGTCGCATTTTGCATTCCTGTAATCACCGAAAGTAGGTACAATGTTTTTTATATTGCGTTCTTATTGGTCATAGTCCGTAAATCAGTGGCGTAAAGAACGTGACTTTATCGGCAAGTTGCGAAGTTATAATTTCCCTTGCGTTGTCGCATTTAGCAAAATAAGGAAAAAAGTCAATTCCTTCAGTTTTTTAAGTTGTTGATCATTTTATATCAAATGATATTCATAGCAAAGTCTGCCTGTAATATAACCTTGTTCCTGAGCGCCAGCATGACAATGCTTAAATCTTAAGAAGGTGGTGTGATTTTCTCTCAAACTATTTTAAAGTTTTTTTGTTTATTTTCCTCCAAATATGCAAGTTTAAAAGTAATTCTTTCGTTTAATCACCCCAAAAAACATACCGAACACTCTTCTAATTAACGAGAAGAAAATCAATATTTCCTCTGTGAAAATAAAAATGATGTCTGGAAAACCTGTAAATCTCAGGGAATTTTCAAATGCCCAGCTGCTGAACACCTTGTTGTTTCTTAATCTTTCATGATAATTCCTCCCCCCCCCCCCCTATCTCTAGTTGTTCGCCGCAATTGTGGGTGCATGTAGTGATCATTTGGTCGCGTTAAAAAGGCCGGGAGATTGCTTCGGCTCGAGAGAATGGAATTGCGGTGGCTCGCGCACTGACTGACTGGCGGCGCCCCAAGTGCCCTCGCCTGATTGTTAACTGCTTTGTCTCTTAGCGAAGTGCTGTTTGCCGAAATCAATGTTTGAGTCTTTCAGCGCCCATTTCCGGAGCCATTTCTCTTTAAGCGTCCGTCCGCGTGTGTGGGTCGCTCACTCGCAGTAACCCGTGTCCCGGAGGAGGGCAGGAAAAGCGTGGCTTGATTGATTGAATAAGTATCGGTCTGGATTTAAGAGGGGACGTGAGTAATCGTCGGTGCCATCGGCAACCCGTGGCGTTCGGTCGCCCGTCAAACACCGTCACTCCCACATCCGCACCCTAGTTTCCCACACCCCTATCCTCTCCCACGCCGGCACCACTCCCCTCCCGCCCTCCCGCTGCCGTCAAAGCCTCCCCATATTGATCCCCTAACTCGCTCGCCGCCTCCTCACCTCATCGCGCTGTCCGACACATCATTCCCTTTCCCGTCCCATTGTCGAATTAATTAATTTCATTTGGCTCTCTGGAAATCCTAAAAATGATTCAAAAGGGAGGATTGCTGGGTGGGGTCTGTGATTTGGGGAGGGGGTCGGTAATCCTCTCTTTATAACCGCATACGCCGAGGGTGGATCCCCCGTTGGGGGGCCTGAGGGCGGGGAAGGTTAGGGCGGACTTAGAGGGTTGTTTGTTTGTGGGGTAGAGCGGGGGCCGTGAGGGGGCGGGGGGGGGGGGGCGAGGCCGTGGGGGTTGGCTTCGTTTGGGAGTGGCTCGTTGGATGGAATCGTTCTTTGATTGTCGTGGGCACGCGTCGTACCCTATCCACCCCCCTCCATCCCCTCGCATTGATTCCCCTGCCCTGCGCACACCCCAGGGGTCGATCCTGTCCCCCCCATATCCCCTGCAATTATTCCCCCCCCTCCCCAACCTTCATCCCCGCTCGCAATCGTTTCGTTTTCCCGCCTTTACTTCCTCTATTCCCTTTCTCTCGCTTCGTCCTCAGACGCTGCGACGATGCACCCTCCACTTTGGCCAACCATTGGCGGCGGTATATTTGTTGGTATATTTGAGACTGTGAACTGCGGAGAGCGGAGTGGAATTTCTCGTTCAGGTGAGGAGATGAGGAATGAGGTGGCAGTGGCGTGGGTTCCGTGTGAAGAGAGTGAATATTTGCGGGTAATTGTAAGAGCCGGTGACAGGTGGTGATGAGAAGAGTGTTAAACAGGGTGGCGATCGTCAGGGAAAACCGGGAAAACCTGGAATTGTCAGGGAATTTTCAATTGCTGGAAAAGTTAGGGAAAAGTCAGGGAATTCTCGTAACAGTCAGGGAGAAACTGGGATAGGAATCCTCGTTATTTTTCTACCATTACGTTTATCGGCCAGTCTTTCCCGCCCTTTATTTCACCGACTAAAACTAACGTACGTCGCTGACATGCATGGAATAAGCACCATCAATTCGTGAAATATTCAGTTGTGAATCTTAGTTATTCAGTTATGAATCAGACGTACAATACAATTCCCTTTGTATATCCTTATTGCGATATTTGCCTAGTTGTATTGAAATTCATGATCATATGTATTACGCTCAATACAAGGAATCCGAGGCTATGTTGTTCGGAAAATTTTACCTAGGGTTTCTATTTTTTAACTTACGAAACTCAGGTCGAGAAGTAGCTGGAGCACACTAGCTCGTAGTTCTAAAATATCGAGGCGATGATGAGAAATTTTAGAAAATTATAGTTGTTGTAGAATTAAATTCAGCAGAAATAAAATATTCTAATAATAAGTGACGTTTTGGCGATTGGTCAGGGAAATTGGTAAATCCATCAGGGAAAAGTCAGGCAATTTAAAAATTGGATATCAGTAGCCAACTTGTTAAAGGATTAGGTGGCGTGGCACGATGGAATGGCTGAGGGAGCCATGGGTCGGTTGATGAGGCCAAACAGCATCAATTAAAGGAACACCCTACGACCCCTAATTATGGTATTTCCATTGAGCGTGCTTCGACGACTAACGACGTTTCTCTGTTAGTGTCTGACCCTGGCTGAAAAGAACTGTAGATACGAACGCTTATTAAGCATTCTTCAAGCAAGAAGAAAAGTATTAATATTGCAGTGTCCGTACCTTGCAGTATCTACATATACATACTACCCTTGGAGCCTCCGCACGGGCGTGTGGCAAGGGCTGTTAGAGGATACCTGCCGTCTGAATGATAAAGTTTTGAGGAGTGAAATGGTAACATGTATTATGGTCACCTATTGTGCTTGGAAAAATACAATTTTTGCCCTTTATCTGTTTAGTAATGTATTTCTCTTATTTATCGCTTCTGTTGGACCTAAAAATGTAGTGTGGCGTCAAAATGATATTCTCTGCGTGTCGCTCTGAAACACACTTGTTCTGAATTTCTCTAGCAAACTAAGCTCATTGTGTAGCCTCTGAGTCTCTAGAGGCTCCCAACCTGCCCCTCTAAAAGCTGTGAAGCACTCTATCTTCGCTATGGGAAGTTTCTAATGCATGGAGACTGATCTCTGGTCTGATTCAAATATATATTTAAGCATATTCATGAAGGAACGTCGCGCGCTGAGAAAATTAATAATTGGAGCTTTCGAAGAAAATCACGTGGCCGTATCAACCCTTTAGCTCTATTCTCTGCACTATTCGCTTCTTCTGCCCGTCGTTCGATTGCCGTCGGTTGCTCACCTTGCGAGCGCGCACTCCTCTCCCAAGCTCTCTTCAGCTCATTGCTGAATAGTTGGCTGACCGCCGCCATGCTACCTAAGCGTTGGTGACGCTCCTGCAAAATCCTTGTTCGATCGTAGTAATCGTAATTCATATGTAACAGTAACCCCAAATTGCACGCTACTAAAATAACACTTAAAGAGTTTCTCTCGCAATTTACTCAAATTCCAATAGCCTAATAGTCTACTTAGTAATTCCCATTCATTCCCGTGGTTTCTGTGGTCTGACACAAAAATCTTGTATGGGCTCAAGCTCAGTGTCGTAACGAAATTTTGCCCGAAGTTCCGTCCGAAGCAAATGGATTTCTCGCACTACCCTCAAAATGTGGCGCGTCATATAAATCCTTTTAGCCGTTTTTTTGATATTTTAACATGCGAAGATGCCATTATTGCTCATTAGGAGCATGATCTGGTGAAATAAACTATTTTTTTGCAATTCTTCTTCCGCTTGTATGATGTTTAATTTGCCTTTTCCCTCTTAGTCACTCAGCGTTTCATACTCGTTGTTTTTTAGGTTCTCTCTCCATCTTTTTCTTGTCTTCCTGTACCCATATACCTTTCGGTAACTTATCTTGTGCTACTTTCACTGTCCTTTCTTAATCCCTGCGATTTATGAGATCATAACATTCATGCTTTCCTTAGGATATCAACTTGTTTATGTTTTCCACCGTATATGTTTTTTCCTATGTTTTCGTTGTGTCCTCTCTCCAGTTATCCTTCACCTGCAGTCGTACATAACATAGTCACCTTGAAAATGACATATCTAACGTCGAAACCTGGTCGGAAATTAAAGTTATTTCTGTGGAAACTGAACAAAAACCTTATCATTTTTGAGATCATGATATCTGCAGTGCATTTCCACAAAATATCGCCGGATACTCTAAACTTAAATTTTTTTTCAAAATGAAACCTTTAAAATGGCATAGCTAATATCGAAACCAGGTTGGAAAATAAAATTATTTCTGTGGAAAGTGAACAAAAACCTTTTCATTTTTGAGATAATGATATCTAACATAACACTTTCATCTCGCCAGTTTCCAGTGGCCTCGTTGTTCTTACTGTGTCTGCTCAAGTCTCCGCCGTCAGGTTAGTATTGGTCTTATAGCACTTGTGTATATTCTAGATTTTGTTTCACTTCCTTCTATTGTTCTTCCATATAGACTCATTCTGCCACCTCGCTACCCTTAAGGCCTCTTTGCTTTCTTCCTTTTTGCAATTTATTGGCTTATCATTGACACCGGGAATGTGCGGCCGTTTGCCGTCTTCAAATAGCTTTGCGCTGACGACTTCAAATGCATCGGCTTTGAGACATTGACATTGAGGCGCGTCCATCGCCTCATCTCCCGATATCGCGCCAGGATTCTCCTCTCGACGTCCTCTCCCATTCTTCGGAGGGGGTGGGAACTGAGCCCCCAACCCCCTCCCCCACCCCCAATCGGGTGCCGGAAGGGCGGACCCACCACGCCTCCTCGGGGCTTTTCCATCGCTTTTCTGTTTCCCGCTCATAAATGGGGAGACGGAGTGGAGGGGAATGGGTCTGCCCGCTGGACTCCCTTTGTGTCTGGAGGCTGTTTGCGCTTTGATCAGGTGGGTGGGGAGGCGCAGTAACGCCTCCGATGTGTGTGCTCGTGGTCCCGTCTTATAATCCAATGGGCAAATGTGATTTTTGCACTCTCGGATATGGCGCTCCTGGTGGACGCTCCTTTTGTGCGCGTTTGTGGAAAAGTATCTAGCCTGTTTATTTTTTATTTGGTGTGAAAGCCCATGTTTGCTTCAAATTGGCAAGTTGTCATACCATAAGTGTTATTTAATTATGTCTATGTACTCTTGCGGCCGTGGGTTGCAATCACTATCAATTGAATTCAAACGATATGTCATTTCCATTCACATGTGCTATATTTTTCCTCGAATTGGTTCAACTCGGTGCTGCAAAGACGTGGAAATATCGTCTACTCTTTTCTATCTAATTTTCTAAAAATTTAATTAATTAAATTCTAATTTTCTTTATGTAAAATTGTCTTCCCTAATGAGAGTGAAATGTGGGTGTAAAATATAATAGTAAAAGAACTTATCTTGAATTATATCAATAGTCGGTAAAAACTTTCTCATTTTTAGTAGTGATTTAAAGTATCTTCAATCACTCACTGATGGGAGTTTTTTTCTTGATGTTTCTCCACTCTCAGTCTTCCAAGGGTATTCTTCCCAGCTCATATTTCTGTCTCTAAATGATAAGGTAATGCATTCCATATTTGGCCTTCCTTGTTACCTCTTTGCAGCCGTAGCTTCTTCCCGTATTTTTCGATAGGGTTTTATTTCTCGCTATGTGTCCCTTAAGTTTGCCTCTTCTACTACTTTTGTAGAGTACCTTTTTCCTCAGCTCTTCTTAGGACTTATTTCCACTGTATCTCTTTTATTCTTCAATTACTCTTTCCATTGTAATCTGCTCCGTTCTACTGATCTTATGGTCCAAAATTTACCGTCGCATTGGACTCGCACTTGCTTCGATTAATGTCTCCTTTACTTCCTCTCTTATGCTTTGGCTGATTGTGCCGAGCGCATGTAATTGTTTATTGTAGGTGGTTGCGCTTAACTCCATTGAACACTCGTGATGATTATCGCTTACTGCTTCACTCCCTTCGTGGTTCGGCCAGTCCCGAGGGCGTCCGACATCTCCTCTGTGCGAGATGTTAATCTATCTGGCTCCCGTCTCCCTCTCCTCGCCCGGCTCGGAATAAATTATTTCCGCCGTCGCATCATCATCATGCCCTTCAAATGCGGGCCCGCATCCCATCCTTCCCTCGTGGACCTCGTCACGCATGCCCGCGCATATAATGCGTGCCCATTTATGCACGCCTACGGTTCCTTCTCGGTCCTTCATCTGCATGCGTGTATCGGCGCTGCGGTGCGTGATGTACGAGTCTGCTACTCCGTCGCATTACCCTTAATGTGGAAACCACCGCGACGGCACTCGGCCCCGCTGGGTGGACCCTCACCCTGTGGGAAAACTGGAAAATATCCGGAAATTCCGTCGAGTTTCCGGAAACAACGTTAACTGCCCGAGATTTAAAAGTTCTGTACATTTACTGTAATTATTTACTTTTATCCAAAAATATTTTAATGCATTACAAGTGAAATGACATTGTAAAAATTGAACGTTCCTTTGAGGTTCAGAATGGGAAATATGGGGTCTTATAAACGCCATAGTTTTGGCTTTTTTATTGCTCACGTACATGAATGAATTTTAAATTCGAATTCGAAACCGAAAAATATTTGTCGTCTGTTATCATTGTCGTTGCCGTTATCGTTGTCGAAATGCCGTTATTTAGTGGTGCGTTAAATGGTATTATTTTTGCAATGAAGGCATTTCTAGAGAAAAACAAAAGGATTCCCAGTGCACGTTTATTTATTTGTCATAAATAGTAAAATTATTAGCTCTCCATTGGAGAATCCACAGAAATCGTCGGTTATTCATTTGCTGTATTGGATGAGGAACTTTGAAAGGAAAATGACCTTTGCAACATCCACACTCCTTTTATTAATACCTCAATTCCGATTTGGCATCTCTCTATAGTCACGTCATGCCGTCTCTGTAAATCGTTGAGTTATATATTTATACCATCTAGTTTCCATTAAGGCCCGTAGTGTGCAGTTTCAGATTGAGAATAATGTTCCCTTGAGAACGACCATTTCGCCCAGACGAAACTTAGATCAAGATGCAAATAAATGTATTATTACAATTTTTGATTATTGTTATTCTTCGTTGTTGTTGATTTCTCCCAGGTTTTTATAAGATATACGAGGATAAAAATTTTCATATATTTTCAGAAGTAATTTCTTCTCATGACTCAGTTACAGTAGCCGCTTGTGATCCATTATTGTGCGTCAACATTGATTGTTAAGTGTATACATGGTGCTCATTCCAGTGTGTAAGCTCGTTATTATTATTTATTGTACGTAAGTTTCCGTGCTAATTGGTCTTTCCGTTTGAAGTTAAATTAGTAATACATACATACCAATCACGCCGCTCCCTTCCGGGGTAGGCAGTCACTAGGTTTCACTCATAAATACATATTTGTACACCTAACTCTGCTTCAATAATATCTTCATTACTGACATATCCTTGCAAAACCTCTTTGCCTCATTTACCCCGGTACACTGCTTCGTACAGGCCCTCCTGTTTTTAAGACTCCTAATATTCCTTCTCCTAAGAATTTCTTCTACCACATTCAACCACAACTTTGTCGGCCTACCTCTACCTCTCGCACCATTCATTTCACTCTTATATATTTCTGTTTCGTTATTCGACTCTCATCCATTCTCTCAACATGGCCAAACCAACGAAGCACACTCCTTTCATATATGTCCATTACCGGAGCATATAACCCACATTCATTCATTACTCGAACGCTTAATCTCAATGATAAATTCATTTATTACAATTCGTGTAGACCATCGATTATTCTTAGTTCAAAATGATTTTTACGAATAGTCCTCAAGCGATAGTGCTTATAAAACAAAATAGCCACGGCATGCACAGTTTATTAGGATCAGTTCCTGTAGCAGAGACATTTCGTGAGCCAGTCACCACGGCTGTGAACAATCTCGATGTCGATCTTCTGGGGTCCGAGTCCTAATGCTCTGCTACGTGAATTTACCGTGGAAGGAAAATCAAGGGCAATCTTACTCGCTTTAACTCATCAGCGTTTTTGACCCTAAGAAGTCAAAGAGCAACACAAGTCAACCTATCTCCAAGAAAAGCTCAGCGCTGATTACTGTCAAAGAACGTCTGACTAAATAGCAAGAGTGGCACTTAGCAATACACCCCACCGCACGCACACATTTTAAATGCGACTTCATATCACTTGTTGTAAGTATGAAGACACATCGTCTCAATTGCCGGCGGTATCGAGTTTGGCTGAAGATGTGATAATTTGCTGTGCCTTGATTACTACGAGTCAAAAGTGTCTTGGAGTCGTCGAGAGAATGTATTCAGCCCCTTCCTCTCCCGCTGTAGTGTTTGCGACTCAAAAGGACGACTGATTCCATCGCGATGCAATACGGCTCAAATGGCCGTACGTATCGGGCTTCGTAACTTTATTCTTCATTTCTTTCTTACACTATATGTGTAAAAAATCGATCTGGTGTGGTACGACACAATCCTCACTTAGTCTTAGATTTCCACGAAACTAAGTGTTTTGAAGCAAGCGGAACGTGTAATTTCACCATTGAATTCCCAATGTGATTGTCCACGTGCATGGAATGCTGCCAGAGTTTCACGGCAGAGATTGCACGAGTCAACGGCGGAGAATATCCATTACTGAACGGTTCATAGTAACGCGCGCTCTTACACCGGAAGACTTTGGGAATGTTTTCAATTTTTATTTCACTAAGATTCGTAGCTCATGAATATACGAGTATTAGTGTGGTATTTTATGAATGAAGAACAAGTTGCAACAATTGCTATTAAATATGTTGGATTGGATGGATTTTTGGGGAGGCGACCGACGGCTAAGGTCTTTTGCCCCATAGGGGTTAGGTAAGGGAGGAAGGGTGGATAGAAACCCGGCTTCGAAATTAGCCTGCTCTTAACGAAAGGCCCAAAGGGGACCTCGGTTTAACGTCTCATCCGACTGACGGATTACTACACTTGAAGTGCCCTCCACAAGACACTTAAGTAGGTGTCGGGTTTCCTCTGAAAAACGTTCTCCTCCGCAGGGATTTGAACCGTGGCCGCCCGTATGGTTAGCCAGTCCTCTAGCCACCACACCGACCCGATCCCATTAAATATGTTTAAGCAATATAAGATTAAATGAAAAATATTCACACTTTGTGAGGGCGATCAATTTTTGTGGCGTTGTTGCGTTAATTCAGGTGATTAACGACAAAAATCCTGGGATCCGACGATGTGCACGGCAAGTAATGCTGAGGTTTGGGTGTAACGAAATCCCGTTTATATTAAACTAAAAGACCGATCCCCTAATGTTCGTTAGGAGTGAGTTTTTCTGTATGTGCATTATTTCATCAATGTTTCGTTTCGTCAATTTGCCATTCATGTATGACTAAGAAATTTTTATCTGTTAAATATTTCCTTTTCGCTCTCGATCTTCTTAACGACGAGTATTTTTCAGAAGGTTTGTTGTTAGTTACTTATGATTCTAATCAAAATTGAAAATTTATTTTAGAACTTCAGTGAGTCTTTTATAAGCCTCGTGATGAAATGTAAAAACTGGCTTTTTAAGGTTACTGCAAAGAAAGTACTCCAATCAGTCGGATATCACTTGTGAAGTTTTAGTTTCTCATGTATGATGGCCGAGTATTCTGCGGAATATTTGAGTGATGGCATTAATGTCTAATCAAAGTGAATCATTTAAGTTGTTTACATGGATATATGTTGAGAGAATCATGTGCGAGTTCTTAATTTGTTGAGGTTGATTTAATCCCTCTTCACCCCACCCTGTCCTACGAAATCATTCGTTAACTTCATCTCTCACCCCCTACCTCTCTCTCTCTCTCTCTCTCTGACTCCGTCGCAACTCCTTCGAAGCAATCGGGAACACCTTCTTGTTAGTCACGAAAACGACGCCACCCCCTTCCCTCCCCCACCTACTCCTAACCCCTCCCACCCCTCTACCTCCCTTTTCCGCATCCCCGCGTGAGAATGGACTAATGGTCGTCGTTTTGATCTCGTCATCCATTTGCCCGACGACCTCTCCCACTCCTTTCCGCTCGCCTCACAGGCGTTTCGAAGGCAATCCCTTTAGGCGCCCTCTACATCCACCCTTCCTTCCCCCTCCCCCCCTGCTCCCGTTGATTATTATTGTTTCGATCTTTTGGTCGTTGCCGCGTGGAGGGGGGGGATGGGGAGACGCCGCTGAGAACTGCTTCCTCTTTATACTCTCAACTGCAAACACCTGAGGTTCCATGGTCATATGTCCTGAATTGAAGTCTGCCTAACTTAAATAGTACATTATTTAATTCATATCGTTGAATTGAGTTTTATTTCCAACCTCGCGTGTTTTCTCGATGAAGCTGCATTTTCTTATTTTAATAAACTGTGCACTATTGGGAGTTTTAAATTCGGGGAAATGACGTTTGCAACTCATTTTTTGAAAAGTTTTTGCGTATATTTTTGGCACTGCAGATGTGCTTACGATGGTCGTCAATGCCTTTAGCTTTTGAAGGTTAAGTTGCCATGTATTATTTTCTTGTTCGTTAGACCCCGGGAAATCGTAAGAATCAAGCGTTTTCAACGGAATGTGGGCGTATTATTTCTATTTGTAGTACTAGCATCTATTTCATAGGTAGTTCACGACTTTACCAAATTGTCGGGTTATTGTTTTAACCAACTTAAAACTTTCTTTTGATGGATATGTTGAGCGTGTTAAATGAACTATCGTGCGTACACTCGTAGCATTCGCTCTGTCATGAGATTAATCCTGTCACTCCCAGTAAATCTTTTTAGGCGCATGCTTCTTGTGTCGGTTGGTACTCCCTGCTTAATCTCTGGATTCGGTTATAAATACTTTACACTATTCTGAATGACTGAGGGCAATCGTGATATTTTATCTGTTGGAAGAAAAGGGTCTGCATTGAAGTGCACCGAATATTGTGTGTGTATTTTGTAACTATATTCGTTTAGCGCTATGAGATCGAAGGATAGTGTTGATGTTGTGACTAACGGCGTGAGAGAGCAGGTTTTGACCTATATCCTTATGCACGAAAATTCTTTTGGAGAGTTGATATTCAAAATGACTATTTAATTACTCCTGCCAACGTTTAGCAATTATATTTTTGCATCTTAGGGGCGTGAGACTATAACATTAACATGAATGCATTTTTCTGTGCAGAAGTTAATATTCAGCCTAATTTTTTATAAGCCTTCACAATCAATGCATTCATGTTAATGTCATAATATCAAGCCCTAAAAATGCAAAAATTAAATTGTGAACGTCGGTGTAATTAAATTGTTTATTTGAAGACCAACGCTAAGAAGAATTTTCGTCTAACTAACGGCTGTTGACCGCAGTCTTGTCAGTCTTGTCTAGCTGCGTCGCTCGAATTATTATTTTATTCCGAACTCTAATCAGGTTTAAGGATAAGTTTACAATGGTTAGGAAGTATTAAATCTCCGGTGGTCTGTATAATGTGGCTGGAAAAGAACTCTAGAAAAAGGCTCGGCAAAAATCAGTATGAGGTCGATTGTCAGATACGTAATGGTTGTTTATCTCTCATCTTTGGCCGCATTCCTTAGGAATAATTTCTTGGTGAGGCCATCATGTCATTCCATTGCACCTACTGATATTAATGGTGGTAGATGAAAACGTTTTTTTCCCTACTGCCATTAATGTGAAAATTGGCTAATTAGGAAGGTCAGTGTACACCTTTGTATCATTCTTTTAACTATCAATGCGGTTATCTAATTGTCCGTAGAATTAAATATGTTTTATTCACTCGACGACACTTTGAGCGGCACTTTGGTCTAGTAATTATTTCGCTTGTAATTTCATCCCCTTCTTGGTTCCCATATAGTTTGATTGGACGATTCGAACGCCGCGCAGTCATCGCGCCGCGTCCCTCAAAACGCCTTTGTCGTCGTTTGGAGCGTCACGCATCACTCTTTATAACGTTTCTCGATTTTTTTCTCCCTCCCCAAAAGGGGTCGTGGAGATCGGTGAGTTTTTTTATTTCTGTTTTTCCGCTCCAAGTCTCCCCAGAGGCCGAAGAAAAGAGTTTGTGAGAACTGGCGTTAAGCTCCGAGGGAGCCACGAAGGTCGGGGTGCTTTTCAATTATTATTATTTTTCATATTTAAATAAAGAAAAGATATAAAGAAAGAGGGGAGTGAAATTGAGACTTCTAAAGGTCGTGTGCTGTTAGGCCTCACACACGCACGCATACCAACCTACCTCGTCTCTTTATTTGTCCCCTTCGTGTCTTCTATCCACCGCCACCCACCCACTCGCCGCCTCCTCTCCTTTCCTTCCGTCCCAATTAGCCCAGTAGAACGTATTATATGCGCCCCCCACCCACGGTCTCTTTCTCCCCCCCCCCCTTCACTCCTCCACACTCTCCCTCCACTCCTGAATACCGCCCCCGCGCACCACGCCCCTTTCATGTGCACCTCCTCATTACGATTCGCCCTCCCCCACCTCTCTTTCTCCTCCTCCCCCACTCACACGTTTTCGTCGATGCTGAAACCTCTCCTGTGTCTTACTCATGGAGATAATTTTACCCCACCGCCTTCCTCTTGGGCCTACGCGCCATAGTTACACACTGTAGACTTAAATAGCGCGTTATCACTACTAGGCCGGGAAAATAACACGAATTTTTAGTCGAAACTTGAAGAAATTCTTACCCGCGATTTCATCGCGAAAAACTCAAGGGGGTCGTATTGGAAGGAGTCCTCCAGGGTGGCGATCGTTGGGGAAAACCTGGAATTGTCAGGGAATTTTGAATTTCTGGAAAAGTCAGTAAATTCTCGCCATAGTTAGGGAGAAACTGGAAGAGGAATCCTCATTATTTTTCTCCCATTACGTTTATCGGTCAGTCTTTCCCGCCCTTTATTTCACCGTCACTAAAGCTAACGTCCGTCGCTGACGTGCATGGAATAAGCACCATCAAGTCGTGGAGTATTCAGTTGTGAATCTTATTAGTTGTGAATGTTAGTTATTTAGTTGTGAATCAGACGTACATTGTATCCCTTTTGTATATCCTTATTGCGATATTTACTGAGTTTTGTTAACAATCATGATCACAATGTATTACCCTCATCACTAGAAATCCGAGGCTATGTTGTTCGGAAAATTTTCCCTCGCGTTTTTTTTAACTTCCGAAACTCAGGTCGAGAGGTTGTTGGAGCGCACTAGCTTATAGTAAATGCATGGTTGGAGTTCTTAAAGTACGAGACGATGATTAGAAAATTTAGAAAATTTAAAGCTGCCGTCGAAAATTTAATTCAGCAGAAAAAAATATTCCAATAATAGGTGAACTTTTGGAGATCGGTCAGGGAAATTGATAAATCCATCAGGGAGAAGTCAGGGAAAGGTCAGGGAATTTGTAAATTGGCTATCAGTAACCACCCTGGTTATTACTACTAGGGTAGGAAAAGAACCCGAATTTTTCGTCAAAACTTGAAGATATTCTTACCCGCGATTTCATCGCGAAAAACTCAAGGGGGTCGTATTGGAAGAGTCCTATCATCTCATGATTAGAAAAATTATTGATTCACGTTTTATTTAAACAATTAGAGGGTAAAATCAGTTTTTCCAATGCACTCGGAAAACTATGCAGCGTAGAGAAAAAGAGGAATCGTAGGAAATAAAATAATCTGCAAAATGATATTTGTTAAAATCGGTTGATAAACAAAAACGTTATTGCAAAAAAATAAGAATAATGGCTTTTTTTTTTAATTGTTAATAATTTTAACATTTGGTTCTGAAATCGTATAAACCTTCAGAAAGGTAAGGGTATCGCCATACTTTAATAGTGGGCCCTGTATGCCCCATACAGGGCCCTGTATGTGCAATAGTTGCCTATACAGGACCCATCCCGCACATTTGCACAATTCCAGTTATTTATCCCGAAAATTTAAAATGTTATTAACTTTAACCCTCTCTAACGTTGTCAGTTTCCAACGTAGCATGAATCAGAAACCGGCACTTAAATCTTGAAAACTTAATTAAACAGTCTATTAGAATAAATTTGTCCCTTTGTAAATAAATTGTCGCAAATGTTAAATTAAAAATAGCGTTTTTTGCTTATTAACAAATGGAATAATTGTTTTGCATTTTAGGCTACGGCTTCAAGAATAGGTGCAATGAATAGCTGGTTAAAAAGCACGAATTAAAAAAAAAGAACTTTTTTGGACCAATAGAATCGGAGATAGACATTATTTCTTAAGAAATCATGGTGCCATTGTTTGATAAAATTTATGCAAAATTTACGACTTGTGAAACCGCTAAAGAAAAGGTGTCTGCTCGATTAGGTATGAAGCGTCGTGTGTCGTATTCGGAGCGAATTATTGTGAACGCGATTTTAAAAGTCGCGATAGGAGCGACCATTGTACTTTATTAATCCAAGTATAACCCATAGTATTTATCATACGCCATGGTATGTACAAGAGCTATATCTCTATCGGTTATCAGTCCTTAATTAATTATAGGAAGACCTAGGGTACTTTGCGGAACGGTATTGACCTAGCTTAATTCTTAGTACTACAGGTGTAGGAGATAAGGTATTTCATTTGCAACATTACCTGACATCATCCAAATATTTTTGCTGGAGAAATACTTTTACGATCCCATGATGCAGTTTTCAAAGCTTGTGTGCTCTTAGGAGGCAGTTGTACTGCCTTTTTTGTGCATTTCGCTGATGGGCCTTGACCCTTTATTTTTTATTTAAATTGAAAGGCTAAGTTTTGAACCCTGGAACGATGCGTATCTCATTAGTTAATGCTTTGTAAAGTATCGCTTTCTTTTTACTCAGCAAAAATTGTGAAATTTTCGCCTTTCCGTTTTTGTTGCTTCATCATGCGTTAGTTGTGTGATAATCGGATTCATGAATTGCCTTCCTTTTTCCTTGACCGGATGGCCAAGTTATTATAACTTTTAACCTTTATGACAAGTTATTTCCTAAACGAGCCTAGATATTTGTTCTACCTGTTAATAGTTTCACCCTTCGTGATGATGATCTCGTTTGGTGTTAATAGTTTTCTCCGCCAATTGAACGAGTGCAATTCGCCGTTTCCTATGAAACGTTGTAGAAGACTTCCATGTTTTTAAGGAAAAGTGATTGCACATCTCCACCACAAACATAACGCGATACAATTCCCTGATTTGCCACCCGTTATAAACGCAGAACTATAACGTAAAACTGACCTTTGATGTGTCGAATGTATCAATATTTGTTCAAAATGCGTGGTTGCCTATGGTATGGTGGGGTTGTGGTGGAAAGAAGCATTAAAATTACCTGCTTGGTGTTACGCTGAAAGTGCTGGGGTTAGCGTAAGTATTGTCAATGATTTTTGTTCATTAAATCATTAATTTGGGTCTTGTTGGACGAGCTACCAGCTTTTCAAACTGCGTAATCAACGGTCATTGTCTCTCATCGCTATTTACATGAGTATTAACCCGTGAATGTCAAGACCAAGAGCGAAAGGCGTCAGTTATTACTCACGGGCCTCCACGAAGCCTCCGATTCTCGCGCAGCATAAATGACCCTTGGCCGACAAGAGCCTCGAATGAGTTTGTAGCCTGGGAAGGGTTTTGAAGTGACTTTCCTCTCGTCGCTGTCTATATCATGTTTATGGATGGAAATTGTTGCACGTCGCGAGAGAGTAACATGTGGCACTCTCGATATCGGTGACCTCTCTCGGTGAAGTTGCGGTGCATGACTCTGCTTCGAGCCCCAATCTTCGATATGCCGTCTCGGTCGATCCCTCTCCGCCCCCGCGCCTTTGTTTCGGCTCCAAGTTTCTGCTTGGACCGGCTCTTTTCCGCCGATTCGACTCGAACACGGGTGTGTAAGTATGGGGTGGTTGGTTGTTTCCTTTCATGTGCACTCCTTCTAAGGAAGAGGATCCTCATTCCCCGAGAAGGATCCTTGTCCCCTTCCTCGGTAGCTAGCGAAAGACGCTCCTGCTGCCCTCTTCCCCGCCGCCAATCTCCTCCTCATCAGCCTCCCACCCACTCGTCTTCTTCTTCTCTCGCTGCCCCCCCCCCCCGCCCCCGTCCATCCCCTTTCGTCCGTGGCCGCCCCTTTCTCGCATCCTTGTTACGAGGCTCGACTTTCTCAGGGCCTCTTCGTGCTCACATCAACCCCCCGTCGTCCCGTGTACTCCATTAAAATGCTCATACATATTTACCCCCTCTCCAATCCCCCCATCCTCCTCCTTTTAACCGCCACCCCCTCTCTTACGACCCCCCTGTTCCGCCCACTCCTGCTGCTCCTCCCCCTGTCTTCCGCTCCCTTTATTCACCCCTCATATTCCCCGCCCCCCTTCTCATCTCCCCCACGACTTCGCCGCCTCCTGTCACTACTCCTCCCTCACGTTTTTTTAACTCTTTTTTTATTTATTTATTTTTTTAATCCTTCATCGTGTCCTCTCAGCACTCCCCTCCCTTCATGGGATGATTTCCCCTAGATTATTTATGGGTGACTTTAAATATTTTTTCCGCTAGCCTCTGGGATTTGAAATTCTATCGCACTCGGGGTCATGTTTAAAGTGTGTTTCATATGCGTCGGGTACAATGATTGATTGATATTTTTTCCTCGTGTGTGGGGATTGGTTCATTTTTTCCCTGAGAATATATTGGTCTCAAATTGTTTTCAAAATTCTTATATTTTTATCGCCTCAATTTATTCATGGTAACTCGTAACTTCTTTCAAGTTTATTGAATTCTATTTAGGGTAAATAACTTTGTTTTGTGACCCTTTAGATAACTGGCTTTTTGCTCATTGTTAAAGTATGTACATTTGGACCATAGATTTTTGGTGCTTATCTTGTAGTGGCCTCTCTTTTGGTGATCGTATTTCCATAAAGTCAACACATCACAGGACATCGATACACTTCATTCCAGTATCTATCTTAATACTACTAAATAGTTACCAATTGCAAATTGCGATTACACATCGGCAGGATGATTGTCCTGCAGACGATAATGGTCACGTAAACCCTCTTGTGGATTTATTGGCAATATATTATTTTCTGCGCGATAGTTGTCGGCGTCTTTTTTGGGATCCGAAAAAATGATATATTTTTGAAAATTGAGCGAAACGTGCTGTGTAATGGTGTAAGTTCTGAGTCGTCCTTAAGATTTCAAGTCAGTTTGCTGTTGATTTCGTCGGATTCTCAAATATCCCAAGTAGTTAGTGTATAAAGGGAGCATGTCATGGTGTGGTTTAAACTCAGGGCCTTCGTAGGCTTTTCAGGGTGGCATAGAGGATATGTAGTTGAAGGGTGGCACAGGGGATTTTATTTTCACCCCGTACTATATCTCAGAAGCATCTTGAAGCGGCGTAGTAAGAAAGCTACTCTACCTAACAGAGTTTTTCTTCCCTCGGTCAATAAGTGACTGCAGCATAAACAGTTGGAGATGCTGTCACGCCGTCAAACTAGGATTTACTTCTGTCTTTTTCTCATCGCAATTCCTCTTTCCTATTTCCACCTCCTTTCGTTACTGTTGTTCTAACACGCTCGTGACTCGCCCTTGCGGCGGCTCGTTGGATGTTACAGAAATGTAGACTTTGAAGCCGATTCCTCTAGTTTTCTTCGCAGAAATGAGCTATGCTCCTTTGGAACTTGTGTCCGGGCGAGTGAACGTCACGCAAAACTGCTTAGCGCCGCTCAATTTAGTCCTAGCTCTTTTCTTCGGGCGTGGCAGATACTCTCCGACCCCCCGCTTGCGAAAGAACAGAATATGTCACGGCGTCTTTTGTCTCGCCAAACCTACGTGCTCGTCCGCGTCCCCTCCTCCCGTTCCCACAGAGCTGAAGCGCGACCCTTCTCCCCCACCCCACGTTCCCACCCCCCTCTTCAAATACAAACTGCCCGAATAGACTATAATTGGAGTGGAATGATAATAAGTCTTTCACGAGGGTCTCTCTCTCTCACTACCCTGGCGTTCCGTGCACCCTTTACTCCTTGCTCCCCATTCCCTTCCCTTCGCCAACCTCTTCTCTCCTGCCACCCACTGCCAACGCCCCCCCCATCATATTCCTCCCCAACCCCCTACCCCCCGCTCTCTACTCCTTCACCAACCCCCCCCTCTCTCTCTCTCCTTGTGTATCAGCAGTTTAAAAGTGCTTGTTTTTCAAGCACTGCAATAAAAGTGCTTACCCATCTCCGCGCCGAACCGGACCCTCCCCTCCCGCCTCCTTCCCCCATCTTTTCAACCCTCCTACCCTTCCCGTCACCACCCCTCTTTCCCACCCACCTCCTCCTCCCTCCCCCTGCTGCCGCATTTCCTTCCCCCCCTCCCCACTACCCTCGGATTTCGTTATGCACGTCTCGTCGAGCGACGGCAAGGCACACAATCGCTAAACGCGCCACCCACTCCTCATTTACCTCTCCGATAGTGCGCACATCCATCCTCCCACACCCACTCCCCCCCCCTCGTGCGGACCATAGCCGTTGATATTCCAGAAGTTCGTACCGAAAAGAGGAAATGAATGTGGCTCTACTGATGTTGATTGAGGAGAGTTTGAATAGTGTGAAAAACAAGCAGTGAATGACTGTCCACGCGCGTTCTCTTCTTACGGTGACCCGAGTGTCCGGGAGTGTTTTTTGGATCTTAAGGTAGTCCGAGCGAAACATCATTTTACTCAGAAATCAATGCATCTGGTCTCATTTAAAAGAAAAACATCTCACCCTTCTAATGACACCAAAAATTCAACCCCTTACCACATTACTTTCGGAGATATTTGCCAAAAAATACCAGTCCTATTACATGGAAAATGATACGTATATGCACTCCAGAGAGACACTATTTACAAAATGAGGTATTTCTAACACTTGGATATCGTAAAAAAACTAACAGCGTGTAGTTTGTATGTTTTCTCAACTATTTTTGAAAATTAATCATATTGTAACCGCAATAGGTTCTTGGGTATCACAAAAAACCTTCCGTTTCGAAGGAGTTTCAAACGCACCGCGTGAAAAAAATGTGTAAAGTTAAAGACTTCTTTAGATATCTTCATTTAATTACTTGCAATTTCTGTCATATAAAACTATATTATTGCACCATTAATATTGCAATATGTAATTCACGTGTCCCACGGCTGGTGAAATTAAAACGTGTAATTGAATATGGTCTCTATTGTGACTAGGGAACTATCTCGCTCGGACTACTGCAAGGAGGCGTTGCTTTAATTTTTGGAAATGGTTGTGTCCGTGACGCTCTTTGCGTCAAGGGATTTCCTTCGTAAATATAGAAATAACAAGTGCCTTAGTTGTCGCAACAATGTGGACCTCTGGCGGAGCAAATCGCGTTTATGAGCGGAGAGGATGTAGAGGCGCCGCCGTGCTAAAGTATTTTGCTCGCTCAACGGTCAAAGTTGGCAAACGCCATTTGCATGGGCGACAGTGAGTTCTGCTGCTACTATCTTGATAAAAAAATTTTTATGCAACCGTGTAGGGGTGGTAACCTTATAAAGTTTTTTTTTTCTCCGTGAGGTGATGGCGGATGCAAAAGATCAAGTGAACGAATTATTTGAGGAACGAGGCTAGCTACAGAGTAACAGAGGACAGGAGACCCATATGGTGAACTATCAAAAACAGGAGGTCCAGATGGGCAGGCCGGACCCTGAGATCCAAGGAAATTGTTGGGGCTCTTTGCAAAAAAGGGACAACTCCTGAGGAAGATCGACTGACAAATATACGCGGCCGGGGAATGCCAAACCAGATAGATACGAAGGAACGAAGGGAGGTGGGAAAAGAAACGGGATGGGAAGGGGATATGGTAGAATGAAGAGTTGCAAGTCGACCAATCTAAGAATTGAATGAACATAATGATTACTTTCATGATTTCCGCCGAGCGTGTTTGTTGCAGGAAGTTGATTGTGACATTGAGGGAAAAGATGGTCTCTCCTTTCCATTGCATGATTTATCTGGATACCTGTCCGCCATTTTCATTGCTTGTTTGTTTGTTGCACTCATCAAGAAAATTAAACCTGGCGATTTGAAAATTATCATATGGAAGGCGACCTATTTGTTGCGAATGGATTTTCAAAATCATATATAACTATCAAGGGTATAATACATATCGACGTAAGACCAGATAAATCGTGAAAGTATACTCACAAAAAAATGGGGAAGTTGACGATTCAACGTTTTCTCTCGTGGTAAATGACATCACAAGGAGAAGAAGTTTGATTTTAGCAGTAGCAACTGGGGGAATGTTTGCAAGGCCTATTCCTATGTAAAAACCGCGCACTTAAATGGAAAACCTTAAGAGGAAATATACATGAAAGAAGTAGACCCTACAGCCCTTGATGATTACAACAAAGGTTGTGTAATGCTAGCTTCCAATGGAAAACATGTTCCTCGAACGACACATATTGATGTGCGCAACCAACACTCGCGATGTTTGGTGAATAGCAGTGTAATTAATGCAGTGTAATTTAGTCAGTGTGATCGTAGTGGGGATATGGTACATATACATCTACATACTACCCCGCGAGGCGCCGCATGGCCGTGTGGCAGGGGGTGGTAGGTCACCAGCCGTGTAAAGGTGTAAAAGTTATGGAGGTGAAATGGTGACATGTCCTATGAGAGTGTATTTGGAGGAGCTCAGTTTTTATTGTGGTCGCTTATTGTGCGCGGAAAGAACGTGTTTTTCTACCTATCTGTTCGGCAGAGTATCCCTCTTATTTTATCGCATCTGCCAGACCTAGAGATTTAGTGAGGAGTGGTGATAATACTCTCAGTATACCCTGAAAAATATCAGTTCTCAGAAAAATATTGTTGATTTTCTTAGGTTTATTAAGACGACAGGATATTCAAGTTGATCAATTTTAATAATACTTAATCAGAAACAAGATGGAGAACGTCCTTAAAGGAAGACATCAATCAACAACTTCAACAATACGTTAAGAAAAAAATAAACACAACGGAATGACAAAAATAAATAAACAAAATACAAACGATTACATTGCACTTAAAGTAAGAGAAATTGCTCTGTACAACAAATATCAATCAGCCTAAGCCTAGCGGGCAGCCTCCGAGTCTCTAGGGGCTTCCACCTTAATTCCTCTAAAAGTTTTGAGACACTATATGTACGCTCGCAGCAGTTGTTAACGACGCGCGCTGCTTTTCTTTGCATTTTGTAAATTTTTTTGGTTAAATCTTTATGACCAGGGTCCCAAATGCTCGCGTCGTATTCGAGG
Organism: Ceriagrion tenellum; assembly: GCA_963169105.1. Lineage (NCBI taxonomy): Eukaryota > Metazoa > Arthropoda > Insecta > Odonata > Coenagrionidae > Ceriagrion > Ceriagrion tenellum. The sequence continues at coordinate 121,104,803 of OY720643.1, forward strand.
TGTGGCCTAACCAGAGCGGAGTAACATCTCTTCGTTACTTTTTCATCCGACGACCTTCCTATTATACGCCTAACAAAACTTAGTTTTTTAAATTCTGTGCCGTATAAGTTTAATGGTAGCTGATGCCTTTGCCAAACCCACCCCAAGATTGAAGTTTGAGTACAGAAAATGGACTTAAACAACAAGGTTTCGAGTGGGGGCGATGGAATTCTTTTTAAAGCGTTTAGAGACGGCCTATTTCATGAGCGTAAATGTTGTTCTAAATGTAACCTGATGGAAATGGAGGAATGAGGAAGGGGTGTGTGAGTCGTTCTTCGGGGGGATGGGGGGGACCCATTGGGAGCCGCCGTGATATCTTTCCGTCTCGCTCGAAAGGGCGATCCTCTCTCTCTCCGCCTTTCATAATCTTCTCGTCCCCAAGAGATCCACCCGAACATCTTCATTTCATTCACCCCTTCTTACCCTTTCCTCCCCTCCCGCACTTCCTCCCTCTCGACATTTCACCGACTCCGGATTGTTTCCATATTAGTTTTTTCTCGAGGCCTTAAACGTTTTTAATTCCAGAATTTCCTCATCTTTGCTCTATGCCTCCATCACGTTTGTCTCGGGTGCGATCCTTGATCTTAGAAGAGTCGAGGGCTCTTCGCGTGCGGGAGGGGGGTGAAGGGGGGTTGTATGTTAACGGTGCCCGTGGATGAATGTTTGGCAAAGCAGGGAACGTGCCATGACGTCGCTAGGGGTGGTACTTGGTATTTGAGATCCATCAGAGGTAGTTACACAAAGCTCTGTTCGCCTCGGGGAATGCCGACCGACTTGTTTGTGCTCGTAGCGGTGCACGAATCACATTAAGTGCCGTTCTTTTCCCGTGGTGTTCTCTGTAATCTGGTGTTGACTTTGTCGTGTAATCGCGATCCCCGCTTAAGTCTTTGCATTAATCGTTGAAGTTAATCTATCGAAAATTATTTTCGTTTATAAACAATTTTTTTATGCGAGAAAGTTGAGCTGTAATTGCTGATAACTACTCGTGAAGAATAAGTTTGCGGGAATTTTAAGCATCGGTATGAGCTGTTTTGTTTGTTAAATAATGGTGATTTTTAGGAAATGGGAGATATGGTAATTACTCGTAGGAGCAAAAAAATAGTGAAACCTGAAGCAAAACTTAAAAAGAATGTAGTGTGCGTTGAGGGCTTACTGGATTGGTTTTACTTTCATGATTTCGGCAACTGAGATAACTTATTTTTATAAGACTTCTTATCTTAAGTCTAATGATATTTTTACATCTAAGTTCATTTTTATAAAAAGAAATAATGTATTGTTCCAATTTGTGAAGAATCGGGTGATGTATGTATATACCAATGCATTGAGAAATTACTGTTGGTACTCGTAATTTTGGTAAGTTCATACCTTTCTCGCCGTTCCTTTCCAGGGTAGTCGCTTTCAAACGAGCTTTATAATTGTTACTAGGCTTCGGAAACCGGCTCTATTTTATAATATTTCCAGCATACCGCCTTCGCTTCTTCAAAAATCATATACTCTTCCGTTCTTAAGACTCCTTAATTTGCCAAATTGTACGAATAGCCAAACATGTCTCTTGATAGATCGAACTCAGAATTAATATTCATTTTATGTTTATGTCACAGGCTCCAAATCAATATATTCCACTTTCTATTGCTCCGTATTTCCCCGCCATCACAAGTTTCGTATGCTAGCGCTCTTGGAATCGAGGGAAATTACGGTGGTATTGTGTTACAATCTGCTTATCGTTGATGATGCCACAAATGTGATTGGAACACGATCCGTCTTTTACAGATAAAAAGCAGTTGAACGGAGATATGTTACTGAAAAGCACGCTTGGCGTTATCCATTTGAGTGGCTAAAACTCACTGTAATCTCGAACCGGTCGTCTTTTTACCACGTTATTCCTTAGTTACGTGACTGGGATTATCTAGACGGCTGGGGATCGGGTTGGTGTGGTGGCTAGAGTACTGGCTAACCATACGGGCGACCAGGGTTCAAATCCCGGCAGAGGAAGTTGCTTTTCAGAGGAGACCCGATCCCTTCTGGAGTGTCCTGTGGAGGGCACTTCAAGTGCAGTGTCTGTCAGATGAGACCGTGGTCCCCTTGGCGCCTTTCGTTAAGAGCAGGCTAATGCCGACGCCGAGTTTCCATCCACCCTTCCTCCTTTACATGACCCGTGTGGCGCAAATGATCTTAGCCATTGTACGCCTCCCCATATATCCAATCCAATTATCTTGAACGGACCCCCTCACCCCCACCCTAGTCCCCCGCAGATAGTTCACCTCGTTCAGAACGACCCTCGCTCAAATAAATTACCGCTCGAGCGCGGAGCACATTCTTTCTCTCGGCCGACGTCCGTAGCGTGGGCGGCGCCACCTGCGTCCAGTGCCCGCCTTTTCTGCGCCACATTCATTCTCTCTCTCCTCCTTTCCTCCCCCCACACCCTCATCCCCTTTCCTCCCCCAACCCCTTCCCCACGCGCGCGCCGCCCCTTATAACCGCCTGGGCAGTCATCTGCGTCGTCCGCCGCGGACCGCCGTCCGTCCGTGCGTGGATGGATGAGAGGAGGGGGCGTGGCGGAGGAGCGGAATCGTCTCGAGGAGAAGGGGTGTGGGGGGGTGGAAGGGTGTGGGCGGGAACAGTGGGTGGGGGAGGCGATCTTCCTTCTCCCTTCTTGTGTCCGTCCCGCGTCGTTCGGGCAGTGCTCTTCCAGGGTGTCCAGCTTTCTGGAAAACCGGGAAGACCGGGAAATCTCAGGGAATTTTATTTTCACTGGAAATCTCAAGGAAATATCGAATTGACTCTGGAATTTTCTGTGGTGTCAATATATAAAACCGCAACGGAAGCAATGTGCCTTTTTCGGCAAGTTGCCAAGTCAAAGTTCCCTTGCGTTGTCGCATTTTGCTTTCCTGTAATCACCGAAAGTAGGTACAATGCTTTCTATATTGCGTTCTTATTGGTCATAGTCCGTAAATCAGTGGCGTAAAGAACGTGCCTTTATTGTCAAGTTGCGAAGTTATAATTTCCCTTGCGTTGTCGCATTTAGCTATTTAATGAAAAAAATAAATTCCTTCAGTTTTTCAAGTTGTTGATCATTTTAAATCAAATGGTATTCATAGCAAAGTCTGGCTGCAATATAACCTTGTTCCTGAGCACCAGCATGACAATGGTTAAATCTAAGAAATGGTGGTGATGTAATTTTCTCTCAAACTATTTTAAAGTTTTTTGTTTATTTTTTCCTCCAAATATGCAAGTTTATCAGTAATTCTTTCGTTTAATCACCCCAAAAAACATACCGAACACTCTCTTATAATTAACGAGAAGAAAATCAATATTTCCTCGGTAAAAATGAAAATGTCTGAAAAACCTGTAAATCTCAGGGAATTTTCAAATGCCTAGCTGCTGGACACCCTGTCTTCCTTCGTGTACGGACTATTCTGCTCTCAGTCGGCAGGCATGGCGACATCAATGGTAGTTAGAGCGAGATAGCATATCATCTAGAATTCAATTAATTTGGCCTCATTTTGAAGGAAACATCTCACATTTCCCGAGATACACTAATTACCGCACCACTTTCCATGATATTTGCCAACAAATAACTGCCATTTTGCCTAGGAAATGGAACGGACATTGCTTGACTTGGATTTATTTTGACTGGGTTGAGTGAGGCGTAAAATTCCTTCTTCCTCCAACCTGGTGCTCTCATACAGAATCCGGAATTTTATGATATACAGGATAATTTTACAAAAATAAATACATATTCATTTTAAGTTTGGCACGCAGGCCAATTCTCTGCATGAGGAGGAAGTCAGCCAAACGGGAGACGGGTCGTATTTTGCGGCTATGCTCCTTTTTTTTCGTGCCTCGGCACGAAGGAATAGCTCGTCTCTTCCACGGGTAGTGTGTGTCCCCGTGGAGCACGTACCGGAACTGCGTCGTTCCCGGTTAACCACCGTAGATGGATAAGCGTGTTAGATGATTTAAAATGTATGCACCTTGGATGGAATTTATATACAAATGAAGAACGTCCAACTCCTTGATCTCGACGGAAATTTATTAATGTGTAAGTTGTATGGCTTCTCGACTAATTTTACGAATCAATCATCTGCTCATCGCAGAAATTATAATAGAAACGCGAAAAAACCGAACGATGTGGAGGCTTTTTCCCCTTACGGCGTGAAAAATGTGTTTTATGCTTGCGTATTGTGTTAATTCTTGGGAGTTTCAGTCATATAAAACAATACTTTTGCGCCATCAATATAGAAATATTTACTTAATGCTTTGCAGAGCTGCTGAAATAAAAAAAATTACTTCGAAAATGGTCTCTTTTGTGTCCAGGGAAAAATCTTGCTTCAACTACCGTTAGGAGCCGGGTTGTAATTCTTAATCGTGTTCGTTCGTAATTTCCCTTTCATTCAAACGGAGGTTATTGTAAGTTCCCTCGACACTTCGGTCTGCCAGTTTTGTGATTTCCTGCGATTCAGTGTAAAAGTCTTTCTCTTTATTGTATCATTGGCTTAAAGTTTTTCGTGGTTTGCGCCGGAAGAATAGAAGCGTCAATCAAGCAATAGAGGTTCACATCTGTCTATAAGATGAAATGCAAGATTAGAATGTGGAAATGAGAAATTTTTCCCGGTGTATAAAGTCGATAATCACGCAAAGTTTGTCGTATGTAAATACGGTGTTCACGAATTCCTGAATCCTCAATTCCGTTGTGGCCATGCTCTGCAATTCATTCCATTCTGCCCCTGCCGCTCACAATTGTGTGACTACCAGCGGGTGACTCCGTTGAAGTTTCTGCGCGGCCGGACCAGCAATTCTTTGAATCAACCATACCTTGCTCGACGCTGTTTTGATAATTACCTCGCTTGACAAAGGTTTCTGGCGAGTCCCTCGGGCTCGCCTTTTCGATCGGGTTCGTGATCCTTGATTCCGGAAGGCCTCGGAAGGTGGAGTGCGTGCCGTGCCCCGTGATGTTTACACACATGAAGCCCCTAACCCATCCGTGGAGCATCCGAGATACCTTCCCTCACATGATACGCCGGGAAAGCGTCAGATGATTGATAAACCCGTTCAATTTTATTGGAATAAACATGTCATTTGAAAATATCAAAAGTAATTTCCTTATTTTGATCATTTTGATTACGAACATGCCGTTTTGCGTTGGCTTTATTTTTAGCAAATAAAGTAACATTTTTATATTTGAAGCAATTTAGTAGTCAACCTATGTCGAAGTGCAAGTGTTTTTCATTTTGTTTTGTTCAATATAAACTCTGGTGTTTTATTCGGGAATTTGTGTCGTTACCTGATACAGTTCGATTGTGGGATTCATTAGGGCTGTCGACTATTGCATAGTGGCTTTTAGCTTTTTAACTTAACTGAGAGTTTCGTCTTTACGCTCGTTGATCTTGAGGGATGGGTAGAAGTCTGTCTTGACTCATATCGTCTAAATCTACGTACTAACGTGCGAGCCGCCGCATGTGGCGAGGGGTGGCATATATATGGAACCAGTCATGTTGGCAATGTTAGGAAAAAGGTAAATGGGGAGAGAGGGTAGAGGTGAACTGTATATTGATAATTATGAGTAAAACTTATTAATAGTTTGAGAAATGCATAGTTGTGTGCACATAAAAATATAATTAAGTTTTTACGCAGGGAAATCTATCAAAACAGGATGTGTTCCCCCTAGCTTTCTCGATTTGACTACTATGAATGGGAATCAAATTTTCAACAGTACTGAATTCAAGTTATGCGTTTTCTCTGTCTTACAGTTACTGCATTGTATTCGATTAAGTGAGGGATTGGCTTCTTTTATACGTACATGAATTTTAGTCGCCTTTATAAGGGAGAGATAACTAACAGCAATAATTATGGATCTTTATCCTCCCCATACTGTAAGTGATTAAACTAGCTGTATGTCGCGAAATGTTTGCTACTAGCAATCGCGATTCTTAAAGAGTATTTTAAGGTAGTTCCCACATTGAAAAAGGTAATGGGACAGTGGATTGCTGATACGTTTTTTAAAAGGTAAAATGATCTCCTATTAATTTTATTACTGTCGCAGAAGTAATCAGTTTCATCTCGGACAAAATTCTCGCTTTTGCGAGACGAATCGTCCATATTTTGAGAAAATACAGTATTCGTAGGACAGAGTTGGTGAGGAATATCAAATAGCTTTCGAGAGCTGATTACCGTGTGCTGCGGCGTGTGCCACTTTTCTCAGTTATCTTGCCAATTGAATCGTGGGAGCGCCTACGTTGCCTGGAGTGGTAGGCTTGATTATTCAGAGGAGAACATGTCATTATTGTAGTTGTTGATCCGCGCTTCGCTTGTACGGGAAAGCGTCCCGTGGCTGGATTCTCTGACTAATTTCTGGTATAAGTGGTTGACCGATTGATATGGCAATGCCTTCTGTCTAAATGCATCAATGAAGTTACGCGAGGTAAGAAAACTCCATTACTACATAAATGACGATATACCACCTATTGAGTGTTTAACATGAAAGCTTATTTCTTTGACAATGTACTGTTCAAAATGTTCATTGTAATCTTCAAAAATCACGTCTTGGTGTGTAACTCGCTCCTTGCTTTTTGAAATATCCATTCTCTTCTTCCATTTTATGCTTTGGATTAATACCCTTCTGTCATGCCGCCGAACCTTTTCAGCGATAAACATATTCACTTTTCTGTCTTTGTATCGATACTCATCAGGTTATTGTATCGTTTATCCAACTTGACGGATTCTCCCGTTTATCCAACTTGACGGATTCTCCCGGTCTAATCAAAGAGCCAGCAACATTAATTTAAAAAAATGATTAGGATATTGCTATTGAGGACTTTTGTATGGAGCATTCTGCTCTATGGTAGTGACACCTGGATGATTGGAAAGAGAGAGAAGGAAAGAATGGAGGCATTTGAAGTGTGGTATGGTAGAGGAAAATGCTGAAAATACCCTGGGTGGCAAGAGTCACGAGCGAGGAGGTGTTTAAGAGGATAGGGGAAAGACGGTGTCGACTCAAAATGCTAAATAAGAGAAGGAACACCTGGATTGGCCATATTCTCCGACACGAAAGCTTGGTTAAGACCATACTAGAAGGTACAGTATAGTACAGTATAGGTACAGTATAGGGACTATATAGGACAGTTGATGAAGGAACTAGGTTGCCAATCGTACAGTGAAGTGAAAAGATTGACCCAAGATCGGATAGAGTGGAAGACTGCTGCAGACCAATCCTAGGATTGTAACCAGAGAAGAAGAACCAAAGAGCGCAAAAATGAAATGAAAATACCCCTGCGCTCTGTGGGACAATAGTGTTTCATTTGCGAATACCGTAATTTCGCCGTGTTTTTTTTGTCTCTCGATATCTGGCCGACCCGCGAAGGGTATCGCGCGTGCGTTTTGGGGCCGCTCACTCCGCTTACAAGGGGGTGTGGGGTAGGCCCCAAGGGGGGGTGGGAGGGAAGTGGTGGGCGGTGGGTGGTGGTGGACTCGGGAGCTGGTCCCCGCTGCGACTGAAGGCGGGCGGGGAAGGAGTGGTGTGGCACTCTTTCGAATGGTGGTGGGAGTATTGGGGGAGGGGGGAGGGCGAGGCCCGCTGGGCCTAATTTGCCAGCTTGCGCTCCCGGTGAAAATTTGATGAGTGTGTGCTCCACTACTACGTCCCCCCCCCCTCTTCTCCTTCAACCTTCCCACACTCCCCGCCCCCCCGGTTTTTTATGTGCGCCCGCGCGTCTGTGTGTGCATGCTGATCCCCGGCTACTGTCGCCCCCCGACTCCCCGTTCTTACCATCCCTCCCCCCCACCCCCCACCCCATCTCCCTCTCCTCCCACCCCATCTCCCTCCCCTCCCACCCCATCTCCCTCCCCTCCCACCCCATCTCGGTCTCCGGCATTGCGTGTTTTCCACGCTTTGTGTCGCCCACCCCACACACAACCCTTTTTTCCTCTCTCTCGTCTACATTCCTCCTTTAGCCTTTTTCTCTCTCTTCCCATTTCATCCCATTTCTCCCCCCCTGCCCTTCTCCTTCCTCTCTTCCCCTCCTCTTTGACTCTGATCCCTTCTCTCCCCCCCACCACTCTTCGTCCAAGTCCTGCCCACACCCTCGCTTCTTTTTTCTTCTTTTCTGTCGCACTTCCTCCTCTTCCTTCCCTCCACCCACCCCTTCCTCCTCTCGCCCCCTTCCTCCCCTTTTCTTTATCTCTCTCGCTCTGCCTCTCAAGTGGATACTTGCATTCCTAAGCATGTGTGCGTGAGCTCTTTTCGTTTCCCCTCTCTCTCCCTTTCTATGCATTATCTCCTTTTCCAGCGTTTGCCTTCACTTTTCTTTCCATCCCACCATTCCCTCTTTTCCCTCCCCTCCTCCAGAATCCCCCATATCCTCCTCCTCCCCCCCCCGCCCCACAATCATACTCCCCCCGCATTGCTCTCTCCGATTGCGCGGCGACTCTCACTCCCTCTCATTCCATCGCTCTATTCCGTCACTTGGTTACGGTGTCGTTTTGTTTCTCTCCAAACTGTCGCTCGTGCATCCCTCGTGGACGGCATGCGTTTTAGCCGCGGGTGAAAGAGAGTTCACCCGATTCTCATTGCATGGTCCATCGGTTGTTGAAATTTGTCTCACTTTTTAAGATGCACTAGTATCGAACTGTGTATAATCGGGGCGACCTCGAGTCCGTGGTTGGGTTTTTTCATCCGCGGTCTTCTATTAGAAAGTATTAATTGGTCGCTCAGAAGGAGGGATTGGTGAATCATGCAGTGTTCAGTCCTTGAGGTTGCATGAGTGATTGTAATGATAAATTCTTCTTCTCTGGTTACAATCCTAGGATTGGTCTGCAGCAGTCTTCCACTGTATCTGATCTTAGGCCAATCTTTTCAATTCTCTGTACGATTGGCAACCTAGTTCCTTCATCAACTGTCCCATGTAGTCCAGTCTAGGTCTGCCCCTCTGTTTTTGTTCCCTCTGCTGTACCTTCTTGTATGGTCTTAACCAAGCTTTCGTGTCGAAGAATATGGCCAATCCAGGTGTTCCTTCTCTGATTTAGCATTCGGAGTTGACACCGTAATGATAACAAGTCGACTAATTAAGGCTATATTGAGACTATTAAGTCCCCTCTGTCACCCAACAATTGAGCTTTGCGGTTAATTTTGAAATTCCTTATCTCCCAACTTCGATATTTGTGGGAGAAGACCAAATTTATCCTTAGCGTTGTGAAAAAATACGGTACCAGACTTCAAGTTTCACAAAATAAAGTGGAATCATTGTAAAATACCGAATTCTCTCATATTTATAGCTTTTTTTCTGAAAGTGCTGCAAAAGCATTAATCCAAGCTCTCCCCTGATAGATATCAATTGTCTCGCATGCGAAAGAAGCAATTGTTTATGCAGTGTCATGTCCACATTCCCACCCATCATGTTCTTTCTTAGTTAGTTCATCTATCAGGGTGTGTCTACATTTACACACTACCCTGCGATCCTCCGCTTGGGCGGTTGGACGGGGGTATTAGGACACCAGTTGTGTAATGGTGTTTAGGATAAGGTTTTGGAAGGTGAATAGGTGAAGTTTATGATGGGAGTGTTCAAGTGGATCTCCGTTTTAGTTAGGGTCACTTGTGCGTGGAAAGAACGAATGTACGTATCTGTTTGGCAATATATCTCTTATTTTATTGCTTCTGTCGGACCTATGATACCCAACTGTTCTGAATTTCTTAAGTAAACTAAGGCTGGCATGTAGCTTCAGAGTCTTTAGCGACTCCCAACCTAATCGCTCTAAAAGCTGTGTAACACTACGAGTATGTTCGTATGTTCGTCCGTTAATGTTAGTACGTAGTTTTTAACGAGTCAGCTTTCTTTTTTATTTTACTAATTTTTTTGGTTAAATCAATCTTTTGACAGGGTCCCAATGGCTCGCGGCGTATTCAAAGAGTGGCCTAACCAGAGCCAAGTATCACCTCTTTTTTATTATTCCAGGACCGTCCTTTTACGCGCTTTTTACATTCTAGTTTCTTTAATGCCGTGCCGCATAAGTTTTTTGTGTGTATTCCCCACGATACGTCTGATATTATGGTAATTCCCAGATATTTTTACTATATGTGAAGATTTTATGTTTACTCCGCCCACAGTGTACATATGGTGCTTGTGTAATGACTTCCGCAAGAAGTGTATTGTGGTGAATTTACTAATATTTTGCTCTAGCCCCCTCTCCTAGCGTTACGAATGAACGTAGTTTAGGTCTTGCAATGATAAAACTTCCAAGTCCATGTCTTCGCTAATTTCTCGGTAGATGACCGTCTTCAAAGAATCTTAATTTACTGCTTACTCGAGAACTTAGGTCATTGATATAAATAATGAATAAAAGAGGTCCGATCACGCTTCCTTGAGGAACACCGGATGTGACTTGATCCATATCAGAGCTAAAACCATCAATAACTACTTTTTGTTTTCGATCACTGAGAAAGTCCTATTTCCAACTAACATTATTTTGTATTTACCCCGCTTGATTGTAATTTGTATATAAGTTTTTTGTGTGGAACCTTGTCGAATGCTTTCTTGAAATCTAGGAATAATACGTCAACTTGATTTTTGAAGTCACCTGATTTTAGGATATCATGAAAGAAGAGCGCAAGCTGTGTTTCGTAGGACTTACCCTTCTAGAAGCCGTGCTGACTGTCATGTATGAAGTCTCGACTATCCAGGAAGGTCATAATTTTGCTAACAACAATATGTTCGAGAATTTTGCATTAAAACGCTGTTGACGATATTGGTCGGTAGTTGCCTGGGTCATATCTGTTTCCTCGTGTAAATATCTACATCTACATAATACCCCGCGAGCTGCCGCATGGGTGTGTGGCTGGGGGTGTTAGGTCACCAGCCGTGTAAAGGTGTAAGTTTTTTTGGAAATGAAATGGTGACATGAATTATAGGAGTGTATTTAGTGGAGCTTAATTATTATTGTGGTCGCTTATTGTTTGCGGAAAGAACAAGTTTTTGTACCTATCGGTTCGGCAGTGTATCTCTCCTATTTTTTCGCATCCGTCAGACCTAGAGATGTAGTGAGGAGTCATGATAATATTCTCTATGTCGCTCTGAAAAATATCAGTTCTGAATTTCTCAAGCAACCTAAGCCTAGCGTGTAGCCTCCGAGTCTCTAGGGGCTCCCGCCTTAATTCCTCTAAAAGTTGTGAGACACTATATGTACGCTCGTAGCAGTTTTTAACGAAGCACGCTGCTTTCGTTTGTATTTTATTAATTTTTTGGTTGAATATATTTAACCAGGGTCCCAAATGCTCGCGGCGTATTTGAGGTGCGGCCTAATTAGAGGGAAGTAGCATCTCTCTTTTACTTTTTCTTCGGAGGATCTTCCTATTATACGCTTTACAAAACCTAGTTTCTTTAATGCTGCGCCACATATGTTTTATATGTGTAATCCCCACGATATATCAGAAGTGAAGGTAATTCCAAGATATTTCAGTGTATCTGAAGATATTTAACTGTATCTCAAGATTTAGTCCATTCACAGTATAGGTATGGCATTTTTGTGATGACATTCGCAGGAAGTGAACTGTGGTGCATTTGCTGATATTTAATTCTAACCCCCCACTCCTGGCACCACGAATGAACGTTGTTTTGGTCCGATGACAGAGCTTCAAAGTCCGCGTCTTCAATATTGGTGTGACGTTGGCTATTTTCCAGTCTTGGGGCACATTGCCTAAGGATAATGATTCTTGTTTAATCCATCTGGATCTTCTCCTAATAAGATATTGCCGCTTGGTGGTTTTCTCCTCTTAATTGTTGCACATTTTCTCATTTTTAATGCTCGTCGTTTCCCGTTTTGTGAACCTTGTCAGTAAACGCAAGCAAATCCCTCGTGTCTCGACCGCATTCGGCGACTTCAGAACCCAGATGGCGTATTGCCGTACCTATCCACTAATACATTGTTCGCGCAGTTGTCCTTGGTTTAGAAGCGTGTTTCGACTCATCTAAGGGTATGGCCTGGAAAATGAGATGACACAATTAAATTAATACAAAATTGATTATTTCCAATACTTTCCTATTAACGTTAGTGAGAAGAATTAACAATATTTCATTATTCTAGACCATAATTGAAATTAAAATCGAATCAGAATGGTTCTTAGAAGGGTAATAAAAATTTAGGCACGAAATATTCATTCGGTTTTTTGTAGGATTTAATTTTCCTGCCAGTAAATAAATACATTTGAATAGATATTTGTAAGGAGAACTTAACATTTATTGTTTTTGTTAAGTTAATTATTGTTTCCGCATTATTAAGGAAAACTAATAAATTATTGATGCTTTTAAGACAAATATTTATTCGTATTTCCTATGGCTAGAAACTATTTCATAGTCCCACACCATTCTGTCATGCCACCCCTTGACTTGTTGAGGCCTCTTGTCTTATTTTTCTAATTTTCTCTGTACTAACGCTTAATAAGACTGAAGTCTTATTAAATTAAAATACGTACCAATCGTTCAGTCTTTATTCAAAAATTTTAACTAACCATCGAACCGCATCGTATTCGTCATAAGACCTCCCAAGCACAAAGATTCAATATTGGAATCGGAAAATAAAACGAATGTGGCTCTAGCGTCCTTTTTTAAATTTTAGTCGCTGCATATTCTGTATTGATTTTTACCTTGTCATGGCAAAGAGATTATATTAAAATCGAAAACAGAAATAATTAAATTCGCGTTTTCGCTTCTTGCTGGTAACGCGTCTACTCTTGAAACTTTCCCGCTGAAATTCAGCGGTGGAGAAAATATTAGTCACAATGTATAGAATAAAATAAACATGGTAAATCCTAGGTAGCATTGCTGTCGTATATATTCATCAACGTCCGCGGGGATGTGGTGAAAAACAATGTAGTGACTAAATCTTGATACTTTCCTCAGAGTAATTTTATTGTTCAAACGCTAAGGCGTCACCATCAGGTCATTGCACCAATAGTTATACAGTGTCATTGCGCATTAGTCATTACTAAGTCCTTATCACTCAATTGTATTGTTGTCGTGAATCGGATACCGCAGTATAAGAAGTCTATTAAAGAAATACTGATGTTTTTGGCTTAGTGTTGGGGAAAGAAACCCCTTATTGGTTACAAATTTTGAGAAGCCAATATTCCAATAGAACTCCTCGGCTTTAATGGTAGAATAACGGAAATGTTAAGCTTAATCGGCTCCAAGTTTTATAGAAAAGAGAGTAGAAATCTTACTTACTCACAGAATGACACTTCGTCTCAATGTATTAGGATAGATAATCTCTTCTTTTCCTTTGCCCGCAACCATCTTCCTCCGCTCACTCCTTTCACTCACGCCTTTGTTTCAGCCCTCATCTCCCGGAGAGGGCAAGCCTCTCAATGGCCTTCGGGTTTTCGAGCTCTGATCGAAACTCGTGTGTTGGACGTGTTCGGCACGGATATTTTACTGGCAAGGCTCGCGGCATCATACCGGCGCACACAATTATCAATTTCCAAACCCGCATTCGCCTCGCTGCGGCTTCAACTTCCGGGGAAAGACTGCGATGGACTCGAGTATTCAGGCTCGAGCTTTGCAGCGCCGATGAGAGCGTGTGAGTGTGTAAACTCTCGCGGGACCAGCGAAAGCCCGCACGCCGAAAGGGACACCACCAGTTTGCATTGTCCCGTTGTGTGAGATTTCGATGCGGTGGCGTTTGGACTTCTAGAATGGTGCCGTCCGAACTGGCACGGGTTTGGCGCCGCCGCGCCGTGGGAAAAGGCGTCCGAGCGTGCCTCGATGCTCCCCGGGTCCACAGAGGGATACAAAAGGGTATTTGGGGGGTGAGTTGTGAGGATGAGACTCCTTTTGTTGGACGGGGGGCTGCTCCCCCAATATATGGACACGGACGGGGGTAGTTTGTTCCGCTCTGTCGGCGGGTGGACAGGGGGGGGGAGGAGGGGTTGGTTGGGAGGAGGTGTCCCTCGTCGATGCCGTGCATATCGTGCTCTTTCTCGCGCTCCCGTGGCACGCCCGAGATTCCCATCTCACTCACGCTTTTCCCCTTATTCCCCTCACTCCCTGCTGAATTGATAATGCCTTTGTTCCTCGCGTTAAAATGGGGTTCAGAAGGGTGTGCGAGCACCATTGCACCAGCCTCCCTCCCGCCCTTATTCCCCACACCTCGTATCCCTGCGGCCACCCCCTGTCCAACTGCCCATCCTTCCCCTCGCGTCCGCCTTAGTGTTTGCTCCTCTGTCGAACAATCGCATTTGGACGCGTGCGTGTCCCTGACGCATCGCATCTCGGTTGGATCCCTCGAAGCTCGTGGCGGTTTTTGCGTGCCTGATGATGTTGCCCCGTTGTGGGAGAGGGGGGGGCGTGACCACCCACCGGCGGCCTGGCCGGCACACACTCCTCGCTGCGATTTCGAGATCTCTGGTAGGAACAGATCTAAGGTTAGCCTCAGTCTAAATGTATGTAGTTCAGTGGAAATATTGGAGCTCGCGATTCAGCAACGGCATATCTTGTTTTGCACATGTTACTGCCAGATTTTGAACTGATGGTAGTTGCGCCCGGAAAAAAATATTTTACCTTGATTAAATATGATGCTATCGACTTTGAAATATGATGAATGATTGGAGGAGGTATAAAATCTTAAAGAAAAGCACTGGGTAAGGAAATCTAGAAAAAAAATAAACATTCCAAAAAAGCAAGAGAAGCCTGGTTGGAAAATAAAGGTAAGGAAATAAATGGAAGTATGGCTAAGGGAAATTTTGAAAGGGCGTAAGCAGATGTAAGAGCAGAGTTTAACAGAAAAACAATCACTAGCAAGTATATGAGATTAAGATGGAAAAGTGATAAAAGAAGATCAAGTCATTGTCAAACGTTGGCAGGAATACATTGAGGAATTATACAGACGACAAGATTTTGAGGAAGATATCTTAGTGAACGAATATATCATGGACGAAGATGAGATTGGGACACCACAATTACGAGATGAATTTGACATGGCACTAAAAGTGGTAAAGGACCATAAAGCACAAGGAGTCGATGAGATTCCAGGAGAAATTTTAAAATTTATCGGGACAAAGGCGAAAGACTGCCTCTTTGATATGATTAGTGAAATGTACAAGAAAGGAATAGTGCCCAATGACTTTGAGAAAATACGTATGATACCTATTACCAAGAACACAAGTTTGCAGAAATGTGAGGAGTTCAGGACCCTAAGCCTGGTGTTGCACGCGTCAAAGATACTGAATAGAATGATATATCATCGAATAGAAAAGAAGATTGAAGAAAACCTACAACATGACCAATTTGGCTTCAGAAGAAACCGTGGTACATGTGAGGCTATTTTGGCCGTAGGACTAATTTTGGAAAAATATTGAGACTCAACAAAATGATAGTGATAGCCGTGATTGGTATCGAAAAGGCTTTTGACATTATCAATTGGAACACCTTGTTTGGAGTCCTTAAAGTAATATATTATAGGGACAGAAGCATAATTCTTTCAACTTTACCAAAACCAGGAAGCCATATTATATGCAAATGGAACGAAATAAAAAAAATTCTGAAGGTGTTTGGCAGAGGGATGCAACCTATCCCCAATAGTGTTCATGGAATAGACAAAGAAGGATTATTAGGGAACTTATAAGATTGCATTGAAAGTAATTGGTAAACTCCACACAACCATCCGATTTTCGGGCGATGTAGTACTTTTAGCAAACAATGAAATTGAGCTACAAGATACATTACATGTAATTAACCAAATTTTTAAAAATACGTCTGACATAAAAATTATTAAGAACAAAACCAAAATAAGGAAATGCGCAAGAGATGGACAACAGGGAGCTGTGGTATATCTGGAAGGAGAATATCTGAAGCAAGTCACAAATTTTAAATATCTTGGTAGCTGTAAAACATCTGATGGGAAATGCTCAGCAGGTGTGACACGCAGAATAGCACAAGCGATACTTGCTTTTATCAAGAAGAAAACTGTCTTGACTTCCAAAAATGTCTTCCTAAAAACCCAGAAAGAATTCTTGAAAAGAGTATGGAGTGTGTGCACATATAGCTGAGAAACTTGAGACATTAAGGTAAGACCATATTCGAATTATACGTTTTAATTTCACCAGCTGTAGGACATCAATTAAATATTGCATTATTAATGGTGCAATAATATAGATTTATATGACACAAATTGTCAGTAATTAAATGGAAATATCTAAATATGTCTTTAACTTGACTCATTTTTTTCGCGCGGTGCGTTTGAAACTGCATCAAAACGGTAGGTTTTTTTGTGATACCCGAGAACCTGCTGCGGTGGCAATAATTTTCAAGGTTAATTTTCAAAAATATTTGAGAAAACATTTAAACTACACGCTGTTAGTTTTTTTTTTCTACATCTAAGTATTAGAAAAATCTCATTTCGTAAAGAGTGTTTCTCTGGAGTGCATACACTTACCATTTCCCATGTAAAAGAGCTGGTATATTTAGGCAAATTTCTCAGAATGTAATGTGGTAAGGGGGAGAATTTTTGGTGTCATTGGATTGGTGAGATATTTTTCTTTAAAATGAGACCAAATTCTTTGATTTCTAAGAATGTTTCGCACAAACTACCTTAAGAAAAGCATACGGTGGTGTAGCATTTGAAATTGGCGCTGGAGAAGAATGCTAGAGTTAGAGTTAAAGAAAGAGTAGGGGAGGCACAAACAGTGTTAGGTTCAATCTCAAGAAGGAGAGAAGGATAGATTGGACATCTGTTGCAGCGCTCTAACTGAATGACTGCCTTGATAGAAGGAATGGAGGAGGGACGTGCTGGAAGAGGAAGACCTTGGCAGGAATTCGTGAATGGGATTGTAGAAGGGAAGAGATACGCAGCAATCAAGACACTTGCTCTAAAAAGAAAGATTTGAATGCCCACCAACCTTAAGGTTTAGGAGAAGAAGAAGAGACTTCCGTCCTATCATAAATTAAGTGAGGAACTGTTCAAAGAACATCATAAATAATTTTTAGCACTGCGAATATGGTCAGGGTGACACCTTACTCCTTCAATAGAAACTTTTTTCCTTCTATAGTGATCGGTTGAATGATGCTTATTTTACGTAAACCGCAAGATGACGTCTTTTACATAACTCGATGTTTATTGAGATTTCTGGTTTTGTATCCTAATGTATTTACCTCTTCCCCTGCTGAATGTATCCCTTATCGTGATATTAAATTCCCAATCCTTTCCATCTCATTTTTCCACTTTCCTCTTTCTCTGAAGACTTGACGTTAAACACTCGCCTTTGAAAATTCCTGCCAAAAATATTTAAAATTTTGCTGATTAAGGTAACTAGTTTTGATATTAAGAATTATATTGATTTTAATGTAGGAATTTCCTACAAATTTTTAGACGCCATGGAAATGTCTCTCAAATGATGTATTTTTATAATAGAATTACTCGTTTTTCGTTGTACTTAAATTGTTACTTGGGACATTGGGAAAGGAGTTGATGACATGGCTTGTGATAGAGAATATTTTTCTCATAATTTCAAATTTTGCCGCACAAGACGTATTTTATTAATTATTAGCAATATTTAATCCTCGATAAATAAACTTGCGGCGCATTGTGCTTCAGTTCGCGATTATCGTAATGAATACCTAGTGCATCGGTCAATTTCATTCGTAACTGAGACCGTATCTTCAGGGAAAGTTCCGAAAAGAGTGAAGCATGGCAGTGAAGTGGGCTGTGAAGGGCGGCAGGGGGGGGTTATCAAGGTAGCGAAGTTGATTTGCTGCATACTTGCTCTCTCTGCACGGGACTTCTAGCCGATTCGGGTCTGCACTCAAGTACCGCGTCGACGGGTGCGTCCGGAGGCTTCTTTCCTTCGCCTCCGTCCCTTCCTTTCTCCTCCCCCCCCCCGCCCCCTCCCCACCCCCCATTCCCGCATGCACGGGTCGTCCAGCGATGCAAATCTCTTCGGCCACGCCCACTTTTGCGAGCCCCGTTCGAGTGATTTGTGTTGATGGCTCCTGAGTGTTTAAGATACGTCCGAACCACAGTAACACACACTCGCACGCAGTCGACTGGCCGCTGAACCGAACCTTGGGGAACCACCAACCCAATATCCCGGCAATTTCGCTGGAGAAAATGCCCATCGTCCATCCCAGCCTCCCCATCTTTCTCCTCCTCCCCCTTTTGCCTCCCCTTCCCTCTCGTCTGTCCACACGCTTTCCTGGAGCATTTGAGGGGGATTCCCTCCCCCCCCCACTATCCTATCCGTCCCCCTTTATTCATCTCGGTGCGTACGTCAGGCGCAGTTCGCAGTTCATTGTCGTGCCGTGGCTTGTGTGTATTCGTGAGAGAGCGCGTGTCACCACAGTCCTCTATAGCACGCGCCTGCCGTGTGTGGGATGTGGGGGAGTTGGTGTCACGCTTGTCCTGCTGCGAGCCCCACTCTCTGCACCCCTTCTTCATTTCTCGAAAATCACCCCCCTCCCCCCATAAACATCCATCCTCGTTTCTCTTCCTCCCCCCCCCCCCGTTTGGAGGGCGTCATCGACCTCCCTACTTGAGCCGTTGGCGTCCCAATTCTTCTTCGCGGACGATTCCTCCGTGCTCGAGAGTGTGATTGGTCGAGCGTCAAGGGATAGGTCTTTTATTCCCGAGAAGTCGTTTCCCCTGTAGTCTGACGAAGAATTGCCAAGACATTATTTGAAAACCTGAGCGACCTTTAGGGAAGCCAAGCTGAACTAAAAAAAACTGTGCTTACCACGAAATATGTATTTATATCCAACTGTTTTATACAGCTTGTCACCTTCAGGCAAAGAAGTAAATTTGTAAAGTATTTTCATTATATCGCTTTTAAAAGTATTGGAATCAATTCGCTCCAAAAATAAATTACCTTTATTTATATTTCGGTTTGAATGGAAAGATTTTTTCATTTATTTCAGTATTTTTTGCAGCATAAACCACTCTGGTTATTAGAGGTAGCAATAATCTCAATTCTTGTGTAATCACCAGTTTCTGGCTATAGGGAGTAAGTTCTCCACTCGTTATGTCATGATCTACAAGAAATGAAAGACGAGATATAAAGACGGAGAACCAAGGTACCGTGGAGTTATATTTTTTTTATATTTCTACGTGAAGGAATCGATGAGCATATTTCACAAAAATTCAAATGTGTGAGTAAAGAACCACGTTGGTTTTACCAGAAAGTATGGCGGGAGCTCAGGAGGCAGAGGAGATTACACAACATATAAAACAACCATAAAATTTGCGGCGAAAGAAATATATGTTGCGCAAGGGTCAAAAACGAATAAATTAGTACGTTGTACTCAACGAAACTTTAAAGATATCTTGGTGAATTGAAAGGATTCTTTCTTCGAAAAACCATAACAAAAACTTTGTTTGTCTTAAAAAGTAGTTTTCATTATTGTGATCGTGGTTGAGTTTTCAGCATAATATTCAATTTTTTTGCATACTCCCGGCGATTCCTTGTTTGCTATGATCGTTACGCATGGGGCGTGCAATGGTATTAAAGATCAACAAATGTGCCTTGATATTTTTGAAATGACAAATGTCGAGTGACTTAATTTTAACACTATTGTAGCTAACTAGAACTTTGTGGAGCATTCCAGATATAGCGTTGCTGGTAAAGTCCGTTTATGGAATCTAAGATGGAAGAAGTATGAACCCATGGCCGTCGAGCATTAGTACTGCTGTGGGGCTACTTCCACTAATGTTCCGCTTTCTGTTGGTTTTGCTGTGTTAGGATTTTATATTGGATCTAATCTCACTTATATCGTGAATTTAAGCCATGGCTTAGGTGTAACCACCCATTATCACGTGATGGGTGATAATTATCACGTGATGGGTGTGCTTTTCACTAAATACTTTATACATATTCGAAGAACGTGTTATTCCCTCCCCTTGTAATTACTAATAAACATAATTGCGTTTTACAATCGCCATTTGTGGAGCTATTTCGCATCCTTCCGCTAGGAGACTGTTCATCTTTAACATAGCGTATTTTTAACGAGGATATCTCTGCTCGTATGTCATTCAAAAATGAATTTTTAAAAATATTCACGAAATTAAGTGGGGTTTCATGCGATTTTTACACAATTCTATTTGTTTTGGGTGGCAGCTGAAGCATCGTGAATGCACTTGTGGCGAGCAGTAGAATCCCGACGCTCATATTTTGTTCATCGAGG
Source organism: Ceriagrion tenellum (assembly GCA_963169105.1). Classification (NCBI taxonomy): domain Eukaryota; kingdom Metazoa; phylum Arthropoda; class Insecta; order Odonata; family Coenagrionidae; genus Ceriagrion; species Ceriagrion tenellum. The sequence continues at coordinate 121,124,995 of OY720643.1, forward strand.
CCACGAGGTGGAAGAAGTATGTTTGTGTGGATGTCGTTCTAGTTACGCGTTTCCATCCACCACTTTTAATTATTTCAATTCCAGGGGAGCGACGTTTTAATAACGTAATTTTCTCATCATCGCCGAGAACTAGAGGAAAAAGTATTATTTCACACGTTGAGGACGCAATTTGGGAGTCGTTGATTCGTTGTTTGATCTTTTTTTTTCACAAACGTGCTGAAAAACCCGCTCGGCTGTCTATTAAACAAGTGTCTACCGCTCCCTCCCTCTCTTCCCCGCGGCGGCCTCGTCGGTGGAACTGGTCGTGTGGTGTGCGTCTCGTTCGTAGCGAGTGTTGAGGACTCTCACCTAATCTCCAGCCGCGAAGGAAGCACGTGTTTCCACGCCTGGTTCTCTCGGTCAAGAGAGGTGCGGGGGGTGGTAGGGGAAGGGGGGGGGGTCGATGGGATGGTGGTGCCCACCGACCCACGACACCCTCCGAAACGCATGGTCTGCCATTCCAGCGTCTGCCGGATTTCATATTTTTCTTTTAAGGGTTCTCGCGGCTGTTGTCCTTGGCCTCTGGAGTCTCTCCCGACTCTCTTCCCGTCCCTCCCCATGCCTTCTGCTCTCACGTCGTGCTGGGGCTCCTCGGAAGCCCCTTGAGGACGCTGTGTGCTGCTGGCCTCCTCGGGAGGGTGGGATTCTGAAGTGGTCGGGGAGGGGTAACATTTTTTTCCCGCCCCCCTTTTCTCCTCCTCTTCCCCCGCCCTCTCCTGGAGAGATGGTCGTTGAGAGGTGTAGCGAAAGTAGGATTAAAATCGCTAATAGTTGCGACACAGCTGGCAATTCCCTTGACGTTCATTCAATCCGGATAGTTTCCGAGGCTTATTCAGAGCCGTGTCCCCTTCATCTCCGTGCATCAACTAGTGAGAGGTAATAAATTGGGAAATCCTTTTCGAGTGTTTTAATATGCGCGAGTGTATTCATCTCGTTATTCCAACGTTTCCTACAGTTTTGAAAGTCGCTCCAGCTCGTTTTTCGGGCGTTTTTTCCTCTCTTAAGAATTTTTCCGTCTTCGAGTAACACGTTTCCAGTTTTGTGCTGCACGTGAAGAGTTCATTATTTTGGAATTGCGGCATTGTTAGTTGTTTACGCTCCGTTCCCTCGCCCTCTCTTAGACATAATTCGGCTATATTTGTCGCGGGACATTCGGAAACTTTACTCATATAACTCTTTGGGACTGTGTACCTTCGAGCTGATTTTTTGTGGAGTCCATGCGCCGTTTTCATTTGCTCGAAGTCTATATGGTTGAAAGTGGTGGTTATATGATGAAACGATCATTTTCAAGGTCTCAACATTTTTCTGCGTTCTTAATCTGTTACCAAATGAAGAAGACCACGAAGGATTACTATCTAAATGACCTTTCACTACTGTCTTAGGTCACTTTCCTCTCACGAATTGTATGTAATCGAGGTTCCCGAAAGCGCTTTTAAAAGTTTCTCTATTTCTGTTAAGGGATCAGCTTTATTGATGCCGGAAGTGCAATCATAATTTAGCTTGATTCAAGTCAACAGTCCTAAATGATGGCAAAGTTATATTCCACACTTTATTAATTCCACTCTCCGCGGGCCATGGTTTCAGTACATATCTACATCTACATAATACCCTGCGAGCCGCCGCATGGGCGTGTGGTAGAGGGTGTTAGGTCACCAGCTGTGTAAAGATGTAAGTTTTTGGGAGATGAAATGGTGACCTGTATTATAGGAGTGTATTTAGCGGAGCTCAATTTTTATTGTGGCTGCTTCTTGTGCGCGGAAAGAACGAGTTTTTGTACCTATCTGTTCGGCAGTGTATCTCTTATTTTTTCGCATCCGTCAGACCTAGAGATGTAGTGAGGAGTCATGATAATATTCTTTGTGTCGCTATGAAAAATATCAGTTCTCAATTTATCAAGCAACCTAAGCCTAGTGTGTAGCCGCCTAGTCTCTAGGGGCTCCCACCTTAATCCCTCTAAATGTTGTGAGACACTATATGTACGCTCGTAGCAGTTTTTAACGAAGCACGCTGCTTTCGTTTGTATTTTATTAATTTTTTGGTTGAATCTATTTAACCAGGGTCCCAAATGCTCGCGGCGTATTTGAGGTGCGGCCTAATTAGAGGGAAGTAGCATCTCTCTTTTACTTTTTCTTCGGAGGATCTTCCTATTATACGCTTTACAAAACCTAGTTTCTTTAATGCTGCGCCACATATGTTTTATATGTGTAATCCCCACGATATATCAGAAGTGAAGGTAATTCCAAGATATTTCAGTGTATCTGAAGATATTTAACTGTATCTCAAGATTGAGTCCATTCACAGTATAGGTATGGCATTTTTGTGATGACATTCGCAGGAAGTGAACTGTGGTGCATTTGCTGATATTTAATTCTAACCCCCCACTCCTGGCACCACGAATGAACGTTGTTTTGGTCCGATGACAGTACTTCCAAGTCCGCGTCTTCGCTCATTTCACGGTAGATAACAGTATCGTCTGCAAATAATCTTAATTTACTGCTAACTCTTGAACCGAGGTCATTAATATAAATAATGAATAAAAGAGGGCCGATCACACTTCCTTGAGGAACACTGGATGTGACTTCGACCATATCAGAGCTAAAACCATCAATAACTACTATGTTTTCGATCACTGAGAAAGTCACATATCAAATTCACTATTTTTCTATGCCTTCTTGCCTATACTTTCTATGCCTTTTAATGCCTTCTTGACATCAAGTAATATCGCGCGGACTTGCTTAATTGATTCACCTGATTTTTTGGATATTATGAAGGAAGAACGCAAGTTGTGTTTCGCAGGACCCGGCCTTACGGGAACCGTGCTGACTGCTATGTAAGAAGTCACGATTATCCAGGAATGTCCTTATATTTTACTAACGACGATTTGTTCGAGGATCTTGATGTTAGCGATATAGGCCGGTAATTTCCTGGGTCACTTCTATTTCTTTTATTAAATATTGGAGTGACGTTGGCTATTTTCCAGTCTTGGCGCTCCTTGCCTTCGGATAATGATTAGTTAAATATAATTCCTGAGAATGGTGCAATCTGTGGTGTTAACTCATTGAGCACGCGTGCATGTATTCCTTCTGGACCTGGGAATATGTTACTTTTAATCGAACGCAGTTGTTTAATTATTCCATCACGCTGAATTGTTATGTCCGCTAATCGGCTCGTTAAAGTCAGGAGTGCCTAAATTAAGTATTCTGTTATACCTAAAGAATACACTTTTGAAGTAGTGGTTTAATAAGTTGGCTTTATCGTTGCTGTTGGTGACCACTTTGCCGTATGTGCCCAAAAAATACTCTACTGTCGAAGATTCGCCCTGGAGCTCTCTCGCGTAAGACCAGAATGACTTGGGATTTTCATCTAATAATTCACGGAGGATTTTTTTCTTGAAGTTGTTATAACTTGTTATAGCATATGAAACTTAGGGCAAGCGTCCCCAATTTTAAGCAAATATTGTTCTGAAAATGTTACTCGAGTTATTTTATGAACAGTATAAAGTTTAAGTAGAAATTTTAAAACAAGTATAAAAAGTTGTGTACATGCATTTTAAAACCGAATGCAAAAAAAAAATTAAAAAGGCAACTCTGGCAAAACTCAGGGATATGAGATGTTTATTAAGTACTCAAATTTACCTATTTAATTAAAATTCTTTTTGAAATCTTTACTTTAGATACCTTGGGTAATTGGTAAGATTCGTTGAGAATGCCCAGTGCTCAAGTTTTTGCGTGGAGTTAATAATTATTTCTACACTGTAGTATACTTATATTAAGGTCGTGATTGTAGATTCGATGCTGTGCTGAAGGTGATATTTTTTCTTTCTTTTTAAGCCATTGTTAACCAAATGTTTAATTTGGATTTCCTATTCCTAGCTAAGTTTTTTTTCCTCCAATTGCGGTGACCAGTATAACACCTTAGTCCAAACCGTCGGACACCTCAGGGAATCCAGCAGTTTCAAAAAAATATTTCTTCATTCTGTATGGGTTCTTTCTTCCACTAGGAAAGCTGTCTCCATCAAAAATCATTGCTGTGGACGTTGAAACTCTCTTGATTATCCTGCGGAGCTTGCTTTGGATACGCAAGGAAAATCTTCAGTGAAACATTTTACCTTCCAGTCAGATAATTTGAATTCATTCCTTAGAGCTTCTTTAGTAACATCCCTTGACACCCAGATAATCAAGAAGCTAAATATGCTCAAAAATATGAAATAAAAATAATTCTAGCAATGAAAGGAAAGCATGTGTCCTTCATGATATGGATAAACCTTTTTTATAATTTCCTGTGTTGCTTATACATGATGATCCATGACGGTAACCGGTAGATTTGATATTTAGGCAGTTGGGTTCTTGTATTTTATGAAACCCCTCCAAATTTTGAACATTTCATCGAGAATTGGAAATACGAAACGTATGTTCTGAACAAATTTGCTCAAATCTGCTTTGATATTAAGTATAAATAAGTAATCAGTGGCATTTGTCATTTGAGCCTTTTCTCGTATCTCCTCTTACAGCATTTTCTTTTTACCTCTTACAGCGGCATGTGTACATTTATTGTTTAAATCACACCATTCTCAATTGTGCACTACAAGCTAGAAGAGTTATTATAGATACCTGTGGGCATCATTACTATGGCCAATATTTAAATTGTGGGAGTAGCCATCAGTCCACTAACAACAGAGTTTTCAGGCTCGAGTATTTTTCTAACCGTGACTTATTAAGCGCAAAAGCCCTCTAGCTCACTGCAGGTGAACGCTGTGATAGTAAACATAACAAAAGGCACATGATTAAATGCATATTTGCGTATTTGACCTCTATTGGAATAAGATAAGTTTTTTCTTCTCCTAGCCGAAACTTTCGCCTACACCTCGTACTCGCCACTGCCACATGCGAGGGCACAGTCTCTGATGAGATCTGCTTACTGTCGCGGAAATACGCTGCTGAAATCTACGTGTAGTCTTCGTAGTACTCCACGAGCTGCCGCTAGGTCATTTGATCGGTGGCGTTGGGTGAAGGAGGGAAGGCATAAGGGAAAGAAATCGCCAGAGAGCACGACGATGGTTAATTCTGTGTTAACGGTGCACTCATTGATCGTGTGTGAGATGGACAAGAATTTTTGTATACGTATTAGTTTGGCGGTGCCTCTCTCTCTCTCTGATCGAATTTCGCGGTTTCCGTCTGCTCGGGAGGTGCGGTGCGGGTCTGTAAGGACAGCCTTCGTGTCTCTCCGAAGATCATCATCATCATTAGTTCTCTGATTTCGCAGATACTTGGTGCCTCCATCTCTCTCTCTGTCCTCTGCTCTCCTCTTCAACTCTCTGTAACTCCCTCCATCTTTCAGGTCATCAATCATCTTTCTTTTCTTTCTTCCGCTTTTGCGGTTTCCATCCACCATTCCTTCCACTACATCTCGTAACAAACATTTCCTTCTCAGTACCTACATGTCCCATCCAGCTCTTCTTCCTATCTTCATTGGTCTTTAAGAGCTTTCTTCCTTCTTTTATTCTCTCCAACTTTTTATTCTCTCGCGTGATCTGATTTTTCGAAGTGACGATAGCCCTGCGTCGCGCGGCCTCCGATTGGTGGCCGGCTCCGTAACCAGCCTCGGTTAAGGCAGTGCTCTCGCACGCGTGCGGTCTGTGTGTGTGTCTGTGTGAGGCGGATGAGAAAAGGAAATCTTTTCGGGAGTCTCTCTTCTTCTGTCTCGCGGGGGGATGGATGGATAGGGGGGGGCGAAGAGGAGGAAGCGGGCGCGCCTTGGCGGCATAGGCCCCCGGGAGAGAGAGAGAAGGGGCGGAATGACGGCTCTCTCACTCAAAACTCACTCATTCCGTGAAAAGGGCCATTCGGAATTTTCTGATTTTTATCCTCTCTCCCTCCCTCCCTCCTTCTCCCTTCCTCCTTCCCCACCCACTTCTTTACCTTCCCAGCATTACCCCCTCTGCACTCGTGCCTACCTCCTCCTCTCTCCGTCTCGCAAACCAACATACATCCCATCGCGACTGGAAGGTCCTCTGGTGATCTTTTTTATTTTTTATTCTCTATTTTTCCATCCACTCCTCCTCTTCCAGAGGTTTCCCGAAGGAGGAGAGGAGGGGGGGTCGGCGACGTATGATGTTTGCCGGTGGTGGTGGTGGGAGGTTTGTGTAACTTGAAAGAGCCTGCAAATGGAATGGGCTCGCGAGGTGGAAAGGGGTGGGGGGGGGGAAAGAGGGGTCTGGTATGGGAAGGAGGAGAGAGAGGGAGAAAGGGGAGGGGTTAAGGGAAGAAGAGGGCCGGTAGTAGATTTTAAGGGGGCTTCAGAGAACCAGGAGTGAGTGTTAGGCCAAGAGCCTCGAGCCCCATCTCGAACCCAGACCTCCACCACAGTCCTCCTCTCTCCTTCAATCTCATCCCTCCTCCCCCATCCTCTCCTCCTCCTCCCCCCCTCCCTTCCCTCGTCAATGGGACCCTGGTGGACAAGGCAGCGTAGTAGTGTGCGTACACCCCTCTCTCCCGATCCTTCTAATCTCTCCCCCTCCCCCTTACTCTGGGGGCTCGGATTTGCGCGCTCGAACGTATCATTTCGAATGCAATCATCGAGGTCGAGTGGAGTGTGACTTCTTGAAGAGAGAGAGAGAGGGACATGTTTACGTTTTTTTTTCGTTTGACGGAGCACCGTAAAATTCCGGTTTTTATGTAGTTGGCCATGTTTGGGGACTTTGTGTGTGGAATTTTTATGCGATGTTGAAAAAAAAATGATATTTCACTTGTTTCAATTTTTTGCATTCTGCTCATACTTTTACGCTCATTTCCTGTGTATAATAGAAGCATGATTTCCCTAAGTGATGACTTACTTGTCTAAGTATTTTAAATGCATTTATTCAAAAACATTGTGAAAGAAGTGAAGTGGGTGTGCTACAAGCTAGAGTGAAAGTTAAGATACTGTCCCGTAGATGGGAGCAAAGGCACAAAAGGTTAAGGACAAAACGAAGAAAATACGAATCAAAGGAGAAATTATCAATGTAGGTGAAGCGAATGCGTGTAAGACTGTGACAGAGATAATCGAACTGTGAACTCTGAAATACAGAATGAGAGCAGTTGGGAAGGATAACTTTGGACCGCTATTATTAGAGTGAGGAGTAGAGAATGCACTACGAGAGGTAAAGGCAAGAAGAGCTGTCGAAGTAGGAATAAACCCTTCGGAGTCACTAAAAATTTGGAGTGTATAAACAGACGAACCGCTTTCGAACCTATTCCAAGGTGGCGATCGTCAGGGAAAATCGGGAAAACCTGGAATTGTCAGGGAATTTTGAATTTCTGGAAAAGTCTGGGAATTCCCGTAACAGTCAGTGAGAAACTGGGATAGAAAATCCTCGTTATTTTTCTACCATTACGTTTATCGGCCAGTCTTTCCCGCCCTTTATTTCACCAACTAAAACTAACGTCCGTCGCTGACGTGCATGGAATAAGCACCATCAATTCGTAGAGGATCCACTAGTGAAACTTATTAGTTGTGAATCTTAGTTATTTAGTTGTGAATCAGACGTACAATGTATCCCTTTTTTATATCATTATTGTGATATTTACATAGTTGTGTTAAAAATCATGATCACAATGTATTACGTTCATCACAAGGAATCCGATGCTGTTTTACCTCGCGTTTTTTTTAGCTTCCGAATCTCAGGTTGAGAAGTAGCTGGAGCACACTAGCTTATAGTAAGTCCATGCTTGCAGTTGTACAAATACGAGATGATGATTAGAAAATTTAAAGCTGCCGTGGAAAATTTAATTCAGTAGAAAAAAATACTCCAATAATACCAACTTCAACCTTCTGGCGACCGGTCAGGGAAATTGGTAAATCCATCAGGGAAAAGTCAAGGATAGATCAGGGAATTTGAAAATTGGATATCAGTAGCCACCATGTATTCGTATGAATCCATTAAGGTGGAATACCTATAGCCTAAGGACTTTTTTCCCGTTTTTGAAAATTGAATTAGCATAATGGTTGCTTTCGAAATTATCTTGTTTAGAGTTTGGACCACTAAGAATTATTATTATTAATCTGAATTGGTCTCTAATCTGGCTCCTGCCGTCTATCATTCGATTCGATTCTCGTCTCCCTGCGAAGTTTATCGTTTCGTGAATCCCGGCTCGATCCGAATCGGTTGTCGCCCATCGAGTCGCCTCTCGAGTGTCTCGTGAGCCGCCGAGTCGTGGCAGCGTGAGAACATTCTCAATTCTCCTCGTCACTCGGTCGGACGGCCATTGGAGTGCTCATTCCTCCTCCCACATCCTCTCCCGACCTCTCGCGACGCGGCTCATTGTCCGAGGGCGGAGCACAACAGGTCATTCGTTGGAGTGCCTTCTTCCGTCTCCTCCTCACCTTGACTGCACCCAGCGTCGTCTGCTTCTATACGTGCCCCTTTCAAATCCTCCCCTCCTCTAATCCTGCCCCCACCCACCCTCCATCCTCGAGCCCCCTCTCTCCTTCTCGACGGACCCTCGACTAACCACTGCAGTAGACTCTCTTTGGCCCGCTCGAGTGTCCGAGGAGGATCTTGATAGCCCTCCCTCTCCACATCACTCTCTCTCTCTCTCTTCTGCTCTCCTAAATGTTTCCAAACCTATCGTTTGTTGCCCCCACCCTCGCCTGCTTCCCCCCCTCTCCCTCCTCACCCCTCATTCATTCATTCCGCCCCTTCTTTCTTCTCCTCCTCCTCCTCCTCCCACCGCCCACCGTTCAACCACCCCTCTCACGTCTGCTTTTTCCTCGATGCTTCAAGCTCACTCACGTTTGAGTGGCATGTGTTTTCGTTTTGCTTCATATTTTCTTTATTTTATTTCGGTGTGATCTCTTCTCATTAATTGGTGTTTTTTGTTTCCCCCCCCCCCCAACCTTTTGAAGGGTCTTCTTCCTCCCATGAAAGTGGATTTCAGTTTAGTGGGATGTTTATCGACTGCTTGGTAATATCAAAGGGCATTCTAATTGCGCATTGGTCGAGTGCATCAGTGCCATTTGATGTTTTAATTGAGTGTTATGTAGATAGCTTATTGTGTCTGTCCTTGACGTATATTTCCGGTCGTGATTCAACTTCCTTTGTTTTGCATAAATTTGGGAATTGCTTTGTCCTCACGGTGAAGAGAAAGAAATGATGAAATACGAAGGTATCATTTGATGAACGTCAATGAAGAGGATGCTTCGTTTTCGTCATCGTCTTGAATAAGTTCCGACGGCTCTCCTGATCCTAGACTCCCTGCGATTGCAAGACGGTACTCTCCAGATTGGTTCTCTTGGTTCGTTGTTGTTATGTGAGTTAAAATGTTTCGCGACCAAACCCACATGAAATTTTCAGGGGAAATATGCTGTAGCATCTTCCGGCTGGCGAATGATTTCCCACTATGAATATCACACAAACATGTCTCTCGAGAGCGAATGGCGTCTTTGCCTTTGCTTTTAATTTCTTGTTTTTTAAATGTACATGGAACAAATATGGCGTGCTTCTTATTGCCTACGGCTATTCGTCTCGGCTAATTATTTTCCCAACGTGCATTACTAATTCTGAGATAAATTTTAACCATCCTCCAAGCTTGTGGCTGGAGATGGGTAGTTCACCAGCGAACAGTTCAAAATTACCTCCATATCCATAGATAGCAAATTATTCTTTACCGTTGACTGTGGAAATATGGACTTGGAAAAAAGCTCCATGATGCATTATAGTGAGTACTAAAGAGAGTATTCAGGAGAGTACATTCGACTTGATTATAATTCGAACCCTGATCTCGCTTTTTTTCTTGCCCAAAATTCACCCACTTTTCACCCATGCCCTCGACTATTTGCCATATCATTTGTGCCCTCAAAATGATTTGAAATTAGTCAAACTCTAACTCTAACCAAACACATTTGAAATGATTTTTTTAGCTTGCCTACTCGTAACAACAATTACTTAAATGAATAGTTCGCGAACTATCATAGCATCTAACTCTCCGCCACACTGCTCCACTTAAAATGTTTATAGTTTTAGGCCAGTTATTGCGGCATTGCGGAAGGTTTATTTAGTCAGCATCATGTATAACCATAGCTTGTCGAAAAAATGGGTCAAAAGAAGGAATTAATTATAAAATTGGAGAAGTGGACACGTCAACCATGGCCAAAGCGATAATGTGGAAAGGATGAAGAAAGTATGCTCTCTATGAAGATGGCTTTACAATTACGGATAGAAAACTGAAGACAAGTGATTAAAAATGTTGGAGGCGCTACAGATAATTTCGTAGCAATAGAATAGAATAAGTTTTATTATGCTCTGGGTTTCTCCATAAGAGCAAATAAAGAAAATACATATCAAATTCTCCTTTGAACGAAACAATAACAAAAAAGTATACATATAAACCTGGCCAACGTCTCACCGTGTTGAAAAACCAAAAAATTTCACAGTCAGAGACAACACAAAATACAAGGGAAAATATAATATATAAAAATGGAAAATATAATATCATTCACAGAGAGATAACACACAAACTATGATTTCTCAGATCAGTTTGGAAACATGCAATTCTATAACAGGATAAAAATTTCAATTATTGGCATATATGCTGTTTATAGTAATAATTAAAAAGTTTTTCCTTAAAAACAGACAGCGAGGAAGAATTTTTATAGATAGGAATGGCAAGGAATTCCAGAGATTAGAACCAGGGATGATAAATGATTTAAGGTATGTAGTTGTCCGAGGTATAGGGCATAAAAGGTAGGAGGGGTCAGTTCTAGTGGTTCATAGAACGGAGACTGATTTGTATTTGAACATGGAATAGAGATAGACGGGACATTTATTGCAGAAGAGAGTGAAGAGAAATGACCCAAGTAAATATTTCCTCTGAAAAGAGGTTTTAAGCCATGAGAAGTTGTGAAGGTGGTGGGAGGTATGTTCGTCTTTACGAAGAATAAGATGAAATCTGTAGAAAATCTGTATGAAGAAACATTTTTGGTCCTTTTTCTCCATTTTTCTCTTTCCCTTTTTATATGCATAGGGAATACACTATTCCCTCCCTCCCAATCCATTGTGCATCATGTGGACATTAACCACGCAAAATCTCCTCCAAGTTACGCCGCCTCTTTATTCCTCATCCTTATAACTTTTCCGGTTTGTCCTAATTAGATGGAGGAATACTTCCTTGTTTCTTATCCCTGCACGTATCAATGTTGTAATGCGAACGTGACGTAAATGGCGTGTCAGAACCGATAATAGTATTATTTTTTAGGAATTTTGATGATTTTAGGAAAATGATGAGCTGAAAATAATCGAACCTGTTTATGGCTTGTGTGTAACTTTTGGAAAGAGATCTCCTGAACCTAACTGATAGAGAGAGACCAAAGTATTGCTACGACGGCTTCCGCGAGGTTGATTTACCAAAAAACCAAGGTTTTGGGATCTTCCCGTTTTATAGCATATCGGTGGAAATCCGTTTCGCCGGAAATCTTGAACTTTCGGACCTCATGTTGCCGACTAGAATGCCGGTGAAACTGTTGTCCATCTAAATGCCGTAACGCGGAAATAACCGGAAAACTATAGAGAGATCTAAGTATCTTAGTGATTTAGGGTAGCGGATGTCATTACTTCCTCTATATAAGCGTTTTACGCTGTCAAGTGACTGTCCGAAGTCTTCATGGAGATGTCCGATGACGTTTATTCACGGCAATCCCTTCGATTTCACAGTTTACTTTCAGATGAACGCCGCCAAAAGCCCGCGTGTCCTTCCGCTCGGCGGGATAAGCAATCTCGTGGGCATGCCTCTCGCCCCGAGACGTTTACTTTCCCTCGAGCACCTTTTCAATCGCTCCCGGCGAAGAATACCCCACAAGTACTCCATCGCGAGGCCGTTTCTACAAGATCTCCATTTAAAAAAATAATAAACGTAAAACTGAACGTAGCAAAGCACTCGCGTATCATTTCATCCTTCCCCAACCCTTCAAAATCCTCCGCCGCATCCTTCCCTTCAGAGCCCTCGAAAACCTTTCTCTTTCATGAAATGCAATCACTGTCTAAATTGCACTCAAGACCGCTTCCTATCCTTGTGCCGGTGTTATTACCACCGCGGCCACTCAAATACTCTTTGCCTCTTAAACACATCTCTCTCTTAAGTCCCCTCCCCCCCTCTTGCCAAACCTCCCCCTTTCCCACCCCTCCTCTCACCACCCCACCCTCGCTCTTGGAACCCCACTTCCGCGCTAATCTCGCTCCCCTCCCCCCCCGGCCCCCCGCCCCCCCAATTCTCCCCCTCTTCCCTTATCGGTTCCCTTTCCTGTATGCATACCGAGCCGAAGGGGGTGGGGGGTTGAAGTCGGGTGTGTTTTGCTTACTGCTCACATCAACGACTTTAGCCCCGGAGATGTTTGAGCATGATCATCGTAGCGTTGTCAATTTAGTGATGGCAAATCATCGCTATTTCTGCTAAGCCGATTTAAATGGGCGAAATTTTATGCTTTCATTACTCGATTTGCAGCCATACCTGTACTTTGGTTGTGCAAATGTGCTATAATTTAGAGCACATTGGTTTTCATCCATTCCGATATTAAGGGTACGCATCATCACTGACTCTCTGTGGGCTCGGTTTGGTTCGGCAGAATAAAACTCTGAATTTAGTGTCATCTTTTGCCCATAATTACTCTCAGCCTTTTTTTTACACTGTTTTAGATGTGTCTGTTCAAATCAGCCTTCTTTCCAAGTTGCATCATCGTTTTCCTAATGCTCAACCTTCGCGTTTTTCTTCCTCTGTGACTTTTATTTCCTTCCTTTTGCGGCTTTCAACATTCCATTACCTCGTAATTTTATCTTTACTTCCACTTCCGACTTTATATTTTCGCTGAAATTTTCCTTTACAATATCGCAGTGCGTGGCTCCTTTTTTCTCATTTTCTGTTCGTTTTGTTTGCCCTCCTCCTCCTTTCATATCTTAAGGACGCTGATGTCAATTTTTTTCATCTCGAATATTCCAAGTATGATGCAACGTTTTTGGATGATTTTGTTAACTGACCTCTTTCTCACTGTTTCTTACTGTTTTTTTTTTCGTATTTTAAGTAAAGGAAACTTGAGGAGTAATATTATTTGTTTGTTTTATTGTAAGTATTATATACGTAATTTGTACAAGCAAGCGTCGAAGGTCATTCCGAGTTACATCATTTAGCACCATTTTCCCTCGTTATGTGGACCTTCACATTTTTTATTGTAAAGCAATGTATGAGATAAGCTCAAATATTTTTGTCAGATGTTTTGGAGAAATAATGGTGTCTCCATAATTTTTTAAAAACAATGTAAAAGACGTTGCGAAACGCATGCCTTCCATTTTGGCAGTGACACACTGCTGTAATTATGAACTTGATTCGAGGTAAAAACTTTTTCTTTTAAGTATTTTAAAATTACACGTTAGAAAGCCTTCGAAATTTGAAGTACAGTAGTGTTCAACTTTTATCAGAATTTTGTGCCAACAAAATTTATGGAGGCAAAAAACGCTGCTGTGTTTTTTTTCGTTATATGCAATTACTTTGAGGGAATAAAATTAAAAAATTTCTGTGCAATTTTAATGGTTCTTGTAATAGTGTTATGAATATTATTGGAATTAATCCCAAGTTGTAAATTATTAGCTTTCATTTGACTCATTATTCTCGTCAATTCGACAATAATAAGATTCGACAACTTTTAGCAATCACTGTTCAAATCGGTGGAATACGTTTTGTGGATAAAGTTGCTTTTATCCAGCAACCATACAAATATACCATTCCTGCTCGGAGAAATCGGAAAAAATGGCTCTTATGGCAATTGGACGTGTGTGTGGTCATTAAATATATATTCGTTGAAAAATCTGACGTTTCGTTCATTATTTTTGATTTTCGATCGGTAACTTATTATATCAGGGAAAGTAGGATTTTTCAAAGCGTTTATAGAAAAGAATAATTTAGTATTTGTTTTTACTCACATAGTCGTGCTATAGTCACTTTAGGATGTTTGAGCGAAATATCATTTTACGTAGAAATCAATGAATTTGGTCTCATTTTAAATAAAAATGTCTCACCCTTCTAATGACAACAAAAATTCGACCCCTTACCATATTACTTCAGAGATATTTACCAAAAAATAACAGCCCTTTTACATCGAAAATCGTGCGTGTATGCACTCCAGAGAGACATTATTTACAAAATGAGGTATTTCTAACCCTTAGATGTCGTAAAAAAACTAACAGCGTGTAGTTTGTATGTTTTATTAACTATTTTTGAAAATGGGCCATATTGTCACCGCAATTGGTTCTTGGGTATCAAAAAAACCTTCCGTTTTGAAGGAGTTCCAAATTGGGAGAAGGAGTTCCAAACGCACCGCGCGAAAAAAATGAGTCAAGACTCATTTAGATATTTTTATTTAATTACTTACAATTTCTGCTATGTGAAACTATATAATTGCACCATTAATGATGCAATATTTAATTGATGTGTCCTGCAGCTGGTGAAATTAAAACGTATAATTCGAATATGTTCTCTGTTATGACTAGGGAACTATCTCGCTCGGACTGCCTGTTATATTGTTTACTGCATCTCTTTTCGTGATATTCTACCCCATGCACAATATTCCCGCGAGAAATACTTAATGAGGATGACAGCATGTTATCTATAGGAGAGGTATAAATACTGCAAATTCTCGATCACTTGGTGATTGTACCTGGTCACTCCTTAGTTAATTGATGTGAATTACCTCGGACGGTTCTATCGCACCCGCCCTGGACGCGTATTCTAGGATCGAGAGAGAGAGAGAGGGGTTGTCAAATGAAATTGCTCCTCGGGGTAATGATGTGGTGAGATTGAAGATGCACGCGCCATTTCAGGTACATCTCTCGCTCTCTCTCCCATCATTTCCTTCACTCTCTCCGTCTCTATCTCTCCTTGGTCAAATCATCGTACCAACTCTGCTGTAACTCTCCTCATTTGTGACTCCTTGGGCAATTTTCTGCCGGCTCTACGGCTCGCTATGTGCTGCTTGGCTTTCCTTCGCTCCCGAGAGAGATGGATAGGCTTGGTATGGTTGGGACAGCATCGGCTTGCTCTCTAGAAGGGAGCGTCGTCGAATGCCGCTCGTGGAGGAGGCTTACCATTATTGGAACCGCGATCTCTACTTGGGTGTTACTTCAATTCAATTAAACCCTTTGAAAGTCTCACTGCTATATATCTTTGTGTTCTACCTTATGTGGAAATGCCATCGATTTCATTTTGCTAATTGTCTTTGAAAAATGGTTCAGCATTTGATTGAAAAAACTTTCATTGCAAAATTCTGGTGTAATAAATAATTTTTGTTGAATTTACAGCGTATTATTCTTCTAATTAGTTGAAACATTAAAAAAAATGAAAATTTAACATTAAAAAAATTAGATCTCGTAATTTACTTGTTAACCTTTGGACAAATACCCATTTATCCTTAAGGCCGTTTTACACGAGGTACTTAATTGTACAATCAGATGTATATACGAATGTGCAATGGAAATTATTTCTTGTAAAGCGCTGATTTACTAGAATGCGTGCGCACACACATTAACGATAATTGGGAAAAATAGCCTCTGCTTTCATTCCGTGTCGGCCTTCTTGCAATTACGGTACATTTAATTGTGAAAGTTAGCGCCTCGCGTGTAAGCGGCCCTCCCGCTCCCTTTGGTCATGGTCAAGAGGTTAAGGAGTGCAATGCCAGCGCTGTGTTTCCTCGCAGTTCTTCCGCCTACCGGCTGTTATTTGCCTCGCTTTCCGTTTGTCCAGCGCTAGTGGCCTCGTGCGTCTGTCGCCCTTCTCCCGAATCTTGCCACGACCACCGGGAGACATGTCATGGCTACAGTTTGATGACGCAACGCCATCTCCATCCATCTCAATGAATTGACCAGACGAGACAGTAATCCTGTAAAGTAAATTATCGTACAATCTTTTCTATATACTAATGAATGTTAAGTTCTTCCACACGATGATGCGTGTTATCGTCAAGTGTATTCATACATGACTCATTTCTAATCAAGCTGAGAAGTTGAAATTTGTCTTTCGGTGGTCGTGATCTTGCCCGCCGACCAACCTGTCCTCCTCCCGGTGCAGTCTCACAAGTTGTCTGGGTGCAAAGGCGCTCCGCACCCCAGTCGAATCCCAGAAAGTGCGTCATCGGCCCCTACTAGTAGTGGCTCTGACTCGGGTATTCACGCATCAACCCGGTGTGTCCGAACGCAGTGGAAGCTTTTCCCTGGAAACAAAAAAATAAAACTTGCGATTGGAAACAAAATGGGAGTGGCGGGGAGGGTGTGTATGGGTGCGGCCGAGACGAGCGCGGGATGGTGCAGGCTGGAAGCTGCGGTTCTCTGCTCCCTTTTTTTCTGCGTATTTTTATTTTCGCCGCCGGCGCTGGCTGCGTATATATATTTTGAGGGGACGCCATCCGAGCCGCGGGTATGTCACGGGCGAATCCCCTCCGGGGTGCAAATCCCGTGGCGCAGGGGTCGCGGAGGCCCTTAACGCTACGCTTGCCGCTGGATGACCGTGGGAGGACGGCCAGGGGGAGGGTGGCGTGTGGAAGCCCCAACCTCCTCACCCCCCACCCCCTCCTATCCTCCTCCGGGGCTTCACCGGGCTGGGCTGAATAGTGGCAACAATGCGGAATAATTACTCTTTGGAGCGGGCCAGAGAATGTGTTGGGATTGGCCGCCTTTTCTCTGAAATGTGGCCCTGGCCCGTTAGTGCGCGTGCTTGGGAAAGGGGGTTGGCAAGTGGACGTTAGCTGGGGAGGGTCCAGGGGGGGCGGTTGTGCAGGGGTGTGGGAGTTTCAGAATCGTCTCTCGCATGTGTGTGCGTTCCACTCGTCCTCTCTGAACCTTGTGCCCTCCTTTCCTCCCTCCCTTCCGGCCGGCCGGCTTCATCTCCCCCGTGTATCACAAAAAATATCGCCTTTTCGTGTTTCCCCGCAGCGTGGTCCTCATGGTCTCCGTTTTCGAAGCCTCGAAATACCTGCGTCTCCCTTTATCAGTCGTCCGCGCGGCGATAGACAGTGAGGGGAAATGAAAGCGCGCACGGCGACAAACGTCCCCCCTCGCCGAAAAAATATCCCTCGTTATAATTCAGCTGTGTCGGGCGAGATATGGTGGGACAGCATCTATAATTTACTCGAGAGTAATTTCGCTCTGTCCACTTAATTACACATTGGAAAATAGTGTTTCAACTACCTAGCAGTCTTCATCCGATGCAATAGTGAAAGCCGAAACAATGGTATAAAAAAGGGCTTTTAGAATCGCAGCTGATGTCTTCATTGTACGAAGTTGTGATCGAGTTGTCAGTGCGAAATCATTCTTTAGTTTTTCCATCGCTCTAGTTATGCGGGTGGAATAGGAAGCGTTGCGCCTTCATTGTTGCCCGTTTACTATCGCTTTGGTTCTTTGCCTTCAACATTTTGTCATTTTGCTCGAAATGAAGTATAAATTGATCTCCGATGTCAAAGAATACGAAAAGCCTTATTGTGTTTTGTATTGTTCCTTTTTTATTGGTGATTGAAGGGTGTGTGACCGAATCTTGTGATGATGTGGAGGTGGTTTCGAAACAGATTTACTTCCTTTGTTTACTATTGTATTAATATCCCGTTCCAATGGATGCCACGCCCCTTGAGATTGCTTGCAGGGTTATCATCATCATCATCGTGATTCTGTCCTTGGACAGGTTTCAACGGTACTGCCTCCACAGCATCCTGTCCTGGGCCTCTCTTCATCTCTTCATAGCTCCTTTCTTGATGTATGTCAGCATTCCGTGCCTCCTCCTTCCTCTTCCTCCCTACCCTTCTATTTTCCCTTCTATAATTAATTTCTGAACACCATTCCTCCTTAAAATGTGCCCAATCCAATTAGTCTTCCTCTTTGTAATTTCTCTCAAAACACTCCTTTCTTCTCCAATCCTCCTCAGCACCTCACTCACTCCCAATTTCTCAAGGTTATATGCAGTAGTTATTTCGTCGAGGACGTACTAGACGCTTACGATCCCATTAAACGTCTAAAATTCGGTGAACTGCTAAATTGCGATCGCATTGGTTACCAAATGTTTTCGTATATCTCTCACATAAGGGTCCCGCGTACAATTGCGACCGACGGCTGGGCTCATTTGCGCTATTCAGTATCAATTTGAATAGATCGGGAGAAGGGAAAGGTTGAAAAAAGGGATTGAGGGCTAGTGGGCGGAGAGAAAACCAGCGACGGCATTATCCTGTGTAAGGAAACGTGCCGGCGGGTCTACAGTTTAACGTCCCATCCGACAGATAAAGCTGTAATTGTTCTTTATGCAGAATTCGAACAGGGGTCGGGATTTCCCTGGAGAATATATTAAGACTCTCCCAGTATTGGACCGCGCACCCTCGAGGCTTGCCTCCTCTTTTGACCACCTTGAGTACCTTATCCATTACCACACACCCCCACCCTTGCCCCCGCTCTAAGACCTTGGGATAGATGAAATTGTAGTGTTACCATATTTAATGCTCACTCTTTTGCTTCGTTAACTAGCCTCGATCGACCCTATTTAAATATTTTTGGCCTTCGAGCGACAAGTTTGATTAAGTGCGCGAGGTAGCCATTCGGTCAATTGTAGGGTAATTATATTTCCTGATTGCATCAAGTTGCCATTTTCCTTTTCTTGGGTATGAAAGATATGTCCTTGTTAATGACTTTGCCGGTGATTTATGATTACGTTCCGAGCTGTGACATTGACTTGAAATAAAGACTCGTGCGTTGAGTCCCCTGGATTTCCGCATTCTTCTTTTATTCTGCGAGAATGTGTTTGGTTATATATGCTTAAAGGTAATGCTTCTTGCAGTTATCTAATCTCAGCGTGCTTACGACCGTCGCGGAAAGTGCTGTCTGGTTCTGAGAAAAAAATGATTCATTTATTTATTTATTCATTGCTCATTCATTGGACATTCATTTATTTTGTAAACCATGTACAGTGGCGGAAAAATTAACGCAAAACTCATTGGCGTCTGAATGCGGCGTACACGGGAACTCATTGAAATCGCTTTTTCTTCGACAACTTGACAACAATGAGACAGCATGTGGAAACCGGGAATATTCCAACTCTCTATGAATGGATATCGATTTTACGCGTCATGTAAATAGTCATACTAATAAGGTTTACGTTCGGGAGATCGCCTAGGAGTTATAAACGTGATGAGCTTGCTTCGACCCTCACCCAGTCGAGGTTCCGAAGTCGTAGTTGATTATGTAGAGATGCTTACCATATTTTTTAGAGATTTGGACCGTTTGAAAAAAATTTCTTGATTGAAATTTAAGAAAAGATACGATGAAATCATTATTTGTCGGGACAAAAAATTTTTATTCTCCGGATCAAATTCACTTACAATAAAACGTATTTCCGCGTGCCGGGAATAGTTGTTGATGAACATCGTTTTAATAGGCCTCAAACTACTTCCGAGAGATATGATGCATTACAATTAACATTTTGGCGTAATATCCTGTGAATTTCAAGTTAAAGTATGTGAAATCTGGTAGAATAGAATGGTTTCCATGTGGAGAAAATTTTTTTTATAACTATTTCCAATACCTTAAAACCCTACGTAAGTTTTCGCCCTCGTGCATTCAGGTCGTCCCTAACACTTAAATTTCTTAATTTCTCCTTACGTAATATTATTTTCTTTCTGAAAACACTTTAAAAAATCCAGAACATTTTATTTGGCCCAGTTTTTAAAGGAAACATTAAAATTCCCTTTTTTCGCTGTATAGTAAGAACCACTGGACGCGGTTTTCTCTTGATCGATGAAGTAGCCTAGAGGGAGAGCGTTCATCTGCGGCCAAGAATGCCTGGGGTTCAAATCCTGGCGTGGCCTCTTTTAGTGCCTTTATAATTTATCTACGCGATGTGATTTTATTGCAACCAAAACTTTGAAGGAATCCGAGGAAGTCCCAGGAAATGGATATTGACCTCTACCATGAGTGTGTGAGTTTTACGCATATTCGGGCTTTGTAAAAGAATGAAAGCGGTCTCCTTGGTCGTCGAATGAGATGTTTACTTCCCATTCTCGGGTACTCGGCCCCACTTGATTTCTACGTCCTGCCTGTCGTATGATGCCCATATCCACTATTACCCAATTTACCACTCAATGAAAAGCTATTCATGAAGGAAGGAATAGACCGGATCTCTGATTGTGTCAGTTACTCGATTTAGTGAACTTACATGATGCTATATTCACCTTTAAATTACTTTGAAATGATTTAGTAAAGAGGGCCATTATTTTTATTAGGAATTAGAGTTTGGTTCTATCTGCCGAACTTGTAAATACCGATTACTTATCTGAGTGAGAGACCAAACAAGTGCGGAATTTTCTTCTAAATATCTTTAAAACGTATGATTTAACACTTTCCCGGCTAATAACATTAGTGTACATTTCTCGGGCTCGCCACCGGATGGTGAGTCCGAGAAATGTACACTAATCTTTAAAACGGTTTTTGAAGCTTTCCCAGCCTTGTTTTCTAGGTTTGCTATGAGCATTACATTAGCCGTGTAGTTCAACAGTTCAACTTATAGGATGGAGGATAATACTTAGAGGATAAGGTAAGTTAATGAATCACATAAATACCGTTTGACATATTCGCAGTGAAAATGTTTGGCTAAAATTACGCAGTTAAATTTTATGAGGAGCATTTTGATACCCTCGCGTAAGTAATACTCCGACAAAAATGCATCGCGTATCTTCCCCTGTGAAAGTGATAAAATACTAAAAATCATCTTTTCCATGTATCGACTAAGCAGTAATTAGATATTTTCCCTATGGTCATTTGTGTACTCCTCATAAATCCGCAGAGTAGTCAATTGAGTACAAATTAGGAATATGCACCATCAAAGATTATACGAATGCTACGCTCCTAAAGAATCTATTCCTCTTCAAATGTGATGTAATGTTATGGCTTCAATGGAAGTTAAAGTTGTGAGTGCCTACACATGAAGATATTAACTGACTTCTTACAGGGTCATAAATTTCATCTCTTAGTGGCAATGTATTTTAACGGATGTTGAAAAGGGACACTATAATGCTTTATTTCGAACGAGTGGAAAAGGTGAAAATGTATGCGTAATTCTCTCAATTTGAGTTATGTATGCATATGATCACAGCAATTGATCATCGAGAAATATGCTGGTATTTATATAGAGAATGTGGATGTTTATTAGCCTTATAATCAATCCATCCCCCTCCATTCTCGATTTCCTGACCAAGTCTTTGTGACATTGAGTTGTCCACATTTTGGTATCATCTTACTGGGTTCATTTCCCATTCTTCCTCTGCGGTTTTCCTTATTGCTTCATAAGTTGGGGTTGTTTCGTTTGAGAGGGTCGAAAAACGTTTGTTTCTCGCATTGTCGTCATATTGAACGCTGCGCTCCGTGCAGCCCGCTCCATCTATGTTACATAATTTGTTTTGAACCATCTATGAATTTTGACATTTGTGAACTCCCAAGTATTCCTAGTTGCGGACGAAAAATGAATATTTATAAACATTTGAATAAACAAAGTTCTTATTATAGCGGACATGAATTTAATGAATTTCGTTTGATAGTAGTGAGAAATAGGTATTTTTACTTCTAAACGCCAAATAAAAGTACAGTGCGTGAAAGTCGAAGGCGCAACACCTCTTCGGGTAACTTTTCGACGTATGTTTTTGCCTTATACAAACCTACTATCCGATTCCTCCACCTGGGAGAAAAATGACGCATACTTAAAGGCAAATAAGATCTTTTTTTCCTCCAAGAATAATGGGAGAGGCCGCTAAAACTTTGAAAAATATCTGTGCTTGCGCTGTCTGCTCTGCTTGTCCGTCTATCGACGCTCGTCTCAATGAAGTAGTCATAGTAAACCTTAGCCAAGTTCCGGGTGGTGATGGTCGGGGTGGTTTGTTGTTGTGAATAACGCACAGGTTTCAAATACTTGCTGCACCGGAAAGAAAAGGCTGGTCGCGCTTCGAAATATTTGGAAGCACCCGTCGAATACTTTTAAGGGCGTAAGAGAAATCAAATACCACTTCTTTCCTGAGTTAAACGACTGGCGTCCGAAACATTATCTATGGCAGAAAAGTTATCGCCCGCAACACAAGGGGAAAATAAGCTCTTATTAAAGGCATACTAGTTCCCAAATCAATATAATGTGCCCTTCATACATTCCGATTTTGAATGGATTAGTATTGGTGGAGCTTTGTATCGACACGGGGAAACCTCTAGGGATCCTCAAGAGTCCTCCAAGATTGCTCGTTGCTTTAACTCAGACTTAAGGTAGCCGGCCTCCAAACACATGCATGAGGGGAACTAATGGCGTTTGATTGGAATGGTCTGGACTGATGAAATCCGAGAACTACTTCTTTCTGTTTGCATTCCCAGGAGAGTAGTATGCTTTTTCCTGTCCTTACACCTATTTTGAACGTTCGTGGACAATACCACCACTCATTTTAAGAGTAATTTAGTTCACAGTAACGCATACGGACGCAAATAAATTCAGCGAAAGGATACGAAACTCCATCTGAAATTTTCCTTGACATAAGAAATCTCGGCAGTTTTAACTGGGTAGCAAACCTAAATCGCAATCATTGTTCTTCATAATACAATTGTTCAATTGCGATCATGATTTCGAAATCGTATCGTCATCAAGATGGATCAGGTGCTACAGCTATCTTAAATTCACCTTGGCATAAGAAAGCTCAGTAGTTGTTACTGGGTTGCAAACCTGAATCGTAATCATGGTTCTTCATAATAACATTGTTCGAGCACGCTCATGATTTCGAAAACGTGATTGTCATCAAGTGCTACCCAGTGCTACATAGCAGTGGAGTGCGCTCTCAGGACCTTAAGCATTGCCCTACCAATGCGGCTTGCCTTTTGGATGACGATAACGACCATAAGAAGAAAAGAACCGTAATCCCACCCCTGGTGGAGACATTTTTGAGTTTTTCATTCAATTTCTGGTCAAGTAAAATGATTTTTATTCGGCAAATTTTATCTCTTTTTTATTTAAAAAATTTCATATTATCAGCTAGTCATTGCAGCTACACATTAAATTCATTCGTATCGCCAATATGAGAAAATTTATGTACAAACTCATTTGCGTTCACTAAGAATCGAACACGGACCACTCTTTAGTTAGCCAAATACATCTGATAGCTACAACATTAACCGTTACCTATTATTTTATTTCATTAATGATATTTTACTCAAAACTGAAGTCTTTTAAAAGGATTTTTTGTTAATTTTATATGTGCGGCGAATCTATAGCTAAGCATGTAAGATATTATGCAGTCAGGCGTAATAGAGTTGTTTATCCATAACAACACCTAATTTGGGTAAACTTTTCTGAACGTTTATTCGTATATCCTGCATTTACTAGAATAAGCTTAACAGTGGACAGCTCGTCATCAGCTTCCTGTGATAAGATGAAAGAAATATCGGGAAAAAATGCCGAGATTATTCGGTATCGATTACAGTACGGTATCGATCGAGCACATTTATTTTTATTTCATGAATCTATATGTATTTACGTATGTTTTCATAGTTTAATCCCACTCTGACGTACTTAAGACGGATTTATATTGGGTCAAGAACGATTCATAAATAAATATCCGTTTTGAATTTACTAAATATCCGTTTAAGGAACTTCGTCAATCTACAAATGGAAAATGGTGAAAAATTACATCAAGTAGACTATACTTATTTTAATTAAATTTTTTGATGCCTACATTTTGTGCGGATAAATCTCGATTTATATCATTTCGGCGAAAAAGACACAGTACGCGTCAAACAAAAAGATCCTCGGAAAGTCGACCACAATAAATATCCCTTAGTGGTAGAAGATGAAGATTTCAGCATATATACCGAATTGGGTTCAACAATGAATATTTATTATAATCAGTCTTTCTGTATAAATGATATCATTTGACGTGAGAACCATGCTGAAATAAACACAGCGATGCACCGCGACTGAATGTGCGAATAATATGAGAAGAAAGCTCAAAAATGAGGCGATTGATGAGTAAGTTCTAGGCTCCGGCAAATGTGAGTTCCATTGCGGATTTCTAATATTTGCGGTAGATTATGTTTTCCTCAGTGTTGCCAGTCTTTGGAGTGTGTACTGCTCCTAGAAGTTCCCAAAATTCCGCAAAAATGCCGCGCACACCGAAAAATTTTGCGTTAATTTCTTCCGCCACTGTACATTAATTGTAAAACTTTCCTATTTATCATGGGGCAACAAAATAGAGATTTCTGCCTAGCATATTTTCCCGGGCTGTAAGTCTCTTTGCACTTGTATGGAGTGCTATGATTATTATGAAGATGCATGAAAATACCCTGATGAATGTAAGGCGGGATTTGGCGCTCGTAGATGGGCCTGTGCTGAGACTTACACATGACTTCTGTCCACTGTCTCCCCCTTTTTTCTTGACACGAGTTCAATTACAATGTTTTGCGTAAATCATGCGTAAAAATTATGAGTTGTACATGTGTCGAGTTTTATCACACCTGAACCGCATTCGTTAAATTAAGTTTAAAGTTTATACTCTGTGAATCATTCCTAATATTATCTGTCATCATTACCTGGTTGCCCGCATCTCAAAGATCGATTCTGTAAAAACTGACATTTAACCGGCGATGAAAATGCATTATTAAGTCCTCTCATCTGTGATGCTATTGGAAAAAAAGCAACTAATTTTTTTTCGATTTTTTGCGCTATAAAAGTAATAATGGCCAATCTCAGTGTTTATAGTCTATTGATTACGTAAACATCTCCACCTCTCGGTTGCAGCGATGAGTGCATCATTACAGCTTCCTTACCCTTCAGTAGTGGCAACCGATTTCGGATTTAATTTGGACATGTTTTTACCTGCGTACTTACACTTGTAAATATTCGTTAATATTGGATTTATCAAGCTGGAAACTAACAATGCTCCATCGTGTGGAAACAGGCGTTATTTATTTCACTACACTCCATTATGATAGCTGTTTTATTTATCATAATTCATCGTTTCACTTCCGATAAATTTTGAAGGTTATCCTGTTATTGAAATGGAAAACATGACTGTTAGGAGATTGAAATTTAGCATAAAATCGCTGTTATTATTAGTAGATCTTTAAGTTGACCATAAACACCAATTGGTTTCTCAAAATCCATTTCACAAGAGCTTATGTCTAACAGGGGAAGAATTTCATCGGGTCGACGAGGCTTTTTCCTCGTTTAACTCACCTTGCCGGCTCAAGAAGCGATTTTCATTTGACTACGACGTTGACTGTCGTTGATTAGACTCCATGGCGTATCGGCTGCCTTTTGTATTTCTATCTCCATTTCTATTCAAGTGAAGTGCAACTAAAACGGAAGAGAATTAATTGTGTCTATTAAAGGTGGCTGTTAAGGTAGTCCGAGCGAGATAGTTCCCTAGTCATAATAGAGACCATATTCAAATTATACATTTTAATTTCACCAGCTGTAGGACTCATCCATTAAATGTTGCGTTATTAATGGTGCAATAATCTAGTTTTACATGACAAATTGTAAGTAAATAAATGAAAATAAATGAATAAGTCTTTAACTTGACTCATTTTTTTTGCGTGGTGCGTTTAAAACTCCCTCAAAACGGAAGGTTTTTTGTGATACCCGAGAACCTACTGCGGTAACAATATGATTTATTTTCAAACATAGTTGAGAAAACATACAAACTACAAGCTGTTAGTTATTTTACATCTAAGTGTTAGAAATACCCCATTTTGTAAATAGTGTCTCTCTGGAGTGCATACACGTACCATTTCCCATGTAAAAGGGCTGGTATTTTTCTGGCAAATATCTCGGAAAGTAATGTGGTAAGGGGTTGAATTTTTTGTGTCATTAGAAGGGTGAGATATTTTTCTTTAAAATGAGACCATATTCATTGATTTCTAAGTAAATTGATATTTCGCTCAAACTACCTTGTAACTACAGTAAAAACCTCATACACTCTGGTAGTTCCACCCCGTCTTGCTCCTCATGTGCTTGATGTGAAGTGGCTCAGTCTAATAACAGGCTGTCTGTTAAGGAGTTCTCCACGTGTTTAATTTTGCCATTGCATTGCGCGGCGAGACCTCCCTTCCCCTCGCATCACCGTCGAGGTTTCCCTTCTCGAGGACGGAACTCGCTTTGAGGGAACCGGAAAACTCCAGTCAATCCTTGGATTAGGTGCGAAATTCTCTCGATCTGGGGCGCAATTTTGATTTTCCTTGACGCGTGCGCTCCGCTCGCATCTTCATTAATTTTCAATTTTCTTCAATAGCCAAAACATGATCATCATTCTTCTAATTCTGTTTGGAGCTTTGAATCAACAGCTCTTTTGTTGGAGCACATTCCCATGAGAGTTACTTGGATATTGTCCATCTTGAGAGGTTGGCGTTTTACCTTACTAGACAAAACGATGAAGAACGAGAAGGCGAAATGCACGATTCCTCCGACCCCTCGGGTGTCACCAAGTTTCACTCGCCCGTTGTCGTTCAAATTCCGTGGCCGAGTCCAATTCGCTGAGCTGTGAAACCCGAGAAACCCGAAATGGTCATTACTGATGGGTCAAGATCTGTTTTAGGGTAGTTAGTTTTGTTGTGCGTTGTGAATGGGCTGTGTGCTATTGCCGAAAATGCTTCCGCAGGCCTCTGTGCGCTGTTATTTTACGACTCTGCGTTTCCACTTGTATCAAATCTCTTTGCGTAGGCCTCTGGCATAAGGATCATAATTATGAGCAAGTATCGTAACTTTTCACTTTATACTTCGATATAATTATTTCTACCACTGAAGGAACATAAATTTTACGAAAATTTGGCGCTCGTCATGAGAGTACGGTGAATATATTTGTAAAAAACATTTCTCTCAGTTCGAGTCCTTCTTATTCATGTAGAGTGTAGATAATAGAAGATAAGGCGAAGGTGTCTCCTAGGAATCGGCAAAAGCCAGAACTCCTCGGGCGGTTTCGGGCGCTCCCTTAAGATTTGGCATTTGTACATACATGCATACATACGTACTCATAACGCTATTCCCTTTCGTGTTTGGCAAAGTCAAACAAATTAGTAATTCTTGCTTTGAAGTTGAACAGGGTGTCCAGCGCTCTGGAAAACCGGGACGACCGGGAAATCTCGGGGAATTGTATTTTCACTGGAAATACATATCAGGGAAATATCGAATTGACTCTTGAATTTTCTGTGGCGTCAATATATAATACTGCAACGGAAGCAATGTGCCATTTTCGGCAAGTTGCCAAGTCAAAGTTCCCTTGCGTTGTCGCATTTTACATTCCTCTAATCTCCGAAAGTAGGTACAATGTTTTCTATATTGTGTTCTTATTGGTCATAGTCTGTAAATCAGTGGCGTAAAGAACGTGCCTTTATCGACAAGTTGCGAAGTTATAATTTCCCTTGCGTTGTCGCATTTAGCAAAGTAAGGAAAAAGTCAATTCCTTCAGTTTTTTAAGTTGTTGATCATTTTATATCAATGATATTCATAGCAAAGTCTGGCTGTAATATAACCTTGTTCCTGAGCGCCAGCATGACAATGCTTAAATCTTAAGAAATGGTGGTGGTGTGATTTTCTCTCAAACTATTTTAAAGTTTTGTGTTTATTTTCCTCCAAATATGCAAGTTTTAAAATAATTCTTTCGTTTAATCTCCCAAAAAAACATACCGAACACACTCTTATAATTAACGAGAAAAAAATCAATATTACCTTATGGAAATATAAAAATTATGACTGGAAAACCTGTCAATCTCAGAGAATTTTCGAATGCCCAGCTGCTGGACACCCTCATTAATCTTGGCCTTCAACAGCGGTCGATCCCTTTTCTCCACGGCATTTCCCTTTCGGATTTTCGGAGAGCCCCTCTGGAATATCTTCACTTGAACCGCGATTGTTATCGTCGCCATTTTGCTGTGGCTCCCACTGGTAAAGGCTGCATCGAGCGTTCCTGATTCAGTCGCTCCCTGTTTAATAAGGCCGTTTTGTTGGCTCGATGGAACTTTGCTAATTGTTGTCGGCAATAAAATTCACTCTTTGGTGTCGGTTGGGAGACAAGTTTTTTTTTAATTTCAGTCGAGGGACTCATGTCGGGGGCGTTTTTGGGGGAAGGCCGTTATGGGACGGGAGGGCGCGGAGAAGCGACAATGGTTTGAAATCGAAATTGCCCTGCATGCGAGCTCTCTGGGATCACTCGAAACGTTTCAGCACTCGGAACTCTCCCCGCCCGCCGCGCCATCTCTTCTATCAGTCAGTCACCCGCTCTCTGCTCTCTCTTCTCGTTCGCGGACGCACACAAACTCTCGCTGATGTCGAACCGGAAGCGTGGAGGGATAATTCGACGCCGCGGCAAGCCCCTGGCCCCTGGCGCTTACTTGGCACGAGGTGAGTTTCATCTGTTTTCGGGATGGGGAGGGATAAATGAGGAGGAGCGGGAGAGGCATCGAGTGTGCAGTCCCGTGTTTTCTATTGGGACGGGGTCGATGAGTGCACCCTTTCCACAACCCCACCGCACCACGGGATGTCTCCACCTTTTCCCGTGTACGTCAGTCAACTCTAAACCCTCGCCGTCTGTCCCCTTCCCGATTCATCCCATTAAGCGCTCCAAAGCTTGCAATTTAAAGCCTCCCCAACTTTTTCATTGGGCTGTCATCGGTGAAAACTGTGCGGTGTTCGAATATAGGTACATCTCCGTTTTTGCTCCACGGCGGGGCGACATCCCCCTTTTAAATGGCGGCTCGGCCTCCAAAGCGTCCTGAAAATGGATGCATTTTTCGCTGATTGAACGTGTGGGCACACACTACTGGATTTGAAACGTCTATTATGTGTGGCGGCGAATGCTGACTATGGCGTTGATCAATTTAAGTCACCCTCGCAAAAGGACTTCTCCGAATCTGGAATATATAAATATTAAAAACTGCTTTTTATAATGGGATATCCTTGAAATTTTTACGGTCTCATAAAATATTAATCTCTATCCATTGGTATCAGGCGAAACATGATCGAACGCCTTTATGATTCATGAAATAGGAATTCACCGACAAAGTCCCATAGATATTTATTCGGCACGACAGGTTTCGATGCTAGCCCTCAACTGCTGTCGTGCGGTCTTTTTTGACTCGACGTAATTTTCTTTGGTGTAGTGGGAAAACGGCCGCACGTAGCAACCATGGCTACAATGTAATCCTATGGGAGGGAGAGGGGGGGGGGCGAGCCAGTTGAACTTGAGACAGTGCAGGTGACGGTTGTTATTTACCCGTCGGTTCCCAATGACTTTTATGAGTTAATATGGGTCAGTGGGCGTTGATGCGGCTTCAAATGCGAACAAAGCTCCACGGGCGAATCCAGAAGTTTTAGGAGCTCTCGATGTCGAATTATAAAGATTTCGGCGCTGAGAAAATCAATACGGTCGTTGCGGAAGTGAGGAAAACAGAAGTAATTCGGTTGAATTCATCTAAATATATATTACATTCGAAGTCTCATCCGTCGGAAGTGCCTTGGGAACTACAAAATGCTTAAGTTGGCCCTGGCTTGACTATTTTAGTCTAGACAAATACTAAGCTACGCATATGAATTTATTCAGTTTTAAATACATCGTGCTTTCCCTGATCAAATGGGTTACTTAATTACAACCAAAATTATGGTGCAAAATGTGTTGTTTTTTCCACGAATATATTTTTAACGGCCAAATTTGTCGAACCTTAGGAGCAAGGTAATTTTCTGTTACCTAATGAAAGTTTCATTTGGTGTCGTGTCCCTCAATAGACTGTGGGGGGGGGGGGGGTGTAATGAATCCTTGAATTTGTTTCGCGCCGAACTTATTCTATGAAATCCCAGTTCTGTCTGCGCAGGTATTGTTTCTCCTCTGCCTCTATATTGTAAGTTCTCTCAATGTCTTAGCGTTAAAAGGATATTTTTTGGAGCGGTTGTGTGACGCATTTTTCTCTTTCTTTCTTTTAGGTGAGTTCCCGAAATCGAGCTTAGATGTTCTCCACTCTGAGCGTGAGACGAAAGGTAATGTTTCCTTCTCTAATCGTACTTGGTCGTTGGCTTTTGATGATCGGAAGACTTCCGACCGGGAATGCTCAAGGGATCGCATCTGTTCTCGGGATGAAGAGTGACCAGTTTATGGGAGAGTCCACGAGGCTGTTTCTTTTTGGCATTTGGTATTTCGCATTTTCCAATCGAGTGGATTCCCGGCGGCAAATGCTTGGACCCCGCTGCGCCCCCCTCCACCTACCTCCCCCCCGAACGTAACGTCCCTTCCCCAATAATCCCTCAATCCTCCCCACCCTCCATCCCCACTCCCTCATCGACCATTAGTCCTTCGTCTGCATTGCGATTCGAATGTGGCAACGGTGTTGGGGGGGGTGGGGAGGGGATATGGGAAAAAAATAAAAGACGACGTCGTCCTCTCCTGCGTGCTTTTTTCTTTTTTTAATAAGATTATTGTTGCCTTTCTATTTTCGATCGGCGGCGTCGCTCAGGCTACGCGCGCAATGGTTGAATACGCAATCAAGTGCGGTGATTTTAACGGCGGGCGAGCGCACTGCAATCACCCGTGCATCGGATGCGCGCTCTCCGCTCTTCTTTTATTATACTCATTGCTCGACACGCCGGCTCCTTAGTGCTTTTTTTCCATCCAACTGTCAACATTCGAACTCCTTCGAATGGCCTACCTCAGTGCCAAGTTTCCCTGAAGCCATCCTCTCTTTCCCTAGGTCGCGAATAGGAGGAGTCACACTGTGTTTTACATTACGATTGATCTAATAATCTTTTAAAGGAATATTGGCCATACGCGGTGTTTTACCCACGGAAATAAATTACTTTAATCTCCGCCACTTAAAGTCTTAGTTCGAATAACTCTCCAGTTAAGTATTTCTCAGTCCAAGCCGTGTTGTGAGAAGCGACATGGGTTGGTGTTTTTTTTTAGTTCGTAGTGTGTTGATAGTGTTGGTTTTGGAAGTGTATAGTTTTACCACGTTTTAAATAAATATTTAGAGGAAATGGCATTTATTCTATCATCGGCTAAACTATTTTCTATTGAAAATCCGGAAGACATCACAAATGTGGCACCTATCGAATCAAATCGATGAAGGCGGTGGTATGTCTCTTAGCGAAGTGAATTTATTCCTTTGGAGGAATGCAAGCCTAGAAATCTTGTGGATTATTCGAATTAGAATATTACCGGCAAATGCTTGCTGATGGCGTGAGATATGCGACTCAGGAAGCTCTGTGGTTTATCCGTTGTAGTGTATTTTACAATCTAGATGCTTAACTTTCCACACTTTTTTCTCACTTTGTGAAAGCATTCCATTGCAGGTGACCTAATTGAATAATGATTTGTTTTTGTATGCGTGGATTGTTTGGTAACTATGCGTGAATTTAAGATACTTTCGTGGTCTATACAGTTACTCTTGCGAGGCCTGTTCCTGACTAAACATAAAACCCTAAATTGTAATTCTTGCATTAGAATGTAGTGATTGAATATCTATGCGAAATATCTTTGCCGACGACATGCTTATCTTTTAAAGTCTTGGGAATACGTAGTTGGAACTTACGGTTGAAATATTGAGATATGTGTATGCAGAATTGAGACAACATGATATGTACCTCGAGGAATGTAATGAGGAAGGGAAGAGACGATATTTCAGCGGTGTTGAGGTAGCTGTACTACGGTTCAAAGATTCGCGACAATAATGTGGGAATTCTTTTCCTGTTCCCACTCCAGCAGTCTAAAGTTCTAGCTAAAATATTTTGACTAAATTATATTCTAATGCCAGAAAATATGTAATCCAGTGGATGTGGAAGGTGAAAAGCCTTCTTAAGCATTTAGAATGTTATCTATTGATGGTGATTTACATTAACTGTAAGTAACAGTATCTGAATCATGTTTATGTAAGTAAAAGTAGAACAATATCGGCGATTATCCAATGGCTAGACCTTACTGACGCATACTATTCATCCTGTTCGACAGTTATCGGTTGCATGAGAGCTGAAGGATTTCCATAATTGACAGAGAGTAGAAAATCTGTTGTTACTTTATCAGAAGGTTCTAGCGGATCCTCACACTAAAGGAAAATTCGAAAGGGCATATTTATCAGCAAGGATGCGTCGCAATAATTGTATATCGAGAGCAAGTAATGCAGCGTTAGGCTCTCTTTGCTTTTTACGTAGCTATCGAAATGGGTCCTTGCAACCATGCCCACCACACGGCTGCCATTAACGTGCTTTTTGAGCTTGTAATTGGCTATACCACATCCAAGAAAATCTGCGATTATGCGCGCAAGTCGTTCGTCATTTCGAAGACAAATCCGCTGCCGAATCAACGAAAACCATGAACGACCCATGCTATGCTAATGGAGACTTCATCCAAAGAAACTTTTAATGGTGGACTTTTTTACGTTGCGAATACATGTATCGTCTTCTTCTACTATTTTTTATGTTCTTTTGTAGACATTTGCCAACCACGGATACCAGCCATTATCCATAGGTTATGGTAGGCGTTACTGCAGAGAGAAATTAATTTTTTAATGAGGAATTTCTAACTCTTAGATCACGTCGAAAATTTAACGGTGTGTACCTTTTATGTTTCCTCAAAAATTATAAAAAAATGAATTCCTCGACGTAGAAATGTTTTCTGAAACGAAAAAAAAAAAAACCTTCCGACGTGAAGAGTTTTGACTCGTACTGCGAAAAAAAGTCTAAATAAAGATTTACTCATGCGTATGTAGTTAACAGGGTGGCGATCGTCAGGGAAAACCTAGAATTGTCTGGGAATTTTGAATTTCTGGAAAAGCCAGGGAATTCTCGTGACAGGGAGAAACTGGGATATGAATCCTCGTTATTTTCCTACCATTACGTTTATCGGCAGGTCTTTCCCGCCCTTTATTTCACCAACTAAAACTAACGTACGTCGCTGACATGCATGGAATAAGCACCATCAATTCGTGAAATATTCAGTTGTGAATCTTATTATTTGTGAATCTTAGTTATTTAGTTATGAATCAGACGTACAATGTATCCCTCGTGTATATCCTTATTGCGATATTTTCCTAGTTGTATTGAAATTCATGATCAAGTTGTATTATGCTCAACACAAGGAATCCGAGGCTATGTTGTTCGGAAAATTTTACCTCGCATTTTATTTTAACTTCCGAGACTCAGGTCGAGAGGTAGCTAGAACACACTAGCTTATAGTAAATACATGCTTGTAGCTCTAAAAATACGGGACAATGATTAGAAAAATTAGAAAATTTAAAACTGCCGTAGAAAATTTAATTCAGCAGAAAAAATATTCGAATAATAGGTGACCTTTTGGCGATCAGTCAGGGAAATTGGTAAATCCATCAGGGAAAAGTCAGGGAAAGGTCAGGGAATTTAAAAATTGGATATCAGTAGCCACCCTGGTTAAGTGCTGGGAATATCAGTCGTATAAATTTATAGTTTTGCGCTATCAATATGAAGTATTTACTTGATACTGCTTACTGCTCCTGAAATACAAAAGTAGAATTCGAATGTGGCGTCTGTAATGACTTGGGAAAAATGTCGCTCAAACTGCCTTAATTGCTCCCGACCATGTTCGCCCACCCCTCGCTCTTATTGCCCCTTTCTCCTGATCTCATTCGGCGGTCATTTGTTTCTCGTCTCGACGGCGACGTATTCGATCGAGAGACCTTTTGGAGCGACGATTCGTGTGTTCCCTCTCTCTCTCATATTCGCGCTCGCCTCCACGTCGATTTGCGTGTTCGAGTGAGTATAAATGTCCCCTCCGCTCTTGCTTCGTCTCTTCCCTCCCTCCTGAGAAGGGCGGGGGCGTGTGGGAGGGCATGGGGGGCGGAGTGGGTGGGGCAGTCGGAAAGTGTTTCCCGCCCCCATAACTCAGGTGAGGTGTCCGCGCGGAATTGATGACTCGCGAAGAGCGAACGGTCGTGGTGTGTCGATTAATGCTCCGTTTCCACTGTGCTCTCTTACTCGCGGAGGTTAGAGAATGCTGGGCAATCGTCCCGCGTTTACTGTTATGACCCGCTGATGGCCGATTGTGTTGCTTGCCATTCCTAAACTTCCGCAGAGGGATCTCAGCGCCATCATCCACATGTGAAATACTTACGTCACTTGTTGGTGCAGGATTTTTTTCTCGCTTTTACATATTTCTCACTTTTAGTGGTCCGGAGCGTCTCTTTCTCTTAAAAATATTTTCTCTAATCCAGGCATAGTTCCTTATCCTCTCACTTCCGGAGGTTTAACCAAGGGAAGCAGATTGAGAAATAGGCGATGAATCAAAAGATACACAATGTAATAACTAAATAACATAATTACTGTATCGAAACGTTTATTATATAAAACAACTGTTTATATAGTTTCGACACTTGTTGACCGACTCATCTTTGTATATACTGTATTGTACTACGGTGTGTGTGTGTGTGTTTGACCCATCAAGGCATGCAAAATCGTCTTGTGTTGCATTTCCTAGTAGAGACTCTCACTTATAGGGGTGTAGTATTGCATGGTCTCACTTCTAGAGGTCTGGACGGTAAAAGCGACTATTGATTATAGAGGTCTTCACGTTCTCAATTATTTAGATGTTTTCGGGTGTGAAAATGACGGAATATGTCGATGAGTCTCACTTTCTGAGTTTTCTCGCTAATCCAATTCTTTCTTATCCAGGGTATAATGTGTATTCAAGTCTAGCATTCCAATTACCATTTCTGACCCTTTATACCGGCTATTTGGGGTTACCAAGCCATGGTTAGTAATTGAACCGCAGTTGGAGCTAATAGGCTTTTCATCACCTAATGTAACCATACTGCCTGGCCTAATTAACGTAATATGAGCGAGGGAAACGGGATGCGAATGGCGTTCGGAAGTCGACGGAACCGATCTTCGTCCCCAGCTCCGTGCATGCTCAAGTGAATTCATCCGTCGGATTTTATCTGCTCTTAGAATAAACTTGACTGTGGCCGAAGTCACTGCGTATAAGTGTCCCATGTTTGTATCCATAATGAAAACATGTACTCGGCACTGTTCTTCAAAATTTGTAGAAAAGTGCAATGTATTTCTCATCATCATGGACTAGGAGACCATTCACTGAATTCAATGTTCGGAAATTGCGAAAACGCGGGCTCGGAATAGGAGCATGGGCTGTTTTCACTTCTGCTGCTTTTGCAATTGTTCATGCTTTCAGGGAATCCAACGAATCCAATCTAGCTCATTTTACTGTGCATAAGAGAACGTAGTATATATATGTTGTGAACACCGAGAATATGTGTTTATTGGTATTTGAAATAGTACTCTGAATATCTGGAAAGTAACTATCTATTATGTTTTCTAATTTCTCCCCTGGATAAACGTGGGAAGTGAATGGAAAGAATAAGCTTCCAGACCGCGAGGAGAGTTTTTTTTAGCCCGCGGGGAATCCCGAATCACCCGAATATAAATGAGTGAATTAACGCTAAGCAATTAATATAAGTTTAAGGGTTACTAATTCTTGCATATTATTTGACGAATGGCGTTGATAACGATCTACCAGATTATCATATAGGTCTTTAAATCCTATTTAATATTAACTGCAGTACTCCATTAATCTACAGTCATTGGTTATTCTACCTCACCTTCTCGAACATTAAATTTTAAATCCCATCTCAGTCCAATAGTTCTTCATCCTTGCATAGTTATTTAATTGTTAAATTTACTTTACCCATGGTCTTCCTCTTGGGAATCTATGCTCTATTATTCCGTGAATTACACTGTAAACAATTCCTCATGTTTTAGATGTCCCGATCCCCTCTCCTGTTGAGCTCCTGGATATAGTTTTTGCTGTAACATTCCGAGTAGACAATCCTTCCTCTGACTAGTAATTTTTCATTGGATTAAGATGTATACTTTTTGCTGCTTTCCATTTCTGTGCACGTGTAGGTTTGTTAAATCTCGCATTCTTTCATCATCGTCATCGTGGTCGGTTGACTGCAGCCCTTCGGTTTTCCCCATCAAGTGCTGCTTCCTTTACTTTTGGTAGTTCTTCCCCTGTACTATCTTCTTAATTTGGCGTTTCAGGGTGTCCAGCAGCTGGGCATTTGAAAATTCCCTGGGATTTACAGATTTTCCAGTCATAATTTTTATATTTCCAGAGGTAATATTGATTTTTTCTCGTTAATTATAAGAGTGTGTTCGGTATGTTTTTTTGGGAGATTAAACGAAAGAATTATTTTAAAACTTGCATATTTGGAGGAAAATAAACACAAAACTTTAAAATAGTTTGAGAGAAAATCACACAACCACCCTTTCTTAAGATTTAAGCATTGTCATGCTGGCGCTCAGGAACAAGGTTATATTACAGCCAGACTTTGCTATGAATATCATTGATATAAAATGATCAACAACTTAAAAAATTGAAGGAATTGACTTTTTCCTTATTTTGCTAAATGCGACAACGCAAGGGAAATTTGACTTAGCAACTTGCCGAAAAAGGCTTTCCCGCCCTTTATTTCACCAACTGAAACTTAAGTCCCTCGCTGACGTGCATGGAATAAGCACCATCAAAGCAGTTGTGAATTTTATTAGTTGTGAATCTTAGTCAGTTGGTTGTGAATCAGACGTACAATGTATCCCTTTTGTATCTCCTTATTGCTATATTCGCCTAGTTTTGTTGAAAATCATGATCAAATATATTACGCTCATCACAAGGAATCCGAGGCCATATTGTTCGGAAAATTTTACCTCGCATTTTTTTTAACTTCCGAAACTCAGATCGAGAAGTAACTGGAGCACACTAGCTTTTAGTAAATACATGCTTGCAGTTCTTAAAATACGATACGATGATAAGAAAATTTAAAAAATTTAAAGCCGCCGTAGAAAATTTAATTCAGCAGAAAAAATATTCCAGTTATAGGTGGCCTTTTGGCGATCGGGCAGGGAAATTGGTAATGCATCAGGGGAAAGGTCAGGGAATTTGAAAATCGGATATCAGTAGCCACCCTGGTTCACGTTTACGATCCTTAGTGCCGCGCTCCTCACGAATGTTTTCACCTACTGTTTCATCTTTATATTCCTCGGGTGCATTAACCCAACATACTTGGG
Organism: Ceriagrion tenellum; assembly: GCA_963169105.1. Taxonomy (NCBI): domain Eukaryota; kingdom Metazoa; phylum Arthropoda; class Insecta; order Odonata; family Coenagrionidae; genus Ceriagrion; species Ceriagrion tenellum. The sequence continues at coordinate 121,162,125 of OY720643.1, forward strand.
ATTAAATCTCAATGTAGTATGGGGGAGGTGGGGCGGGGGGTGGGTTAATCGGACGGAATGTCTCCGCCTTCCACTCAAACCTCTTAAGCCCCTCCCATCAGCAACCGAAGAGGACGACATCTCGAAGGTGCCATTCCTCGAGATCCACCCCTTCCTCTTCTTCCCTCCTCTCTCCGCCCACTTTCTCGCGTCTCCTTCGCCATTCTCCGCCTCTCCCCCTCTTCCGGAATGGCACTCGTGTGTCGCGTCGCCCGTCCCGGAGGATACTCCGGGAGTACCTCCGGGACTCCCTTTCTCTCTCTCTCTCACACACCACTCCGGCAAAATGCCCCCCTCTCCCCACCCCCCGCCCTCATCGGTGGTATGATGTGTTTCGAGCCAGCCTTTCTCTCCTTCTCCTACAACCCTCTCATTCCACACTGTCTCCTCCTCCACCGCCCCCCCATTTCCCCGTTTCGAGTGCTTCTATTGCCGTGTCTCCTCCAATCCAACTCGCGCGTGATAGAGATGCCTTTGACGGCTTCGGAGGGATCTCTCTCCGGCGGGGCCGCAGTCTTTGTCTTCGTCCCGAGTGATTTGTTCGCAAATACGCCACCGCGCCTCCCCTTCCGCTCCACCTCCTACTCTCCCGCCGCCCCTCTCCGTCTCCAATCCGGGGGCGGCGCCCCCGAAATCTCTACCGCCGCACCCCTTGTTGTTCCTGCCTCTTCGTCATCCGGTTGTGGTGGTGCCGCCGCCTCCATCCAGAGCGGCATTGTCACCGAGAGAGAGGTGAGAAATATATATCCCATCCCTTCCCTCCCACCACCCTCCCCCTTCAATTGCTGACGTTTGGAGGGCGCTGTCCAATCGAATGCAATGCAACGGCCAGATTGAGACGCTTCAGTCGCTCGTCCTGTTCTCAGCCGACCCCCATCTCGTCCCCACCACCCCCTCCTCCCTTCGCCTCACACTCCCCCCCATCGGAACGGTCAATATATCCACGAGTGCATTGTACCTCAAAAAAAAAATTATCTCGAGCGTATGAATTATGGGTGGGATTGTCAGGAGGTTAAAATCATTAGTGTTACTTAGCTAAAGTTTTTGAGCCGCATTGTTTTACGCGTATTTATGAACTTCATATATTGATCTGACAATTGCGATATAATGGAAGATACTCTGTGGGTAAGGGGATCTGGTTGGTGTGATGGCTAGAGTACTCGCCTACCACCCAGGCGGCCAGGGTTGAAATCCTTGCAGTGGCGGATGTTTTTGAGTGTCTTGTGGAGGGCACTTCAAGTACAGTACCCAGTCTGTCGGATGAGACGTTAAACCGTGGTCCTTGGCACCTTTCTTTAAGAGCAGAGTAATGCCGACGCCGGGTTTATATCCACCCTTCCTCCCTTACCTATCCCCTATGGCGCAAATGACCTTAGCCGTCGGTCGCCTCCCAAAATATCCAATCCAATCCTTTGTGGATAAGGTTCAACAATCGTCTTATTATCGAATCGTTCTCAGCTAACATGCCAAAAGTATGTTAATTCCTGTCCGTGTCCTTTGCCACTTATTCATCCTCTGCATTATCCGGTTGTTGGCTCTCGGGACGATGTCCGAATTGCTTGACGCAGTTCGGATGAGATTCTTCGACGTTGCTCCATACCGCTTTCTCACATCTTGGTAAGTTAAGAAATGCTTCTTTTTCCTGAGCCTCGTCTTCGTTTAACCTTTCTTTAAATAGGTAACTGAATATGTCAGTAGTAATCTTCTTGATCCGTTATTTATCCTAAATGTAGTCGATTGCGCTGTTTAGTCATCAACATGAGTTCGGGTCGATGGCCCATTCCGTAAAGGGTTCGGTCAATCATCAAATGATCTACCCAAGAGATCCCGCGTGCGATAAAATGAAAAGACAATCTTGAGTGATGTGCCTTTTTAATGACAGGCATAGATCGTTTCCTGTAAACACAGACTTCATAGAATGGATGTAAACGTCGTTCTGGCTTCTTCGAACCGACCCTTGATCTGCCCAGGATGTTTCCAGTCCTCGCTGATGTTGAGGCCGAGGAAAATTAATCTCGGCACTCGTTCGACGGCGAGGGCGTGGTTATAAACTCTTGATTTGGTGGCGGACTTGGAAATCACTTTACATGAATTTTGTTTTTGACATGTTGATTTCTAGCTGACATTCATGGATAGTCTGAGAGTCAAAGAGGTACTGTAGTAACATCCGTCTGTTCGTCAGCAACAGAGTACCATTCGCATATCTCATGTTTTTGATTACCTCTGCGTTAATTTTTATCCTGTGTTTCACTACTTTTAGGTCTCTTCTAAAGAGTACAGATTGAATGAGGTTAGAGGCAAATCGCGTCTCGGACTAAATTTAATGTCTTACATGATGTGAGACGAGTCGTTTCCCCTCTATTTAGCCTTCTGGTCCCAATTGAAGTTGCAGATGATGCGGAAATATTTTTGTTCAACCCTCCCATTTTTCAGCGCTTTCGCCATATTTTCATCTGACATCTGTCCTGTGCACAGTCTATGAATTATTTATCTCCATTTGTGTGTTTGAATTTTCCTCATTAGATTAGTGTTTAAGCGATGAAGAACGCCTCCCGCGCACGAAAGCCTCTCCGGAAGCCGAGTTTCATGTCAGTAGTGTTATTTTTTCGCCCTTACAGTACATATGGACGTGAAAGCTTAGAGGGAAAACTCTTGATGACGTGAGTCATGTGGCTCATGGTTTCTAGTGATTTGGTATTTGGGTTTAAGTGGAGTAAGCGTAACTGATACGGGCAGGACTTGATGGAAGTTGTCAGTATTCATGATGAATATATAACACGTCGTAATCTTCTACAGAATTATTTAAATAATACGATCGGTTTCACCTCGCTTCGTCATAGTCATGTGCAAAGGGTTATTGGTTATGGTCGTATACCGAAACGGTCATGAGAAGTGGGGGGAGGGGAAAATGTGCGGAGTGAGCCGGGAGAAGTGAATAAGGGATTTTTAATGGGCCGAGGAGGGAGAGACAAGAAAAGGCGATTCAGGGGTGACGGGTGCAGCGACACGGGGGTGAGGGGAGTTAGAGGGTGGTTTGAAATGGCCAGAGCACTGCCCGCGATCGGATTCTGGAGGGGGAGGGGACGGGGAAGAGCATTGGAGTCATCGGGACACATTGGGGAGGGTGTGGGGGGGGTCATAGATGGGTTGTGGTGGGAGGAGGAGTAGTTGACGGCTAGTTACGGGGATGGGTGGTTAAAAAAGAAAACATTGCTTTGCTGTATATTGTTCAGTTTTGCGTGTTAAATAATTTCTTGTATCTCCAGAGCGTCCATTTTCTTTCCCTTTTCCACCCGGTGTTATAACTATGCCTAAATGTTGGGCTATATAATTACTAACTTTACTAAAGTATCTTGCTCGTAATTATTCCACAGAGTTGTGAAACGCGTCGAGCCATTCGAAATAAAATGTGGAAGATAACAAATTGTGTTATATTCATCATGAATTTAAGTAGAGTGTTTAAGTAGGAGTAAGCCAGTCCTCGAGTATAATGCTGTTCATCACCATGTTCATCATTATGAAGATCTGTCAGGGATAGCGTAGAATCCTCTTCCATGATTGGTAGCGACGGTGACTGTGTTTTTTTCTTCTTAATGAAGCCATTACCTTTGTATCTCTATATTAATTTTCAAGTTGTATTTCTTCAGTTTCCCCTCTCAGCTTAGCATTCTCCCAAGATATCCCCATATTCTTTCTTATCTGCCGGGACTGATGTCAGCAAATCATGATTTTCTTTTATGTATCAGTCGTCTGGTTTTTGTCGCACACCTTTCCTCACTTTTACTTTCTCCGCATTACCGCCAGATTGTATTACTGCCGTCTGTTCTTCGTACGTGTACCTTGCTCGTTACTCTTCTCTCCTTAAGTGAAACTCCTATGCTCCTCAGTGTAGTCAGAGGTCTGGACCAAACCGCATGTCAAATGCTTTCCCTAGGTCGATGAAGCAACTATATGCGGGCGGTTCCTTTTGAATCATCTAATCTATGATAAGTAGCCAGACTACAGCTTTTCTCTTTCCTCTACTTTCCTGTAACCGTTTTCGTCGTCATTGAGACACGATTTCTTGGTAAAATGATATTTCGCTCAAACTACCTTAAAAGCCATCGGAAATACCCCGAATTTCAGTTGCTTATTTTCTTCGAGTTCATTTGAAGGCAACGTTATTTGGAGTTTTTCCGGATTCGTTTTTGACCTTTGCTCTTGTGCTCGAGTTATCATTCGGAACACATGTTGAAGTAGAGAATAGAAGGAGCCATACTTAATAATTGTCTGAGGGAGAATCAGTCATTGAATTACGCGGTTGGCGATGCTGAATTGCTCCTATGTAGAAGCCAAGGTGATAGATTTTCAATATCGTCCTTTGTGCAGTTAGATATATAGTTCAAGTTTGTGTCACGGAAACAATTTACACAATATCATGAAATAATAAACCATAATATAATACTTTGGAAAATCGCGCGGTATATTACCTCAAGACGTGCCCATTCCATCCAATTTCGCGTGAATCTTCGGCTTTCGTAGTTTCACAGTTAGCAAAATATATGCAATTTTTTTCTAAACGCTACTTAAAAATTTGTCGCACAATGTTTGATGGATTATTATTTTTAAAAACCGGCTTCACATACGTAGACCTTTCATTATTTTCTTTAAGCAAGTCCTCAATGTAATTTTCGTGTCTCAGCATGAAGATTATAATGTTTGATTTAAAAAAAATTGTAGACATTTTAGTGGGGAGTCGCGTGAGGCAGCTTCTTGCTTCGCTCCCACCTTCGGTTGTGAACGGGAATAATTCGGCTCGATCCTCGTTGAAGTGCGCCCGCCAACTTTTTCTCGACCCAGAAGAAGAGTCAGTCAGTCATTGGTGTAATCGGCCGCTTCGTGCGAGGGAGAATGAAGGAAACAATCTCTAGAGAGTGATCGGCCCGCGAACTGCCTGGGGAACTCGGTCGGCCCTTGTCTCTCTTCCCGCGGCACGACTCTTGTCCTCAGGCCCTCCGAAGCTCAGGGCCCCCGCTTCCGATGCCGCCTCCTCGTTCATTTCCTCATTCCCCACCCCCTCACCTCACTTCCTACCTTCCTATTTGTGCGTGTCTGCTATAAAACAGGTGAAGGTAGTCCGAGCGAGATAGTTCCCATTGTCATAATAGAGACCATATTCGAATTGTACGTTTGAATTTCACCAGCTGTAGGACGCATGAATTAAATATTGCATTATTAATAACACAATAATATAGTTTTATATGACAGAAGTTGTAAGTAATTAAATTAAAATATATGAATAAGTCTAACTTGACTCATTTTTTCCGCACGGTGCGTTTGAAACTCCTTCAAAACGGAAGGTTTTTTGTGATACCCAGGAACCTACTGCGGTGACAATATGATTAATTTTCAAATATAGTTGAGGTAACACACAAAATACATTTAGTTTTTTGACGACATCTAAGTGTTAGAAATACCTCATTTGGTAAATATTTTCTCTCTGGAGTGAATACACATAGGTACCATTTCCCATGTAAAAGTACGGGTATTTTTTGGCAAATATCTTCGACAGTAATGTGGTAAGGGGTAGAATTTTTGATGTCATTGGATCGGAGAGATATTTTTTTTTAAATGAAACAAATTCATTGATTTCTAAGTTAAATGATATTTCGCTCAGACTACCTTACTGAGCCATGCGTGCACACGCATGGCTCAGTTGCTATGCGCAGCGATCAGGAAGTGCGCCACTAGATAGCCAGCGAGCGTTCGTTTACGCTCTCCCCTTACCGAAACTAGAGGTGGGCTTATGCAATTTTCAAAATACTTCTATTTCAAGGGAAACTCCTTAGAAGTAGTTCCGCCTACTTCACCGCAAATTTTGCAAAAAGAGAAATATTCGACATTTTTTTATTTCATATATTGTCTAACATAGTCACATATATTGATTGCTTTCATTCATTCGATTTCATTTCATTTGATTACTTACAATTTCTATCATGTAAAACTATATTATTGCACCATTAATAATGTAATATTTAATTGATGTGTCCTACGGGTGGTGAAATTTAAGCGTATAATTCGAATATGGTCTCTATTATGACTAGAACTATTTAGCTCGGACTGCCTTAAAGAATAGAAAAAAACAAAATTTCTATGTAATAACTTTATTTATTTATTATTTTTTTGCGTATTTCTTCAATATTTCGTCCTGTTTCTGCATGGCTTTCAACTAGTATGTATGTTGTGTGTACATGACTATTCCTTTCGCGATTCCCCCCTTCCCTTCTTCTTCTTCTTCTCCACCCCCCACTGTCGTTCTCGCTTTGCCTTCGCTTCGTTCTCTTTTCGTCGGGACGCGGGAGAGAGGAAGGATGGATGGAAGAGGGTGAGAACGGGATGGAGAGGGGGGGGGGAGAGAGAGTGTGGAGAGGAGAGAGAGAGAGAGAGACGGGTCCACAAGAGCCCTTGACCCTCCTCTGCCACTCGCGTCGAGGACCTCAAAACCCCCCCCCGCCCGCCCCACCTGCCCCCGTTCGCCCCCATTCCCCGCCCCCGTTCGTCCCCACTGCCTCCCTCCAAATTCTCATTCCTCCCACCCCACCCCCACCCTCGTGGCCCAGCCTTCGCGATTTGTCCACTGCTTCCCGTCTCCATGGAAACCAGCTCTTGAGGAGTTCCCAAAGGTGTGTTGCCATGGTAACGCGGGCCTCTTCAAACCTCTCTCCCTCCTTTTTCCTCCTCCTCTCTTCGTCCCACTCACCCCTTCGTCTCCCGCTCCGTCCTCCTCTCCTTCCACCCCGTTCCGAAATGGGAAATGTGTAGCAAAGGGAGGGATGTGGGTGGGGGGGAGGAGGGGGGAGGGGAAGGAGAAGGAGGAGACCGTGAAGGAGGTTTCTGTCCTTATCTTTAAGGAGGGGAGAGAGGGTTGTGTGTGAGGGGGCGAACCTCGGTGGGCGGGGGGGGGGAATGGGAGGGAATGTGGGGAGGTCTAGTGTTGGAGTGCGCGGAGGTTGTGCAGTGGCGGAAAGGAGGAGAGACCCAAGTTCCCCCCCCCCCCAACCCCATCCCATCCATTCGCCTCTCTCTTCATATCCCAGCGGCAGCTCCTCTTCCCCCTCGCTGACGCTGTTTGTTGTAGGGTTTGCCTTGCGTGACTGGGGGGGGGGGAGTACGGTACGGGGGGCTGAATATGCGAGTGTGCGGAGGATGTGAGGGGGGGTTTGTTCGTCCCGTCGTGGGGGAGGGGGGGGGGGTTGCCGACTGACGAGCAGCGATGGGGGGGGGGGAAGTCATAGGATGCGCCCACAGAATGAAGACGATTTCCTCCTCTCTACAGCGGCATTCGATCATTTAACTATTTATTGCTTCACCCCACCCCCACTTCCCCTCCGCTTTCCCCTCCTTCGTGATTTTCTTTTCCGTACCGGAGAATCACGGACATGCCGCCGTGACTCGAGTTCTGACTAACTTCGCTCGCTCTCTCTCCGTGTCTTGTCCCGGGGTCATTGTTACCGAGTTATTTAATCTCCTCTCCCTTTGTTTTGTGTTTGTGAGCACGAGAGGCTGGGGCTGGAGTGAGGGCTCTTTTTTCCGTATTGCATGCCGGGTAATGAGTCTTCTTCATAGTTTGGTCTGAATTGGTTGTAGAAGGGAGTCTTTCTTTCGAGGGAGCGCGTTTTTCGGTGTCTTTTACTTTGCTGGACTCCAAACTTTGGTCATTTCCCCAGCGCCCCTCTTTTCCTCCCTCTGCTCCCTCGAATCTCCGCTCTCCCCCTTACCTTGGAACTTACTCATTTCACTGTAGTGACCCTATGTTCGACGGATTCGGATATGACACTTCTTTCCTGAATGTGCTGTCTCGTTCGGAATGCAATCACGAATGCCCTTTAATTATTAGGGTTTAATCGGATTGGTGTCAGAAAAAAAACGTAACTTCCGAGGACAAACATCGTTTTCTCAGTTACTATTCGTCATGATAACATTTTAATAGAGTGATGCTCGAAGTAATAAAACTATCCTTGTTAGCCAAATTTTATGGTATTCATTTTGTAGATTATGTAGATTTTGTAGATTATGTAGATTTTGTAGATTTATCATTTGTTTTCGAAAAACACATGAGTAAATTATTTCTTTACTTATTTGAGCATCCTTTTTTAAAAATGATTAACATTCTCTCAAATTTATTTTTCTCGTAAGGAATTTTATCACGCTTGTGTTAAGTCATTTTGTTCTTTACTACAGTCGACATATGAAGCTACTTTACTTTTGTTGCTAAACAACTGCTGCATAGTGTTCTAGAATATCATTTCGTACGGCGCCATATATCGAAAAACATTGTGAATTGCATCTCCCATGTTCTTCTCTTTCTAGCTATTCGATTCGCTTTCTCAGTGTGAAGTTACTCATAAGGATTCCCCGGAAACATTAGTTTCGTTAAACATGCTACTTTGCTAAATTCCGAGCGACCCTCAACCTATCATCCATCGGGACTGCCATTAGAATGCATTATTATAATTATTTTTCTCCATTACGTTTATCGAACAGTCTTTCCCGCCCTTTATTTCACCAACTGAAACTAAAGTCCGTCGCTGACGCGCATGGAATAAGCCCCGTTAATTAGTGGAACATTCAATTGTTAATCTTAGTTATTTAGTTTTTAATCAGGCGCACAGTGTATCCCTTTTTTATATCCTCATTGCGGTATTTTCCTAGTAGGGTTAAAATTCATGATCACAATGTATTACGCTCATCACAAGGAGTCCGAGGCTATGTTGTTCGGAAAATTTTACCTCGCTTTTTTTTTAACTTGCGAAACTCAGGTCGAGTAGTACTAAGCTGGAGCTCACTAGCTTCTAGTAAATGCATGCTTGCAGTTCTAAAAATACGAGACTGATTAGAAAATCTAGAAAATTTAATGCAGCGGGAAAAAATATTTCAATAATAGGTGACCTTTTGGCAATCGGTCAGTAAAATTGGTAAATCCATCAGGGAAATGTCAGAGAAAGGTCAGGGAATTTGAAAATTGGATATCAGTAGCCACCCTGTATAAGCGCTAGCCGCAGCCTGATTTCGAAAAAAAAAACAGTTTTTCGATCCACCCTACCCTGCACCCTCCCATTTTTCATCTGGTGGACGTGTGTACACGTGAAGACGCCGGCGCTCATCTTCATCCGATGTCACGCCCATCTTATTGCACACCTCCTCACCCGTCCTTTCCCCTTCTCCCATTCGGTGACATCGGGGCCCGTTGCGTCACGGGCGATTCCATTTGATGGGGGGCAGAGGGGAGGGGGTTGGCAATATCCCCACGCCGTGGGTGTCCGTGTTTAGCCGTGGCGGAATCACGAGTAGCTTGGCGCTCGAGGAGGTGCGTTGCGAAATGAGAAAGAGATGGTAATTACTCGCCTGTGAGAAGAGGAGGAGGTGGTGTGGCAGTTTGTATGTGTGTGGTGTTTGGAGAGAGGGTGGGTGAGGGGCGGGGGGTGGGGTGGCGCGCGGGAGCAGCGAGTGATTTCGAGCGATGAGCAGAGGAAGTTTCCTCCGAAACGAGCTCTCTTCGGTCGCTGGAGGCGGTTATATTGGAAGGTGAGGAGGTCTTTCGGGGGGCAGGGGTCGAGGGGGGCGGTGATTTGATCGTGGGGGAGGGAATGGTAAGGCGAGGGATAAACTTATCGAAACTGTGTGGAACTTGTGTTGAGGAGGAGCGGTAGATTGATCGCTCCCGGAGCGCACCCATATTCAAACCCCTTTCTTGTCCTATCGAACCTCGAGTCGAGTCCACCTTTCCATCTCACGACCTCTCCCTCCTCCCTTTCCTCTTACATTCTCTTCCTCTTCGTAGCGGGCCCCTGTTTGCACTTTCCCTGACACACGTCTTTGACCGTGATATTTGACTGGTCGGCAATTTTTAAAGGAGCCGTTACCTATTTTCCTCGTGCGTGATGTTCGATGAGGTTACCTCGCGATGTGGCGGCCTCACCCGAAGGGAAATCGTATTACTTGTGCCTAGGAAAGTATATCTTAATTCTGTTACTCTGCCTTCCAGAAAAGAGGTGAAATTTGGGATTTCCAGTCATAGATTTTCGCTTTTTTGCGTTGGCCCGTTTATCATATGGTGGATATTGTAGGTATTGCTGTGGGTGATTTATTGCGTCCTCGTCAATTATTTCCGAATTGTGCTTAAATCGATGATCATTTTCGAAATCCCGTACAATATGGTTTGGGTCAAATCAATGCAATGCTGAAGGAATCGCAAAATTTTTGATCAAAGGATAGTTTTATTGCCTTCTTGTACTTGTTACTGCCGTTAATTTCCGTATATTATGAATAATATCGTATTCAATAAATATATTCGTTTGGTTTGAGAAATGAATAATAGAAAAATCTTATGCAAAACACTATTTTAAAGTCGTTTACAACTTAAAATATGATTTTGTTGCGAGAAACTTGAAAGACAGCGACAATGTCTCCCCTTAACCTATCGGAGTGTGGTGATGCGCTTCTTACAAATCGATTTACGATGACCTCCGATGTCTTCCGTTGATCAATCTCCTCTTACCTTATCCGTATTTCTCTCTCTCTCATCGAGCTCTGCTATCTATCACCCTTCGTCTTCGCCCGCCCCTTTTTCTCCTATCGTGTGGTTCCGGATGCTGGGAGCCGATTTTTGTCCATCTGCCGTACATGGCGTTTGTTCCTCATTTCGTCCGTTAATGCGCTTGTTATTGCCACAATTTCACTTGTTCTATAATCTTTTATTCTTTGTATTCTTGAATTTCCTGCCCCACGTCTCCAATATTCTATTTCTCTAGAACACAGTATTTTTCAGTTCTATTTCTTATCGGCCGTTCTTCGCCGTGGTATGTTATGCTGCTGTTCACAGTGGTGTTGTGTATACTTTTTTCTTTTGAGATGTTTCGGTCTCAAAGCTCACTCTTTATTAAGGATTTTTCTTTTCTCCGTGCAATATTTCTGCCATTAATCATGGCGTCAATTGTTCCATCTCGTGAAGGTTTCCTTCCCAGATATTTGTGTTCATCACATCGTCTTATGCATTCCCTTTTATGTAAGTTTTTAAGGATAATATTTTTCTGTTGGCCTCTGATACTCATATATTCTGTCGTGCTAATATTTATTTCTTGATCCCGTATTTTATATTCCTCGATAAGCTTCTGTGCCATACAATCGACTTCATCGTAATCCTGGGCAATAGCGACTTGTTTGTCTGCGGAGCATAAGGTACATAATGTATAGTGGGTTCTCTTTATGTTATTCCCATTGATCTGTATTTGATTTTCCAGTTTTCTCAAGTTGGTTCAAATGATTTTTAAATAGGGTTAGTGAAAGGTGGCATCCCTGCATTAGTCCTTTTGGAACAGTAAATCCCGAAGTTAACTCCAACCTACTCAATTTGTGTGTCCGAATGGCTATTCCATAGATTACATGGGTTTTGACGGCTCTGATGATTTCCATACTGATGTTCGTCTTTGCTAATGCTTTCTTGTCGCAGTTTCTCGAGAGGAATACTGTTGTATGCTCATGCGTCGTAAGTACAGTGGCGGAAAAAAATAACGCAAAACTCATTGGCGTCTGAATGCGGCGTACGCGGGAACTAATTGAAATAGCTTTTCTTTCGACAAGTTTACAACACTGAGACAGCCGTTGGAAACCGGGAATATTTAAACTCGCTATTAATGAATATCGATTTGCGCGTCACATAAATAGTAATGCAAATAAGGTTCACGTTCCGGAGATCGTCTTGGAGTTATAAACGTGATAAATTTGCTTCGCCCCACGGCCAGTCGAGGCTCCGAAGTCGTTGTCAATTATTTAGAGATACTTACCATATTTGTTTAGAGCTGTGGACCCTTCAAAAATATTCGTCTCGATTCAAAATTAAGAAGCATTACGATGAAAGAATTATTAGTTGGGAAAATGCTTACACCAAATGCTTATATTTTCCTGATCAAATTCACTGAAAATAAAAATTTTTCCGCGTGTAGAAAATAGCTGTGGATGCGCGTTGTTTTGAATAGGCCTCAAACTACTTACGAGAAATATCATACATTACAATTAACATTTTTGCGTATTATTCTGTGAATTTCAAGTTGAAGTATGGGAAACCGGGTAGAATAGAATGGTTTCCACGAGGAGAAAATTTTTCTTGACAAGTTTTTCCTATACCTTAATACCCCACTTAAGTTTCCGCCCTCGTGCATTCAGGTCATATCAAACACTTAAATTTCTTTATTCCCCCTAACATAATATTACTTACTTTCTGAAAAGTGCTTTCAAAAGTCCAGGAATTCTTCTTTGGTCCAGTTTTTAAAGGAAACATTGGAATTCCCTTTTTTCGATGTATAGTAAGAACCACTGGACGCGGACTTGTCTTGATCGATGCAGTAGCCTAGAGGGAGAGCGTTCGTCTGCGGTCAATAATATCTTTGGTTCAAATCTTGGCGTGGCCTCTTTTAGTGCCCTCATAAGTAATCTATGCGATGTGATTTTATTATTGTCAAAACTTCGCAGACATTTGCGGAAGGCCCAGGGAATGGATATTGACCTCAACCATGAGCGTGTGAGTTATACGCACAATTGGGCTTCTTAAAGAAATCAGAGCGGTCTCCTTGATCGTCGAATGAGACGTTTACTTCCCATTCTCGGGTACTCGGCCCCACTTGACTTCTACGTCCTGCCCGTCGTCTGATGTTCATATCCACTTGCGAATTTATTTCTCAGTGAATAGCTATTCATGAACGAAGGAAGCGACCGGATCTCTGATTGTGTCAATTACTCGGTTTAGTGAACTACCCTGATGCTACTTTCACTTTTTAATTAATTTGAAATCACTTAGGAAAGAGGACAATTATTTTATTAGGAACTCGAGTTTGGTTCCACCTGCCGAATTTGTAAAAACCGATTACTTTCTGAGTGAGAGACCAAACTAGTGTGGAATTTTCTTGAAAATATCATTAAAGCTGTTTTTGAAGTTTTCCGTTAGCTATGAGCAATACCTATATTAGCCGTGTAGTTCAACAGTACAACTCAGAGGATGGAGGATAATACTTGGAGGATAAGGTACATTATTGAACCATTTAAATACCTTTTGACGTATTCGCAGTGAAAATGTTTGGCTAAAATTACGCAGTTAAATTTTATGAGGAGCATTCTTACACTCACGCGTAAATGTGAGAATGTAATACTTCGACAACATTGCATCGCGTATCTTCCCCTGAGAAAGTGATAAAATACTAAAAATCATCTTATCCATGTAGCGACTAAGCAGTAATGAGATATCTTCCGTATGCTCATTTGTATACTCCTCATAAATCCGCTGAGTAGTCAATTGAGCATACATTAGGAATGTGTTCCATCAGAGATTATACGATTGCTACGTCCCTAAAGAATCTATTCCTCTTGAAATATATCGTAATATTATTGCTTCTATGGTGGTTAAAGTTGTGTGTACCCCACATGAAAATATCAGCAGACTTTTTACAGGGTCATAAATGTCATCTCTTAGATTTCAGTTTCAATGAATTATTGTAGATTTCGGAAAGGGACACTATAATGCTTTATTTAGAACGAGTGGAAAAGTTTAAAATGTTTGCGTAATTATCTCAACCTGAGTTATGTGTGCACATGATCACAGTAATTGATCATCGAGAAATATGCTGATAATTATATAAAGGATGAGGATGTTTATTAACCTAATAATCAATCCATCCCCTCCATTCTCGATTTCCTGACCAAGTCTCTGTGACATGGAGTTGTCCACATTTTGGCATCATCTTGCTGGGTCATTTCCCATTTTTCCTCCACCATTTTCCACATTGCATCTAGATTTGGGGTCGTTTCGTTTGAGGGGTTCGAAAAACGTATGTTTCTCTCATTTTCCTCCTAATTAACGCCCAAATGCTTCCTATGTTGTTGAGGTCTGGCCTCAGTGCAGCCCGCTCCATCTGAGTTACATGGTTTGTTTTGAAGGTTCTCCTAGAATTTTGACATTTGTGAACTCGCAAGTATTCCTAGTTGCAGACGAAAAGTGAATATTGATAAACATTTGAATAAACATAGTTCTCATCCTAGCGGACAATCCGATGAATTTCGTTTAAGTGGTGAGAAATGGGACTTTTTTAACATTTAAACACCAAATTAAAGTTCAGTGGGTGAAAGTCGAAGGCGCAACACCTATTCGGGTGATTTTTGACAGATAAATTTGCCTTTAACAAACCTACTACCCGATTCCTCCACCTGAAAGAAAGATGAGGCATACTTTACGGCTAATAAGATCTTTTTTTCCTCCAAGACTTAACCTAGAAGCCGCTATAAACTTAAAAAATATCTCTGCTTTAGCTTTCTGCTCGGCTTGTCTGTCTATCGACGCTCGTCTCAATGAAGTAGTCATCAGGAAACTATAGCAAAGCTCCGGATGGTGGTGGTCGGGGTGGTTTGCTGTTCTGAATGACGCACAGGTTTCAGGTACTTGCTGCACCGGAAAGAAAAGGCTGGTCGCGCTTCGAAGTATTTGGAAGCACCCGTCGAATACTTTTAAGGGCGTAAGAGAAGTCAAATACCACTTTTTTCCGGTGGGTTAAACGACTGGCGCCCGAAACATTATCTTTGGCAGAAAAGGTATCGCCCGCAACATAAGGGGAAAGTAAGCTCTTATTAAAGGCATACTATTTCCCAAATCAATATAATACGCCCTTCATACATTCCGAGTTGGAATGGATTAAGGTAGAACCAGCGTTTCGATATACTACTTTCATAAGACAAATTAACTAGGCCGGAATAAGATGAAATTGCCTAAAATGTTAATAATAATAATAATAATAATAAATAATTTACAACTATTCACCTTGGCTATATTGAACATGAGTTTTCTTGCAAACGAAGTAATTCAGTGATATGAAGAAAGGCTTTTATATTGACGTCATGTCTCAGAGGAACTTACAAGTTTTCTCATTAATGACAATATAATTCCAATAATTAGAAAATTAGGGATGAAATAAAATAACAGAACTAAAAATCGCTTTTACTCTTTTCATTGAATTGTAATTAAAACAAGTTTATTAGACACATTAACGCGATAAACTTGACAACACCGTAAAGAAACCCGTGTTGCACTGCGGTAGACAGCCTTGTTCGTTTGAGTTACCTCGTTGAGTTCCATTGCCTCTGATATTATTTTTCAAGCATTTACCTTCAGTTTTACAATACGGAATTTTGAATTGTAGTTACCTATTATTCTTTCTCTATTACTTTAGAGAGCGGCAATTTTTATAACTCGGCTCTCTTGGGCAGTGTAATTTGGCTTTTTGAACCGCTAATTCCATTCGAGAGCTAAAATAATGTTTTCATCAGTTCGTTTTAAGGGTAAATTTGTGTCTAAATGTAAGGCTAATAGCTTGGAAAATCTAAGGGAACGGAATGTTGCTGTAAGTGATTTTCAAATCAACACTTCGTGTTCACCTATTGAAGGATGACGAACAGTTGACGTGCATTTCTTGGCTAAGCAGATGATTTGTACGGAGGGTGATTCAGTGCTTTGGTCAAAGAGGTTCTTGGAGACTTTTCAAATAATGAGCGTAATGCTTACTCAGATGCACTGCATTTAAATAAAATATGTGAGAAATTATACGTCAGTGAAGCTATGTTTTCACAATACAGTTTCACTGTGCAGTTATTTGTGAAGAGGCAGGAGCAGACCAAGAGGAAAAGAGAGTTGGTCCCAGCATTGAGACCTTTAAGGGATGTGGATGTGTCATCATACATGACGAACAGGTTGCCAGAGAAGGGAATTGACCTTCATTCATTAGTGAATACATGGAAATGTGGTGTCGAAGGCCTATATAATTTGTTTAATATCTTGAAAATAAGAACAAACTAAGTTATAATTGCTGTCTGTTGAAATGTATGTTGTGTATTTCTTTCAAAGTATGTAAGTACATTTATTGGATTTCAAGACTTGCTTCAAGCCATAACATTGCTGTCAGGCAAGATGCAATGTCCTCCTGTGATAGTCTTTGGCAATGGTACTGGCATCAACACGTCTGTTGAGGGTATTCAGCACTCATCAGAATGTTGTGGCCAAATGTATGACTTATCCTTGTTATCAGGTAGGTAATGAAGTTCACTAGAATGTCTCTTTCTTCAAGTGTTAGAGTAACACAGCCAATATATCATCTACTTTTTTTGTTACCCTGCACTTGGAGTAGGATAAATTTGCTATTTGCAGAGGTCATGCTGCTTAGGGGTAGGTAGTGTAGTAGGCTGATTTAAATGTTGCCTGTTGGGCCCAAAATGGTGTTCATTTTTTAGATTGCATAGTTATATTGCATGTCTATTTGAGATCATAATTCCACAAGACTTTGCTGAGAATTTCTCTTTCACTGTAGTGGATGCATTGCAAGGATGCTTCTGGGAAACCAGGCAACTCCGTTCTTTTGTTAATAATATTTTTTTTCTCTGGAGGATAGGTCAATTGTTTAAATTATATCATTTACTTTTTTGCAAACGTTTTGCCTATTTACTAGGATGGACCCTGCTGAAAATTTCGCCTACTGTTTACAAATGCTATAGGCTTTTTGGAATATCCTACTATTTTCAGTAGTTTACTGGAATCTTACCATTTTCTACTGTTTACAGTAGATCTACTTTATTCCTACTGTTTGCTACTGGCCACAGTTGGTGTATTGTAGTAATACAAGTGGGACATCATGAAATAGATATACTGCTAAAAACTTATTTCCGGAGGAACTAGAATAATTATATAATTTACTTACTAGAGCAATTAAGCTACCCCAGACAATTCATTTATTCTGTCGGAGATTTCATTTCATTTCGATCAATGAGCAGGTTGGGGAAATTGTATTTCCAAACTTATTGGTACCTATTAATAATACGTGTCTCTTTCATATCCGTACAAATCATGTTATCAAATTATGTTCTCAATTACATAGTTGATGAAATATATTGTGTGGGCGATCATAAATTCGTATTGAAATCAAAGTATTATATTCGGCAAGGTGAAAACGATGACCTTATATTTAGAAATACACATTGAAATATTGGAAACAGTCTATTGAAGAACGTCTAAACCCTCGTGAGTAGCAATAAAGAGCGTCTTTGTCGCGAATACAGAGAAGTCTTCTATTTTCAGGGATCTATGATATTCCGGGTAAGATAACTGCCATGTCTAATAAAATTTGAGCGCACTTGGCTATCGCTTGTGTAACCAGTACTGTCAGGTAACATAATACTGGATACACGTCGTAGCATTAATCGTCTTCAATCGTGACGTGAGGCATGGTTGACGGAGGTACTGCGTCAGTTTGTTTTGATTCTTCCCCTAACATCGTTGCCAAACTTGTTTCAATATGGCGGCTATAGAACGGAAGTTGGACTCTTCATCGTTTTTCAATCATAAATAATAGTCTTGAATGGTCGATAAGGCTTCCTGAAAAAATATATTTCATCCGTTGATTATTTAGTCACAATATAATGGTTTTTGAGATAGTCTTTTTAAGGAAAATATGGAGAAATTAAATGTTTGAGGGAGGGACGTCACCATTCCTCCATAAGAGCAATGTAATTTGAGGCTGAAATAAACGATTTTCAAATCCTGTAATCATCGTTAAATGGCCGATTACCCCCAATTATTTTTTCACGGATTGACGAAGAAATGATTTCTCTAAAACATATTGAAATATCAAGGCATGTTATCGGAGGTACTTGTAGTAGAGGTTCTACCTTAACACTGGCTGAGCTTCGTATCGACACGGGGAGTCCTTTTGTGATCCTCCAGATTCTCACAAGGTTACTCGTTGCTATAACTCAGACTTAAGTCAGCTGGCCTCAAAACCAATGCACGATGGGAACTAATGGCGTTTGATTGGAATGGTCTGGGCTGATGAGGTGAAATCCGAGAACTGCTGCTTTCTGTTCGTATTCCAGTGGGAGTAGTATGCTTTTTTCTACCCTTATAGTTCTATTAAACGTCCGCAGACAATGTTACCCCGCCTTGTAAAAGTAATTTAGTTAACAGTAACGCATACGGTCGCAAATAAATTCAGCGGAAGGATACAAAACTCCATCTGAAATTTTCCTTGACATAAGAAATCTCGGCAGTTTTAACTGGGTAGCAAACCTAAATCGCAATCATAGTTCTTCATAATACAATTGTTCAATTGCGATCATGATTTCGAAATCGTATCGTCATCAAGATGGATCAGGTGCTACAGCTGTGGACTACTCCCCCAGGACTTTGAGCATTGCCCTACCTATGCAGCTTGCCTTTTGGATGACGATAACGACCACGAGAAGGAAAGAACCGTGATCCCATCCCTGGCTGAGATAATTTTGAGTTTTTCATTCAATTTCTGGTCAAGTAAAATGATGTTTATATGGAAATTTCATCTCTTTTGAATTAAAAAAATGTAATATCATCAGCCAGTCATTGCAACTACATATTACATTCATTCGTATTGCCAATATGAGAAAATTTATGTAAAAACTCATTTACATTCATTGTAAATCGAACACGGACCACTCTTTTGGTGGCCAAATACATCTGACTGCTGCAGCATTAGCCATTACTTTTTTATTTATTTAATTAATGATATTTTACTCCAAACTGAAGTTTTTTAAAAGGCTTTTTTGTTAATTTTATATGCGGGGAAAATTTATAGGTAATGCATATTATCCAGTCATACGTAAAAGAGTTGTTTTTCTATAACTACACCAATTTGGGTTAAATTTTTCTGAATGTTTATTCGTATGTTGTGCATTTATGTTAATAGATAAAGCTATTATAAAGCTTCATAGTGAACAGCACGTCACCAAGCTTCGTGTAATAAGATGAAAGAAATGTCGGAAAAATATGCCTCAATTATTCGGTATCGATGCGAGCAATTTATTTTTAATTCATGAAATTATATATTTACTTATGTTTTCATTCTTAAATCCCATTCGGACGAACTAAGGACAGTTTATATTGGGTCATGAACGATTCATTGATAAATATCCGTTTTGAGATCGGGACTTGATCAATCTACACAAGGAAAATCGTGAAAAATTACATCACGTAGTCTATACTTATTTTAATTAAATCATTTTTGTATCAACATTTGGTGCAAATAAATCTCGATTGTAACATTTCGGTGACAAAATCTCGAAAAAGAGGCAATCGATGAGTAAGTTCCAGGCTCCGGCAAATATAAGTTTCATTGCGAATGTCAAATATTTGCGGTAGACGATGTCTTCCTCAGTGCTGCCAGTCTTTCGAAGTGTGTGCTGCTTCCGGAAGTTCCCAAGAATGCCGCATTCTGACGCTCGAGAAATTTTGTGTTTATTTCTTCCGCCACTTTACATAACCCTCGGGCTCTGTTCTTGAAGAAGCATTTGTTTACTTCATGAATTAATTAGAGATTTGTTGTGTTTATATTAAAATACTTCAATGTAATTGCGAATTGGCCCAATCTCTTGATTACCATTATTTCTATATGCTATCATGAAAGTAATGAAATATGTCTCAGGTTTCAAGATTTAACGTAATAGTGAATCGAACCTTATCCTCGTAAAATTGACTGTAGCATTGATGCGAATCAGATTACAGGTATGAATCGTTGATTATTCTTACTTTGAATGTCTTATGCTAAAAAATGTAAAAGACGTAACGATGGAGAGTATAAGCCTTTTAAGTATTAAGGGGTTGTGGAAGATGAAAATACGGGGAAAGTGTCCTTCCTTCCCGCATCTCTCTGACTCATTGCGTACATTTTGTCCGTGACTGTACCCTAATGCTTCATCTTGGTAACTTGACCAGCCTGAAAATCCGAAATACTAGAGTCGATATGACGAACATGTTCTTTTCATGCCTACTTGACTCTGAGGCGGCTTGTAAATATTTTCTGTACAAAGCGAAGGCGATCGAAATTACACACTGCGTAATTTGCATCGGTATGAGCCCCGTTGACGAAGCATACCTTACGGATGTAACTATTTAAGTATGAATAGTATATATATCTATCTAAGGTTATTCTAGATGGACATACGGTAATTCAGATCGTATGTTGATGCGAAATGCGCCTTAGTGTTTTATTCTGAAGTTTGGCTCACGAGCTTTCACTTTCCTCCTTTTTTGAAATGGTATGTGGAAGGACTTTATTATTAGCTTTGTCGATTTTATGGCATTTTCATTCGATGAAAACTAGAATGACGAGGATGTAAGTGGTATTACGGTTACTGGAGTATGTATACATTTACGGCGCCTACGCTCAAGTCTCATACACGACAGATGGTTAATGTTATGTATCTACCTACTTTGCACGCATGTACTACCCCGCTGAAAATGGAAAGGGTAATGGGTTATAATTAAACAATTTTAAAAAGAGAGAAATTATTAGTTTTATTGAGGTTAAATAATATTTTTGGTTTTCTATTTATAATTTTAGACAATAACCCAAATGAAAGCCAGGATTTTTTCACTAATGGTGTTAGAATGGGAAAAATGTTTTAAATAATTCCAAAGCTACTGAGTATTTCCTTCACTATATGGTATTTAAGTACGATTTGTGCGATGTTCATAAGATCTGGCGCGTAACAGTGACTAATTCATCGTTTTTTTTAGCGAATATGCGTAGTTCCTGGTCGTAAGCTATCGCTAATTTGTAATCCATTTAATTTTGATAAGTTCAAAATTTTGGACTCGATTACTAACATTATGCTTATTTTATTTTTGTAAACGAAGTGGAGAATAATGTAGCTACTTTTTTCCATTCAAAATTTTGGACTCGATTAATAACATTCAACTTGTTTTATTTTCGGAAACGAAGTGTAGAATAGCGTAGCCACTTTTTTCCCCACCCTTTCGCATGATTTTTTTTAACCACTCGATTTTGAAGTATGAATGCTCATTCCCATTGCCCATTAATGAAATAATATCCGTGAAAGTATCCGAAGAACGGCCCTAGAGCGCGCGCTCTCCTATAAACACGCATTAATCCGGAGTAGTCTGCATATGATGACTCGTGACGATTCGGTTCTTTTCCCGAACGCAGTACTATCCATTTACGTATATCCTCTCTCACCGTTCAGCGCACCACATAATCCATCCCTTAGGATTTTTTTAATGCGAAAATTGTTTCCATTTCATGGCTGCCCCCCCTCGTGTGTCGGTCGGCTTTCTTTCTGTCCCCCGACTACATACGTGTGCTCACGGGAGTGGAGCCTCGCGTGCAAATCCGAGAGGACATTCGATATTCCGAGTGACATGGCAGTGGAGATTAGTGCTTCACCCCTCTCCCTCCCCCTCCTCTGCTAAATAGCGGGACGACGCTCCTGCTCCATTGTCTCCTCTCTCGCCTGCGCCGAATGAATGCGCGTACGCTAGAGTGTTTTGTTGATGCACTGTGTGTGATGCACGCTTTCCTCTTTTCGCTCTCCGCCGAGTGGGTGCATGCATGTGGACTCGGCGCATCTCCTTGGACTAAGTTGTCGTTGTTTGTGGGAGGGAACGATGGAGTTGGGAGGTTCGGGGTAATGGGGCGGTGAATATGGTTTCGCTAAAGCTTTCGGAAATCTCTCCGCGTCTGTCCTCAAAGCCTCGGGTGCTCCTCCCTTTGATATCTCAGCTTCTTTTAATGAGGAGGAGGAGTGAGCGCTTCGCTGCTTCCCTAGTTATTATACCCACCGTTATTCTAATTGTTTGCGCTCCTCTAATTTTCCAGCCGTGGTATATTCTGTCTTTTTATCTTTTGAATAAGTGAACACACGAGCCCCCTTCCATCTTTTCTCTTCAAAGGTGCGAAAATCCTGCCTAAGTCTAGAGCGTTCATAAAATCATCGAGTGTACGTCCTCGCGCTTCCCTTCGTTCTTATATATGTTAATCTCCTTTTTTTCCTTCTCTCTCGCGATCCCTCTTGAAAATTAACCGTCCCTTTGGAATGTGTTCGCGTCAGGTTTGTACTTTTGTTTCCCAGTTCTCTTCACGTTGGCTTATTTTATCTCCGCGTCGGAAAGTTCCATGTCAAATGTTCCCTTGGAAGAACCGCTGAGAAATTATTAATTTTGGCTTGCCTTTGTTCGCTTGCCATTTAAAGATGGCTTGAGTATTTTTTGTCCCATTTTCATCTCCTCTGCGCACGGGAGGTGCCCAAGTTAATGTGGAGTGGTGTTGATTCTTTCGCGCAGAATTAGGATTTCATCAGCTCTAGATTTTGATTTAAGTGCCATTATTGCATTCAGATTGGTACGTACGAAAGTATACCACAATCCTCACATTTGTCAAAATCATTGGAACTGAAGCAAGGTCAAAATAAAGTGTGCATTAGGAATGTTGGCTATGTTGGTTGGTAACTTGAAGGAAGCAGAAAAGCACCATATTCTGTAAGGAAAGTTTTCAATATTTTTCGTATGTCTCTGTGCAATGTGTTGTATGTTTATGCGAATTGTTGAAGTATTATGAATTTAGTGATTTATTGAGCTATGATTTGGATGAGCAAATGAGTCATTCCATCTGAATTCCACGTCGGTCGTCCCTCTGCTATCTTCAGCGCCACCCAAATTTCCTGCAGGGGTGGGAGATCGCATCAAGCGTGGTTTTGGGAAAAAATATTTAAAAACATTTCTCAGTTTGTCCAAAATCCGTGTTGAATCGTTTATGCTATCCTAGGTTTCGACTTTACAACTTCATGAAATAGTTTTGTAAACGAAGTCGAAACCTTGCTTGAATTGAATAAAAAGTATTGAAAAATATATGTTAGTGAAATTATTTTCATATCCAGTGTTTCGTTTGATTTTAAAATTATAAAGTGGACTAAATGATTTTTCTTTTAAAATTATCTCAGAATCAGCTGAGTTTAATTTTCTCATCTGCAAGTATCTTTATCATCGCCCATATCTATTGAATTAGTTGAGAAGAAGTTCTGGGTGGTAATGAAAGATCATCGGTTTTTAAATATTTTAATTTTAAGATTTATTACATGTAAAATGGTAAATGGTACTTGTATAAGGAGAATTAATTCTTTAAGTTAAGCTCGTAATATATACACATTTTCTGCGAGTGCCAGTGCATTTGATTTATACTTCTCACTTTCTTCAGAGACAAAACTCTTTCTCTTGCATGGTAACCATCTTTGCGATGTGATGCTGCCTTGCCTCCTACTGAGTCATAAGTGGCGTAGATTCACGAAAGGAGAGTGCGCGTGCCAGTGATAACCTCTGAAATGTGACCTTTCTATGCGTTATTAACACAAACGGGTGGAATTTACATTTTGCTGCTGTATGAATGCAAAATACGGCGAATCTTTGTTGTCCCAAGGGTTCTTTGATTAGACTGGAAGAATTCCCCGTTATGCCGAGGAAATATATAAACATATTTTAATGAAACATTTTAAATATAATATTCCATCCATATTTACGCGTGAATACCTTGTGAAGGATCGATCATTTGCTTGGCCACTGTTCCCACGCGTTCAATAAGGCCCGTCCCGGATCACAAAGGCGTCATTTTCTTATCGATCAGTGATTACTAGGACCTGTTCTTCTCTAATGTCATGTTAAATTTTACCAGATGTGTTGTGAGTGATACAGTCATGAGATTGAAGCTTTTGCTGGTTTTCAATTAGAGTTCAAGAAAGTGACCTTCGTTTTGTATAAATATATTGGGAATACGGATAAATCTCTGTCCTCAGTGTCTTAGTATGTAATGCAGTCCTTTAATTTTAGTTGCTCATGACTAGTCGAATTTTGTTGGGTCCGTGGTTGTAGTTACTCAGTCTGTAATGACATACGATAATGTTGCATTTCGGAGAAAGCGTGTCGCTACCGATCGGCTCTCTTTCGATGCACACACTTTCTTTCACCACCGCGATGTATCGTGTGTTCTAGATTAGTGCTGAGAATAGATGACACTTCGTTGATTGGATCGGAGGACGCGATTACAGCACTCTCTCACCGGATGCCTCCGGTACTAGCGGTGGCTGTTTGAGACAGAGGGTGGCAAGGACTGGCGCCGGAGAGAGGTGTTCATATCGGAGGAAACGGTGATTGCGGAGTTGCGCGGCAATTCCTTCTGTCAGGCACGCTCTACGACGTGATATTTTACCGATTCCGCAAAACCAGAATTTAACTCTCCATATTTGTAGTTTTAGTTGCTCTTTGTGATGAATAAAGACTGCCGGTGGTATAAAAGGATTCGGTTGTTGATCCTGCCTCTTACTTCCCCGGCGAACGCGATGACATGTCGCTTTTTTGACCATCAGCCTCAACTTAGCAGATTTGTTTTTTACGGCTAACTCTTATCGCAAGTTCATTTTCGGCGCATCATGCGAGTATTTACTTTGGAATGCTAACTAGAGTGTTGTCTTGTTCATACGGTGGCAAATTGTTTTGTGTCATCCTAGTCGTATCATTGTATGTTGTTAACCGTGAAACCCAGTCATAGCGGATAATTTCATTTGAAATTTGTCCGTTAAGAGGGCACTTTTTGTGGGGTCACTTCTTTTCATGCAAATTTTACATAATGCTTTGTGCATCATGACAGAGCTCATATAATTCTTTACATATTTTTAAAATCCTTTATTATAGCGTTAACTAACAATTAATCCTACCTGATTAAAGATGTATACATGCGAAGGTGAGGATTCCTGTGCAGAAGAATCAAGAAACTCGCCACCATAGTTCTAGCCAGGAGTCGTTTCTAAATGTTTCGCCAGAAGTATTCATCTTCGGAGGCAAATATTTAAACCAACGGTTCCCGGAATCATTTCCTTCCACAAGTGGGCATTGTTTCTCATCGTCGTAAATTTTGCAGGGGGGAGGGGGGGGACGGAGTGTCTTGCGCGCCTACCACGCTACAAGGGCCGTCGTCTTTGTGCTCTCTCCAAGCTTTTGTAATTACCGTCCCAGGACTGTCGCGTACCTCGTCAGCCGCCTGCCCCTCCACTCCTTTCCTGCCCCTTTTAACCCGCTCCTTTCCCGCCCCCAACCCCCGGTTATTCCCCACTTCGCGTGTGTGACCGTTTCATTGCCCAGCCGATATTGGTCGCTCCCGTCGACCTCTCCCCCGCGCTGCCTTCGAAACTTATCGGTTGCCATTATTTGCATTGTGAGTGCACGCGTGTCCCCGTGAGAGGTTGGCTGCTCTGGGGCGATGAGGGAGTGAGAGAGAGAGAATTTCTGTACCGGAGAGAGGGAAAGGGGACGTGGAATGGGGAAGGCAAAAGTCTTGATGTATATCGTCACGAGGCAACCGGGTGAAGAGCGACTCGCAGTGTACAGCGCCTCGTTAGCGTCGAGTGCCACCTGGCGTCGCGCACTTGGAAATATATATTTACGTCGTTCCTCCGCTGTGCGGCGCCCCTTCCTCCGCCTCTCTCCCCCTCCCAACCTCCTACTCCTGCCTCCCCCAACCCCCCTACTCCTGCCTCCCACCCTCCTCCTTTTTTAATTACCGCCTTTCTTAGAGGCGACCTCCGCTTCTTATTTTTCGCTTGCAAACTCCGCTTCTCTCTCTCCCTCTCTCTCTCTCCCTCCCTCTCCTTTCACATTTCTCTTTTATACCGTTCCGTCTCTTTCTCGTGTGTGTGTGCGCGTCGTTCGTTCTCTGTTCGTCCACTCGTCGTCCCGAAGCGAGGGCGCGATAAGCTGCCGTCCTCTTCATCCTCCCCGAGACTGTTTTCGTTTCGTTAGGTTTTTGTTTTCCACGGAACGCCATATCGGGCCAGCAAGTGTCCGCTTTTAATTATTTATGCATAAAGTCGCGCCCCGGTGTGAGGCTTTTTATTCCGGAGACTTGTGAAGCTAGGGAATTTTGTGGAACGAGGGGGAATGGGTCGTATAATTAATGTCAAACGGATAGTGTCCCTGGGGCTTAGTCGTAGCGGAAGTCGTTTGAATTTTCAGAAGAGTGGTCCTCCTGATGGGAATATCATCACATTTTTTTGTCGTCACTCCAGAAGACGTGTTTTCTTCTTATTTGGTTACTCGCTCTTCATTTTCTACTTTGACTGTGATTGGAAAGCATAATTAAAAAGTCCGCGAATCGAGACTGTATTTAAAAGTATTGATTTAAATATGAAATGCCAATTTTTGCTCTGTTTTTTAATTTAGCTATTGATGAAGTGAGACTTATTCGTCATTAATTATTTATCTTTTCGAGTTTGATCACATATTTTAAGAGCAAAATACTCCTCTAGATACAACTAATTTCTATTTTCCAAGACGTGTACATTTTTTTAAAGGAATCGGTCGATACAGGTTGAAGTGAATATTTATAGTTTTGCTTTACCGTACCACTTATTGTATGTATTTTTGTTATTTTTCAATTTGTACGAAACGTATTTAAAAAATCTACCGTGAAAGCGATGATAAGTGACTGATATGAGAACATTGTCCATTTTATCGATTCCCCAAGTAATTATCTCCGTATGCCTATGCGTTTTACGTGCTCTTTAGTACGGTAGTGATATAAATTATAATATATAATATAACATAACATAACATAATATAACATGATATAGTATAATGTAATGTAATGTAATGTAATGTAATGCAATGCAATGCAATGCAATGCAATGCAATGTAATATAATAAACGTTTATTGTCGTAGACCTTTAAGGTCTTTCAGATATTTAGGACAACATAAAGCTTACATTATTAATTATTACATAATAAATAATCAATTATGTCTTACAGTCGCGATTTTTGTCTACGCGGTGAAAATTGGGCCTGAGGAAAGCATTTGGTCTCGAATTCTGTCTTGAAGGTGAGGCGTTGTCCCGCGAATAGGTTGACGCAAAACAAAAAAAAGGCCGGATTCAACAGAACGAAGAACTTTAATAAAGTGACTTGCAATAAGACGTCGGTGGTGGTCCCAAAGGGTCGCGAGAAAAGGAAAAGGTAAGGAAGATGGAGAAAAAAGGGAGATCGGGCACTTCTCTGTCGGCGAGCGGCGGATGGTGCTGATGGCGAAGAGGCGTCGAGTTCACACGGCTCTGCTGCGACCGTCCCCACTTCCAGACACCAGCAAAAATCCCCCAGTCTGTGGCATATCCACTGTATTTATACCTCAGGGCTCTTGCCCCGGCCCTTTTGACACTCGCCCTCTCGACACTCGCCCTCTCGTCTCGCCCACCGTGGAAAGGCTGAGTCGATTCCCGGGCCGGGTTCCTTCGGCAAAATAGGGGGAGGGGTGGGGCAGGAACCAAGTGCACGGTTCAAAGGAAAGACTTAAGTAATTCACGATTCATGTATATTTTCGTTTCATCTATAATTTTCGCGCTAGTTATTTCGTTCATTTGGAATTATCTTGTTCTTTCATTTTTAGTTAAACCTGCTTTGAATTCTTTATGAACTCTGTAGTATAGCTCATTAATAGTAAACATCTGAATGAAATCCGAGATTGGCAGGTTGGGTGGCTAGAGAGAAAAATGAGAGGCGAAGATTTTTTCAAAACTGTGATAGAGGGAAGTATGTTCAGCCAGTGGGGAATGGGAAGAAAGAAAATAGGTTTTAATAAGGGTAGATCGTATGCTGAGGTGAAAATGGATACCAGAGGTAGATAGGACCATGAAAAAGTAGGATACCGGGCAGAGATTGTCTGACTTTCAACAAAATTTACCTTTTACCGGAATGATACTTCAAAAAAATATATTTTAGCAAGTATACTCCTCCGCTCGTTTGCTGGGTAGGTTGGAGAAAGTGTTTTACCTCTAGCCTATTTTCGATGAATTTTACCTCTTACATCTTAATTGCGAATATGTCCTTGAAATCTAGGGCTGTGACGGTCGAGTGAGAATTGCATGTGAAATATTAGCCTTGTCCTAATCTCCCAGCGTACTTGGCGTGAACATACTTGAGCGTGACGCGGTGGTGACGCAGAGTAAGCCCACCCAACAAGTCCGCTGAGTATGTTGCAATGTGCTTCCGCTGAGGCTTGATGCTTTGGACTACCGGCTTCGATGTTCGGCCAGGCTTCGGCCCGCTTCTGAATATAGAAATTTGACTGGCAGTTCAACCGCGCGCTGCTAAAGATTTGTCTCCGAGAAGCACACACTTCGGTCTCGGCTGCTGTCTTTCGGGGGCGGACGGGAAGAGCTAAGTGAGCTAAAAGTGCTGTTACAGTTGTTCTAGGAACGGTTTGATGGGAGTTTATTATGATACAATGGAAATAAATATCAGTATCAGCCCAAAGATCCGTGGGAAGAAATCTCGGTTTCTGCGTTTCATGCTATAAGGCGATATTGGGTGTCGGTATTCGTCTGGTTTTGACTCAAGTACCTCATCGTTGTGTGCGGTCAAAATGTGACAGTAGCAGTCATAACACCCGCCAATAAATTTGAGACCTGTTCATCATGTTTTCATTATGACATCTGACGATTGATTTATACATGTTTGCGAGAGTATTTCACTCTGTAATCATTTACCCAGTCAGTAAGCAGCATTCATTTTGCTACGCCATTTATCGTGAAAATCACCCTCTTAGGAAAAGCCGCAGTATTCCTGTTTGGAGTCCAATACTGATCTCATTTCATAATAATAATTATTTTTATAACATGGAGAATTATTGTAGGTTTATAGTGGGGCGCCATAGGTATTATTGTTTTGTTTGAAGCTGAGACTGGCCACTTTCTCCCTAGACGTCTTACCTCTATTAGCTTCGGTATCAATTCATCGATCGAATAACTTAAAGTTTTCTTCAGAAATTTGAAGTTTGTAGTTGCGCTGTCATCTTAATTTCTTCCTGAGGTTAGCTCAGTTGTAGTTCAATTCCTCTTTTATTTGGATACCTTAAAATACTAACGAGTTTTAATCGCACCGAAATGATTTACCATCGGGTTGCAACCCTGACGTTGGATTGGTTGCCAATTGTACCTACTATGAATGGTGGAGTGCTTCTTTAGTCACTTATGGTTAGATCCATTGTACCCAAGCATTCGCATGCCGATGGCGGTATATCATCACGTTTCGAACGGGAGGATCAATGCGCTAAAGTGTCGTTAATTAAGCAATTAATTCGGTCTGACGATTCGCGTTAAAAAGTTTCTTTTCGGATACGTTTCGCGCGTTCTCCGAATCGACCCTCGCTTTTCTGTTTTTCAGAATGGCGAATATAATTCAGTGTCGCGTCGACTTGAAGGGCTCCCCCGTCGAAGAAGGGGGCTTTTTGTTCTCCGCCGTGCTCTCGTCCGCTCCCCGTGAGGTGCACTCCTTTCCCCCATTGCCGCACCCTCCCCGCACCCGTGATGCAGCGGGAGGAAGATGCCTTTCGACCTCTACCTCTCTCGTTTCGTGTCACTACACGGACTACCCGCCGTCTTTTTCCCTGTCTTAGAGCGCCCTCCCACCCCCAAAACAAGTGGTCTCTCTGGCTGCGGAGGATCCAATTTCCTATAAAGGAAAGGCGTCTTTTTTTTCCTTCCGATCGAGCGACGACACCCCCGCCCACTCTTTCTGACCCCCAATCTGCCAAACTCCTCCCCTTCCCCCCTTCCTCTCCCCGACCACCCCATTTTCTCCCTTCGTTTTATTTTATTATTATTATTTTTTTCTTCCTCCTCCTCTCTTTTCTCCACCTCCGTCCATTTCTCTCGCACACACATTCACTCATGCACATGTGGTCGGAAGGATTCGCTCTCGCCTTATTTCCTTCAGTCCCTCGCGCAATTTAATTCCTGGAAACGGATTACTGCTCAGCACGTGTTCAAGTGGCTCCCGCGTCCATACGAACCGGAAAAAGAAAGAAGATAACTCGGTGGGCCCCTCCTTCTTCCTCTCTCTCTCTCTCTCTCTTCGCTTCCGATCTTTAGCTCGTCATGCGTACTTGCTCTCTCGCTCTTGTGTTCCGTTCGTTGTGAAGGCGCTGCGTGTGATGGTTGTGGCGCCGTTTTTTCCTTTGGCGCCCAGTATCGCCTGACAGAGCGCGACTTCACTTTGACCCCCTCTCTTCCCTCTTATCAGCCACTTTCTTTTTGCCTTTGAAATTTTTCGCACCGGACCGATACGACGTGTTTCACTCGTGTTGGTGTGACTCGTAAATATTTTTGGGAGAAGATTAGGGTGTGTCTGCACTCTCAAAAGGGTTCTTGCGATCGTCCGTCGCTGGTTAACGAATCGGAAGTGAATTTGACGTTCTCCAGGCGATTATCTGATGTTATGACTAAGTAGAAATGTGTAATGAATCTGTCATGTTTCATTCGGTAAACTTAATAATCGATTCTCATTAACTTTTCAACTGTGGTTAAAGGGGGTCGATTGTTTTTTTCCTTGTGTGGTATTTTTTGTGAGATATGTTTTATTTCCTCTGTCATAGATAACTTTTTCTTTCATCAAGTTAGAACTTAACAAGAAAAATCCTAGTGTAACTACTTTTGCTCTAGACTCATTAGATCTTACGTAATTAAAGCCTAACCTCGAGTGTATTATCCTAAGGAATCCGATAGTAGGTGTGTGGTGTAATGGACGAAGTACGATGGACATAAATGGATGTGGAACATAAAAGAATGGTGGGCATGTTGGGAAAGAAGAGTAAGATGCCGGAGTGGATTCGGTGGTGGCCGAGTGCGAGGCCATGCTGGAGGCTGTGACGGAGGAGATGTAAGCCGGGAAGGGAATGGAAGGAAATTGGCTTAAATTGATGGGCGGTAAAGGGGCTAAAGGGGGGTGTGCCGAGCTGATGGAGGAAGGGGCCTGAGATTCTAAGTGCGTGGTAGATTTTCACCCTCTTTCATCTTAACCTGCATTAACCTGTTGATCAACTTATAATGGGTGCTTTCGTATCACGTATCCACGCTAAACTATGCAAATCTGTTCGGCACAGAGTGCTTTCCAATGACATATGCGACGTCATCTGCTCTCAGCTAATTGAAACACAACTTCACCGTAGGTCACCGTAGGCTTTACCATGTGAACTGGCGGACGAAACATGTTGTGGCGTGGTAATTTAATAGAAACAATAATATCTCAGTGTCTTACATAATTGTGTTATTTACTAGACAAACAATATTAATTCGGAGTTTGATCTTCATAGTGATGAGTTGGACTGTTTCTTTAAAGAAGTTAAATATCGTCCCGCCATTTTGTAAAAACATTTCAGCGTGCATCGTTCCAATCGTCGCGTCCACTTGAATGTGTGCTCGTGTACTCTCATCTGCTACAGTGTGGGCTAATTAGCGGAAAGTGATTAAAAGGCACACAGAAAAGAAATTTCACGATATCTAATTTCCAATACCGCTGCACCTCGAAAGATTTCTAAATTAAAAAAATAATAATTATTTTTTATTATTTTACCCAAAATTATATGCTGGGAAATAGTGGTTTTACTTCTTGGGTTGGATCCAAGTGTTTAGTTACCGCCTTAAATCCTTAACGTGAGTCGTGAAAACCATCGAACAAGCCTGTTTGGCGCTCTGTGGAGTGGCTGTGCGGGGATCTCCGCGAGCCCTCGTTCGGTTTCCATGACCAACTCGATTGTCCTCGAGGCGGCGCCCAGTGGGCTGACATCGAAAATAATGGGGAAAAAGTCTCAGAGTGGTTATTTTTTCGGATGGTAGATGAAAATAAGATATCTATAAGGGAGAAACATAGAAAGTAGGGTTATATTGGCTAATATAAGGCATCCCATTTATGTATTCTTTATGAATATACGGATAGTAGGCCTCAATAAAAAATCGCTTTGCTATAAGGTTGTCTAGTCGGATTTAAAAGTTCAATTTTTGTATTTAACTGCGTCTGCTCGGCGCCTGAATGAACTGCATTAAAGTTTGACGCCAAGAGGCACTCTGAAAATGCAGCCGAGTGTAATGAAGGTTTGAGGTATCATATCTAAGGGAATTAATCGGTATTAGTGGTCAAAACTGAACGCAAGTGATAGCCTGGTCGTATTTTACTTTTGCAGTACCAGAATAGGCAGTATATTCATGTGGGAAACTTTTTTTTCGCTTTTTTTATTTTAGACGGCTTACGGCGGTTCACTTGCCCGCACACACTCACTCAGCTCCATTTTAATCACAGGATTCGCTCTCTTCTTCTTACACGAGGTCCATTTCCCCCGTTCCGTCACTTTCCCCCGACACTCTCAATTTGCTCCCCGAAGGGAATTGAAGCTCGTGACGCCGTCAAGTGTGTTTGCGTGGAGGAGCGTGGAAATTGTTAAGCGTGGGAGAGGAGGCGATTAGCCCATCCGGCCGGTAGGCGCCGTCCGCGGCCAAGGAAACGCTTACGGCGGGCGGATGAAGGTGGTGTTATGTTTGCTCGGGGGAAAGTCATCTCGACCCGTCCCTCGGAATTGAGAGGTCGCCTCGCCCACAGCCCACCTCTCGGGTTCCCTCTTTCCACGCCGCGAGAGAGAAGAGGACGCCGCCACCTGCACCCAATTCCCACACCTTTCGCCGCGCCCTTCGAGGAGTAGGGAGAGTGGTCCTATCTCTCCCCTCCCAAACGCCGCCGCTTCGTGGAATTAGGTCGGGTGCCGGCATTAAGGTGCAGAGCCCGTTTGGAGAGTCCGTCTCGTCTTTCTCTCTTTATGTCTCATCATCATCATCACTTTCCCCCGGGAGTGTGTATGTGCTGGGGGGGGCGGATGTAAGCGAAGATGGTCGTGAGGGGGGCGGTGTCCCTTCTTGCTCCAGCGATGTGTCCTCTCTCTGTCTATTCCCACCCACATATGCGAGCTCTTCTATTCTTCGCGTGGCCTCGCTCGTCCCTCTCTCTTGTCACCGTGAGAGAAAATGTCTCCCCGAGACACTTGGAATCCCTTAACGCCGCCCTCCGCGGTCGGATCGAGTTGCTCGTCTCTTGTTTGCGTGAACGCGTTCCGCCGTCTACCGTATCATTCATTCAGATCCTCTCCATATCTTTGCAATTCGGATACCCTGTGTGTGTTTTCGGTGGTGTCCGTGATATGAGGGCCGTCTTAGAGAATTAACTCACTCAGAAGGTGACTTTTCCAGTTTCGTCTTATTTCTTATTAGCTCCCCTCGCTGAGCCATCTCTCTTCGTTGGCATTGGCATTTCGTGTGCTTAGGCTCTGTGGTTGTTGGCTAAAGTGATGGTGGCGGCTCTGTTAATATCGGTTTACCCTTTCTTGTGTGAGAAATCTATGTAGAGGAGAATAAAGGAAGTGCTATCGAAGGAGAGGACTGAAGTGGCCGTCGGTGAGAGGAAGGTGTTGATGGAGATTGGGGTGAGGTAGTGTGTTTGGATCAAGCCCGTAGTAAGGGGCGATGGGATGCTGAGGGCATTGATAGAGGGACGTTGGATGAGCGGACGAGTAGGATAGGGAACGCCTTTCGAAATAGGATGAGGAGAGGTGGGACTTACGATGGAGAACATATTTTATGGAGCAGTAGATGCGTAGTAGTTTCAGGTAATCATATGGCTATTCTTCTATAACCTTTCAAATCCATCGTTTCGGAATCGCAAGTCTACTTCTCATAATAATAGTAATTATGGTCCGTTGTCGTACAAGCTGCCGATGCTCCCGTAGCTGTTTGTGGGCCGTAGCCTTTCTCCCATATGTCCCTTAGTCTACCTGTTTGTGTGGAGAACATGTTTTGCTTGGGAATCCAGTGAGATGAGTTGGAGTGCCTCCTTATCACCGTCATATCTGCTGTGTTCTAACATCTTCTCTGTGCTTAGCATGACTCCATTTGGGTTTTTAGAGCTAGACGTCTGCTCCGGATCCAATGCCGGAATTACAATTCAGGCATGCATTTCAACCGTGGCGAATGGCGAATGCGCGAGTCGTGTCCCCCGATGATTATGCATCCACGGGGACACGTATGCCGTGCGTGTGTCGTCTCCCCGCCCCTTCTGTCCACGTGTGCCAATTAACGATTGTCGTGAGCCTCCGCGCTTCACTCATAATTCATGTTGCTGCTCTGCATCTCGGTCGATTGGTCACATTTTTCAGGTGAATGTGTCTCTTCTCGCGTAAAAGTTATTTAATTTTAAATGTAAGATCTGGTTATTTCCGGGGTGAATTTAATGTAGGAATTCTTCTCGGGTTTCCCACCGGGTTAAATTTTCCATAGTGGCCGACGTTTCGTTAACCGAATCTTACATCGAATCGTCGGCCAAAATGGAAGATTTGGCCCGGTGGGAAACCTAAGAAGAATTTATTTGTTTTAAACCTCAGCCATGGGCTTTCGATCTCTTTAATTCTGCCGGAGTCCTTGCGTCATAATTTGTTGTCTCTGTATTAGTTTTAAAGTTTGGTTTAGGTGGCTGCAAGTAGAATGAGTGGCTTTTATTAGAAGCCTCAGGGTTTGCCGTAATCCGAAGCTTTCGAATTGACGTATCTGTTATGGTTATTAATGAATATAGACGGTATTAATCTCTGCCCAGATTCTCCCATGTGGACCGCGCTTGGGGAGTGGTGTGTTTTAAACGGTAATATAAAAACTGTCGACGTTAGCCCATATATTTTTGTAGCTCTAGTAAAGATAGGGTTTCCGGCAACTGCTAGGAATCCGGTGACGGAACACGTACGCTTGGGTTAGCCCATTTAATTTGGACAGGGTATATATCTTTCCTCTTGCTCATGTATATTGCTTCTTCTTTTTCACAGGAGGTCAGACAATGGGGATCCTTGGAAGCTTGCCCGCCGCCACTCCCTTGATGTCCGCTCCCTCCTTCCACTCTCAGCGAGGAGGCGTGCAGCGGTCTCATTCATGGCAGTCTAGTCACGGTTCCGGTGGAAATAGCGGGTGAGTCCCATCTTCTCCTCTCTTGTCTGCCTTGTCCCACATCAGCGGAGTCCGCGTTTCCTCCTCTTATTATTCTCCCCAACAGATGTGTCTAAAGCCTTTTCTATTCCCGAGCCTTTCTCCTTTATGTCCTCGGCAACTTTGTCCGTCCATCTTATCTTTGGTCTTCCCTTATTACATTTCTCTCTAACCGCCACATTAATAACTATTTTCTCCGGCATCGTCTTCTGCCCTTCTCTGCATGTATCCATACCACCGTAGTCTACTTTATTGTAACCCCTTTTCCATGATTCCTTCTTTTACCGCTCATCTTATAAACTCATTTTCATCTTGTCTTCTCTCGTTACTCTACGTATCCAACGCAACATTTTGGCTACTTCTAGCTATCTTTCCGGTACCTTCGCAATCGGCCATATTTCCGGCATCGCAGGCCTCAACACCGACTTGAGTAGATTTCCTTTCATCTTGCAGCTCACCTTCGTGTCGCATAGTGTCCCGCTGTTTTTTCTCTAGTTCAGCCTTCCACCATTTCTCCTGGATGGTGTTTCAGTTTCTAGTATTCGGTAACTGGTTTTAGTGGGCAAGTTCTATCTCGTGTGCAGTTCATGTCTTTGCTTAGACTGGAAACAGTACTTTACTCCTAAGAGCTTCTTACCTTATTTTCTTGAGTCGACCAACTGCTTTGAATTGCCTAGGCTTATTATTTTTTCTCTGTTGTTGATCCATCCAAATGAAGTAATTTCAATGAGTAATTATTTTGCTTTCAGTTACATTGATCAGATTTTTCGACTAAGTACGAGCGTTATCTTCAATGTGTCCGAAATAATGAATTTTAACTAAGTAACGGGTTAACTAACACCCTTATTTACATTCATTCCTCCAACCTCGTATAATGTTTCCCCCGGTAGGATTTTGGTGAGCGTTTCTGATTTTTCAACTGGGGCGTGTTGTAATCCACTGTGTTTCATTGACAGTTAAGATATACGATCCTTATTGGGCCGCGGATGTCTTAGGGAGAAATGTCATTTAGCTATTGGATGTTACCAGTTTAATATGTATATGTTTCATTTGAGAACGTGAGTTTCAAATGCCGGAGAATGACTTTAGTTTTTTTGCAGCATAGTCGTGTTTACAAAATTGTGGTGCTTGGTGATTTTGTTCTGTTTTAAGAGTAATGGTATCATAAAATCGTATGTATAGTTTATACAAGCTTTGAATAACAGACTCGACCATCACTTTGTTTGTGCACTTATGAGTGATTAAATAAGAATAGTCTGGGATGTTTATTACTTCCCCTTGCGATCTAAGTGGAACGTTCTAAACTGAAAAATGCCTAGCTATGTACATTCCTTAATGAATTTTAGAAGCACTTTAAATTGTACGCAACCCGCCGAACAGGGCAAAGAGTGTACTGTTTCGACATTGTTTGCTTTTGCATCCCTTTCTCTCTCTCTCGCTCTAATCTATCTCGGTTAATGCGGGTAAGTGTTTATGCTAGGGAAACATTAGCTGCTGCGGGAGGATGGCAGTGGAGGTGCGCTACTTTGCCCGGAAGCGGTTGCCGAATAATCGTGACGAAGGAGAAAAGAAAGGAAGCGGCGGTGGCGATTACTCATCGCTCGCTAGTTCCGCAAATGAAAGTCGTCGCTGCAAACCAACTCCGAGCTCGGTGGAATCGCTTTGCGCCGGAGGTTTCGGACCAGGGTTTGTAGCGAAGGAAAAACGGGGATCGTGGGGTACACGGACGAGACGTAATCTCCCCCCTCTTCTCCTCGTCCTCCCACACTCGGTCGTTTAAACGCCGGTCACGGAATGAATACCCTCGAAGCGTTTGACTTTCGGATGTAATGACGTTGCAATGAGGAAGGAAAAAGGGGTTTTTGTGGAAATTGGGTTCCTCTCCACTTTGGGCGCGAGAGGTGGCGAGAGGAACGAGGTGAGGGAAGTGCGAGGGCTGGGCTGGCTGGCTGGCGGGCGGTCGAGAGCCGAAGGCGCGGGAAATGTGAACGTATCATGTGGATCTGTTTGTTGTGGTGGTTGTGGTTTTGGCTCTCGTGGAGGAGAGGAGGGGGAGGGGGGAGTGGTTTAGGTGGATAGGTAGAGGTGGTGGGGTTGGATAGACGGATGAGAGGCCTGGGCGCTGAGAGAGTGCATTGCGTGCGTCGGTATGGCGGTGCGTGTGAGCCCTCCTTCAGTTTCCCCGGGTCGGTCGGGAAAGCTAGTTAACCTTTCTCATCCGTCTCTCTCTCTCTCTTCTTGTCTTGCGATGGCAAACACGCCACATCATCTCTCCTTTCCTTCCCTTTTTATTAGAGTGGCGGGAATGATGCTGGGTTGTTGGGTTTTTTTAAGTCTGTCGTTGGATGAATAGGGAGGGTAGGGTGGTGAAATGTTGGACTGTTGTGTGTATGAAATTGTGGTGTTTCTGTGCGTGATACTCGAGTTGGATGAACGTTTTAGAAAGAAGAAGGCAATTATGTCTTACGAATGTGTATCTTGGGGACATTCCTCTATCTTGAAAACCTTAACAGCTGTAAAAGCGACGAAAGTATTCTTTGAATTCTGAAAGCTGAAAATTATACGAGGTTTCCCCCGGATTTTCAAATTCTGTTTATACTTTTTTTTGTGACAACCTTCATTGTAAAGGTATCTTATTGTATAAAAAATGGGTCCATAGCAGCGTCAAACTTAGTAAATAATCTTACAGTACAGTAATTATGGCAACATGTAGTTCTGTATATTAGACTGAGCAAGAAGGACCCTCACCTGTATGATATACAATCTTCTATATCTTAACTTATTTTGTGTTCTCTTAAAGAAAATACAGGGATACACGTATTTTTTCCCTAGGCAATTGAATTACTTTGCCAATCGGATTTAGAAACCAGCTTGTTAAGGAGGAGAGAGAAGCACAGACACAGCGATTTCATAGTGTTCCATTGCTCCAGTCTGTCTCCT
Organism: Ceriagrion tenellum; assembly: GCA_963169105.1. Classification (NCBI taxonomy): domain Eukaryota; kingdom Metazoa; phylum Arthropoda; class Insecta; order Odonata; family Coenagrionidae; genus Ceriagrion; species Ceriagrion tenellum. The sequence goes on from OY720643.1 coordinate 121,199,814, forward strand.
AAGATGAAAGAATTCCTCTCAGTCGGGCCTGAAACTTTTTCGATAATTCTTTTAAACCTAAGTAAAAAGCAACAAAGGAAATTTGTTCTTCGGTTTTCTGCTATTGTTAGTGAACATATGCACTAACTTACATGAAGGGCACGCTCGTGTAGCGATACTTCGGTATTCCTACTTTGGCAGAATTGAGAATAACTGCCACCATAAGTCAGAGGCCAAATCTGGCCAATTTTTTCCTTACCATTAGCGAAGGTAACGGTTTATCAAAATGCAATGCATTTCTTCAAGAAGAAAAAAATTGTTGTTTGCGATACTGGTACTTGAAATAGATCCATGTTCATCCACGTATGGACTAGAAAGGTTTTTGTTGATCATACAGTAATTAAAAACGTACCATTATTGCTGAGCCAGTGGATATTTTCGAATAACTTATAACACCGAGTAAAAATGCTGCGTTATTAAAATAATCTGAAATAAAAGTATTGTTAAAAAGAATCATCTGATCCCGATCGAACCAAATTATTTTCGGAAGATTTGCTTTGGGAGGCCGTTTAGCTTCACTCGCACGCTATTGTATGTAATATTTTTTGTCGTATCGCTATAGCAGGTGGCGATCGTCAGGGAAAACCTGGAATTGTCAGGGAATTTGGAATTTGTGGAAAAGTCAGGGAATTCTCGTAACAATCAGGGAGAAACTAGAATAGGAATCCTCGTTATTTTTCTACCATTACGTTTATTTACTCATTTTGAAGAAATGGAACGGACGTGCACCCCTGGATGGAATTTATATACAAACGAAGAACGTCCAACTCCTTGATCTCGACGGAAATTTTATAATGTGTAAGTTGTATGGCTTCTTAACTAATTTTACGAATAATCATCTGCTCACCGCAGAACTTTTTATAGAAACGCGAAAACACCGAACGATGTGAAGGCTTTTTCCCCGTGCAGCGTGAAAAATTTGTTTTATTCTTGCGTATTGTGTTAATTCTTGAGAGTTTCAGTCATATAAAATAATACTTTTGCGCCATCAATATAGAAATATTTACTGAACGCTTTGCAGAGCTGCTGAAATAAAAAAAAAATACTTCGAAATAGGGTCCCTTTTGAGGCCAGGGAAAAATCTTGCTTAATCTACCTTTAGGAGCCGGGTTGTAAGCCTCAATCACGTTCGTTCGTGATCTCCCTTTCATTCAAACGGAGATTATTGTAAGTTCCCTTAACACTCCGGTCTGCTAGTTTAGTGATTTTATGAAAATGAGAAATTTTTCCCGGTATATAAAACAGATAATCGCACAAAGTTTGTCGTATGTAAATTAAAATGGGTGTCAGGGTGGCGATCGTCCGGGAAAACCTTGAATTGTCAGGGAATTTTGAATTTCTGGAAAAGTCATGAAAAAGTCAGGGAATTCTCGTAACAGTCAGGGAGAAACTGGAATAGGAATCCTCATTATTTTTCTACCATTACGTTTATCGGCCAATCTTTCCCGCCCTTTATTTCACCAACTTAAACTAACGTCCGTCGCTGACGTGCATGGAATAAGCACCATCAATTCGTGGAGTATCCAGTTGTGAATGTTAGTTATTTAGTTGTAAATCAGACGCACGGTGTATCCCTTTTGTATATCCTTATTGCGATATGTGCCTAGTCGTGTTAAAATCATGATCAAATGTATTACGCTCATCACAAGGAATCCGAGGCTATGTTGTTCGGAAAATTTTACCTCGCGTTTTTTTTTAACTTCCGAGACTCGGGTTGAGAAGTAGCTGGAGCACACTAGCTCACATGAAATACATGCTTGCAGTTCTAAAAATACGAGACGATGATTAGAAAATTTAAAGCTGCCGTAGAAAATTTAATTCAGCAGAACAAATATTCCAAAATAGGTGATTTTTTGGCGATCGGTCAGGGAAATTGGTAAATGCATCAGGGAAAAGTCAGGGAAAGGTCAGGGAATTTGAAAATTGGATATCAGTCGCCAACCTGTATGTACTGTAATAAATAATATCCTTAACTGTGAATAATGCTCTCGCCCGTAGCGAGGCGAGAAATTCAAGAGTGAGGAATTAAGGCGATTGAAGCGATGAAGTCACCAAATCCAGAATGCGCACCGATCGTGTAGAAATGGTTTATACGAGCGAACGAGGGCAAAGCTGAGAGCATATCCTTGCCACGGAAATAAAAATCCCTTTAAAGAGCGTACACAGGTTTGTGTGCTTGTGTCGGCATCTCTCTCTCTTCCCTTGTGCGCCTGCGTGTAACTTCTTGACTGGTCTTGTGTTGTGCGCCCTCGTGGGGCGGTTGAGGCCTGTAAGTTCTCCGAGAATGGAAGTGTGGTGGGGGGTTGGGGGGGTGGGTGTCGAGCGATGGGAAGGGAATAGGGATGGAGGTGAAATGGAGGCTAGTGTGAGTGTGTGTGTGTGTACGGTGTATCCAGCGCGCCAGTCTCCGTCCCTGTTGATTTCTCAGGTACATGGAAATGGAATTTGCTTAATTTCCATCAAACGGCATAGACGAGAGGGGTGGGGGCAAGAGGGTTTCGTGAGCGCCCCCGACCGCAGTACCCCGCCCTCCTCCGCCCTGCCCCTCTCTCTGCAGGGTCCCTCCCGCGTCGGAGGCATCCCTGGGAGACCCTTAGGGTTCGCTTTCGGGACGAGGGCATTCGTGTGTCGAGCGGGAGGAAGGGGGAGGAGTGTGCAATCGGCGGAGTTCCCCGGGTCAGTTTCGAGGGCGGGGAGGGGTGGGTGGGAGTAGGAGTTGTTTGTAGAGAGGGGGGGATAAGTCCCGTGTCTAAGTTGGTCCCGTGTTTTCCGTGGGTGGAGGTTTTCTCATCGTGAAGGGGGAGCGGGTGGATGGGTGGGTGGAGGTTCGGCGAGGCTTCGTTGCCGGTCAAATTGAATTGTTCGGCAGCGGAGGCGTGTTCGGTCGCCGCACCCCGCCCGGGTCCTGTGTGGGTGCGGGTTGCGGTGGGATGCCTCCGCGGCTGGGGCCCTGGGATGTATGTGTGTGTGTATATATATATATTGGGGGCCGCCTCATACGTTGGTGATGCTCCTGGGGTGGGTCGGATGCTTGTTTGTTGGTGGGTGGAGTGGCCACGGCTCCCTGGTAACAGACTCAATGTAATTTTCTCCCTCTCTCCTTCCCCTCTTTCGCGCTCCTCCCTCTTCTGTTGTGCGTTCTTGCGTGTGTTTATGAGTCTCTCTTCTTCTCCTTCTTCTCTCCCATCCTCCCGCTTTTCTTTCTCTCTCTCCGCTCGACTGCCGGTTTGCGGGCGCGAGCGCACGATGCAGCCCGTGAAATGATTTTAAAAAAAATTCCCGTCCTTCGCCCTGGTGAAAGGTATGTGTTTTTTTGCTCGTGTTGGTGGTGTTTGGATTTTAGAGCCGTTCCGGCGGTTGGAGCCATTTGGCACCGCTACCAACAATCAACTTAAGTGCTTCAATCGTCTACGCTGCAGTTGAGCCATTGGCTGGATTCGAAGTTGGGTTTCCTTCTGGAAAATGTCGTGGTGTGTTTGGGTACCCTATGAAACCTGTCTTTAGTAAGCGGCGCTGTGCGCGTTTTTAATCACGTATCTACTTCGTCTGTTGTGTAATTGATCATTGTGTCAATGTAAAATTCTTGAAATAAGTCCTTGTTACATACTCAATATCATATTTTTCTTTATTTCCTTTCCAGTCAGTTTAAGTATTTGATCAGCAGGTACGTGTAATCCACAGTTACTTCCGGTAAAAAGTCTTTATACTCAATTTAAATTCGTGGCAAGCTTGGCACAATTCGAGGGTGGCCGGGTATACAGTCATTATTCTACCGCTTCCGTTTATCAAAATAGGTCTCTCATGTTGGTCGAGGAGTGCTTGATCTTGTGAGAATAGAGAACATTCACTCACCGTTTTATTTATCTATTGTACTCTGTATAACCGCGAAGATATTTTGCCGGTGCCCTTACCTACCTGCCGTCGGATCTATTGTGATTTTCATTCCCATCGGCATGACTCAAGCTCTTCTTTTTCTGAATTTTCATGAGGCGTCCTTCACCGATGTAACTTATCAGTCGAATAAAACATTTTTTTGTGAGGACATTGATTTTATAGAACTCTTTCCACCCGCGCATCCAATGATTCGGAAATCTAAAGATACGTCGCTTAGTCCGGCGACTAGTTGATGGCATCTCCGGGTCGTTTCGTGTCCCTATCTCGAGACCTAATTTCTCATCTTATCTCAACCCCACCCGTTCGCTTCTCTTCGGCATACCCCTAATTCCTCCCCGTATAACCCTCTCCCGGGAGCAGGGCCCTCGCTCGTGGTACACCACCGCCTAAGCAAATAGCGCGCCCTCCCGTGAGTCATTCCTGCTCACTCACCATCGTGGCTCATGCCATCTCTCCGCCCCCGGTTCCTCTGCCCAAACATTTCCATTTCCCCCCTTTTCCAATCCCTTCTTCCTCTTCCCAGTCCTAGCACACCCCTTGTAAATCCCGCGTCCAAAAGGGCTCTATTTTTATGTCAATTACCCCGAAAGATGCCAGTAGTTGATTCTCATGCGGTGGTCTTACGTTCATTTAATCCGGTAAACTTTCTGAAGAAGGAATGGATCTTGCGTAAATGATCCATCTTCTGACGAATGAGTCGGTTATTGCCCGAGAAAGTCCCGGTGTGTGTAGAAAAATATTCATATGTCTGGGAAACTGGATGTCCGTAGTATGATTGCCTGTTCGAGAAAAATATTTTCCTAATTAGTGAAAAGGAGAGTTAAAACTGTCCATAGAAACCTACTGCTGAGCAACAGTAATGGATGACGGGCCTAAGTGACAATAGGAGTCGGCTTTAACTGACCTGGCGCTTCAAGTTCTGTCGCTCCGCGTGAAACGATATTTAAAACCCGGTGTTCGATGAATGAGGGGTGACGAGGGTCCTCTCCCACGCAGCCGCACAGTTGGGCCTAATCCGTTAAAGCTGGCCAAAAATCAGAAACTGCAGTAATGTGCTTCAAACTTAAATCCTAAGTTTATTTGCGGTGGCCTTGTCATTCGTTCCGAAGTTTCCCCGATATACTCTTTTACCTTCATCACAGCTCGACTACCCTTTTTCTATCTGATGAAATAAGTTGTTGTCCCTTTAAATCCCTTATTTTCCTCGCTGCTGCCTTCTGTGCGTCGCCTCTTTCTCGTCGGTCGAATCTGTTTTGCTAGTGCCGCGCAATTTCTTTCCTGCGAGGACACGGCTTGGATATTATGGGCTCATTGTTCGGAATAGAATTGCGCTGGGAAATTTTTTAATACCCGTAATCTTTTTGCTCGGTGGTTAATGGATGAAAATTTGAGATAGTAAACAGCAGATTCTGAGTTTTATTTGACTGGGTAGAGTTCTGTAATAATCTACTCTGTGATTGGTCTTGTAAAAGAGAACTGCATCCGATCTCTATGAAATTTGGATTGATCCCAGATGAATCAGCTGAAGTTCCCCGTTCCTGGGGGAACGGGGAACTTCAGCGGATGTCCTCACGAACGGCTGAGGGGGAAGTTATTTAACTGGATTTCCGATCCCCATTTGGCGCCATGTGGAGGGCCCGACGGATCAGACAAACTGTGGTCCCATCGGCGCCTTTCCTTAAGTGTAGACCAATTCCGAAGGAAGCCGTGTTTCTCTCCTTTCTCCCTCCATTCTCTCTGCATTTAGGTACATCTCTTTACCCACCCACCCTCGAGTGATGACCCCTTTTGTCGCTCGCCGCCCACTGTTAACAACCCAACTGCATTGTTACTTCTTGCTATCTTATGTTGTATTGTATTGCTGGAAGTAAGTAATTGTAATGAGACTTCAATGAGGAAAAGTTGTAATCAATTCCTTACTGTTTCATTGGCATTTAATGACATGTTAATTATTTATATATGCCCTGCAAGTTTTTTTTGTCAAATCGACAATGCATTTTATTACGGAAGGCAGTCTCCGCACTGGTCTCTCATCCTTTGCCTGAGGCTGCCTATAGCTCCCGAAAATTTGTGGACAATTTTATTATGCCAAAATTTGTGTAATAATTAACTTATTATTATTACGTATTATTATACTTTATTTTAAGAAATTTATGGACAAGCAAAATATTGTCTGAGATTGCTCTTGTTTGTTTTTGTTGCCTTAGATTTAGATTGTTATTGCATTTCTAACGGTAATCTTAACGCATGCAATTAATGGAGATCGTAAAGATTTTTTGCGTTCGAGAAACGTTGTTGCTGTTACGAGAAACCTTGGTGCTGTTTTCCTCAGTCTTTGTGCGTACTAATCAACTAACCCTCGCGTTGTTTCTTTGGAAACTAGAGGACAGATCGCTGAGATCAAAGACTAAATATTTATTGTTCTATCGGGTGCGCATCGGATGCAAACATACTAATTAATGGTCCCCTTTCTTCCCGTCAACCCTCCCCCTCTCTCCTTCTCTCTCCCACCCTCCCTCCCACCACTCCAATCTCCTCTTGCACCCCTCTCTCCTACCCCCCACTCTACCACCCCCCACTCTGCTTCTCTCTCTTGCAGGGGTCACAGGAGCGATCGCGACCGCGGTTACCAGAGTTCCTACACTCCCCGATCTCAGGTGAGTCCAACCGTCATGTTTCTTTTAATGTGCTCCTCTTTACTCGTGTACTCCCGGGCATCTCTCCATCCCTCTTGACTATTAAGTTCGGGAGTATGAAATGAGCGTGGTGGGTCCGGCATTTGCTCTGCGTTAGCAGTCGCTATGCAGTTCTAGCTTATCAACTGATCTTGCATTATTAGTAAAATATTCTCGTGTAATACACCGGGTTAGCGTGTCCATAAGAATTTACTTGTATCATTCGCCGAGAAAGTATGAGTTCTTATTGCTCTTTAAATTCTCTTCTTAAATTCTACTTAAAATTCTCCTAAAATGCTCTTCTGAAATTAAAATGTTCTTCTGGTGAGCGTTTGTCCCAGAATCGCATATACATTCCAGTGCTAAAATCTCATATTTTTCGTCGATATCGTTGAGATACGAATTCACTGAAGGTTTGTCTTTTTGTAATTGATATTTCTGTACTGTTGATTATCCGCACTAGAAGCGAATTTTCAAAACTGTGGTTTAGTAAGTATGATCTAACTTTAACAGGTTACACCAGATTCGCCATGAAATTATCACTTGACTTGGCAAGTCAAATGATTTTTTTCATGGCGAATTTCAACCCTGATGTATATGCACCCTTGCGAGTGACTTCATACCACATCATTTGTTAATGCAATGATTGGAAATATTTTAATAGGTTACTTAAGCATTTTGGTTGATAAGCTGTGTTTTGCATTTCTTTTGTGTGGGAAGCTAAAAGTCAAACGGCTGGCAAGTTAATGATACAGAAAATGTATTATGATAGAATGATTATCATAATTATTAATTTGATGAATCATTACTCTCTCTTTTAATGTTATTTTAGTTAGTGCTGACTTTTTTTGCTTGGTAATATTATTTCATTCCCATATGCTTCATTTTTCTCTGTACGTAGTTCGTTAGAAATATATAATTTTCAAAATTTTTCACTCTTATTTAGATATAATTTCCAATAGATATTTCATGGTTTTCGTCATTTTGTATCAACGCATGCAAATGATCGAGCATACCGCTGGTTCCATTGTAATACATTCATCTTATTGAAGAAAGTACAGTATGAAATCGTTCTCGCGATCATTTTTTTCCGCTTCCAAGATATAATAAGCATCATGCAAACTTTCAGTTGGGCCGGTCGAAATGTGGAATGTGTTGTTACACACATATGTATTCCCGTTTGGAAAGGGGCCGGCCAATAAGGGGCACCTCTTCTTATCTCTGGGAGTCTGCAAGTTTGCTGCCGAAGTTGCTCCATTCGACCTTCCTTCTCTCTCTCTTTCGCTCCCCCGTCCATTCCTCGCCGCCCACTCCCACCTCCCCTTCTCTCAGACCCTCAAATCTCAGAGTTTCCGAATAAGGGATCCTTTGCTGTCATTATTAAGTCTTCATTCCTTGCCCGGTGCATGGGAGTCGCTTGAACCATGACGGCCCCGCCCATTTCCGTCCATTCGCTGATGGGAGTACACTGGTTTTCCGTGGATTTATTATGAAGGGCAAAAGGGCCCGACCTCCACTCTCCTTCACCCGCGGATAACATAGAAGTTCACCAAGTCTTTCTTTGGTCGGTGGGGCGAGGTGGGTTTCGTCAGAGTCCCCGCGCGTAGTAGAATCCCTTATCTTCTCTTAGCCCTGCGCCGCTGCCGCCCCTTTTGTTTCCATCCACTCCCGGTGATCTCCTCTCCCGTATCTCCTCCTTCCCACGTCTTCTTCACCCCCAAAATCTCCCCCTTTTAACATGTCGTCCCGCTCGTCCGTCATACCTCATAACTCTACGCGTATTTGATATTGAAAAGTTAACTCCATGGCTCTGCGTCCGCCGAACTTCTTTGCCGCTGCCTCCACGTGAAGTAGGCAAGTATGGGAGCTATTATTGGCTCTCCCTCCCCCCAAATCCACCCTCATCCCTCCGACCCACCTCCCCCACCTCCCCCCTCACCCTCGCTTTCTTCACCCACCCCTCATCACCTCTTCGTTCTTGTATATCTAAAAAACCATACTTCCGTTTCGATTCTTCATGCAGTGTGTTCTGAACATCGACCGGTAATAAGGTAGTCCGAGCGAGATAGTTCCCTAGTCATAATAGAGACCATATTCGACGTTTAAATTTCACCAGCTGTGAGACACATCAATTAATTATTGCCTTATTAATGGCGCGAAAGTATAGTTTTATATGACAGAAATTGTAAGTAATTAAATGAAAAAATCTAAATAAGTCTTTAACTTGACTCATTTTTTCCGCGCGGTGCGTTTGAAACTGCTTCAAAACGGAAGGTTTTTTTGTGATACCCGAGAACCTACTGCGGTGACAATATGGTTAATTTTAAAAAATAGTTGAGAAAACATTCAAACTACCCACAGTTTTTTGTACTACATCTAAGTATTAGTAAAACCTCATTTTGTAAATGTCTCTCTGGAGTGTATACACGCTCCACTTCCCATGTAAAAGGGCTGGTAATTTTTAGCAGATATCTCCAAAAGTAATGTGGTATGGGGTAGAACTTGTTGTTGTCATTGGATAGGTGGGAGATGTTTTTATTTAAACTGAGACATAATTCATTGATTTCTAAGTAAAATGATATTTCGCTCGAATGGTTGCGATGGCGTGCCAGGGTTGCTGTGCTTGCAATATCAGGGAATCGTGGAAAAACTCATTTTTACAAGTTTTTTTTGTTCTCATTACCGGGGAAAGTCCGGAGATGAGGATGGACTGAGACGAGAAATGATGTCTGAAAACCCCAGGTGTCCTCAAGCGGGCCTCCAATGCGTTGCGAGTATTTCCTTCAATAGCTTATTCTCTCCCGAGGTAGAGTTGTGAGACTACTCTTGTATGCGGTTGTTGGGTTATGTAATTGTGTGACACTCATGACTGGGAATCCAATCGTGTTTTTCAGCATTTTCATTTCCATATTCATTTCCTATGGAGTGGAATATGAATTGGAAGATAAAATTTACATTTACCAACTGTTGACGTCTTGTCTGACAGCGATCTACCATTTTATTGTGAATAGTCAGGTTGTCTCGACCATTTTCGAAGGAGAATATGTTGTTTTTGTCGTCCTCCGTTTCGCGTCGTGGTGGTCCGTAACTCCGTCACTATCCCAATTTAGGTAGTTTGAGCGAAATATCATTTTACCTAGAAATCAATGAATTTGGTCTCCATTTAAAGAAAAATATATCACCCTTCCATTGACACAAAAAATTCAACCTCTTACCACATTACTTTCCGAGATATTTGCCTAAATATACCAGCCCCTTAACATGGGAAATGGTACGTGTATGCACGCTAGAGAGACCTTATATAAAAAATGAGGAATTTCTAACACTTAAAAAAATCTCGTAAAAAAATCAAGTGTGTTGTTTGAGTGTTTTCTCAACTATTTTTGAAAATTAATCACATTGTCACCGCATTCAAATTCTTCGGGATCACAATAAACCTTCCGTTTTGATGGAGTTTCAAACGTACCGCTTGATAAAAAAGGGGCAAGTTAAAAACTTATATAGTCATTTTCATTTGATGACTTACAATTTCTGTCATTAAAACTATATTATTGTACCATTAGTGATGCAATCTTTAATTCATGTGTCCTACAGCTGGTGACATTAAAACTAATAATTTGAATTTGGTCTATATCATGATTAGGGAACTATCTCGCTCGCACTACCCTAATTTCATCCCGATTCCGAAGTAATGCACGGTTTTCTTTTTTCTTCCTTTGCAGCAATCCAGCGGCTATGACAGGCACTCCTCCAACAGGAGTGGCGGCGGTGGGGGGCAAGCGGAGCGCAGTTCTCCTTACGGGAGCGGTGGCGTGAGCGGGTACGGCCAACGCGGGGGGCGGGACGGTGGGGCCAGAGGCGGGGGCGGAAACTACGGCGGAGGCGGTGGCTACGGCGCGGGACGGGGTCAGAACGGCGGTCGCGGCGGCTACGACGCCAGGCGTCGCTACTAGAAGGTGTCGCTCTGACCACCGCCGTGTCGCCGGGCGCGTCCTCGCTTGACGGGGACGGGAGTGATGCCGTGTAATATCTTCTTCGGCGAAAAAATTCCTTTCTGGTATAGTGAATGGCATAGTGCTTTCACGAAAGTGTATGGGTGTTCTCAAGATCGTAGGGCTTGAGTTGACATCTGATTGGACTTAGGGTGAAGCAGTCGTTTTCCTTGCATAAGGGACCAGGATAATATTTTTTTTTGTTTTGACGACCCTTTTTGTGGTTACTGTGACTCCGTATGTTAAAATTCTTTGCAGAAGACATTCTACTGGTGTTCTCGTTTGCAATTTCACTCTCATATCTCATCGATTCTCTAGGTCAGCCGTCGACGGGCGCAATCGTCGAAAAAGTCCCGGCATCGTCAACTTACGAAAGCGATTGCAATATGTGTTGTGACATGTGTATGGCAGAGTATTTAATTTTCTAAAAGTATGTTGGATATTTCATCTGTCATCACTACTACTAGACCCAAAACAAACCCCTGTGTCATTTCAGGGAATGCGCATGATTGATTCATGTTGCTAAACCATCAATATTCTAATCTCATTGTAAGCGTACAAGTGTTTTTATTGACTTTTCAACCTGTTAATAGGTTTTATATTTTATTCTTGCTGTCATATTTCATCATCTGAGGTAAATGAGTTTCGTATTTTTACTTGAAAGTGATAGCTGGCGGTAGTTAATCAGTTTGTTGCCAGGTTTCCTTTTGATGCCCGAGTCGTAGTCTTGCGCGTAAGCCTCTCAAATGCAATGTGATGTGCGGAAAATGAAATAAATAACTTTTCAAATTTTCATCTGGTTGTTCTATTTGCTCTATTAATGCTATTTTTGTTTACTTTTTTTACTGAAAGAGTTTCCAAGGCCAGTTTCTTCAACGAGGGTAGCTTTTGCGTAATATGTAATAACTTGTGAAATAAATTATTCGTGAAAGGCTTTTAATAAAATAATGTGGTCATTTTTTTATAGTTTTGCAAATATGAGTATGCCTGCGAGTTGCTTTTAGGACGTTGTTTTCTGTTGGAATACAAGAACAAAATTCTAAAACATTCAATTCCGTGAGCAGGAAGATAATTGCTGTGACTGTCTCGGGGAGAGTTTAGCGATCTGTCGGCTTAGAACGAAAAAATAACGGCTTTTTTCTCATGGCTTTGATTTCTGAAATCCATCCTCTTGGACTTCAGTAATGGATGGCTTATATGTCCTCGCTAAATAGTGTTTTTTTGACTAAATAGTGCGCTCCTCGTGAATAATGTATATCAGAAATGGCCCGATAACGTCGCGATGGAAGCCTTTCGCAGTTCGCATTTTGATACTTGAGAGGGAATGATGTCAGTCGCGGAACGAGGGTGGGTGTTCATGGATACGTCGTCCACCCGAACCGTCGTGTCATGTGCTCGTGGGCAGCGTTTCCTTCTGCTAACCGTCTTAAATGCGGTCCATCAGAGGCCTCGAAACCGCCATTAGCCTCACTTTACTCGAGCGCTATCCGTACGGAGGAATGCATACACATGTATTTTCTTGCGGGGACTCGTGTGAAGCCACCTGGTGAGCGAGGGATGCACTCCCGCCCATGTGTGTGTGTGTGACTCGCGTGTGCACGGCGGACAAGCCATCTCGGCTGCTCGCTCGGCGCTCGTCATTTTTTTCCCCTCCATCGGGTTTATCTCGTTTCGATAATGATGATGATGACGATGCCAGCGTCGTTAAGTAATGGAGGGGAGGTGAGAGGGTGGGATGGAATCCATCGCCGCGCCACAGTCATTTATCCGAGCGAGCATCTTTATTGCGAGAGCGGGGGAAGGGTGGGTTAGGGGGGGGGTGGGTGGAGGCTAGGGGTGGGGAGGGGGGAGGATTCCGGGGGTTGAATCGTTCGCTCGCCGTGTTTGTGCGCGGCCAAATGGCTCGCGGTCTCGCTCCTGATTTTTTTATCCCTTCCCCATTTACCACTTTGAAAAAAAAGTGAAGCGTCAAAAAAAAAAAAGGAATAAAAATGAGAGTGCAATTTCGGGAGAGGGTCGTAAACTGTGGAGTTGTGGAAGCATTATAGAAGGATAAAAATAACAAGGAGCAGAAATCGTGTGGGGGCGGTGGTTACCAGTTGGGATGTGGAGGGAGGAGGAATAAAAAAAACCCGCACTCACTCTGTATTTTTTGTCTCGACTGTGTGTTTCAAACTGCATGGCTCGTCATTATCATTATTTTTTCCCTTTTAAAATTTCCGATGTCGTTTCTCCCCGAGGGAAGCATTCGCTCTCGAGTGCGTGTACCTTCCATACTTGCTTGCACTTCATCCGAGGAGCGCCATTCAAAAACGCTATTTCTCCTGCGCCATTTAACCCGACCACGTGTCCTCCCCAATTCATACTGTGATTTTTCTTTCAGTCCCTCCAGTCGTTGCTTTAGCTTTCTCGTCGCGTCCTCCTTATAGTTCCCTTTTTTGTCGCTCATTTTCTACTGTTTGGTTTTATTTTGTTGCCCTCGTCTCGTCGACTATATCCCTCCCATTCCCTCCCTCCCTCTCCCTCTCCCTCCCTCACACATTAGAAAAGGAAAAAGCCATCGAACTGCGGGGCCTGGAAAAAATAATGGGCGTAGGAAATGGTGAGCGAGCACTCGCGCCAACCGATGAGGAAACCGAGGGGATTCTCCCAATGGGAAAGGAAAGAAAGAAAGGCCATGTGAAAGGGTTGAGCGTTTTATTTTCTCCAGATCGGGTTTTTTTTGGCGGGGAGACAGGTTAGTCTTTAGTTAAAAGCTCGGAAGGGATATGAGTGTCCAGGGCTTTCCATTCGTTGGCTTAGGAGTGCTGTCAATCAGCTCCAAAATTAAGCTTTCAACTTGGAATCGTCGTTTGGAGATCTTTGGTCCTTTCCCATACATACATATATTCTGCTTCTCCGTGAAGTAAGTGAAGATAGTAGCCAACACGCCCTCTATCTTCAAGTTTCTTATTTTCATTCTGTTTTTTGTGGAAAAATAGTTTTCCGTGCACTCAAAGTTGTATTCCCTGCTACTTCTAGGCAGTATTGTGTTCCAGTCAATGGAAAGTTAGCTCAGTGTGTCACAGACGTATACCATGCCCTCGTTAGTGCGGCAATGAAATGACTTGGAAGGCCATTTTGAATAGAATTTTGGTTGTACGACGTAGGAATCATTGGGAAGAGTTTTTTAATGTTTTATATATGTGACCGATATATATATTTTTATTCAGATTTCATCACTCATGGAAGTAATGCAATGTAGTGTCATTAATGGTGGACTGTAGCGTCCAAATCGTTCTCTTGTGTCTGGTGAAAGGTAAATGGAAAAGCAGAGAAAATTTTTTTCGCTGAAATGATGAAAATGAAATCGAATGCTATACAGTGCTCGCACTGTGATTGGGCAGAATTATTCGGGAAGATGGTGTATGTACTCAGAAATGTGTATCATTAATGTGTATACGATTTGTGCTTGTGTCCCGCTCCAGCTGGAGCGGGAATGTGGTCTGCTCAAGGTTGAGAGGCAATATTCGCTCCACCTGTCATCTTAAACCGACATCTGTTTAGTCGGTCTCATCCCACCTGCGACGTGTAATGAAAATTTCTGACATTAAAGAAGATTGGATTTCTTCTGGATTTTTTTTACCGGTTTAATAATTTTAATCTTCATTTCCAGTGCATATTATAAGCCAGCTGCGATGACCCGTTGAATTTCAACGGGAGGAGGAATAGGAAGTGTTTCGTCTATGAACTATGAAGTCACTGTTAATCTTTTTTTACGTACATTTTTACTGGGGGGCGCCCGCTGAATTTACGTGTAAAAAACACATTGCACGTAATGCATATAATATGTAAGGGCCTAGTTGCATCGGAATGATCATTCCGGTTTGCAGTTCCAGGCGTGTGTTGCAGATATCAAGAAACTCTGGAGACTCGAACGATTACTTAATTTATCGCAATTTGGAAGGCGGAAATAGGTATATTTGAGTTCTCTCTTTTACGGGGAGTATACATTTTATACGGTACTTCGCCAAAGAATTGCCGGTAAGCACAGTCAAAGTAGTCCGAGCGAGATAGCTCCCTAGTCATAATAGAGACCATATTCGAATTATACGTTTTTATTTCACCAGCGCTAGGACACATGAATTAAATATTGCATTATTAATGGTGCAATAATATAGTTTTATATGACAGAAATGGTAAGTTACTAAATGAAAATATCTAAATAAACATTTAACTTGACTCATTTTTATCGCGCGCTGCGTTTGAAATGCTTTCAAAACGGAAGGTTGTTTGTGATACCCAAGAACCTACTTCGATGACAATATGATTAATTTTTTAAAATAGTTGAGAAAACATACAATCTACACGCTGTTAGTTTTTTACGACATATAAGTGTTATAAATTTCTCATTTTGTAAATATGTCTCTCTGGAGTGCATACACGTACCATTTCCCTCGTAATAAGGCTGGTATTTTTTGGCTAATAACTTCGAAAGTAATGTGGTGAGGAGTTGAATTTTTGGTTTCATTAGAAGGGCGAGATCTTTTCCTTTAAAATGAGACCAAATTTATTGATTTTTAAGTAAAATGAATTTCGCTCAAACCACCTTAACTGATAACAAAGGAGGATTTTGGAGATGGAAACAATGTTTCGAAGCGTGTAACGAAGTTAATCGAATGATGTTATGAAATACTTCGTCGATCCATTCAGTGATGAAAATTCTATCTAATATCTTGAACGCAGATATAGAAACAATAGCAAAGGAAGAAACATCTGCATTTATTTCCCTGCTTTTAAGATGGGAATCGTGCGTTTAATTACCCTTTTCAATTACCTTCTGCTTTTTATCTCCTCTTATTATTGATTAGTGGAAATAATTTTACTCTCTGGTATTGATTGGAATGCCCAATTGTGCATTGTTTCTACTAGTCTCATTCGCGGATTTCTTCAACATTGGGCCGTATGCATATACAGATGGAAAACTTGAGAAATTCATAGCATATCCTTAAAGAAGCATGAATACTCAATGGGAACCTCTTGCTTTTATTAACGAGTAAATCGTTCTGCTCTTGGTCTTCTGCTTAAGACTGAAGGAAATAATTATGCATAAATTAACCTGAACTGGTAGACACAAATTCTAAGTGAAATGTTATTGCAGATAAGGGCGGAATGCGGAAGTTCATGAACCTCGTTCAAGTCCGCTGAAAAGGGTCTTTTTAAGAGTTTGTATTGGTTCGAGTTGGGCAAAGTTCAGTTGTTAATACTTTCTCAGGAAAACCTTTTGAGTATCGAGACGCTGGTATGACTCTATTACATTAAATGATATTTTAAAGATATTCGGGAAATAAAAGATGCATCGGCGAGGAGGTAGGAGTGGTCCTAAGTACACCATCGCGAGCAGTGTTGATAAAAGTGTAATTGCACAAGCTGGCGATTGGGTTAAATCTGCATAAACCGAAATTGAAGTGAAATGGGAGCCAAAACTCCTTCACAAAGCATTTACCTTGACCCTAATGCTCTTGGGTCATCCCTCGTTAATTCGAACGATGAGTTCACTTTGACCTCTTCAATTTCCAACTTACCCATGATATACTGTTTTACTACAATGTTAACCAGCCCTAATTTTTTTCCAGAATATATCTCTATTCCCATTTTCGTGAGTGTGATAAATTGAGCTTACATAAATTTGTGTTTCATGTGTCTCCGACATACTCTGGTCATACAACGCGTATGTCGAAGTGAAGATGCACTCGCACAGTCTCCAATTGAAAGATATCCCGAACCGCTGGGTCAGAAGATTTATATCCAATACGAAAGTGTCTAGACTCTACTAATTTCCCGGTGTTCACTTCTTATCTACCATTTAATAAAAAACTGCCCTTCTAGTTCTTCTGTAATCGCTGCGAACATCATACACTCATCTACTTCAAACGAAGGTAAGCCTTATACTTTGCGGTATTTCGATATTGTTATGGCTAATATACTTGAAGTTATCTATTTTGCTAATTTATGGGATAGTTTTACTGTCAGTTCTTTAGTTAAGAACTACACCGCGTATCGGAAGTGACCGGTTCTGTGTCATGTGACGGGTGTATGTTACCCAGTTAACGCCTGCGAACTGCGCTCTTCTTTTGTGTTTCCATCAATTTGCATATTTTAAACATTTATGGAAATAAAACAGCAAACTGGAAAAATGGTCGGGGTTAAAATGGCGTTGTTTGGAGTCAAAAAAAACTTAAAGTATAGCGAGAAATGATGATTCCTCATCCTTTGGTGACTACTTAAGAATAATAATAATTAATGAAACGACAAAAATATGAAAACCAATCACTAAAAACCAACACCCCTACCATGGCTAATTGAGCTGATCAGTGCTCTCCATGCGGCGGTGAGCCATGCCACACCCGTTTCCTTTATTTCCAGTCCAACTAGTCGATCATTTATTCGTCAGTCGAAGGGTATACACGAGAGTACAAGCAAAATAATTGCACTAAGCGATAGATTTCCTTTTAAGGTAGTCCGAGCGAGATAGTTCCCTTATCATAATAGAGACCATATTCGAATTATACGTTTTCATTTCACCATATACTCATTACTTAAATATTGCATTATTAATGGTGCGATAATATAGTTTTATATGACAGAAATGGTAAGTTACTAAATGAAAATAATTAAATAAGTCTTTAACTTGACTCATTTTTATCGTGAGCTGCGTTTGAAACTATTTCAAAACGGAAGGTTTTTGTGATACCCAAGAACCTACTTCGATGACAATATGATTAATTTCCTCAAATAGTCGAGGAAACATACAAACTACACGCTCTTAGTTTTTTTACATCTAAATGTTAGAAATTCCTCATTTTGTAAATAATGTCTCTCTGGAGTGCATATATGTACCATTTCCCATGTAAAAGGGCGTATTTTTTGGCAAATATCTCCGAAAGTAATGTGGTAAGGGGTACAATTTTTGGTGTCATTGGATAGGTGAGATATTTTCTTTAAAATGAGACCAAATTTTTTTATTTCTAAGTAAAATGATTTTTCGCTCGAACTACCTAAGTCTACCTGTTTTTAAAAGCATTTTCTTTTACCTCTATTTTTCCTTATGAGCAAATCCTTTTTTAAATACATGCCCTATTGTTTACATGGTGTACTTTATTGTATCATATTAGTTAATGTGTCTCTAGGTTACATTTCATCACTTTGGTAGAGTGATTATGTATTCCGTAGACCAAGCTGTCATTCATCATAATGTTCATTTCCCTGTCCATAGTGTCATAATCCATCTGTTTCCATTCACCCTAACGTCACTCAAGTACAGTCCGTTTTTTTAATTTTCTATTTCGTTTACGGTAGGGCCGCCTATATAACTATGTTGTTCACTATGAATCTCCGATTCTATAATTTTAAATTTAGTCGGTGTAGGGATCCCCCTTTTTCATCGTTCCTTCTCAAGGAATTGTTAAAGACGTTTTCCGGTGTATTTTTTACGATGTATTTTTTCCATCCCGTGTATTTTATTTGTGATCATACATGACGATCTGTGTTTTGAATGAACCTGGGTTGTAGTCCACCAAAAATTGAAGAGACTTATAACGGGCTGGCATCCCACTTTTACGTCTGGAATCCAGGCATAAAAATGGACTGATTGTAGAAGCTCGGCCTAGCCAGCCATGTGGGTAAAAATCGTGTTTTTCAGATTGTTGTTAGCCTCAAGCGCTAAGTGGGACTATTTTATGCAATGCTTTTACTGAAAACATGACCCTAAGTACAGTAAGTGCAGGGAGCTTAAATTGCTCCTTCATTCCATTATCTTTGATGAATGCTGTGTGCACCCATTATATTCTTACCCACCTATGCTGAGTAGTTGAAAACTTTCGCTCATTGTTCATTGAAGCAAGTTCCCTAAGCTTCCGACATTTGTAACTGATTCGAAAGGGAACTTCAACTGTATCCTTCACTGTCATTGGTAGCCAGAGCTTGAATGGTAATTTGTCCATGGCAAGCAATATAAGTTCAGTTCGTCTTCCTCCAAGGTTATTATAGATTTCTCAGTGACATTCATTTCGTTCCTCCAAGTTTCACTTACTCCACTGCTTTCATGGAAGTTGGGATCATGGATCCTCCGTAAATTACCTCTCTCAGTTTTATTTCTGTCATAATTTTTCCTTATATATATGGCATATATATATATATGGCATATATATATATGGCACATGAACAATCAAGAATATATAGCCATGCCATTTAGTTTAGTTAGTTCTAGTACTGGAAGTTCATTCTTTCAACTTGTTTATTTATACCTGTTTACTGAGGGACTGGTTAGTTAAAAACTGGCGAATATGATGGTGGTCACTGTAAAAATATCACAAGTGGCCTTCTGGCTCTTGAACGCTGAATGTGATATGCACTCATGCACTATATGCATGCACATAGCACTCGTGTGCTATATTTATTGAACTTTTTCATTTTAAGAGACTTTACATTTTCTCCTTATTTTTGGACATATGTTGGTGTGCAGAATTATTGGGATATTTGCCAAAGGAAAGGATTACACATCAGAAATGAGAATGTATTTCATGTGTTAAACATTTTCACTGTATTGATTTTTTGTTTTTAATAGCTCGTTTTACTTCTAATTTGTTAATTTGCTAGATCTCCAATGGCTGTGTAACATGTTCAAGGTGGTTGAAATGAAAATGCTTGTTTCAGTATGGGATAGGTTTTTTTGGATTTGTGTTACATGTTAAAATTGTATTGCAGTATTGCAACAGTGTATTGCTGGGATAGTTACGGATAATAACGACATTGCTCGTTTCTGGTTCCTGCAAGAATCGTGCATATTCTCGTAAAATTGATCTCTCAATGAAGTTATAATTTTGGTTGGCATGTGATCACATCTCTTTTAAACATACATCGATATTGTTCATCAGTCTCTATTTAATTTATATTTACGTCAAGTTATCCCAGCTGTATATCAGACAATATTTCTTCGCCAAATTATCGTGACGTGTCGTCGCAACATTTATAGTTGTCTAGTCAGAGCGTTGTTATAAAAATACAACAACTGAAGTAGGGAAACTAATTTTTCTTTCTCCTCCTCAAGTACTTCAACGTCGTAAATGCAGATTCTAGCGTAATGTAGTGGGTGTTCGTCATAATGGAAACTTAGTATCGCACTTGTCCACTGACGTTTAATTACAATTACGACGCGTTTCTACTCTCTAAGTCACCAGGTTCTACGTCTTGTCGCGTCGTAATTGTTATTAAAAACCTGTATAAAAGTCGATTATTGTTTCCATTACCTCTAACTCTTATTCAGCTGAGTCGCCTTAGTACATATTACCCAGGATGTGTCTCAAGTCCGGCAGATTAACAATTTGTAAGTAGTATAATTTAGATGGTATTCCGCCCCGCAGTCTCCTTCAAAATGCCGTTTTTTATGAGAACTAACGTGAGATTCTTTTCTTTGATTAAGAAGAGCATATACCAAACTCCGTTCTTGGCAGTTATTAAGATGAATCTCTAACGATTATTA
This sequence comes from Ceriagrion tenellum, assembly GCA_963169105.1. Classification (NCBI taxonomy): domain Eukaryota; kingdom Metazoa; phylum Arthropoda; class Insecta; order Odonata; family Coenagrionidae; genus Ceriagrion; species Ceriagrion tenellum. Next base: position 121,219,934 of record OY720643.1, read on the forward strand.
AACATTTTGATGCTACTTCCGTAAGAACAAAAATCTCAAAAATTTAGATGGTGCTTCCACCAACCTTTTTCCTATTGTTTTCTCTATTAATAATTATGTATCGTACTATAAATACTTCCGTATACGTATAGTGAGTCAAAGAACATAGAATTAAAGAGTAAATATTACTTGGGGCTCCACGTGAAACTTCTTCTTCGAAAAGGGCTCCGTGACTGGAAAAGTTACTCGTGGAGTCCCAAGATATAGTTCGTGTTTATTTTTATCCCTTCTCTAAATGGAATATTACACAGTAGGAGTGCACGGAGGTATGAATAATACGGTGAAAATGTTACTTAAGGAACCATTAGTTAAAAAACAAGATCGGAGCTGTAATTTAATTTTTGCGATTTTTTCATCGTCATAACTCCCGCAGACGAAATCCCTGAGAGTCTTAGTTTGGCAAATGCTGATACTAAGGATTGAAATCTTGTGTTGCCATCTTCCGACTGCTCTCATTGTGATGCGGTGGTTCAATTTGTGTCCATAGTTTTGTCTCGTTCCGTGCTCACTGTCATTTTGAATAACCCATGTTTAATCATTTCCCCGCTTTCTGTGTTCTACATCTACCTAATACCCAGTGAGCCGCCGCATGGGCGTGTGGCAGGGGGTGTTAGGTCACCAGCCGAGTAAAGGTGTACGCTTTTTGGAGATGAAATGGCGACATGTATTATAGGAGTGTATTTGGTGGAGCTTAATTTTTATTGTGGTCACTTATTGTTCGCGGAAAGAACGAGTTTTTGTACGTATCTGTTCGGCAGAGTATCTCTCTCATTTTATCGCGTATGTCAGACCAAGAGATGTAGTGAGGAGTCATGATAATATTCTCTGTGTCGCTCTGAAAAATATCAGTTCAGAATTTCTCCAGCAACCTAAGCCTAGCGTGTAGCCTCCTAGTCTCTAGGGGCTCCCACCATAATCCCTCTAAATGTTGTGAGTCACCATTATACGTCCGTAGCAGTTTTTAACGAAGCACGCTGCTTTCCTTTGTATTTTATTAATTTTTTTGGTTAAATCTATTTGACCAGAGTCCCAAATGCTCGCGGCGTATTCAAGGTGTGGCCTAACCAGAGCGAAGTAGCATCTCTCTTTTACTTTTTCATCTGTCATCTTTTGACTTATTCATCCGTCGCTTTGTCTTTTTCATCATCTTAGGTCATTAACATATAAATAGTGAATAAAAGAGGGCCGATCACACATCCCTGACGAACACCAGATGTGACTTCGACCATATCAGAGTTAAAACCATCAATAAGTACGCCTTTCCGTGTTGCCGTAGATGGTGAGTTCTACGCGGAGGAACGTTTGTCTCTCCATATCATCTCTCACGGGCAACATCAGCGTCCGGAGGGCTTCGTTCCGCCCACCGCTCTCGTCTGCTTTCCGCTTGTCCCAATGCCGCCCATCACCCCCTTCTCCACCCGGCGCGCACCCCTTGCCCCCCCCCCCCCCATTCCTCCTCCAATCGATCTTGACCCCATTGGCCGGCGTCGCCCGGGGACAGGCGAACCCAATCACCAAAATATCAGCTCCAGATAGCCCCTCGCGGGATCTTCTCTCTTGTCTTTTAAATCCCCATTCCTTTGATCGAATGCCGATTGGGTGTTTCGTTTCTCCACCCACATTCCCCTCTTTCCGGTGTGTTTTATGTTTCTGACTTTTTTCCTTATTCGTCCCCCTGGTTTTTTCTGCCGAATCGGAATCCGTTAATTTTATATGTCACACTCTTTTTTTTAATTTTTTGAGTGGCGTATTCAATGAAGCTCCCGAGATTAGGTTACTTTTTTCCGTATCATGTGAGCAGTGTTCTTCGTTGGAGGCTCTGTAGGATGTTTCTTTGATAGAGTCGATATATTTCCGCGAACGGTCGTGTTTCTGTTCTTATGTTACAGCAGAGAATTGTTATAGAGGGGGGGGGGGAGCTCTTATTAAACTGAAATTCGAGAGTTATTTCTATGTGCCTTTCCACCATTGGTGGGGTCTTTTCACCTTGGATGTTTTCTTTTCTCTTTAACTTGGGCGCCACATCTGAAATAGTCATAGTTCTGCATTTCAGTCTCCATCCGACGGACGGTAAGGTCTTAATTATTTATCTGCTGAAATTATCTCTAAGATTTCATGTCACTGCACTGTAGTTGATATATTTGCGATGAATGCTCGCAGTTCTTGCGGAAGTTTGATGAATGTTTTTTTGTGGAGCAGCCAATCGAATTCGTTCATTTTGAAGTATAATATCGATAATAATACCATGTCTAAGCAAGGAAAATAGGTGCTGCTGGGGAACAGCATTGAGGTTGAATAAAATCAGGCTCTATGTTGAAGACTTTTTTCATTACGCAAAAAATATAAAGTGTAGGTTTAATTGAAGAGAGTTGCTCGCCCGTCGAGAAAGATGTAATTCCATCGACTGTGGAGCGAAGAGGTAAAGAGGAAAGTCTTAAAAATTATATTCTATTTACCTATTAGGGTTATCTTTTGGACGGATATTGAAACCTAGATGCGAAACTTATTAGTTTGGCTATAAAAAGATACATCTACGGCTACCAACGGCGACGGCTACCAAACATTTTATTATGCGTTTCAAATGTTTTTCCTTGACCTTGTTTGTGTTGATTACGTTCCTTAAGTGTGGCTACTATAGTAGCGCTTTTATTTAGATAGGTAACATAGTTTTCGTGTTTCAGAAGTAGGGTGTTATTGCTCCTAGTAGTTGCACCAAAAGAATTCCCTTTCGGAGATGAGCAAGTTGCATACTCGGCCGATTTGTAATCGTGTATCCATCTATACATGGAGGGAATGCGTGGAATTTCCGACCATTTTATTTGCATGTTCAACGTAGAAACGGCTGGATAATGGGGGTATTTCGTAAAAAGACAATAGTGAAAGGAAAGCCAAAGTAGTTATTGGGGGGTCGTGTGAGAGGCCATAAAACACGATGAATTCGTTAAGTTTAGAGAGGAAAACGTTAAGTGTGGATCGGAGACATTTTAATTCGTGGGACACAAACGTCGCGAACAAAGCGCGAACTGGTTTAGTGTCGTCGCGACATACGTGCTCTAGAGGAACTACTTTCGAGTTCCCATCATAAAGTTTCAGAGACACTTTGTGCTCCCAATAACTACAGGGCGACGTATTGTTCTGCCCATGTCGTCTTGGAAATGTTGGCGCGGTCTTTTGTGTCCGACTCACGGCAGTTCAAACAAAGTGCTCTCGTCGCACGCAACAATGCCCTCGTCGAACGGCCCCATAACCTCTTCTTACGAGATCCACATTGTTCCACACATTTCACTCGGGGGATATTTTTTTCCATTCCGCGTCCACTCACTCCCCGTCAGAAATGCCAGAGAGCAGTGTGTCTTGAGGGCTTATGCCGGACTGAGCAGTGCCTCCATATGTATTATGTATTCTTCCCGTTTCGGAATGAAACAATATGACAAAAGTGAAAGGGTTATCGTATCAGTGATAGATACGGTTGGAGAACGTGTTCCCACGCCAATCACCATTGTTCAAGTCTCAGTGCGGTGACTTTTTCATGGACACTTCATTGTGTGCTGAAGGAAGTTTGGGCGAAATTTCTTCCTGGTCGGATGAGAGGCAATATTCGAATTTATCGTATGCAAGCAGCTGCTGGAAGTGTGAAGTAAATAGTGCAATATGATTGAATCAAAATCTTTGCTAAATAACTGAAATACTGAGTTTAAACTAAAAATACGCATGTTAAAACATGAAAAGCTAATTAGACTATTTTTTCACGTCGTAAGCGTCAAACGCCTTCAAAGCCGCACATTTTTTTCAATTTTGTGATACGTATTACGCTGAGCAGTAAAATTCTTTTGAAAAATGGCAGAGAATGCATATAAGTTTCACATTGTTGAGTTTTTCGAAGCCGAGTGTGCGATATCTCGCTCAGACCACCTCAACTGAAGTGTGTAGAGTACATACATGGAAATGCCTCCTGGGACCTAGAATGGGATTCTAATCACTATCTCGCCTTACTACTTTCAAATACAATCCTTGCGAACCACTTGGTCCCAACTCTTTCGAGACAGTATGAAGGGAGTAAACATCTAGACTTACTGAATTTACCCTATCCTGATTTTTAAAATCCGTTCCATGTACATTTTTTCAGTTCTCTCAGGTTCATTGTGTATTGTTAAGTTTATCAAAATTTTATCAAGTTAAGATTTATCAAAATTCATATTTTTTAATACATGCAGTACATAATGGCTTGTTACTATGAGTCTCATTTACGCATGCAATAATTTAAAGGCAAGAAATGGCTTGCTGTTTGGAGTCTGGTTGCGTAAAATAGGGAAATTTCCATTCGTGAAGTTTCCATTAAACGAGTGGATAAAACCTGTAAACTTCCACAAAGTGGATGCTGCACTTCATGATTAACAAGTACAGTTTTTATGCTTTGCATTGATACATTATTTAGTTCTGCATTACTTAAATTAACGCTATTGGTGCTTGCACAAATATGGTGTCAAGTGTTATTTTTTTCGTATTAATCTTGAAGATTCAAATTAGCCCACAGGTCGGGAACACAATTTTTCCTCTGAATGTAGCCAATGGATTTATGGGTCACAAAGATAGGCACTACCTAAGAACCAAACTTCGTTGAAGCCTGAGGCTGTGAGGTGCTTTTTTGTATCCTGTTGATTTTAAATACAATGACCCGGTAGGAATCGATGGGAGTAGAACATGAGAAATACTCGTAGACTATCTCTGAATGAAGCGTTTTTAACAAAATTGGTTAATACTCACAAACCACTTAACGCAAAGGAGTATTAAAAAACCTCGTTCTCCGAGAAAACGTGGCAATCAATGATCCCATGAAATGGCAACGCTGAAGATGCATCATCAACGCGTAATGTGAGGAAAAATTATAATTTTGCCATATTTGTTTTTATTTTTGAATTCTTTCAATATCATAGAAAATAGAATGTAGTTCTAAAATGTAAATTTTTATGGTGGATAAGTTTTCTCAGCCTTGTTTGTCATCTTGAAATTGCCAGCATTAATCATGATGCGAAATAAATATGTAAATCTTCATTACTTACAACTATTGCTTACGTGTATTTTCTTGGTAACAGCAAAATTTGCTTTCATGCACCGGCAACTAAAGATTTTCGATCTGTTTTTTTTAATGACAAATAAGTCTTAAATCATATAGCGAACACACCATATCCTGGACAGCTACAAATTTTTTGTGAATCACCCTGGTTTCTTATCTATAATTGGGTAAAAAGGAAAATTTGTATTCATGATTTTCATTTTAGTGTGGTGGGAATGAATCGGTATCTCACCTTACTCTTATTTTACTCTTGAGTCAAAAAATGTTACCTTGCCTTCTGCGGACGAATGCTCAGTCATTCGATCCCATATCTTTCATTCGGAACTTGAAATGGAATTAAAATATTTTGCATCGAGTGGTCGTCAGAGATATGGCTGTCAACGACACGCATTATATTGTGTCATCATAACTTGGCTTCGACTGCTAATGGACCATGCGGTGGAAGAACGAGCTTTGAAATTATTCAGTGCTGAATAGTTTAATTGCTGGACGCCCTAAAAGTAAAGTCTTTAAAATATCCTCGGTGCTGGAAGCCAATTTGATTGCCCTTACATTTGCCTCCATTTGTATGACCGTCGTGGCTTTTATAACGGTCTAATATATTAAACCTCAAAGTCACATCGAGGAGGTTAAAGTGAGCCTTTTTGAATTTTCATCGAGAGGGGCGGAAACCACGTGATTTCCTCCTCAAGTGCATAGTACGTTTCTCTCGCGATTTGATTGGTTTGTAAGGAAGAATTGGTGTGGACAAATAAGTATGTAAGTGTCTGGCCGTTCCCACGAAAGCCATTGGATGGAGTCGTGGAGAGTGTGCGTGCCTATTCACGTATACTATACATCTCACTCTGTGACGGAATTTTTCGATTTCACTTCCCACACGAGGGCGCGCATGTCCTCATCGCCATCCAACCTCCCTCCCTCCCCACCCCTCTTCCCCCCTCCCCCTCCTCCCCATACGTAACCCTCACTCGTGTACCCTCTCTCGCGCGCCGATGCACAGCCATACTTAACTCCATAACGCTCCGGTGGGCAGGACGAGGAAGAATAACGGCCTTTCACAGCATCCGCTGTAGCTGAAGGCGTACCGCCGGGGTCGCTCTTTCGTCGGGGAACGGGTGGGAGGGGTGGGGGGTGACCCAGAACCTCCCCATCCCCTACATCCCCCCTTCCCCCCGGACCCTTCGTATTTCACTTTCTTGCACTCGCACCCTCCCTCTCTCTCTCTCCTCATTCCTTTGCTGTCGCTCCTTGCCCGTATTCCACATCTCAAGACGCCTTCTCTTCCGCAGCAACGGTTTGTAGTTTGCTGAGGGACAACTTCCTTGGGTTTGGCATCTCAATGTCATTTTGTAAGTTTTCAAAGAATGAGACCATTCTGTGCTAAGCAATGATTCTTGTTATATTCTGGCATTGATTCAAAATATTGAAGTAATTCCTTATATTTTTATGTTTGCACTTTTATGTTGTATTTGACATCTACATCTAAATACTACCCCGCGAGCCGCCGCATGGCCATGGGCGTGTGGCAGGGGGCGTTAGGTCACCAGCCGAGTAAAGGTGTACGTTTTTTGGAGATGAAATGGTGACATGTATTATAGGAGTGTATTTGGTGGAGCTTAATTTTTATTGTGATCACTTATTGTTCGCGGAAGGAACGAGTTTTTGTACGTATCTGTTCGGCAGAGTATCTCTCTCATTTTATCGCGTATGTCAGACCAAGAGATGTAGTGAGGAGTCATGATAATATTCTCTGTGTCGCTCTGAAAAATATCAGTTCAGAATTTCTCCAGCAACCTAAGCCTAGCGTGTAGCCTCCGAGTCTCTAGGGGCTTCCACCTTGATCCCTCTAAAAGTTGTGAGACACGATATGTACGCTCGTAGCAGTTTTTAACGAAGCGCGCTGCTTTCCTTTGTATTTTATTAATGTTTTTGGCTAAATCTATTTGACCAGGGTTTTAAATGCTCGCGGCGTATTCGAGGTGTGGCCTAAACAGACCGAAGTAGCACACAAGGAGGGTGGAATTCTTTCCGTCAAATCATTTGTTCATGGCGAATTTCACTCTCCTCGGTGTATATATTTGCACCCGTGCGAGTGATTGCATAACACCTTCTTAGTGCAACCGCAATGATTGGACGTTTGTCTGAAGTTAGTCGTCCTTAATGCGAGGCTAAGTTGGGTCCATCCTCCTCGACTGTTGGCTTATTACGACGACTACAGCGTACCTGTGCCACAACGTACGCTAGAGATGAAAATGCCTTGGCCCCATGCACCCCCGTTGGGATTCCCCATCAAGTAGGATGGCTTGGTGGTATAACTGATGAACTCACCTGACCAGCAATTGGAAGATCCGGGTTCGAATCCCGGTTAAATTAAACGATAAATTCATGGCCAATTAATTTCATTTCCATCTAGTGCAGTTATACTTCTGTCTCAAATGGCATAATGAACTCAGTGGCTGTTGGCATACTGAGTGGTATGCATCGTTTAATTCTTTAAGATCTTGCCTTATAAGTGTGGCTTTGTGGACAGTATGTTCGCCATTTGTCACTGACATTCATGGCTTGAGATGTGAGTGCAATTTGTGCCAATTTGACCTGTTAGAACCCTTGCAATGTATTGATAAAACTTCTTTTTTCATTGAAAATTCATGATTTGAGATATTGCTGATACATGGATGAATGGATAAAGTTGACCTTATTGTAGTCGTATTTTGGTTGTTAAAATAAAACCATGTTTTTTTAAAATTTAAACCATCTTGTATGTCCTACACCAAGGTGTCCCGTGCCCAAGTCGAAATTTGCCAAGGTGGCCGCGCCCAAGTGTCCTCGACCCGCCGTGGAATACTCATTAACCGTTCAAAAGAGCAGATATCTGCGAAGTCTAATCTAAAAAAACTCTTTCCCATAGCCTTTTATGCTACGCGAGAAATTACCAAAGTGATGCAGGGAAGCGGTATTTTTCACACCGTATAATGGATTTCTCTTTTTTCAATTTCTCTTTTTGATACAGTGTTATTGCTGCGAAATATCGAGAGCGTATGGATAAATCGTATTTTATTCGGACGTATAGTCACTGAAATGATCAATGAAATCAACATCTGGTCCTTGCAAATGTGTATGGCGTGTCTAAGGATTTTCCTGCATAATGGATGCTTGTGAACGTCTATCATTATGTGTATGTGATTGTTTTTACCTCAAAACGCGTCTCGGAAGTTTTTTATGTAATAATAATAATAATAAGGCGTCTTTATCGGGGCGAGATTAAGACTAAAGCAGTCCCTTCTTCCATCTAACCCTCGTCGTCAGATAAATAAATGAAATAAGTGTGAAGAAAGATATATACATTTGTGGGAAAGACGTAAGGAAGAGAATATCCTTGACGAAAAAACCCACTGCAGGAAAACACCCGCACATATATAGGGGAGTGTGAAAAACCTGCGAAAACGTATCGTAGCGTAATCGAGAAAAAATCAGTCCTATGAGTATGCTCTCTCAACAATTACACCCGTTTCTTCGTTTGGCTCCAACTTGTTGCCTCGGCGGGTCAGAACCGTTGGAATGGTGTGCCGCTGCTGCAGTCGGTGTCATTCGCACGCCGCACATTGTACCGGGTCATTTTTCGTGGCCTTTCGGGTCGTCGCGTCGGCGTGGCGTCCGATTGATGCGATGGAGGAGTGAGTGAGCGAATGGCCCTCCGAAGAAATCCCCGCTTCCTTCTTTTCTTAGCGGAGTCGGTAGTGTCGGCCACCCCTCGCTGTGAACCAGCAATCTCTCTCCAAGCCGCCCTCCAGGGCCCTCCGCCCCGACCCCACTCGACGCCGCCTCTCTCGCATTTGTTCTCCGACTCGCGATGCATAATTTCATTTCTTTTTTCCCCTCTCCCCTTTTTATATTCGTCCCATTCGTGAGAATTCGCGTTCCCCCCATTGCTCCCTCTCTCTCCCTCCTCTCCGATTCCCTCCCCCCTCCACCCCTTTCCGCGGCCTCTTTCTCACCCGATTCTTAAACACCACTCCCCCTCCCCCTTACCCCCACTCCCCAACTCCCACCCGTCTTTTCGTAACGAAATCACTCCCCACCCCATGCCATACACCCACCCCCCCACACCTCTTCCCGCGCTCTTTTTCGCTACTCGAGGAACTGAACGGTGTAACTCAGTGAAGCCCTCCAACCTCTTCCTGCTCCCCCCCCCCTCTCCCCGCCATCCTCTCTTTGAAACACCCCTTCCTCCGCCAAAGAAGAGTTCCGTTGGTCTGCCTCCAATGAACGCATAATGCACGTTACTGATCATTACCTCGCCCCCCACCCCTTTCTTCCTCACTCCAACCCACTCCTTTCTTTCTCACCCCCCCCCTCCCAACTATCCGTCTTTTTCCGTTGGCATTTTTGAACTCGCTTTTTCCTCCCGAATAGTAGTGGCGGTCAAATCCGTTTTCCGGGGTTTCCACCGCGTTGATTCATTATGAGGACAATATTGCGCCGGCTATCCTTCAGGCTTCCTCAGGGCCACTGACAATCCATTTCGGGAGGCGCCGTGCAATATAGGATGCCTAACATTTACGAATGGCACTGATAAACAAAAATAAACTTTTGGTGGATATCTAGGTATCCAACATGCTTAATAAGACAGTAAATTCATGCTGATTCATAATTTTTAAACCGTTTGTCTCTATCACCCACCTTTCTCGAGATATTTGACATTAACCTTTTATCTATGTTTAGCATTGCATCGGGGCAAGCAACTCACTAACCGAAGTTTCACTTGAGTAGTTATTTATTGTATGAAATTAAATGCATATATAAACAATATACTTCCTTAATTTAAGGATCGTTTGGTTTAATTTTCTTGGCTTTTGACTTGCATTTGTACTTAGCATTTGGAATGTTACGCTGAAGTGACCAGCAGTAGACAGCCAACATGGCTTCTCTCCATCGACCCTGATAGCGTGACTCCATCACTGAGATGTCCTGATGAAATCGTTCACCATGTTCGTCACTGACTGAACCTAGGTTATCAGGAAAAAAGTCAAGATGCGAGTCTAGGAGATGAATTTTGAGAGACATGTTGCAACCAAGCAGTCTGTACGCACTTAGTCACTTCTGCACAACATTCACATAGTCATCAGATTTGAAATTTCCAAGGAAACTGACTTGAATGCCACGTATGCATCTCTTTCAGTACCATCTAGTAAGTCTTGGAAATGGCTGTTAACAATGATCTTCTTATTTGTGGACCTATGAACACACCTTGTTTCACTTTCGCATAGCTTAACTCCGGAAACTTGTTGCGCAGGTACAGAAAAGCATCTGAGTCGCGGTCCAGAGCCTTCACAAAATTCTTCATGAGACCCAGCTTAATGTGAAGAGGTGGCATGATAATTTTGTCACGATCTACCAACGGCACACCTACGACGTTTTTACTTCCTGGCTGCATTCTCTATCTGATCGGCCAATTCCTCTTTATATAGTGGTGCTTTCTGTCTCTGCTGTCCCATTCACAGATAAAGCAGCAGTACTTGGTGTACCCTGTCTGCAATCCCATGAGGATAACGATTACTTTTAGATCACCGCAGATACGCCAATAGTACTCACGATAAATATACTCACTTTTTTCAAGTAGCAGGGACATGGTTTTATGAGTCTCTTTCAGATGGCAAGAATATCCGATTGGTACTGACGCATACCAGTTTCCGTTATGCAATAGCACTGCCTTCAAACTTGTCTTAGATGAATCTATAAACAGTCGCCACGCTTCAGTGCTGTGCTCAACACCAAGGCTAAACATAAGACCTCGAACGTCCGTGCAATAGCAAAAAGTGTCGCTAATTGCAAAGAACTTCTCAAGTTCTTTATGTCTCTGCCGAAAATGTGAAGTCGTTGTACCCGGTGCAAGCAAATGAAACTCTTGAACCAAACAATTCAGCTTGGTCTTTTGTTAGTGCCAGGTCCCGTGCGAAGTCGCCAAGCTCAGCATTATTCATCAAATGAATATCTTCTCCAGGTTGGTAATGATCAGAATCTGAATCATTGGTGGGAGGTGGAGGAGAAATTTCTTCTTGCGATTCTTCATCAACTGTGTATTCTACTGGTGGTGTTGGTAATGGACAAGTGACGGGATCATGTGGTATTGGTTTAGAAACTGAGGGAAGATCTGGGAACTTTACAGCTGCACGAGTTATGTAGGAGAATCCGGTGACGTTTGCCAAACAAAAATAACAGTCTGTGATGTGGTTGCTTGACTCCCGCCATATCATAGGCACTCCGAATGCCAGATGGCTGTTTTTCTTTGCTTTCCTTATCCAACCGCACAAGTTGCAAGCACATGTCAAACAGATGAACTGTAGTGCCCACGATTTACCACTATCCACCTTCGAATCAAAGTATTATTGATACTCTTTCTTCATAAATGGTGTAAAAGTCTACCGATGGGATTTGTCTGTTACATATTCGCACACGTAGCAAAACAGATCTGGTGAATTTCTGCAACCTCTGGACGCCATAACTTCCACTGTCACTAAATGTAAAACAGAAATAATCGAAAGTACAGTAAATACAGTACAATAGAATGAAAGTACAGAATACGCAGTGTCACAAGACGTGGTTGCTTAAAGACGCGGTTATATTTATGTACCTGATTTTACAAGACTCAATAATTCTTCTCGATGACGCGCAATTCCGATGTTTCATCCAAACGTACTTGGGAGGCAGACCCTTTCACCATTCGTTACATCGTTTTAAAGAATAGACAGAACGTTTGAAGCACTAAATCTGTCAAGTCAAACCACATTGTGGATAGTGATCGTTATAATCCATGACATTTACCACGCAGTCATTGTTTCACTACGACAAATGCAACTCTTTGCTAACTTTTAGAGGAGACTTCATCTGCATTGTGTGCGTTCGATGTTACAATGTGCCACGTGTTCTGCGAGTCATTCCCTTTCCTTCATGTTTTTGTGGGAAGAGGAATGAATGAGAAACTGGGGATCGGCAGATTGTCTCGGAAGGATCTTTTCCCCAATCAATCAAAGAAGGAATCTTTTCCCCAATGGATCTCTGGGCCCTAACTATTCTACATCCTCTGTAGAGATTAACTTCAAATACACGAAATATATTGCTAAACTCAGTGGAAATCGGAACCTAGAGTGATAGAGAAGACTTAAACATAAAATATAACTATTTTCCAAAATAATGACAAAACTTTCAGCGCAACATGAAAAACAATGAGAAATGACGCCGAGAATTATTTTTGACGAGCGGTGTTCCATGCAAAATATTTTTTGATGATATCTTCAAAACCTGACGTGATAGACAAAAACGGTTTTCAGATTTGAAATCAGCATAAAAAACTACATCAGAAAATATGAACGCCATGCCAGATATCTACGGCTTGTTTATCAGTGTTGCCGGCGAAATATTGTCCCCATAATGAATCAACGCGGTTGAAACCCCGGAAAACGGATTCGACTTATGTCCAAGCCCCGCGAAAGCCTTCATCAGTAGTGGCGGTCCATTTCCCTCACCACCCGATCACTGAGGGCGACAAAAGGGCGATATTGCATTTAGTAAACCTCACTCTTAACTTTGTTTTTGGACCTCCCGGAGAGGCGCAGCTTTAGCCTTACGCAAAGCAAATTTTTAGTTACCGTATTTACCTGAATATAAGACCACCCTTTTTTTCCCGAAAAATATGTTTCAAAAGTTGTTTCGGGGGTCTTATACGGTGAGGATAAGCCAGAGGGGGTACCCATACTGATATTTAAAGCTATGTAAGTTAAAGTTATGCATGTTAATTAAAGTTTTCTATTCAAACTTTGAGTGATTTATTTCATTTAGCATTAAAACAACATTTAGAAACACTTAATGCTCAATTAAAAAACATGCAAAGCATCGCACACTCCTTCTAAACTGGCACTGGGTACTTCCCTGAGGACTCTCACACCTGGTCTATATTTTTCCTGGAATTTGAGCCTCAAAAGTGAGGGTCTTATATTCAGGTAAATACGGTACATGTACTTTTGTTTGAAGAACTTAGATTATTTTAATAATTTTAAATTATTTAGGATGGATAGGGTCAGAAATGAGTGGTTAATAAATGAATGTGGGTTAGATGCTCCAGTAATGGGCATATATGAAAGGAGTGTGCTTCGTTGTTTTGGCCATGTTGAGAGAATGGATGAGAGTCGAATAACGAAACAGATATACAAGAGTGGAATGAATGGTGCGAGAGGTAGAGGTAGGCCGAGAAAGTCGTGGTTGAGGAAAGTCTTGGGAGGAGGAATATTAGGAGTCTTAAAAACAGGAGAGCGTGTATGAAGCAGTGTATGGGGGTAAATGAAGCAAATGAGGTTTTGCAAGGATAGGTCAGTATGGAGAAAATTATTGAAGCAAAGTTAGGTGTGCGAATATGTATTTATGAGTGAAACTTAATGACTCTGCCTACCCCGGAAGGGAACGGCGTGATTGGTACGTATGTATGTTTAAATACCACACGGTTCTACTTCCCCATAAAATGCATTTCTATTGAATTTGATTTGTAGCCTCGTTGCCCAGCTGATGGTTCTTGCATGTGGGCTTGCATGTTGACTTTCGCCAAAAGTTTGTGTAGGTGTGAGAGTGCGATCTGGGTAGATTTATATGCTACGGACCTGGTGTTTCAAGGCTCCTGGTGGCTTCGCTATAATTTACAATCTCTTAAGCTTTCCGCTGAAACACGCAATTTACCTTCGTTACTTTTTTTGACGCGAGAGAAAAATGTGAAAAAGGCGACGATCCTCACATTGCAACCTCGCGGCTGTAAGTGGACCTAGCTGCCGTCTCGATGGTGATGGCGAGTCAAGGATACGCTTTGGTTCTCACGGGGATGTCGACCGGGTGCAGACTGTCAATCACCAAAGGGCGAGAGATGACCGTGCGCTGTTGCGCGGTGACTGCAACGCGACGATGTTCACTCAACTTCTAATGTCGTGAAGTTAAGGTTATTCCAAGATATTTAACTGTATCTGTAGGTTTTATGTTTACTCCACCCACAGTTTAGGAATGACATTTTTGTGATGACTCTTGCGGGAAGTGAACCGTGGTGCATTTACTAAGATTTAATTCTTACCCCCACTACTGGCACCTCGAATGAACGTTGTTAAGGTCCGATGACAGAACTTCTGAGTCCGCGTCTTCGATAATATTCCGGTAAATAACTGTATCGTCTACAAATAATTTTAATTTACTGCTAACTTGAGAACTTAGGCCATTTATATAAGTATTAAAAATAGAGGTCCGATCACACTTCCTTGAGGAACACCGAATGTGACTCCAACCATATCAGACTTAATGCCATCAATAACTACTTGTCGTTCTCTATCACCGAGAAAGTCACTTATCCAATTCACTTTTTTCTCATTTACTCTTCATGATTGCAATTTGAATTTGCGTTACATGTGAGGAACCTTGTCGTTTGCTATCTTGAAACTAAGTTATATCGCGTCAAATTCCTTTATCGATCCACCCTACTTAAATGTCATTAAGGCGGAGTGCAAGTTGTGTTTCGCAGATTTAATCTACCGGAAGTCGTGCTGCTGATTATTATGCAAGAATCATGCGATTGTCCAGGAATGTCATAAGATGCTAACATCAATGTATCTAACTTCTATTGGTAGTTAAAAGTAAATAAATCTTGAAAAATGCATTGGTTACTTAAAGGTATTGATTCTACTCGAATTAACTGAGGTTTTTGCTTCGAATACATGCTACTGTGAATTTAATCTAACAAAAATTAACAGGAATGCCCTCTCAATCTACGGTAAAAAATACAACATGAAACCCTTTTGAGGGTTGAGAAAATCCTACTTTTGCCGATGGCAATTTTTAACCATTGAAAACCGAAATGAATCTTCGAAATATACAGATATTTTATCCCGCGAATATATTTTTTATGAACTCTTGGTATACATATGGACGCCGACTGGTCCGCCATCTCTAACCATCTATACCCCACCGCATACTGACTTCAATTTCCTCGGAAATTGGCTGATGACTCAAAAAGTAAGGCGGTGAAATCCATCGATTTTATTTTTAATCAATTTCCTGAGAGGTTTGGCAACTTGTAAACAGTCTTATGTGAAAATGGTATTTGTATTGAGTAGAAAAATCCTATTTTCCACTCGTTTTTCCCTCTTCTCCCGTGGAACACTACGTGATTTCTAGTCCTTGGAGATGACAGTGCAAGCCTCAACCTTCAAATCGGCGAAGTGAATGAAATCCTTTTAAATGGACTTTACTGGGTTTATCTTTTCGTGTACTAGATCATGTAAAAGTGCGTCAAAGGGACGCCTGAAGACATTGAGTCTATATTCTGACGCTTACACTTCGATCCTCCGACCGCATCCATCCCAGTCTCTTGAATAGCTCTGCGGAACTTCGTGTACTCTCGTGGGAGATTTTTTTAAGAACCTCATGGCTTTCCGTCTTACATTGCGTAATTAGAGAGTTCGTGTCTATCTGCCCTGCGCTATTTGTAACTGAATATGAGGTTTTTGCTCTGTGAAATATCATCAGTTCCGTGGAAAATGTTCTGGCTGCCTTCGTGTGGGTAGCATTATGAGAATAACTCAAATGTGGTTGAAGAAGGGAGTGTTCGACACTGCAGTATTTTTCCACTCATTGGGAACATGATTTCTGTATTTTGTTTTCGTGGTTGATTATTAAAATGCTTGACTCGCACAATTTCAGGGATAGGAATTAAACGGCAAATTTTGCGCGATGAAATCCGTTTCTGACCTTAAAATTGTAACCATTCTTGTGTTTTCTGATATTAATTATATTGCGTCCTCATCACTTGGTCAAGGTATTGCGGTTGCTAAGTGATGTGATTCGCTGTAATAATATGTGTGGTGTGGCGCAGTGTAAATATAGTGGGTATTCAATTGAAATCCATCAGAAGTAGTGCGATAATTTTGTTTTCCATGTTACGGTTTAAATTCAATTCTCGTGCATTTGTAGAAATATGTCTGTCATGGGGATAATGGTTACAATTCTGACCGGTGAATACGATGCTCTATGTTGCTATTTCGTGCAATGAAATTTATTGTTTTAAGTTTCTTATCGATATTTTTTTTTTAAGGTCCGTCGGAATTATTGGTTTATATTTTCGCAATAGTTGTTCGCTTTTGCCTGTTGAGGAGCCTCGACCGCTCGTATTTAAAGCTGATGCTTCAAAATGTCTCGATAACACCAGAATGAATGATTTTTATCGCTTGTAGTCCGTCACATATTCAAGTAATTAAACTTCTGTCAAACTACGCACCAAGGAATGTAATTCACCATGAAAAAATCATTAAACGTGATCTGGGTTCGAACTCGGATCTCCCAATTGTTGGTCAGGAATGTTAGCCAGTTACTCTAACATTCCTCACGGGAAGTTGGGGGATCTGGGTTCGAATTCCAGTCAAGTCAAGTGATTTTTTTCCATTGGAGAACATCATTCCTTGTTGTGTATCCTTTGATCCGTGCACGTGACTACGTGCCATGTCATTTTTACCTGCAATGATTAGAAAATTTCTAATTTAATAGTTGCACCTATAATAATTGAGTACCAGTGGAAAGATCTCTCTTTATCTCTCTCGTATCAAGTTTATCTCTCTCACTTCTAGAATGTATTTCCTTATAGTTTGAGCCTGAAACAATCGAACTGATCAGGTAGTCCTTCTTTAAAGCATTCCCTTCTGTTGGGTTCTCTGTAGCCTTTTCTCTCTCACCGCTGTGTTGGACCTTAGATGAAGCCATCCTAGCCTTTTTTATACTTTTTGTGCTCTATTTCATTGTACGTACGTTTGTATATTCGACTTTGGCCTATCTATATTTTCTACAACTGTGATGTTTTGGAAATCAGTCTAAATGAAACAGGAAAGCAGTCTAAATAAGAAAAGCTTTGATTCAATGCGTTATATCTCGCTAAGGTGCTGACTTAAGTGGAAATATTATCAAAAAATGTGCTTTACCTCTTCCCTTTGCCTTGATACGAACAGCGGTTGGAGGTTCAGGCTGCTCCAGGCTGCGGGTGGTGGCCCATGTCGGCACCAACGATGCGTCCGAGCGTGGAGCTGATGCAATATTAATTTCCTTCAGGAATTTAAACTCAGAGGTGGAACGCGTCCGGAGGGCATCCGGTGCCGATCTGCGGCTGACCATTTGTTGTGTTGTTCCGCGGACCGACCGCGGTCACCGTGTTTGGAGTAGAATTGACTGCCTGAACAGGAGGCTGTGGGAATTCTACGTAGGCATAGGAGCAGAATTCGTAAATCTTCGACCGGTGCTCGGATCGTGCCGTGCTCCCCTCGACCGTTCTGGAGTGCATTACTCTGCCCAGGCGTCAGAACGGGTGGCTCATAGGATTGTCGAACATTGTAGGTATTTTTTAGGCTAGAGAGTAGGTCAATCAGTGGGATACGAAAGTATAGACCCGATAACAGCCTCCAAGGAAATCCGTGTAATGTAGGCCTTCATTGCCGAAAAAACTTAGGGGAAGCTGTAATAAATAAACTTTCATGCGAAAATAGTTTCAACAAGCGCTCTCAAGATAGCTGCGAACCTTCAAAGAAAAACTCGCTTCACAGCGGTTTCAGAGAACATAAAAAGATAATATTCAGAAACACAGAAAACAGCGAACCGACAATAATCAAGCTAAATGCGATATAAATTTAGTAATGGTAAATTTCCTTAGCCTAAAGAACAAACGTGCCAAAGTTGAGCATATATTTGAAACCGTAGATATAGCAATTGGAACAGAGAGCTGGCTGGCTTGCTGAGGATATTAACCCATTACCGGCAGAGTTGATAAATCCTGAAAAATTTCTATTATTTTCTTTTGATTTTACATAAGTACATGCTAATTAAGACGTCCTGAAAAAATTGGCCTGTAGAAAAATTTGAAAATGATAAAAAATTAATGTTGCGTTTTCGTAACTTTGGCAGAATTGGATATTCAATGGGTAGTTATGCAACCAGCATTGACATATATTGTCATCTCTGACAGCTGAGCCGTTTTTAGTGTCAGAAATTTTCCTTCGATTCTTTATGTTACGTTAAACTTATTACCTCATATTTTAATGGTTATAACCTCCTTAAAACTTTACAGCCGATCAAAGTATATTGTTATCTTCACTTTAAATTCTAATTCCTAGTATATTATATGGTTTGAAATAAATTATTCATTTGAAATACGAGTATTTTCCCAAAAAAA
This sequence comes from Ceriagrion tenellum, assembly GCA_963169105.1. NCBI lineage: Eukaryota > Metazoa > Arthropoda > Insecta > Odonata > Coenagrionidae > Ceriagrion > Ceriagrion tenellum. Next base: position 121,238,281 of record OY720643.1, read on the forward strand.
CATTTTATTTCACAATGTGGAAATGTAATTATGATCATTACAGTTTTAAGTACAAAACTGACCGACTATTTATGAAATACATTAAAGCATTTTTGGTGCAAGGGAACACAACATTTCGTACATTGGAATGTAGTCTGGCCTTTACACTGCCGACACCTCCTCCTAGTCCCACTTTTTTCTACAATATGGCCTAACTTGTCCTTTCTAACTTCACGGGACAGTGATAAGTAAGATGGCTTCCCTTTTTGAGCATTAAGATGCAAAGCACATTGTGGTTCCAGATAATTTCCTTGTCCATTCACATCACCTTTCAGAAGCGCGACGGCTAGGCATGATTTGAAATCTACAAGCGGAATAGGACTTTCGTTGCATAATCTGTACAATTCCCACGAGTTAGTGCAAACACTGTCCAACAATTTAATTAACAAGGGCCACCACCATATTTTTCCTCGAATTTTAGTTTGGTAATTTGCATTTGCATTGCCATGTAGGTCCACACCTCCCATATACTTATTATACTCCCCAATCACACGAGGCTGTGTAATGAATATTTATTTTTTGTCTTTCCTGCTAAAACGTTTCGCTATGCCCAGCAGAAGCTCAGAATATGCTGCTGGCTACTGTGACTACCGAGTTATCATTCCATCGAACAATATAAAGACCTAAAGCATCATCAAATGACTGATCCCAGGATCCTCTGGCCTTTTTACCGATTGTTTTAGTGTCTTCCAATGGACATTTTTCAATAATGTTTTCTCGGATGGTGCCCGTGGCAAAGAGACCCTTTTCTTTCAAACACTAAATAACCTGTATGACGAAAAAAGTTATCAAAAAATATACGATGATTAGAGGGTTCATTGACAACGTCGAGTTATTCCAAAATGACACTTGCACCCAAGCCTAATTTCGTGTCAAAGTCATTTCCCTCCGCCCCACCATGTGATAAAACCTTAAATAAATATCCATCGGATGAACATAAGCACCATAGTTTAAAGCCAAATCTGATAGGCTTGTTTCTAATGAACATTTCTGCACTGTGGCGCCCAAAGTAAGGAACCATTTTTTCGTCAATAGGTAAGTTATGGGAAAATACACCAAATCGCAAAAATTTCTCATTCAAATCGTCAAACAGAGGCCTTCACTTTGCAAATCTGTCAGTTTTGTCCAGGCAAGAATTATCAGACAAGTTTAGAATTTATTTTATAGCTCTAAATTGGTTTCAGCTGATTGAATTGCGAACCAACTCCACACCTTAATCTTCGTCTTTTGACCAATACATATCTTGTTGAGGAAGTCGGTGGTAACCTGAGACTCAAAAAGCCAAGGAATTTCCTAATATCTGACATCGGTAGACGAAAACCATGCCTGGTGCGGTCAACAGCATATTTGTTTGAAAAGGATATAATTTTTTGTAGCACATTATTAACAAAAAACTTCAGGAAAGTTTAAATTTGAGATAGACCACCCATTTCATTTTTGATTTTTTCACAACATTTACACTCTATAGACGTAGGAAATGAAGGAAACACAACATCCCAGTCTCCTCCACTTAACATAGCGCCACTTTTGTGAAATGAGTTTTATGATAAGCATAACTTTTTTTTAACACATTATTAACAAAAAACTTCAGGAAAGTTTAAATTTGAGATAGACCGCCCAGTTCATTTTTGATTTTTTCTCAACATTTACACTCTATAGACCTAGGAAAACTTTTCTTGGACTTTTCGAAAGAGGGCCTTCATCGCTTATTACACCTGATATCTCGTCATGGATTTCGAAAGTTCCGACGATGACAACGTCAATATTTATATATCCAACCTCATTTTCATCAATAGTTTCTTCGTACGTAAGGTTGTCCGCTTCCGGCGGTATGTAGAGAGCATCAATCTCGTGGCCTGCTGAACTATCTGGTTCTTCTATTATCGCCAATATTTCCTGAACTGAGAATGCTCTTTTTTGTCCAGATTCATCTAATGAAAAAGAGTTATGCCACCCAATTTTCAGGAAACTAATAAATGGTTTACCATGTTGATAATTCATTTTCTTACTTTAGGTAACTTCCCTAAGGTTCTTTGTGGTAAAGATATGGTTCTTCTGACGATCAATATGGAGTAATAAATCAAATGTGATAATATTAAATACTTTCAAAATAACTGAAAATAAAAACGTCTTTTTTTGCCCTTTGAACTTCGACAGAATCGAAGAAATAGCACCGCGCTGCCGACCAAGTTCCCACTTCGAGCTCATTTAGTCTGAGTGGATTTTGGAAGTGAATGATAGCGCAGGTAACATGAAACTTAGTGTATTACACCAAAATATTTGATTCTAAACCAAAAAAGTGTATTTATTGATACAAAGTTTTGACTAGACGTCGTCAGAAACGACCCAACACGCAACAAGGTTGAACCATGCCGAAGTGCCCCGAGACGCCAAAGTTGCGAAAACGCAACATCATATTCTCGATACGAAGTTCGCATCATGTCGGCTTTCTGACACAAAATAAGCGTGCAGAGTTATTAACTAAGCGCTTTACATACTTAAGAATGAATCAAGCATTTAATAAAGGGATTGGTTCTACTCATGACAACACCTTCATCTCGAAAAAACAGCTTGAAAAATTCAGAGATTTTGCATATTTTTTGAAAGATCAAAACGGTTATGAAAAACTAATATCATCCCACTAAAAATCGCTTTTAACCTTTATCTGTGGAATTCAGAGAAAGCGGTGTACATACCATTGATATAAAACATTTTTTGCAGTTAAAAATAATGGTGCGTTTTCGCAACTTTGGCCGAAAATGGGTTAACGATAGCGAAGTTTTTCCGACAGGATATGAAATCTATAGACGTGATCGACCAGACAGGACTGGCGGCGGAGTATTCATAGCAGTTAAATTGTATTTGAATAGTAACGTGTATGACGTACCGTAATCGTATATGACGACAATGGAATAGAGTGCGTTTGGTGTACCATTAAGCAACAAAACAAAAGAAATATGCATAATATATGCTCATTTTACAGGCCACCAGATTCCAAAATCGACGTTTTGTACAAATTAGAAACTCAACACCATTTACCTCGGAAGAAAACAAAAGTGATAATTATCGGTGGAGATTTCAACCTCTCGGCTATAAATTGGAAAACCAATTGCTTGGAACCAAGTTCAAGGAAGCGTGATATAAGTGAGGCCTTACTTAATACAGAAATGAACAACATTGCAATACAAATTTTACTACGATCCAGGTTTCGATGTTTCTACATCGTCATCAGGTACAAATAAATTTAGGTGCACATAATATATATAGTGATAGAGAAAGGAGGGAGGAAAAAAGGAAGGTGGGGAAAGAAGGAAGGAATAATTGCAAAGTTTGATTTTATTCAACTCCCTTTCAATACCACATGGTGTCCAATCGTGTGCACCGAAATTCGGCGAGAACCTAAAAGGATACTACCCTGCATTGTGAATGATATTCATTGGTATATTGAGGTAATGGCCGAGCATCTATTGATTGGTGGTTGCAGCTCGAGTTGTACTATCTGCAGTTAATGTTCTCAGGGGATCCCAGTGGTATGATGCTGGTTTGACGATTCCGAGAGTTGTGGTGGGTTATCGTGGGACTAAGTGCTCTTAACGTTGTGAGATTTCCCCGACGGATTCGCGGATGTGAAGCTTCCTTCCCTTCGTTCGTTCGTTTCCTTTGTCACTCGCCTTCCGATGACGAATCGAAAGCGTGGCCGACTCGCGCTATTTTTCTTTCATTTATTCATCAGCGTGTGTTCCGTCGATGCTTCCGAGAGGGCAGCACGGGTGAGCGAGGGCGTCGCGCCTTTGTTCCTCCTCTCCCCCCCCACTTCTTACACTCCCATCCCACCTTACTCCCATCTCTCCTCAACCCCCTTTGTCTTTCCCTATTATTCGATGCATGATAGCCTGGGGTTCAGGAGTTAGATGCGATGCTGTGGCCCTCTTACCTCTCCGTTTAGTCCGAACAGAGTAACCTTGCATGCCTATGTGTGCCCGCACAACTAACGTTTTTCATCCTACATTTGTTGTGAAGCTGCGAAGTATAATCAGCGCTCTTGCTTTTATCTCTCCCCATGAACGGCCAGTTCCTTTTGGCTGCAGTGAGGTTTCTCGCGAATAAATTTCAAATTTTTTAATAGAATGATTTAACAGTTGAAGCTCGAAATGCCTTTATGCCGGCGGGGTATGATATGTGTTTGAAACGTGAGATGTTCACTAGAACCCAAGGGGAAGGAGAGAGGATTGATGAGCTCATAACTACTATAAGGACCATGAACCGTAGACTAAGACTGACCTTAGCCGACTGACAACTTATATCGCTTGTCTGCGAGCCATCCAATATATATGAAAAGAGTTCCGGGAGGAGGTATAGGGAATTTCACGGAGACGTTACTTTTGGGTCGCAAAGTAGAAGAGAGATTTGAACGTTGCAGGTTGTATAGACCATCCTCATTACCAAATGAACTTTCCAATTTCGAGTTCGGATATAAAAGGCAATCAGAGAAAGAGGAAATTCAAGGAAAAATTAATGGAAGTCGTGGAAAATTGGAAACGCGCAGTACGCTGTTTTAAATGTAACAAGGTCATATTTCCAGCAATTGTCTGATTCGGGAAAATTCTTTAAACTCATGAAGCCGGGGAAAAGTGGAAGGGGATCCAAATCCAAGGCTAAATTAACCCTCCACCCAGGCCGCGGTAAAATGGGAGGTATCCAAGCAAACGCGAAAATCGCACCAAAATTGAAGGTTGGGGAATGTCCAGTGGAAGCGTTGATTGATTCTGGGGCTAATCGAATCACTATTAGTCAGAAGTGTTTCGATAATATCAGGTTAAAAGGACTCGTAAATAAAATTTCGCGGAATCACCATGTCAATGTCACACCGCACCCGGAGAACCATTGAATATTTCAGTATTGGGGGTGGTTAAACCCCCAAGGTAAAGGATAAGTTATTTCACATAAAAATTTCGATTGTTGGCATGCGACGCGTTGTCGCGTGACCTAATTCTAGGTGCTGATTTTATGGCGCACACGGGTTTGATTTTGAATTTGGCCGATCAATATTGTTATTTTTAGTTTAATCGTGATTGCATCTTAAATTTTATCTCAGCAAGAACACGGTATCGCTACTAGCGCTATCAATATAGATTCCAGGGGTCAAAAATTGGAAGGCAAGCATGCGATGTCTTAAGAGTACGTGCCAGCACGGGAAGCTTAGCAAATACACAACATAATTGAACTGTTTCCCGACGTACTCACGTAGCGGCGTTTAGGTGAGACCAACCTGATTTGAATACGAGATTCTACTGGATGATCCGACACCTCTCAAAAGTCACAACTAAGCCCTAAAAGCGGGAGATTTTACGAAAGGAAATTGATGACCTTCTTGATAAAGGCGTCATCGAAAGGTCAATTTTAGCTGATTCATATCCATGTTTCTTGGTCCTCAAGGGCGATGAAACTCGAGAATGGTCGTTGATTATAGGAAGTTGAACGCGAAGCTCAGGATAGAGTCGGTGCCTTTGCCAATATAAATTCGGCTTTTGACTGGTATGGAAAGGCTAAATATTTTACCACCATCGATCTCAACTCGGCCTGTTATCAAATCCCCCTGGCAGAATCAAGTAAGCACATAATAATAATGTAATCAGGTGTTGAAGAGACTGTTATACCAAGTCTTTTACGACATAAAGTATCGTTTTGTCATTAATGACTTGGATGATGTGGTTATATATTCAGAAACCCTTCATGCCCTTCAGCACTTGTGCGAGAATTTTTCTCGGTTGAGGATGGCGGGATTGACAGCGAACCCAAAAAAGGTGAAATTTCCTTCCTCGGGCATTTAGTTTCCGCCCAAGGAGTTGAAGGTGAATCAGGAGAGGTCGAAGGCCGTACGAGAATTCCCACGCCCCTGGGACGGAAAGAGAATATCACGGTTTATCTGTATGGTTAGCTACTTCTCGAAATTCATACCGAATTTTTCTGAGTTGGCAGGCCCCTTCAATGCACTTCGTGGAAAGATTGTGAAGTTTAATTGGGGGACAGAACAAGAAGCTGCATTTGCGATTCCGAAAGCGAGTATTATCCCACCCCCAGTTCTTAATAGAACCGATTTTTCGAAGGAATTTATTATACTGACTGTTGCAAGTTCACGGGCCGTGGGGGTCGTCATATACCAGGAGTCGGACGGTTTTTCACAGCCGATCGCTTACGCAAGTCGTTCCCTTCGCGCGCAGGAAAAGAATTACTGCACTTAAGTACTGAAGTGCTTCGCAGTTTTGTTCGGCATTGAAAAGTTCCGGAAGTATCTGGAGCATGCCGAGCTCCCTCTGGAAAATACAACCTAGCCTTGTCGTGGTTGCTGGCGCATCCGCAGTAACTGGGGAAAATTGGGAGGTATAATTTGAATAAATATCCTACTTAAAATTCCGAGTGCAACACATCAAGGGCACGCAAAACGTCGTCGGGGATGCATTGTCTCGGATGTTTGATTCAGAGTGGTCTTATGAGGAGAATTTTGACGTCTAAATCTACATACTACCCCGCGAACCGCCGTATGGGCGTGTGGAAGAGGGTGTTAGGTCACCAGCCGTGTAAAGTTGTAAGTTTTTTGCAGATGAAATGGTGACATGTATTTTAGGAATGTATTTAGTGGAGCTCAATTTTTATTGTGGTCGCTTATTGTTCGCGGAAAGAACGAGTTTTTGTACCTATCTATTCGTCAGAGTATCTCTCTTATTTTATCGCATCTGTCAGACCTAGAAATGTAGAGAGACGTTATGATAATATTCTTCGTGTCGCTCTGAAAAATATCAGTTCTGAATTTATCAAGCAGCCTAAGCCTATCTTGCAGCCTCCGAGTCTCTAGGGGCTCCCACTCCCGTCAGGGTGGAGACCATAAGCACGAGTTTTCCGTTAGCTTTCGAGGAGATTTCCGTCCACCAACAGAGAGACCCTGAAGTGAAGGTGACTATGGACAAGCTAAAGGAAGGAGAAAAAGAAAAAAAAACGAATTAGTCAGGGGTACGCTATGTTCCCGAAATAAGAAAATTAAGAATAGTCGTCCCCGTTTACTGGATGCCAACAGTCAGCTGCCTCACTCCCCCTTGAAACAAAAATTTTGGATATTCAACGCCAGGCACTTGACTCAGGAAAATAATTCACCAATGTATGACATGCTACAAGTTAAGGGTAGCAGCGAGTCAACAGCCTCTGGGGGCAGTTATCACAAACAAGAGTGTGTGTGTTCTATGTGTCTATTTATTTTGGAGTAGACTACGCCAATCTACATTAAGCAAGGATCAGTACTAATTAAAGTAAAAACAAAGGTTTATGTGTGTCTATATTTATTTTTCTGTCGACCAAGTTTGTTCATTTAGAACTTGAAAGTGATTTAACAGCTTAGGCATTCCTAGCTACGCTGAGAATATTCACAGCAAGAAGAGGTCACAGCTTCGAGATGTGGTATGGCAACAGGACTAATTTAGTGGGAGCAGCAAGAGGACTTAAAAACAACATCAACAAGCAGTGTCAAACAAAGTAAACAAGGGGGGGATTCAATGGAATTTCATTCCTCCCCAATTCACCGCATTTTTGAGGACTGTGGGGAGCTGCGGCCAAATCGATAAAGTATCATCTTCCACGTATTTTGGGAGATTATTGCCTTAATTTTTGTGGAATTATCAACCTTGTTGACGCAAATCGATGCGTGTCTAATCTCGCAACCGCTTGTCTCCCTTTCCAATGACCCGTTCAAAGGATTCAGCCTTTCTCACTCCTGGTCACTTCCTTGTTTGAGGGCCCTTAAAAACCATTCTCGAGCCAGGTTTAACTCATGTGAAAGTAGCCTTCAAGGTGACGACTTTTGCGGCTGCATCTTCGCCATTTTTGGCATTAATGGTGATCCACAGAATACCTCTGGGGCAGCCACCACGGCAACTTTCGACTAGGAAGTATTGTGATCCTCAAGGACAACAATACACCTCCCATCCAATGGAAGACAGGGATTGTTAAAACGGTGCTCCCAGGAACTGATGGTTTTGTTCGAGTTATTTCAATCCGCATCAAATCCGGAAGTTCAACCATAACCATAACAAAAGTGTCCTTCCAATTGACGATAACCAGTGAGATAAATTCTATTTATTCATGTTTGTTGTTTTAAGAGTGACAAAATCATTTTTTACGGTGGGGAATTTTTCGGCCTCCCGCCCAATAATCAAACTGGCCGAGTGTTGGGGTACGTATCTATGGAGACCCTATCAGGTGACGCCACTTGTCAATCACACTGCCTATCCCCAACAATGCGGAGTCAGAGGCGAGTGCGCTGACGATCGAAGTTTGCGTTTGATCCCGGAACAATCAACCCTTCCTACTCTAGCGGAAAGGAATAGTCTACGTGAATTACAGACCACTACCTTATACCAGCATTGCATTTATTTCTGAAAGCGGCATCTAGAGCATACCGAAGACACAATAGGGTATGTCGTAGGGTAATGCCCCAAAGTGATTAAAGAAGCTTTAGGGATAGGTAGCAAAGTATACTGATTTCAACCGAGACGAAGACACAAAAACACATGGAAGATTGCTGTTTTATAACTGGAAAGCGGAAGACACAAAGACTTGGATTTTGTCCAATGATAAAAACAACTTTGTTTCAATTCACACACTTTATTATAAATACGACTCGGGCTTCAGCAACTTCGTGCCATCATCAAGTGACAAATTTCACAGGTGGCCGGGTTGGTTGGTTGGGTTATGGTTGAAGGTGGGGAAGGACAATGTGGACGGGGGAAGTTGAGACAATGTAAAAGGAAGGAGCGTGCGTTATTTCTTTCCTTTTACATTGCCTCAACTTCCCCATCCCCTCCCGCTTCCACTTTGCCCTTCCCCACCGTCACCCATATATGTATATATATCCCGACACCTGTGAAATTTGTCACCTGATGATGGCACGAAGTTGCCGAAACCCGTGGTCGTATTTATAATAAATTGTGTGGATTGAAACAAAGTGGTTTTTATCATGGATATTTCTCACTTCCACAAAGTGAAGCCGGAGACGATTACTTGGATTTTGTCCGGAGAACCGAAAGACCTTATCTTGAAGCGGTATCTTCGGCTCACAGATGTGAGCAGGAGTGCCAAAGAAACTGGTGTCGCCATGCGACGCAGACAGCGCGCTATGGGCTATACGATTAAATTTTGTAAAGCGTGTCACATGGAAAACTATAAGTTACGACGGCGGACATTTAAATTTAACTATAAACTTGGTTAATGATGCGTGGGTACTTTAGTTTAATTAATTTGTTTTTGTAAAGACAATACAAAAATCCAGTCGAAGCCTAATATATTCAGCAAATCCTGCACTATCCTGACGAGGTACGACTGCTTGAAATTTTTTATTGGGTGAGACAAACTTCTGCTATTTTATATATTAATACTAAGATTCCACAGATTCTCAGGATTAGAATCGGTATCGAGAATCGATAACCTAAAGTCGATTCCGGGTGGATAAATATTCAAATCGAATTTCATTCATCACATCACATTTGTCTCAGTAATTTTGGGTGCAGGCTATCAATATGTACTTTTTATGTACTACCTCAATAAGCTGAGGATATATTTGCTATTTGTTAACAAATATACTTTTTGAGCGACTTAATTGTCTTTGTTATTTTATTTCAGCCAATATTTGAATTTAAATAATAGTCGTACGCTACTGGTATGTCAATCTCTCACCTATTATTAGGAATAAGAATCGATGGAATAGGAAATCGATTTAAAAGAATCGGAATTGAAATCGAAAAAAAATGAAATCGACACATCCCTAATTAAAACCTTTGAGTATATTTCAAGATTAAATGATTATAGAGATGATGTTTTACCTGCATGTGCAAACAATGGCCTTGGCAGTGTTAGATGATCACGAAATGTTTATTGATGCTTATACAAAGGGCCCAAAACTTTGGAAGGCAATAATTTTTTTCTGAATTCACTGTTGTTTAGTCATGAATTGATTTCCATTTAATGTTTTCAGAAGTCAGGCACGCTTCAATTATGCTCCTTAGTCGATATCACTTTCTCTTTTATGCCAAACCTATAGATCTCGTGGTACATTTCCATTAATATACTGTATCTATTGTAGCTACTTTCGGGTCAAATGTTACCTTAAATGAAGGTTGTAAACAAACCATGAATTCTCACTTTCGCGATTCTTTAGTGCGAAAGAAACCAAGGGAATGAGAGCGAAACGAAGATCTCATGCGAAGAAGTTTTTTTTACCCTCCCCGGCGCCAGCGCTAGAGTTGTTCCCCGGCTTAACGAGAAAAAAATGCGATTAAAGGAATATAATGCTTCAAATTTCCGAGCAGTTCATGAAGAGAGAGATCAGCGATATTTTTTAATCACCGAAAAAGGCTTTATAAGGAAAATTTCCCCGGAACACTGAATTGAAAGACGAAGAGAGGGTATGAAGAGGGAAGTGGGTGGAGGGGGGTGTTTTGAGCGCCATTGCACGAGTGGAAAAATCATCGCCTTAGTTTGTTTTATTTTTACTTTTGGCTGATGATAATAATAACGATAAGGGAAGTGAAACTTAAAGGGGCATATTTTATTTCGTATTCCTTCGAGGGAACTGAAAAAAATTAATGCGGTGTAAAGGCAGCAGTGAAACCCGCCATGAGGTTTAAGCACTCTCCATGTTTCTTATCCATTAAAAAAAAAACGCACGGCAAGCGCTCTCTCGACAGAATTATTTGCCGAGTGTTCCATTTTTTATCCCGCAATCCTTTTGCAAGTGCGAGTCAGTTTCTTTCCTAAACTTTTGGCGCAATGGCTCATGCGGTGTAAACTCGTGTGCAAGATGTAATTATTGTCGTTCTTCCTTCTATGAACTCGCGCGGTTATTATTTGCGTGTTATCGCTTTCGACTGTTTCTTTATCCCTCTCCGACCTTGGCCACCGCGTCCCGTCTTTCACGTTTCAGGAAGAAGCTTATCTTTAAGGTAGTTTGAGCGAAATATTATTTTACTTATAAATCAATGAATTTGGTCTTATTTTAAAGAAAAATATCTCACCCTTCTAATGACACAAAAAATTTAACCTCTTACCACATTACTTTCTGAGATATTTTCCAAAACATATCACCCCTTTTACTTGGGAAATGGTGCGTGTATGCACTCCGGAGAGACATTATTTACAAAATGAGGCATTTCTAACACTTAGATGTTGTAAAAAAACTAACAGTGTGTAGTTTGTATGTTTTTTCAACTATTTTTTAAAATTAATCATATTGTTACCGTAATAATTTCTGCGGAATCAAGACAAACCTTTTGGTTTGAAGGAGTTTCAAACGCACCGCGCAAAAAAAATGAGTCTAGCTAAAGACTTATTTAGATTTTTTCATTTAATTACTTAATATTTCTGTCATATAAAACTATATAATTGCACCATTAATAATGGAATATTTAATTGATGTGTCCTACAGTTTGTGAAATTAAAGCGTATAATTTGAATATGGTCTCTATTATGACTAGGGAACTATCTCGCTCGGACTACCTTAATTATCGCTCCTATTCAACGCTCTCTTCTCTATTGGGCGCCTATTGGGTGAAACGTTTTACCGCGTGCGTGGTAATTCCCCACAACCACGACTTCCGATTCGAGTGCGGCTTAATTTTTCGAAATTTCCGCCCCGGATGAATTTTTCATTTCCCAAGCTTCTCCCGTCATTTCCTTCTCCCGTCGTTTCCTTCGACCTACGACCTATCGACTAATTTTTTTTCCCTTCAGTTTTGTGACTTCTGTGAAGTTTCATTTTTTGTCGAGGGTGCAATTTATGTAATACTGAGAAGATTTTGGATATTTCATTTCGGTGGACGAGTTTTCTTTCCAGTGGATTGGCATCGTGTACGTGGCATTTTGTGTAATCTCCGTGCTCCACTCGATGCACGAAGCTCTGTTTTTTAATTTTTCGATACCTCAGGGCGTATAAGTTATATTTTTAAAGCTGGGGTTAGCGCACAACAAATATCTTCCACTTATATGGCAACCATGGAAATATGGAATATTTTACTGAGGAGCTGAGGATTTACCGTTAGTTGTTTCACTATGGTCTGGCAATAAATCCCCTAGTAAAACCAAACTTTATTTATATACTTATGCACTCTTTCTTATTTGTAAACCACGGGCAACATGGAAACTGGCCCCAGACCCCGGTACTAGATTTATATTGGCTTCTTATTGCCATTATAGGTTTATGACATAATACGTTCCACAGTTTGAGGCTCAACTATGTGGAAGTCGAATTTCACAAATAAAAAAGTAACTTTGATTTCTTTCTCAAATTAATTTTCCTGGTACAACATGTTTCAACACAGCGGTGTCATCATCAGGTACCATGGAATACCAGGAAAATTAATCTGTGGAAGAAAACAAAGTTACTTTTTCATTTGTGTTTGTGACTTATATCTACACTCACCCATCCCGCCCACCTTGATTCCTGCCTATCCTCCGTTGGAAGATGGGCGTGTTCACAAGTTTATGTTGAATTGTAAAATTTGATGGTAGATTCCACATTTATCTTTTACACTTTTGTATTTTACTTCTCTATCAGGGGTGATGTCTTTGATCATGGCGTTGGAATTATTCCACCATGAAGAAAACGCTGCCCTATTTAATGCAGAATAATTGATAGAGAACAAAGCGGCGAACGTTTTGAAAAAATCAACTAAGCGTGTGAATTAAGAAAGATCGTTTTGATGTTCAGTAATGCTTTTTTGTAGATGTGCATTGCTTTACAATAGCGGGTGTGAAAATTGCCTCCGATACGGTAATGTGATGCTGGTATGTAAGGTTGGTGTTAAACAAACTCCTCCCATCTGATGTATGACTTTACTTTGAAAACTGGGCTTTTACATACTAGGAACTCGCCTGTGGTGCAGCTGAACTCTCACATTTGGCGAAGATTATAATCCTACTCAAATTAATTACCTAATTATCCAAAATGTTGTCGTGGGTTTTCTATCATGTGCTTGAAAAATATTATTCCTGATAGTGGTATAAAATATTTTTTGGTTAGATGTTATTAACTTCTTGAGTTAAAGCAATGGTGACATTTGTTTCATAGAACTATAATGGTTTTAAAGAAACAATACCCACTAACAATGATACAATCTAAGAGTTAATGCATCAATTTTAGTGATTGCGACAGGAACTTGATAAAAAAATGAAGACACCCGAATTAAAATTGTAAGTAAAGATTTTGTAGCAAAAGTAACCAGTGAAGAGTTTGAGTTTGTTAGATTACACCACATGACACTAACGTTCTTTACAAGGAAGTATTAATGTCTGTTATGATTTCAGTTCTGCTGACGTCACTAGCGATAATATGGCAGTCATCATTGCGGTGTGGAAATACGATGTTCAAAAACCTATATTTGCATCTCCAGCTCAGCGAAAAGTAATGAAAAATCATATATGTACGAATCAAAACTTTTATTTGAGAACATGTATGAGGTTTGTCTTGTTGACAAGAACATCATGGTGGGCAGGTTACAGTAAACTGATATGTCAGATTGATGATAAGGTAAAATTGCATACTAAATGTGTTGATGGAGTGTGGCCCGAATAAGTTATGGTGGATGTCACCCAATCGGGATGGGTCGAAACACTCCCACAATTACTGAGGGCACAACCCATTTACAGATACCGTCCGAATGACCCGACAAAGCGACAGTGTGGAAGTTTATATACTCATAGGCATAGAAAAAATGATAAAGCAGATCCTGGTCTCCGTCCTTATTCTTGGTTTTTAGATTCGGTGTTTAAGGAATGTTAGTTTTCTCCCTCCATGTTTCATCGATTACTGAAACAACTTCATAATGGAGCTGTAGCAAACGGGAATGGGATATATATACCGTATTTAACCGCATAATCGTCGCCATCACATAATCGTCGCATCCTACTTTTTCAGTCCAAATATTGGTTCACAACTTTTCATCGCATAGTCGTCGCATGCTAATTCTGTTCGTCACGACACTTGCTGTAAAAGGAAAAATTTGTCTATTTTTGCACTCTAAATGACATAAATTTCTACCTACCATTCACAAATACAGAGTAAGGGATGTACTAGTACTGTACTAGTACTAATAATGTGTTAACTTTTCATTTCAGGCGGGAAAACGTACGGTGTACGCTAAACAGAAAGAAAATAGTGTCGATTATTAGTCTTAGGTATATTTTAATGCATTGTATTTAATGTAGGCCTACCATTCATGAGATCCTAGCTTTGCAATAAAGGGAGTTAAGTACGTAATAAATGACCTATGTATGTATAACTAATACCGGCGCAATTTTATTTTTTTAATTCCCCTCATATTGGTCGCACCCTACTTTTAAGCGAAACAAATTGGCATAAAATCTGCGAAAATTATGCGGTGAAATACGGTACTACTGATTTTGGATGTTACTACTCAGTCTTCTCCTGGTCACCCTGGTGAGCGGACGTGTGTTATTGTCGGGCCTGTGTCTGCCATATTTCAGTCCGAAGTAAAATGCCTGTGTGTGATTCCTGTGGTAAAGTTGTACAACGTGGGAAGAAATCAATCTCTTGCGGTGCTTGTAGCAGGAGCTTTCATACAGTGTGCCAGTCTTTGTCTGAGGGATTTCTTAGAGATGTTGAAGAGCAACAGCAGTCTCTGCAGTATCTGTAATGGCAAAACGCCGGAGATTCATCCCTGGAGTGGAGTGGGCGAAAATACGCTTCAGCAAGAGGAACACCGTGATTTGTCCGAGCACTTACTACGTGAGGTTTTGGACAAAATCGCAGCACTCCAGGAAGATCAGCGTGAGTTCAAAAATTCTATTTTGACGAGGCATGATTCTGTATCCGAGCATAAAAGAGCCCTCAGGGATCACACATAATTATTGGAAAATGTCCAGCTTAGCATTAAAAATCTAAGTGATAGAATCGATGAACTGGTTGCTGATAATACTACTTTGACCATAAGAGTGAGTGACCTTGAATTTTAAATGAATGCTTTAGAACAGGGCTCTCTTAAGAAAACAGTGGAAATTCACGGTGTCCCGGCTTCAAGCGGGGAAGTCCCTGCTGCATTTGTTTGTTAAATAGGTCTAGCCTTGGGGATTATAACTGAGGCAGGTGACAGTAAAACCGCTTTTAGGGTTGGAAGATTTCGCCGCAATCAGTCGAACAACCAGCCTCTGATAGTGAAATTCGCAAGTGTATAACGAACTCAAACACTACTACAACTCAAACCTCTGCTAACTTCGAAACTCAATGGCTCAATTGATAATTGATTGAGACTGTTGTGTGCTCTATAATGTATGTAATACGGGTGCTTAGATCATTTAGAGTTAATATCATTATTATAGCTGATTTCGTCTGTTATTTATTTTTATTTTGAGCGCTGGATATTGTTGGCTCTCTGCCTAGCGAAGAAACCGTAACAAAGGATCTGAAAAGAGAAAGTTTCTCAGAGCCACGCGTAGTTGCCACAGACGCGTTGTGCCTTGTGACTCACAGTACCCTGGCAGCTTGTGATTCATGCACTGCTTACCTCAAAATGTTCGCTTCTAGTAGGCATTATCTTGCTATTAACACTGTATACTCTATCGTATTAAACTCCCCCTAAACTCCAAAAAAATTACTCCTTTTTATTACATCTACATCTACATCTACGTCATACCCTGCAAGCCACCCAAAGGGTGTGTGGCAGGGGGTGCTTTCGCACCAGGCATGCATGAATGATATGGTAGAACACCGACATTGCATTAAAACACGCGTACCACACATGCAAAGCGCCAATTACAAATCTAATACCCAAGAAACATTCTATCTCCAATCGTTCTAACATGCAAGGGATACAAAGACTACTACTACAGATTCAAAATATCATGCATAAATAAGAACATCAATATTTACATCATCTACGTCATAGACTACATCATGCATAAATAAGAAACATCTACATCTACATCTACGTAATACCCTGCGAGCCACCACGAGGGTGTGTGGCAGGGGGTGAAGATCACCAAACATGCACTATTGCCATGTAAGTAGGATATATAATGTAGACATGCTAGAAAATAGGGTCATAGTTTATTAGTTACTACAGTAGATTATTAGTTATTGCAAGTAATTGCAGTAGTTATTACAATAGAATATTAGTTACTACGGTATAGTACAGGTTAAAATCTACATAATAAGGAAGGGATTATTGGTAGTCATTACATGCATCATGCACTACAGACTATTCTAACTATGTTTCGCCTACCTATCCCTTTTGCTACGTTGCCTATTGTTCTCTCTTATGGTGCGCGGGAAAAATGACATTTTAAATCTATCGGTACGGCAATCTATCTCTCTAATTTTGTTAATATGGTCAAACCTAGCATAATACGCAGGGGTTCTTAATATATATCTAACGTCATCTGTGAACAAACCGGTTTCGAATTTACTTAAAAGGTTTAACCTAAATTTTAACCTGCGTTCTGATAGTAATTCCCATCCTAGTTCTTCTATTAAACTCGTAACACTAATACAATTATCATAACGACATTTAACAAACCTAGCAGATCTCCTTTGCACGCGCTCTAATTCTTTTATCATACCTTCCTCGTAGGGATCCCATATACTAGCGGCATATTCTAAATGAGGCCTGACAAGTGTAAAATAGCTTCTTTCTCGGACTCTCTCATCGCATTTGCCTAGAACCCTTTTTACGAATCCTAATCTACGGTTTGCTACACTAGTTATTTCCCTGATGTGTTTCCCCCATGACATGTCTTCACTGATGGTGACGCCTAAGTATTTAATAGATTCTACGTTACATATTTTGTTTTCTTTGATGCTATAATTATTCCGGGGAAGGCCATTCTTTTTCCAAAAATTCATAATCGCGCATTTCTTCAAATTTAATTCTAGCTGCCATCTATCACACCAATCATCAATCGCATCTAAATCCTTAGCTAAACACTGTCTGTCCTCTTCATTTCTAATTTCTTTATACACTACTGCATCATCGGCAAAAAGACGGAGCTTGCTATTTTTTACTACACTATTTAAGTCGTTTACGTACAGAAGAAATAAAATTGGGCCTATCACGCTTCCCTGGGGAACACCCGATGTAACTTTCACTTCGCCTGAGCTGACACCATCTAATACCACCCTTTGAACGCGTTCATGTAAGAAATCTCCTATCCAGCCTACTATATTACTGTCTATTCCGTATGATGCTAACTTCGCGAGTAACTTACAGTGGGGAACCTTGTCAAAAGCTTTTCTAAAGTCAAGAAACGCTGCATCTACCTGTACGTTACCTTCTCCGGAAACTAAAATATCGTGAACAAAAAGACCTAATTGAGTTTCGCAAGACCGTCCTTTTCTGAACCCATGCTGGTTTGTTATTAATAAATCCTGGCTGTCGAGGTGTCCCATTATTGATGTAACTATTATATGCTCTATAATTTTACATGATAGTGACGTTAATGATATTGGTCTATAATTACATGGTTGTTCCCTATCTCCGGTTTTATAAATTGGGGTCACGTTTGCTATCTTCCAGTCTTTGGGAACCGCGTGTTCTTCGAGGGATTTGTTAAATATTACTTTAAGATACGGAGCCATTTCGAGAGCTAATTCTTTATAAACACGAGCTGGAATTTCATCAGGACCTGAGGACTTGTTCGGGCTAATGTTACTTAGTAAGGATACGATTCCGCTACAAGATATATCGATTGGGGGCATAGGTTGTTGAAATCGGTCTGGTATGGTTTCGCGGAAACCTTGCATAGGTTGATTAAAAACACTCTGAAAAAAGTAATTCAAACAATTTGCCTTATCTAAACTGGAAGTTACTATTTCGCCTCTATCGTTTTTCAAGGAATTAACAGTTGACTTTTTAGTTTCCTGTACTTCCCTAACATATGACCAAAATGCTTTTGGATTTCCCTCTAGTTGTTCTCCAAGTACTTTTCTCTTGAATTCGCTAAACGCTTTTCTAAGGGCTGTTTTTGCGGCTGATTTAAAAATTTTATAATGCTCGATGGTATTTTTTAGGTCGCTATTAGCTACATTTTTCTTCATTTTTCTTAGTTTTGCATGGCTAACTCGTTGGCGTTTTAAACATTTTCTAACCTCCGCGTTGTACCACCTTGGTTCCCTATTCTCGCTCTTATACTTATGAGGTATATATCTGTTGACAAGTGACCGTGTAATTTGGAGGAACTCTTTCCATGTATTGTCTGTATTGCTATTTTTGATAATGTTCTCGAATTTTTCTAAAGATGTCTTTAAGTCAAGCCTAAATCCGTTAAAATCTGCTTTACTAAAAAGGTAAATCTTTCTTTTTAATTTAAAATTTTTTTCAGTGTTGAGGGAAAATTTTACGTATACTACCTTGTGGTCACTTATTCCATCGACATTTTCAACTTTAATTACTTTTTCAGGGATGCTTGTGGCAAGTAAATCGAGAACATTTTCCCCTCTATTAGGCAAATTTACTATTTGATGTAGTGCGTGTGATGCGAACAGGTTAAGCAATGACTCGCAGATTTCTTTGTCCCTACCTCCAGACTTATGACTGCATGTTTTCCAATCTATCGATGGTGTATTGAAATCTCCACCTACAATTATCTGTCGTTCGTTACTATGGGAATTAATGGACCTGATCTGTTTCTCGAGTTCTAATACTGAGTGTACATCGGAATGGGGTGGTCTATAGTAGGCACAAACATATGTTACTTTCGAATTAGCACATTGAATGGAACACCATACACTTTCTATTATATTATGGGAAATCACTTCTATTTTGCTGACTATTGTGTTCTTAACTGCGATAAATACTCCCCCTCCCAGTCGACTCTCTCTATCTCTCCTGTATACCCTAAAATTTACTGGAAAAACTTCACTATCAGCAATATCGCTTGTTAACCAACTTTTGGTTCCTATAATTATGTCAGAATTAGTACTCTCTATAAGGTGATGAAATTCAGGTATCTTGCTTCTTAAACTACGACAATTAACCATTACTACTGAAAATTCCTCTATTTTAATATGTCTGCCTATTTTATTTGTGGGGTTCGTGTTTTCTAAATTATTGGGAAAGTTACAGTTTGGAAATTCATGGGTGTTGTTTTGATTTGTACGTTTTTCCTTTTTCTGTGCTTTCTTCCGTCCCGATAAACCTATACTGTGTTGTCTGGTCAACTTGTTATTCTTTGCTATCCTGGTGAGTGGCATGTTATTTAATGGCCCACTATTTGACCTACTCTCTTCCCTAAATATTTTTATAAGAAAGAGGAGAATATAATGAGAAAGATTAACTGCCTGCCTATTGTCAATACTCGAACTATTCATGACGACGATCACAGCTGTTATGGTCCCGAATGGTACGCGGAAAAAATGACATTTTATACCTATCGGTTCTACAATCTAGCTCTCTAATTTTATTGGCGCGATCTAATCTGCCGTAGTACGAAGGGGTTAATAGTATATTTTTTACGTCGTCAGTAAAATGATTTTCCTGGAATTTATTTAGGAGGTTAAGCCTATAATTTAATCTACGCTGTGATAGCGATTCCCATCCTAATTCTTCTAACAGTCCAGACACACTAGCCAACTTATCGTAGCATCGTTTCACAAACCTAGCTCCTCTTCGCTGGACGAAATCTAACTCTGATATCAACCCCGTTTCGTATGGATCCCATACACTAACAGCATATTCCAGATGAGGCCTAACGATTGAAAAATAACAACCTTCTTTCACTTTCTCATCACATTTTCCGAGTACTCTCTTGATAAAGCCTAGCTTCCTGTATGCTTGACCGCATATTTCCCTAATATGTTTTCCCCAAGATAGGTCGTGACTAATTGTGACTCCTAAGTACTTAACAGACTCGACTCGATCGACTAGGTCGATTGTTAACGAGTCGCTATCTTCGGAATTGTTAATATCCCTATACACAACCGCGTCGTCTGCGAAGAGTCTAAGCTTACTTTTAACAACGTTACTAATATCATTAATGTACAAGAGAAATAAAAGTGGACCAATTACACTTCCCTGAGGAACACCCGATGTAACGCTAACTGTGTTTGACATGATACCGTCTATGACAACCCTTTGTTCCCGCCCATGTAAGAATTGATTAATCCAACTAATAATGTTTTTATCTATTCCATATGCTTCTAGTTTTGAGAGCAACTTAACGTGAGGTACCTTATCAAAAGCTTTCCTAAAATCGAGGAATATCGCGTCAACTTGGACATTATTTTCACCCGAGAGCAAGATGTCATGAACGAAGAGGGCCAATTGGGTTTCGCAAGATCTACCCTTTCGAAATCCGTGTTGGTTATTTATTAACAACTCCTCCCTATCTAAATGACTCATAATGGAGCTTACGATTATGTGTTCAAATACCTTACAGGAAATGGATGTGAGAGAAATAGGCCTGTAGTTACTAGGGTCTTCCCTGTCGCCGCTTTTGAATATAGGTGTGACATTTGCTACTCTCCAGTCCTTAGGCACTACATGATCTACTAAAGATTTGGTAAATATTAATTCTAAGTAAGGCGCTATGTCTGATGCCATTGTTTTATATACGCGAGCAGGTATTTGATCTGGACCGGGGGATTTGTTGGGGTTAATATTTTTTAGCTGCTGTTCTATGCCGCGACAATTTATAATAATTTCAGGCATACATGTTTGGAAACAATTGGCTGCGGATCGAAAAGATGTGGTGTATAAGTACTGAAAATGCTTTTGAAGAATGAGTTTAACGAATTGGCTTTTTGTAGACTGTTGGTTATCTTTTCCCCTTTGATATTCTTAAGCGTGTGCATTGTTGATTTATTTCCTTGAGTGTCCCTAACATACGACCAAAATGCCTTGGGATTATCGTTCAATTGTTCTCCCAGTAATTTACTTTTGAAATCAGCTAACGCCCTTCGGCACGCTTTTTTTGCTAAGAGTTTAGATATTTTGTAATTTTCGGTGCCTGTGTATAGTTCTTCGGAGGATTTGTTAATTTTTGCCCTTTTTAACCTAGCATGACATGTTCTTTGGTGCTTTAATGTTTTTCTAACCTCCGCGTTATACCACCTAGGCTCTGCATTGGCTCTTTTCCATTTACTTGGTATGTATTTGCTAACTACTGATCGTGTAACGTTGAGGAAAGTATTCCACAAAACATCAGTATTACTGTTGATACTTATTTTTTGAAAATTAGTAAATGACTTTTGGAACTCTCGTTTCATACCTTATTTATGTTTATGTTTCTTGATCATGCTCACGGAAAAATTAGCTTTAACTATCTTGTGGTCGCTTATTCCCTTATCCGTACATATGTTTACAACCATGTGTGGAATATTTGTCGCTAAAAGATCAAGTGTATTTTTCCCTCTAGTTGGAGCAGTGACTAATTGATGTAGTGAGTGAGATGTGAATGTATACAGGAGTGACTCACAAAGGTCTTTGTCTTTCCCCCCAGTGATAAAACTGTACGTGTCCCAGTCTATGGACGGAAGATTGAAATCCCCACCGATTATAATATGACAGTCGTTTTTTTGAGTGGTTAATTTACTGAGTTGACTTTCTAGTCCAAATATTGAGGTTATATGGGTATCTGGTGGTCTGTAATATGCGCACACATAGATTGTTTTTGCTTTAGGATTTTGAATGGAGCACCATACGCTTTCTACTTGGTCGTCGGAAAATGACTCCCTCCTACTAATATAGCAATCCTTCACTGCAATAAAAACTCCTCCCCCGGTCCTTTCCACTCTATCTTTTCTATAAACTGTGAAATTTTTTGGGAATACTTCATTATCTGCGATTTCGTTACACAACCAACTTTCCGTCCCTATAATTAAGTCTGCGTCAGTAGTTTCAATTATATGGTAGAAGTCAGCTACTTTATTCCTTAAGCTACGGCAATTTACTACCACGACAGAAAAGGATTTATCAGTGAGCGTATTCCCGGAAAGTGTATTCTCATTACAACTCGCTTTCTTAGGTATATTCAAAGTTACATTACTGCTATTTTTTGAAACTGGCCTTTTACTGTTCTCTTTAGACTTAACACTTTCTTGGATATTTTTTCTATTAAATATTGTTCGCGATGGTACCTGATTCGACCCATTAGCTGCGTTACATCTGCGTACAAGCCTGCGTGTGGGCGTGTGGCAGGGCATCGGGTGTTGAGACACCGCCCGTGACTAGGTGTCAAGATTTTGGGTGCATAAATGGAGAACTACACAATGGGAGTGTTTTCATTGGAGCTCAGTTTTTATTATGGTCGCTTATTGTGCGGGAAAAGAACAAATTTTTATATTTTCCTGTTTGATATGGTGTCTCTCTTATCCTATCGCTTCTGCCCGACCTAGAAATGTATTGTGTAGTCGAAATTATATTCTCTGTGTCGCTCTTAAAAATACCCTGAATTTCTCAAGCAAACTATGACTAGCGTGTAGCCGCCGAGTTTGCAGCGGTGCCCAAATTAATCCCTCTCGAACCTGTGAAACACTATAGTGTTTCGCTCGTAGCAGTTTTTAACGAAGCGTGCGGCTTTCCTGTGTTTTATATTTTTTGTTTAAATTGTTCTTTCTAGGGTCCAAAATGCTCACGGCTTATTCGAGGTGTGGCCTAACTAGAGCGAAGTAGCATCTCTCATTCACACTTTTCACAGAGGACCTTTATATTCTACGCTTGATAAATCCTTGTGTCTGTAAGGGTGTGCCACATGCATTTTGTACGTGTGCTCGTCGCGACTGGTTTGAAGTTAAGGTAATTCCCAGGTATTTGACTTTATCTGCAGAATTTATTATTAATCCACCCACAGAGTATAATTGACGTTGGTGTAATGACTTCCGTAAGAAGAGTACTTTGGCATATATACATTTACTAATATTTGATTATTTCCTTCCCACTCCTGGCGGTACGAATGAACATCGTTTAGTTCCGATGATACGACTTCTAAGTCTGCAACTTCGCTAATTTCGTGATAGATAACTGCATTGTGTGCAAATAATCTTATTTTACTGCTAACTCGAGAACTT
Organism: Ceriagrion tenellum; assembly: GCA_963169105.1. Taxonomy (NCBI): domain Eukaryota; kingdom Metazoa; phylum Arthropoda; class Insecta; order Odonata; family Coenagrionidae; genus Ceriagrion; species Ceriagrion tenellum. The sequence goes on from OY720643.1 coordinate 121,261,376, forward strand.
AAGTCATATATGTAAATGATGAATAAAAGTGGGCGAATCACGCTTCCTTGTTGGACTCCGGATGTGACTCCAACCATATCAGAGCTAATACCATCAATAATTACTCATTGTTTGCGATCACTGAGAAAGTCCCATATCCAATTCACTAATTGTTTATTTACTCCACATGGTTACAATTTGTATAAGAGTCATTCGTGAGGAACCTTGTACAATACTTTCTTGAAATCAAAGAGTATCGCGTCAGCTTGCTCTTTCGATTCACCTGATTTTAGAACTTCATGAAGGAAAGGAAATAGATGGTTATGGGATTAGGTTAATTCAAAAAACGAAGGCAATGAGAATTTCTTGAAGTAAGAGGGAAGTGTAGAGTGTGGGGGTGGGAGAGCACAAACTAGAGAATGCAGATCAGGTTAAATACCCAGGTGGTACTTCGGAGGAGAATGGGCTTAGTGGTAGGGACATAAAATGTAACATTGCCATGGCTTAGGAAGCATTTAAAAAAATGAGGGAATTGATGAGGGGGGCCTGAGTAGAGAGGTGAAGAGAAGGCTGGAAAATGGACACACCCTAATATCGGGCGGGCGAAGATTTTTTTTAGGTTATAGAATAAATATACATTTATTACTTAAGTAATGTAATTACATTAGCTTTTTATTTATTGATTTAATTGACGTTTATTGAATTAGCAATATTAATACAAAACATACGAATTCACTTACAATGAAGCCAGTGGCAGTGTTGCCCTACGTTGCTTCATTGTTTCTAGGGCAGTCGCTACCTAAAATTATGTACTCCGCTACGATAGTGGCGATAGTTACATACTTACCTAGTAGCTCACTGGAAAGGAGCCATGAATACCATTTTTTAGTATGCGACTTAGTGTTCTTTGTAGCAGACTAAGTTAGTCGCCTTGCTAGCGCGTTTTAGCTGAAATCTATGAATATGGCCGTAAATCTTTACTCGAACAAATACTTGAAAGCCATTGAAAAAATGAAGAAACTAGAATCAAACATACAATAGACGATGACATTAAAAAAAGCTCATATAGTATGGTTACACATAACGTATGACGAAGGAGAGATTACCAAAGCAATTTTAACAGGGAATCCAAAGGGTAAGTAAAAAAGGTGAAGCCTCGGATAAGTTGGAGAGACGAGATAGAAAAGGCAATCAAAGAAAAGCAGTTACGAGAAGTTCTGTGGATGGACAGAGAGCAGTGACATAGCGCCTTATAACGTTAAAAACCGATTGTATGCATAACTAGAGTCAGCATTTTGGTTTTAGTCAAAACATGTACTTTCTTGCATTTAACATAAAACAAAGGAAATATATGTATGCAAATATCTATTTAACCACATGTGTATTTTCATTTTTATTTCAATTTTCTCAGATGTATGTGTAAAGAACTGATATGAATATTGTGAAAACATGCAGAAACCAATAATAGCAGTCTAAAAAGGGCATTACAAATGGTTTGAATCAGGAAAATTATGAAGGACGTCGTGTGAAAATATCAGTGCTCTCGACATTTTTTGATTCAGATAAGTTTTCAAATATTGCCGAATTGTTTAAATTCCCCTGCAGTATCCTCCAATTTCTCTATTCCTCCGATTTTATAAGCAGTTGGTAGATAATTCCCTCTCCTCACTAAACTTTCGGAAGATAAAAATTGATGGAAAACCGATCACATATTAGAAAATCAGCTGTTATTGATCCATTAATCTCATAATGTGGTCACGTTTTCATTGTGAGCAACGCGAACGGAAAGATGTGTTTGAATCGCAACCCGAGATATAAAGGAAAACCCATCGTGTACTACTTCCCCATTCTATTCCTCTCCCATTTTTCATTCCGTTCTCTGCCGTTTGGCGCCATCAATTTCCGCTCCTCCATTGTTTTCTCCTCTCTTCTCTCGCTACTCGACACCAGCGCTGTCATCGCTGGATTGTTTTCTTTTTTTATCATGCCTCGTAAAGTCAGCATCTCCTGTTTGCACGCTCTCTCCCTCTCCCTCGTCCCTCCATCTCTCCCCCTCCAAATTCACCTTTCGACTATATCCGAGCGAGCATTTCCAACGGATCTGCCTTCACCCCCTCTCTCCAACCCCTCCTCCACCCTCCCCCACTCCCTTTACACTAACTTCCCTGTACCCTAAAAAGGGAAGGGTGTGCGCGCCTCCGCTATCCCAACGTTCCGCCTCGGTTCTCGTTTGAACTGAATCACGTGGCAACCCTTTTTTTTTTGGTTTTCCCTCCAACTTTCCTCCCATCATTCGTTTTTCCCTTCCCATCTTCTCTCTCTTTCTCTGCCTCAGCCGAATCAATTTGATTCCGTTTGTGCGAATGAGTAGAGAAAGGGCCAAGTCTTTGGATTTGTCCTATTCTGCCGGAGCAAAAGGTTATTTTCCGCTTTCAATGACCTATTTCATGGAGAAGATCCGCTGGTAGGGAGTGCTGTTTCCCACACCTATATGCATTCGTTCCAGTATTATGTATAATATCTTTATACTTTATAAAAAACTATTTTTGCGCCCATAAATCGCAATATTCACTTACCGCTTCTTATAGGTGTTAAAAGATAAAACTCGAATGTACTCTCCATTATGACCACGGAAATATGTCGCTTAGACTACCTTTAATGGAATGCCTCAATAAAATCCTTCAACGATTATGGTACCTACCGGGAGCTTGACGCATACCTGCCCCCACATTCGTAATCTCCTTCTATTCCTCTTACCTTGCGAATTAAAAAAAAACTTTCCTCCAGTTGACCAACAGCAACATTATCAGCGACAGAAGAAGACTTTATCTCATAAGCGCATGCTATGTGCAATGCTGTATTGTAGAAATTCTGCATGGATAGACTCTTGGCTGATCAAGATGTTGAAACCAAAAAACGCTGTGGTGGTGTATGAGGGAAATCAGTCAATTTATAAGGCTTCAGAGAGGTGTGTCATTAAAGACCCAAGCATGTAGACACAAATTACTACTTTGTTTCATACTTTATCTACAATGGAACCATAGGACTGACCCACAGAGGTTCAGAAATTCGATATCCTTGAATCCAAGAGTTGCGTGGATCGCAGTTTGTGAAGCCTCGCGATATTTGGGAAATGGAGCTCTGAATAATTCTCCAACCAACCCATAAACCAAGTTGGTTTGCTACTTCGTTCTCAGGCAACATATTTTGTTCGTAGTTCATTATTGCTATTGTTGTATCATTGGGTACCATTTTTACTTTCATTCTGTAAGGACTTCATCGAATCGAAAACCTTCGCTCTTCCAGAAATTCTGCCTGATTGTAAAAATGTGTCTCCAATTAAATAAACGAGCGGATTGGTTTTTTAAAAGCGCAAACTTTTTTTACAATTATGTCAGTGTCGTTGACAATTAGCGGTGCAGCGATTTCAGGATGAGTTGAAAGGTCACCAATAAATCCGTGAGTGATTTATTTTCCGACCCAAAGTCCGCGATAAGAGAGACATACCTGAGGATGTAGGAGGTTGAAGGGAGGTTGAAGTGGGAAGTAGTAAAAAGAAAGCGAAAGAAAATGGACCTGTTAAATGAGAATGAATTTGTTTGTCATTCCCCTATTTTGGACACCATTTTACCTTAACCTTACCTCCTCCAACAAACCACCCTCCTCCCCCCCCTTACCATTCTCTCCCACCTGTCTTTCTTTATCCTTCTCCCTCAGTGTGACGCAGGTCTGGAGTGTTGACGTAATTTGTCTTGAACGAACAAAGGGTCATGACCCAATCATGATTTTAGCCTTCCCCTCCTATCCTTGCTCCTTACCCCCACCACAACCCCCCCTCCACTACTGTGTTTTGGCCAATGTATATCTCTCAATATATATGCACATGTCTGGTTATGTGAAAGATTAGTCGTGCCTGATGATGACTGCAAGACAGTCGAAACACGTGTAGTACGATTTTGTAATAAAAGGTAGACAGTACGATATCTTTTGTGTATCATTGAAAATGCTGTTCTACAACATCTTGCCTGAGAAAGTGGAATTTATCCTGATGGAAGTAGTTTCCTGGTGGAGGTGGAATACGTGGTTCGTGAGGGTGTTATTGAATTTTCTCGTAATCTCCAAATCGGCCAAAATTAGGTTGCGTCTGTTGAGGCATCGCGTCTTGTTGGTGGGGAAATCCGGTACCTGGCGTGGCCGTGTATCACATTAAGTCTTCTCGGCGGTGCCGGTTGATTCCGCGCATTTCGGCGGAAGGAGGGAGTGGAGAGGCCGGTGAGACTGAAGGCCGGGAGGCGGACGGACGACAGCCAGCGACAGTCTCCGTCGGGCATTCATTCATTCATTCATTCGTCCGGGAGGAGTCCTCTGCGGCCGAATAAAAATACCCCACACGGTTTTGGGCCCAATCGATTTCCGAACCATCGACCTCGAACGGGTATGGATTATCGAGGTGTCGATCCCGTGATGCATTTCGCCGGGCGGGACTCTCGAAGTGAATGGGAAGTGAGGAGGCAGCGAAGGGGATGGGGTGGAGGGAGGGAGGAACGAGGAGGAAGCGAAGGGCGGGGAAGGAGAGGGGGAAGTAAGGAGGGTGAGGAGGAGGGAGGGGCGACAGGCGAATATTGTAGGGAGGGTGGGAAAAAATGAACTACTGAAACCTTTTTTCGTATGAATTTTTCGAAAACATTTTTCATGAAAAGTATATACAGTCGAGCCTGTATGAGCGAGAGGCCAAGGGACAGGGTTCTTTTTATCGCCTATAGAGGTCGGTTTCTCACTTAAGGTAGTCCGAGCGTGATAGTTCCCTAGTCAAAATAGAGACCATATTCGAATTATACGCTTTAATTTCACCAGCTGTAGGACACATCAATTAAATATTGCATTATTAATAACACAATAATATAGTTTTATATGACAGAAGTTGTAAGTAATTAATTAAAAATATATTAATAAGTCTTTAACTTGACTCATTTTTTCCGCGCGGTGCGTTTGAAACTCCTTCAAAACGGAAGGTTTTTTGCGCTACCCAAGAACCTATTGCGGTGACAATATGATTAATTTTCAAAAATAGTTGAGAAAACGTACTAACTACACGCTGTTAGTTTTTTTACGACACCCAAGTGTTAGAAATACCTCATTTTGTAAACAGGGTTATCAACTGTGTTGGATCCTCTTCATAATTTGCCGAAGGCAAGTACACCATTAAAGTGGACCATGGACTGTAATAGGTCTTTTAAGTAGGTTAAGTCTATCATCACTTCTGAACAAAGTTTGGTCCATTTTGATCCAAGTGTCACTGTGAAATTAGTCTGTGATGCATCTAATGTAGGGATTGGAGCAGTCTTGTTTCACGTATATCCTGATAATAGCGTAAGGCCGATATGCTTTGCTTCACGAACTTTATACCCAACAGAAAGGAGGTACTCTGTAATCCACCGGGAAGCTTTGGCTATCTACTGGGGGGTAAATGAATTCTATCAGTATTGGATGGGCCGTAAATTCATGCTCTGTTCAGATTATAAACCTTTTCTAGCTCTTTTTGGCGAAAAAAAAGGAGTACCCCAGATGGCAGCGGGTAGATTACAAAGATGGGCGTTGTTCCTTAGTGGATTTGACTATATATACCTTCTTTCATATTAAGGGGCATATGAACTCTGCAGCCGATGGTTATCCCGATTGCCTTTAAATGTTACTAGCCTAGAAAGTAACAACTATGATTATTTTAACTTTTTAGTTGAAGGTAAACTGCCCACAACGTCAACAGATATTAGACGAGCATTAAGAAAAGAGAGGATTTTAAGCAAAGTGTTTTTATACTGTAGAGACGGTTGGCCTGCTAGGGTAAATGAACAGTTGAAGACATTTTTTCGACGTTTAAATGAGATTACACCGGACAATGGTCTTTTAATGTGGGGTTGCAGGGTTATAATTCCAACCAAATTCCGTCAACAGTTTTTAGACGAAATCCATGGGGCACATTGTGGAATGGTCAAAATGAAAATGCTTGCACGTCAGTATTTTTGGTGGCCTGGGTTGGATGAAGATATAGAACGCTATGTTAAAAGCTGTCATCCTTGTTTAAGTAATTCTCGGTCTCCTGAAAAATCAATTTTAATTAAGTTCGACAAAGCTAAACATGTGTTTGACCGCATTCACAGGGATGTTTTGGGACCCTTTAAAGGAAAAATGTTCTTGATCATCATCGATGCCTTCTCTAAGTTGCTAGAGGTTTATGAAATGACAAAAACAGATTCACAATCAACTATCGAGGATTTAAGGGATTGCTTTGCCCGCTTTGGACTCCCTAACGTCATAATTTCAGACAATGGCAGTCCATTTCCATCTGGCGAATTTAAAAACTTTTGTGAAAGCAACAGAATTCATCACAGGACATCTGCTCCTTATCACTCATCCACAAATGGAGCTGCAGAGAATGGTGTAAAGACCTTTAAGGAGGCTTTAAAAAGATTATTAAGTGATACGAGACAGGCTGGGTGAAGTGTATCTTCCCTGATTAGCAAGTATTTGTTTTCATATCGTACAACACCCCATTGTGCTACACATGAAACCCCGTCAATATTGATGTTTGGACGTGAACCGAGGACAAGGTTATCTTTCTTGTCAAGGCCCTTTGTGGATAAATACAGAGAGAAACCAATCGAATATCACCATGGCCACAGAGATGTAAATTTTAATGTCGGGGATGTTGTGTATGTTAATGATTACGGTACTTAAAATAAGACTACTTGGAGAAGAGCAATCATTATATTGAAGGGGGTATTCAAAGTGATTAAGAAGCGGCGTAGAAAGGGTCTGTCAGTAAGCATTTTATTGTTAGACGGAAATGTTTTAAAAATTCTGATTCAAAAAAGAATTCCAAGCTAGACGTTCTGCATTAAGAAGACCGCGATCTAAACTGAGCTGGTGGTTGATGGTTTCAGAGTTGTCCGCCAAGGTTTTCTGTTGCCGCAACTCCTGTGTCAGATTTTATTTTAGGCGTTAGGAAGACTTTTTTCTGAACCCCATTTAAGGTACTTTGAGCGAAATATCATTTTACTTAGAAACTAATTCATTTGCTCTCACTTTAAAGAAAAATATATCACCCTTCTAATGACACCAATAATTCCACCCCTTACCACATTACTTTCGGAGATATTTGACAAAAAATACCAGCCCTTTTACATGGGAAACGGAACGTGTATGCACTCCAGAGAGACATTATTTACAAAATGATGAATTTCTAACGCTTAAGATGTCGTAAAAAAACTAACAGCGTGTATTTTGCATGTTTTCTCAACGATATTTGAAAATTAATCATATTGTCACCGCAGTAGGTTCTTGGGTATCACAAAAAAAACCTTCCGTTTTGAAGGGGTTTCAAACGCACCGCGCGAAAAAAATGAGTCAAGTAAAAGACTTATTTAGATATTTTAATTTAATTTATTAAAATTTCAGTTATATAAAACTATATTATTGTACCATTATTAATGCAATATTTTATTCATGTGTCCTACAGTTGTTAAAATTAAAATGTATAATTCGAAAATGGTCTCTATTATAACTAGGGAACTATCTCGCTCGGACTACCTTAAATATGCTCAGGTGAGCAATAGTTAATAGCATCCGGTTCTAAGTAAGTTTATTCGACGACTATTTTTAACAAGAGGCCATCTTATTCAGTATCGAGTAAATTACTCGTAAAGTGTAATTAGGACAGATGACAATTATTTCATGCATAAAGTGTTCAACTAATGTTAAAAATTGCTTTCCAAAAAAATGCTCTCCAATGCTTGGGAGGAGATATTAAGGCTAGAAAAAATCTGAAACTGAACTTCTGAAGTGTTGTTCTCAGTCTAAAATGTGCATTGACTTAATTTTCTGGCACACTCCAGAGAAGGCTAGGGCATCAATGACCAGTCAGAATACAGCTCCCTCATGCAGAAGGAATCAGGCTGATTTCACGGAGAGGAGCACGTGAGATGTTCTGTCAACCATCGTTTGCCTCCGATGCGCGGCATCTCATCAACGTCAGTACTGAGCACAACTTGCTCTTCTCTCCCTTAGCTATGACCCCATTCTTATTAGTTAGTCCTAGACTTTATTTCCTTAAACATAATATAATGACTTTTTCATTAGTCAATAAAATACGATCAGTTTCAGGATGAGAAACCAGCGGTGTAACTGAAGAGATGCGATCTATAGATGACAGATGCATGAATGAATAACAAGTTTTTATTTGCAAACCTTTGATAAAAGGTCAGGAATGAGAGTGGTATTGAGCTGCATTGCAATGAGGTAAGATCTTGCTCCACTTTCGTTGGTGCTTTGTTTTTGTTGCACCCCTTCCATCCATTTCAATATTAGAAAGAACAGACAATAAAAGGCTCCCGTAAAGTGATCAAGTCTTTATGACTACATTGAGTCAGAGATAAATGCAAGAATCTTATTCGTGTCCAGTCTGCATCAATATTCAGTCTGCATCAATGAGATCCTAAGTCATATTACCTTGGTCCTTAGTTGATGGCTATTTTGGGAAAGAACGAGATATTTTTTCAACAAATCATTCATTTTTATTTTCTAAACCTTGGATTGCGCGCAATTGTCCTGGAATACCATTAATTCCTGCTGGACCCACAGGAACTCATCTATGAGCTTTTAATCTTCATAAGTGTTTCAGTTTAGTCTGCTTAGCAGTGGTGAAATTGTTTCGTCTGATTGAAGACCGGATCGACTCCTTGACTGCGAATAAAAGTGAGAAAACTGCGTGAAAATGTGCCAATTACGTCCAAATAAATCAATGTAAGGAATTCCATGTATTTTGTCATAAGCACCAACTTTTGCGATGCTAATGCGGATAAGACTCTTGAAAATCGTGAGGTATGTCGCGTGAAAAAGGTTTATGATGGAGTTTTGGGTTTAAAATGCCCTTTTGACCAAGCTGACGAAATGAATGATTCGAAACCGCCGCTCTCGCAGTCGAAAACCGGAGTGATGGACATTATCGCTATCCGATTACGCGCCGATGACAGTTTCCCCGAAAGCATCATCGTCATCCTCTAAAAGCTAAGCCTTGTCTCTGCAGCCACGTGTCCCTATGGACTGCAGCTCTCTTCAAATAAGCATGTTTTCAATCCCAACGTACTTCGTACATCATCTAGGAGCTTCTTTCTTGGCCTTCCTCTACCTCTCTTGCCGAGCGCCATTCCCTCCATTATATTGTCTAAAAATGTATTATGTCGAAGAACATGACCAATGAATTTAACCTTCCTTTGCTCCATCTCTTTTTTATAAGTCTTCTTTCTTCTTTTATTTCCCTCAGCACCTCTTCATTGCTCTTTCTGTCAGTCCATCTTGTTTTTGTCATCCTCCTCCACATCCACATTTCCATAACTTCCAACCGCGACTTTTCTATCTTTCTCAATGTCCAGCTTTCACAGCCATATAACAGTGTGCTCCATACAAACGTTTTCCCAAAAGATTTCTACTTTAATGTGGCTATTTCCTAGAATATTTATTTATTTTCATATGCCTTATTTGCCAAGGCTATCCTTCTATTTACTGCAGAGGTGCTTCTGTTATCTCTTGATATTATGCCTCCAGGGTAGCTGAACTCTTCAACCTGTTTTATCATCGATCCCCCTACCATTATATTTACATTTGGCTCGTTTTGATAATAAAAACACTTGGTTGTTATTCCACACTTTATTGTAAGGACACGACCCGGGTTTCGGCATGTCATGCCAACTTCCTGAACAAGTTGTTGGGATATTTCAATGGGTTGAACTTTCAACTTTGATGAAGGATATTTTACTGATATAATATACTTCGTCCTTAAAATCCTTTTTTACTCTATTCTCTCTTTGCCGTGCACCTTCCTGTATGGGAGGCAATGATCCTGCTATTATTGTTTTGACCAAGAATCCTGACCACGGTATATTGCATGTAAAGTTCTCTTCTGTCCGTCGTTATTTTTGTAAAAATCTGGAGTTCCAGAATCAACTACCTGGTGCTATACAATAAAATTAGACTCTGAAAGTAAAATCCCCCTTGCTTAAATCATTATAATCTTCGGATTTCCGTAGAATTTCATTCTATTAGTTCCCAATAGTCTTTTAAGATCTGGGCCGGGTATTACTCTGGCGCAGACAGCATTGCTTCATTCCTCCTATTTTTGTAAAAGCGCTGAAATTTGCCCTGACTAAGGAATTTCTGTGATAAATGTAATTATGAGAATTTTTCTTATAAAATCCGGCCCTTTAATGATGGCTGGCCTCATTAGATAATTTAACGTCTTAATTGAGTTATAAGCTTCCGCACAATTCTGAAGTACCCACAAGTTTCTTATCTCTTCTCCCTTGGATAGAGCAAAATCATCGTTGCATTTTCCGAATATTTTAGAAGTCTTAAGAATAGAACAGTTTGAGTTTCAAACTGTCTTCCTCATGCGATTGGCTGAGGATTAATATTTAGAACTCAGAATCCGGGAAAATCTGTTGGATTAATTATTTTGTGAATGATGACGAGGTCTGTGATTTACATTTCCATTATAAGGTTCATCTTTCTTGATCTGTTGGAAGACTTACCCCGTAATGTCTTCGATAAAATTGTTTCTATCACTTATTTCATGATTTAAAATATCATTCAATTCATCATCATTGGTCGTTCAATCCTATAGTTGGTTGACTGCAGCCCTCCACCCTTCCCTATCTAATGCTAGTTTCATTCGATTATAAATTCAATTTTTAATACGCATTCTATTACTAATACCAATTTGTAATAATAATTTCCAGTAATAACTTTATCTATTCACTTTCGTTGGCATTATTTTCTATGTACTTGAGGACAAAGCGCAACGCTTTTATGTTCGGATAATTTTAAATATTTTTCTTTAGTTTGTTTATGATTTTATGAAAACACTACGTTACGTAACTGTACTCTTTAGATTAAAAAAAAACTCGAAAATATCTATATAAATGTTAGAAAAACCTCATTTTGTAAGTAATGTCTCTCTGGAGTGCTTACACGTACCATTTCCCATGTAAAAAGGCTGGTATATTTTGGCAAATATCTCCGAAAGGAATGCGGTAAGGGGTAGAATTTTTGGTGTCATTGGATAGGTGAGATATTATTCTTTAAAATCAGACCAAACTCATTGATTTCTAAGTAAAATGATATTTCGCTCAAACTACCATAAGTGAGGGAAGCCGCGTTGAAATCGTTCAATTCTTGACGCGGGTATTTTCGCGGCGATTGCCGCGGAGAGAAAGCGTGTTGGAGATGTGCAGAGAAAGGCAGCCGCGGACGGGCGAAGGCGTGGTGGCGTCTTAGTCTGACAGCACCCCATTTCCGTCGCTGGCGTGCCCAACCAATGCCTAGGCCGTGTTCCAATCCGTAGGGTGCACCCTATGCACTTACGCCCTTATGCCCTATCCTGCACTTCACGCACTTTTCTGCTCTGAAGGTAGCCAGCGCCACGGTCTCCCAGTGTCCAATGTCAGAGCGATATCAGAACCGCCTCGGCCCGTAAATTGGTCTGCGTACTTCTTCTGCAGGCCGATGGATTGTATTATCCTTTCGTCTGTCCCTAGTATATGAGAAGAACATCCATTAGTCACTCTGAATTGTAATTTATCGCAATACATCGCATTTGAAATTCGCATTAATAACGAAATACCATCCACGAAAGAGCAATAGGACAATGAAGTAGCCAATTTTCATCGCTGCCCTTGAGAATCGCAATGCGTATATTCCGATGAAATAATTTGAAGGTAATTAATTTCCACTAAACCATATTATCAGGAAAATCTTGAAAAATTAGAGACAATGTCACTAAATTTTGATCTTTAAATAGAATATACACCACACAGAGTCCGACATTGGAACGGAAGGCCACGTGCTTGGAATACATCCCAATAATTAACCTAATAAACTGGCTAAGAAATTTAGCTACTCAGTATCGATATTCATGCCCAAATAATTATTGAGATAGCGTTAATACAAGTTTCATTCCCCTCTAACAACTTGCCGGTTGAAGCCATACTTCCTCACATTTTTGGTTTCCTACTTTAATTGAAGATATAACTCTTTGCTAGTGCATATTTTAATGGCATGGAATATAAAATAATCACAAAATGGAGAGTGAACCATCAATAGTTACAAATGAAATTACTTTCAGGAGACATTTCGACTGATCTTCCTTCCCTTTCCAACGTAGAGCTTCTTCACCGCTGGCTTCTTTGGGCGCAAAAGGGTGCATCGTCGTACACTTACCTTCCTTGTGCACTAGCGCCCTAGTCATGATGCGCTCTAACGGATTGGAACCGCACTATGTGACGTCACATCCGGAAAATGACAATCGAAAAGAGCACACAACAGAAAAGAGCAAAAGGGTACGAAGTGTGCATAATATCGGATTGGAACACGGCCCTAGTCAAGAAGGTGTTGGCCCAGCCCCCTCGCCCCGCCCTCTACCTCCCAGCCCCGTCCTTTTCCTCCCACCCCGCGCCAGTGATGATGGTCAATCACTCACTCTTGGGTACAAACCCCTCCCCACTTTCCTTGCTGCCGTCCGGCGAAACCTCGCGACCACTTTATGACCCAAGGTAGTTCGAGCGCAAAATCATTTTACTTAGAGATCAATGAATTTTGTCCCATTTTAAAGAAAAATACCTCACCTATCCAATGACACCAAAACTTCAACTCCTTACCACATTACTTTCCGAGATATTTGCCAAACAATACCAGCACTTTTACATGGGAAACGGTACGTGTGTGCACTCCAGAGAGACATTATTTACAAAATGAGGAATTTCTAACACTTAGATGTCGTAAAAAACTAACAGCGTGTAGATTGTATGTTTTCTCTACTATATTTGAAAATTTATCATATTGTCACCGCAGTAGGTTCTTGGGTATTACATAAAACCTTCCGTTTGGAAGGAGTTTCAAACGCACCGCGCGGAAAAAATGAGTCAAGTAAAAGACTTATTTAGATATTTTCATTTAATTACTTACAATTTCTGTCATGTAATACTATGTTATTGCACCAGTAATAATGCAATATTTAATTGATGTGTCCTATAGCTGGTGAAATTAATACGTATAATTCGAATATGGTCTCTATTTTGACTAGGGAACTATCTCGCTCGGACTTCCTTAACTCATTCCCTTTTCCTCCTTGTCGCCGTCCCGTCTATCCCTCTGCTCTCAACTCTCCCCCACCGCCTCCAGCCAGCACACCCCCCACCCATGTATGTATGTATGTACATCCATCCATGTCTCTGCTGTCACATCGCAACTCGAGATCTCCAATCCTCCCCCACCCTCCTACGCCACCCTCCCCTCCCCTCCCATCTCCGACACCACCAAGGGATCGAGGCCGGATGGCGTTTGATCTTTGCTCGATCGCTAATGCAGATCTTTTTTTGTGCCTCTGCTCCTCCCCCCACCCTCTTTGCCTTCAACGACCACTCAACTCTCCTTCCGTTTAAATGGCGAATGCAGGAAGAGACTCTCCTCGAACGGAGCGAAGGAAAAAAATGTTTCGGAACAAATAAATTTCCCAAATACTCTTCCTTTGTAACCCTTCCTCTGTTCAATGTCGCTCCCATTCATCTCTCGCTCTCTTCCCTTCTCCCATTCTCTCTCCTTCCATTTCTCACATCTTCCTCTCACCTTCGCTTAGTTTACTCATCTCTCTATTCAACATATTTAAAGAGACTTTGTCCAACCCATCTTCGTTTGTCATGCCTTGCTCATTTGCCCCTCCCCATTTTTCGCTGTTTTTTTATTATTTAGTATCCAACCAACCGACTGACCGAACGTGTCGTCGCCTCCATTGTTAGCGAACGGATTCGTGTTTCGGATCGGAGTTGGCCGTATCGACGCGCGCCGTGGCGGGTAAATTTACACCGGTGATCCGGTGTCCGACATCCGGTATCCTGCATTCTTTGTCAGTTGGATTTCAATAAGAGGGAGGAATATTATTTTTAGCCGTGTTCTACCCCTCTCCGTATTGCAGCTGGAGGCGGAGCCTTTTCATCCATACGATCTATCTTCTAGAGTTAAAATCACGCGTTGGCCCATTGAATTGTTTTCCTACTCACCCAACTCAACGCAAGCGCTGAAGCAGGGATTTTTTTGTATGACTCCCGGTCGACTTTCTTTGATTTCTCCTTACCGCGGTTCGACCATGTTTTCTAAATGAAACTCATACGCAAGCCTGCGAATATGAGCTTTAAATTTTAAATTGCCTTTTATTACGAGTTCCTTCGACATGGTGTTCCAGTCATTAGTCTGCGAATGTTTCCAATCCCGAGCAATTTTTTTCGATCAATAAGGTTTGAACTTCTTATTCTTATGAATTAATCCGAAGATTACTGAATGTTCTTCAAATTGAACGTGTGTTGAAACTCACTATGGAGCATCAGAGACTCTCTATTTGGCTGTTATTTTATTGTAGCAGCTAAACAATAGTGTCTTATCCTAACGACTTTTGAAAACTTAAAAATCAAATTTTATGATTGTTATTTAATATGCGAAAAAAATTTTAAAGCACTGAATTCTAAAAATTATCAATACAAAATATGGTTAAGTTTGAAGGTGTACAGATCTTTCACTAATGACAAGAAATCAGTTGATTCCACAATGAAACTTTCTTACGACGACATTGCTATACCTCATGTAGAAAATTGATATGAGTATGATGCATCAATGTGCCTTACATTCACGTCGAGCGGTAAGATGAAACACTTAGTGATAAGTATAGTTCCTTAGAAGAAGTAGGCCATGCTATTGATTTGGAATGAACAATCCATTAATAAATGGTCCTTGCCGCTCATAAAGTTGTTTGTGATTTTATTCGCTTTTCAGTAATTTCTGGGAAAGGAAAAGCCCAATATTTGATGGTTATTTATCTCTGACTCCGGTTAAATGGAGCTTATCACTCTTGTATCTTTCCATTATAATTAGTCTGCTACTGTTCGTCATATTGCGAGGAGTTTATTTGGTTCTTCTCTATCTCGATATCTCTGCTTGTCAGTGAACCATACAGTCATTGAGATGTATGGAGCCTTTAATATGCTTACTTGTGCGTATTGTTTTGAGACATAAGAATTTATTGGTACAGGAGACTGAAATTTAATGAAAAAAAGAATAATTCAATGATCGTAATATTGTGGTGGCCCGATAGAGCACCCGCAGCGCTGTGACTCATTTGAAGATGTACGACATGATTCATAAGACTCCCGGAAGCTCATAAAAAGTCATATTAATATTATGAATTGAGTCGAACTTGAATGGCCAAAGGCTGAGTTTGTCGCGATATTACAACCTAATTTATTTTCTGATGACGTGAATAATACTTAACGAAATCTAAAAAAAGTAAGTAGGTCCGAGCATGAAAATAAAATCAGGGAAATATACTGCTGAAGAGAGGTTTAAAATGTCCTTTTCCCACGATTGGCAAGACACCATTATAGCTGCCAACGAGAATTTGAAGTAGGCTAGTCGACAGATAGTGTAGCCGATTTGTTGACTTGCTCCCTAGTGCTTGTTTATAAATCTGCCACGTAGTAATAACATCACGTTTCGTATTTCCCTTGTGCCTCTGATCGTTTATGTACATTCAAATTCATCGTCATTGCTCGTTCAATCCTAATGTCGGTCGATTGCAACCCTCCATCATGCCTTACCCAATGCTAGTTTCCTTACTTTCTGGTGGTTCTTCTTTCCCTCTTTATTTGGTCCATGAACTTATTCCTGGACCTACCTCTGGGAACTTTTCTTTTTAGTTTACCTTCAATTATGTTCTTCAAGTTTTCTCGAATTAGATTAATGCAAATAGTTTTTATAGCATACCTGTTGTGTAGTGCAAGTTGGTGATAGTTCCACATTTGGCAAGTTTCTTTAAATTAATTAGGGTAAATTATAGCGCACGTTGGTCAACTCACCACCAGCCTCATACCTCCGAGGTCGCTTGGCGGTTGGAAGATGGGCTGAAGGGGTTCTTCCAAGGGCGCACGAGAACCAGCAACAGAGTGCGTGGGATGCATAGCGATCCGATGACATGAGATTTATTTCATTTATTTATTCTGCCCCGAAAACAGTTCGATCGGCCCTTATCATCGGTTTTCCATATCAAACGAGAGACGCAATCAAACACCCATGTCCTGAGTGGAGTAATATTCCACTCACCCTGCGCTCAAACCCGCGATCCTCGGATTAGAAGGCGAGGATTTTACCCACCCCATCGCCACTGGGCCCGACGGTAAATTAAGTCGTGGATTTCAGCAGAATCGGGAATGGTTGACGCAAACAGGAGTTCATGCAGTATTTATGTCGGGGAGATTGGCAGAATAATAACAATAAAGTTTATTTGCTCCGGGTACAATACCCCTAAGAGCACTAGCAATACGATATGTGGCGAGCACATATGATACACGAAAATACAATACATCGAGATAGAATGAAATATTAATAAGTATTTCACATATTTTTTTACAACAAAACTTGATAAGTGGTTCAGCGTAGTATTAATAATATATTACAAATGTTATGCAAGTTTAAATTTATAAAACACTAAAGATATATAAACCATCTTAGATATTACAAAGCAATTAAAAACACCACACAACTTATTGAATTTTGAAATAGAATGTGACAGTGATATACGTTGACAAAGCGAATTAGAATTTGATTTGTGTGTGTTGAAGGTAGTGATAAAGTTTGAGTTTGATGATGATTGTAGGTTTTGAATGTTCTTCATATCTTTGGGGAGAAGATTCCATAATTTTGTGGACCTAACCAAAAAAGAGCTATGATATTTAGTAGTTCGGTGAGCGGGACAGTAGAAATTGGATGCTTCACTTCTTGTGTTTATGATTCGGGACTGGGGTTGTTTTGTAAACAGGCCCAACAAATATTTTGGTTCAGAAACAGAAAATAAGGTAAACAGGAAAACACACAGCACAGAATGTTCCCTTTATCATCTGTTTTTTTTAAACATGAACAAGAGACGTACTCTATCACTCACGTGCTGCAGTGAGACGGGGAAGGTGGAGGGGGTACACCTTAAGTCACCTCGGGCCGCTGTATCCTTAGGTTAAAATCCACCTCATGTTCTTGGTGAGTGCTGCGCACTGGACGTAGTTAGATTTTTTGCTTAAAATCGTAATATTTAAATGTGAAGTAGTGAATACGTGTAGAGTCCTAACGTGTTTATCCATTAAAAGGAAATGTGTTGAACTGGAGGGATGCGAACTGTGCTGAGTAATTTAACGTAAAATGTGCCGCGAATTCTTCTTCTCTGTTTACAATCCTAGGATTGGTCTGCAACAGTCTTCCACTTTATCCGATCTTGGGCCAATCTTTTCACTTCACTGTACGATTGGCAACCTAGTTCCTTCATCAACTGTCCCATATAGTCCAGTCTAGGTCTGCCCTTCTGGTTTTTTTCCCTCTACTGTACCTTCTAGTATGGTCTTAACCAAGCTTTCGTGTCGGAGAATATGGCCAATCCAGTTGTTCCTTTTCTTATTTAGCATTTTGAGTCGACACCGTCTTTCCCCTATCCTCTTAAACACTGTTGATTCATGGGATAATCAAATGATCTTTAATGTGGTAACTTCCCCTTGCTTTCCACACCCCGTGCCGTTGACCAAGAATGGTTCTTCCGCCGTGAATTAAACTTTGGTATTTTATGAAGTTTAATTACTATTTCACTGCGCGGCTCAGCGAATATGAAATTATTCGCCGTCCTAGTTTTGTTTACCCATTCCCAACGACCGTAGTGTTAAGCACCATACATGTTGCTGTTGCGTCACTATCTTAATAATTGAAGTGAGCTGAGACGGTAGGAAATCGGTCCCTCGATGTCGGAATGAACCTCACCGAAGTCCGACGTCATGAGATCTCGCAATATTTCACTAATTCTTAAATTCAATTTAACCTTGGGATGCATCTGTAAATGTGTACTTCCAGTTCGGTATTCATTAACCACGCGGGTTTGAGTAGTTTGCCGATAGCTACCATGATAGACGAAGAAAGGGCGTACCTTACTCTAAACCATGGGGCATCTAAGAATCAACGACTCCGTACGATATATCGATTCCTTTCCAATGTGTCTCAATAATTTATTCACTTGATTTCTCAACGAAGTTCACTTACTAGTTTTCTCTTGTTGTTTTTTTAAGGATCTATTACATTGGAAGAAATTGCCATGAGAAAAATTCGGCCTGGACCGGGAATCGAACCACGGACCTTTGTTTTGCCGGACCAATACGCAGACCACTACGCTATTCAGGCTTCCTAATTCCCATGGCAATTTTGGTGGATTCAAGATCTTAGACCCTTGCGGTCCATCAAAGATGGCAACGCAAGGGAGAAAGTTTCTTCCAAAAAAATTCACCCGCCATGTTTGAATTTCTAATGGCTAAGCGCGGCATAAGTGCTGAAGTGAAGGATACTGACTCTTGGTTGTGGCTTCTTTGAAGTCCTCTTCTCCCTTGCGTTGCCATCTTTGATGGACCGCAAGGGCCTAAGATCTAGTTGCCTTATATCCACCAAAATTGCCTAGTATCCACCAAAATTGCCATGGGAATTAGGAAGCCTGGATAGCGTAGTGGTCTGCGCAAAACAAAGGTCCGTGGTTCGATTCCCGGTCCAGGCCGAATTTTTCTCGTGGAAATTTTTTCTAAAAAAATTCACCCGCCATGTTTGAATTTCAAAGGATCTATTACATGTTATTTATTGGAACGTTTTCTGATAAACGAGTGCGGAGTATAAAGGACGGGAGCCGGGCCATCGGAGGAGATCGCTGTTCCTGGGCATCCAGATGAGTCCCAGAAACAAGTCGACCTCCATGGCCTACGATGTAACCCTTGAAGACCTGTTGTTACTACTATGATCTGTTATTATTTTTATTTTTGACTATAAACCTATGATAAATTGAAAAAAAAAACTCTGCAAAGAGCCCTGGGGCGGGGGTAGACGGGGCCACCTGTCCTCATCTGCCCCAGGTAAAATAAACGCTAGTCAAGTCACCATACCTTACCGGACATCGTTCGCTATAACAGTAATTTATGAATAAGCCTTACTTAAGTTTGTGAACTTATGACCGATTAGCTCGATTAGTCAGGGTAAGATCCCCTTGCTTGGATTCTCCGGGCGATGTATATTCATTGGCAAAGAATCAGTCACCTTCTCCGTTGGTTTTTCTACGAAGACCTGGTGCTCATCGGATGAATCTCTCCGCTTGGTTGGTGATTGGAGGCGTTGAAAGGGCTGATTCTACATTCGGATTCGAAACATTTGAACCCTTCGCTTCGCAACCATACGCCTCACCCGAATAACGCTCCACAAAGAAACATCGACGGAAGCAGGAACTGGCGGAATCGAGACTTTTAAGGGACCTTTTGGAATCGGCGAACATATGGGCGATTTTTTTATGCGAGCCAGTCCTATACGAATAACTCTGAACTAACCTGAATTTCCACCTCTTTCCTGGGACCTGTTTGCGGGTGGGGGGGAAAGGGGGATGGTGCAGAAAAGAAGATATTAATTCCGACCCACCCCCGTCCTCGGTTCTTCCACCCTCACCCCAATGGTCCCACCGAAAATAATGCAAAAAACAAATATTTTATGGCCCCACGGCCTCCCCCTTCCCTCCCCTTGCTTCCCTGCCGAGACGCCTCTTCCCATTGGCGCGGCCCTCGCTACAATGTGACAAGCCGAGCCCACCGGTTGGCTGGGCGTGACGTCAGAAGGTGGTATCGGGGAAGGGGGGGAGTCGCTCTGCGTCGTGGGAGTATATAGATGTGCTGGGGAAGGGGTTGGAGGCATTATGAGGAAGGGGTGGGGGTGGAGGAGAAAGAGAGTGGTAACGAAACAGAGGTTGCGAGAGGGGAATAAGCGAGAGGGAAAGAGGGGGGGAGAGAGTGGTGGATGGCTGACAAGCACACACTCGCTGATGTGCCCGGAGGAAGGGTTTTCTGGGAAGAGGACGTAGAGTTTGGGGGTGGGATGTGGTTTTTTTGGGCTTGGCTCGGTTGGCCCTTTTGATTATCATCATGATCCCTTGAAGGAACGGCTCAAGTCTCTCCTCGTCTCTCCCGTGTCACATGTGATCTTCCCACTTCCCGGCAAAATAATCACTCACTGCTCCATCAGAATGACAATTTCACCCGGTATACTCTTTATTCCCAGCGTTTGTTCCACTAATGTGTACAACCAGTTCCCTGAAAGTCAGGTCTGTTTTCTTTGCTCATTCCCTGATTTCCTTCTCCCTCAGCTTTGAACCGTGCCTAAGGCGACGCCGACCGAGGCAAGTCAAGGAAAATACTAGTTTACTCACTTTTATTTAATTGGTTTCAAAATCCAGCTTTCGCCGATGAAACGGGTTACCCAACGAAATCAGAATTAAGGTAGTCCGAGCTAGATAGTTCCCTAGTCATAATAGAGACCATATTCGAATTATACATTTTAATTTCACCAGCTGTTGGACACACGAATTTAATATTGCATTATTAATTGTGCAATTATATAGTTTCACATGACATAAATTGTAAGTCATCAGATGAAAATATCTGAATAAGCCTTTAACGTGACTCATTTTTTTCGCGCGGTCCGTTTGAAACTCCTTCAAAAAGGAAGTTATTTTGTGATACCCAAGAACTTCTTTCGGTGACAATATGATGAATTTTCAAAAATAGCTGAGAAAACATACAAAATACACTCTGTTAGTTTTTTTAGGACATCTAAGTGGTAGACATTCCTCATTTTGTTAATTATGTCTCTCTGGAGTGAATACACATAAGTACCATTTCCCATGTAAAAGGGCTGGTATTTTTTGGCAAATATCTCCGAAAGTAATGTGGTAAGAGGTTAAATGTTTGGTGTGATTAGAAGAGTGAGATATTTTTCTTGAAAATGAGACCAAATTCATTTATTTCTAGATTAAATGATATTTCGCTGAAACTACCTTGAGGAACAAAAAATTCCGAATGTTCCTCGAATATATTTCTAATGGCCGCATTATCCAGACATGGGAGCCGACTGTTGCGCCGTTTCATTTGAACTAAAAGCATTTCGACTAAAATTTTGGCGGTAATACGCTAATGAAATTAACAAATTGGTGGTAAGAATCCTGTATTCTATTTTCATTCAGTTTTCCTTGACTTTTTTGTCTCTCATTGATAGTTGTAATTAAAAGCTTAAATATGCGCTCACCTTCAAATTTTGTGCTATAGTATGAGCCTTGAGAAGTGCTCAGGTCCAAATTTCTATTTACATGGCTGAACTACTGTAAAAATAGCATTAAAACCTTATTTTCATTCAATTCAGACTATTAAACGCACTTCAAAGACGCCATATTTTCGTTTCCAGAATTTCTGGAATAAGTGACCCAGAGGACAGAGCCATCTTAAGCTGTCAGACCGCATACTGGCTGACATTTACAGATAATTGATAGCTTGTAACATATTTACGTTCGGCGATAAGGTAAAGTTGAAATTATTTATAGAATAGAATAGAATAATTTATTTACTTTCAATTAAATTACAATAAATTAAGAAATATAATAAAAATGTAACATGGAAATGAAAGTTCTAGGTGGGCTCCGAGGTTGAAACCTGAACTGAGCGCCACCAGCAATTTGTACAATGTTCCCATCATATGAGCAGTGATAAGATCAAATATTAGAGAAATCAATAGAGAATACAAAATCAAAAAATTACGTTAAATATAAACATAAAACATAAAAGCACAGCCTTTAACCAATTTTTAAATTTTCAAGTTGTATTTGTTTGGTTAAGTATAAATAACGGACTTTTAAGAGTGAAGAACCAAAAACAAAGAACAACAACAATATTTGAACACATTAAACATTTTCATTAAACAAAGAAACTATCTTAAACACTATAAAAATTTTACAATAATATTTGGAGAAAAATGTTGTAAAATGTAAAATCTTCTATAATCTTTAACACGAAATTCACATAAGGAATCAGAAAAAAGATTCAATATTTTTATGGGATAGCAGCCATTCTTGAACCATTTTT
This sequence comes from Ceriagrion tenellum, assembly GCA_963169105.1. Classification (NCBI taxonomy): domain Eukaryota; kingdom Metazoa; phylum Arthropoda; class Insecta; order Odonata; family Coenagrionidae; genus Ceriagrion; species Ceriagrion tenellum. The sequence goes on from OY720643.1 coordinate 121,283,410, forward strand.
AAAAATATTTTACCAGATTTGCAACTTTTTATTATGTTTGGCAATGAATTGAACATTTTAGGTTCCATGTACAGAAACGATTTTTATACAAAGTTATTCTTGGTTATGGTAGCATATAATCCAAATAATTTCTTTAATTATACTGACATTTGCCTTCAACACCTGGCATATTTCCACTTCTGGCATAAAATATTCGTAGGACCTTATAGATATGCAAATGTCTAAGTGGTAATATTCCAAGGCTTACTAATAATGGATATGAGGGAGCATAGTAGTCATTCGACGTTATAATTCTTATTATTTTTTTCTGCAATACTAGCGCATGTTTTAAGGTGTTCATATAAGTAGATACTGCCATAGTTTAGCTTGGAATGGACAAGAGAATGATATATCGTTCTTTGGAACTGAAGTGGGCGCTTATTGCGAATGCAATAAAATTTGGATAGGGCAATCCTAAGGCATTTTTTTACACTGTTGATATGCATATCCCAACGTAATTTATTGTCCAAGGTCACTCCCAAATATTTTAATTCGTGAACACTCCCTATGAAAAAACAATTGCGCTCATTGCCAGTTCAAGTCAATGTATTATAGGACAACTTGCAATTGAAGGAACATGCATGTTACTTATTTCAAAGCACATAAGTTAGTCTTTTCACTGAGTTTCAGTCGGTTAAAATCAAACCATAATCTTAAGAAATGTAAATCTTCTTTAGCAAGGGCTTCAACATCGTCCCATTTAGGGGCACTGTAGCAGAGGGCCACACCATCTGCAAATGCTGTTAATTTTCCATTCAGTTTATGCTCACACAAATCATTGACGTATATAAAAAATAAATTGGGCACTAAGACAGAACCTTGGGAAACTACTGCCGCCAGAGTTATAAAATCACTTTAATGTTCATTTATTTTTACACACTGGAGTCTTGATGACAGGAAACTTTTAAACCAGTTTAATGCTATTCCACGTATACCTGCATGATTAAGTTTTAACAATAGCACTTCATGCAAAAGTGTATCAAATGCCTTTGAGATATCTATATATAGCCCCATTGTGCACATATTAGAATTAACAGCATTATATACTTCAGGCATATGTTTCTCAAAAGCATCCTCAGTCCCCCATTCCTTGACTCTTGACTTGATTTTTAACACTACCGAAAAAATTAAAATTTTTTAAAAATTAATTAATTTTTTAATTACCAAATGTACATTCAATGTACAAATTCAATGACTAACATATAAAATCAAACTCATATAATAGCACTATAATATAAATCATGTTAAATGGCCAATATTTTATCAACTTTACAGCTTAATGGTCCTGCTAAGTCTTCGTGACGTGGCTTATCAGCATGTGCCTTTTATAATTTTTCAGTCGTTTATTCAAATTGAAGAAAAAATGAAATAAAATGTCGAATAATTACACATGGGACTTAAACGATTTCTCGAACACTGTTTGTAGATCGATAGATTAACTAATAACAAATGGGAGTATAATTTTTTTAAGGAATAGCATTTACTTTTTATTTTACTGCTATATTTTTTTTCCTCATGCTCGAAGTTTCAATGTTTCTTCCGGAGAGCTAAATTATGGGAAAACAAAAAATTCGATTAATTATTTTTTTATTGCCTCTGTCTGTCGTAGAAATGCTATGTATCGTTTCAACAAACAACCCGTATTTTCCATTCTTTTCCTATCGACATTTCATCAATATTCCTCGCCTATTGACTAAGATTGCCTTATTTTAATGTCGAAGTGGCAGTATTAATGTAGATATTTGAGATATCACACCATTAACTAATACATGGATTCACCTCGGTTTCTTCACAGATGTTTTCACTAGGTTCTCCAGTCGTTGCAATGATTTTCGCGCAATGCAGCGTAAAACGTTAGTATTCGGGCACGTCACCGATATATTCTTTGTCCTTATTCTTTGAAACTTCGCTCTAATAATGCACGTCGATATGTAAGCCAAGGATGTGGCTGGGAATTAGAGATTAGCATGCCATATAGTTGCATGGATTAGCATGCAACTATATAAATAATCAATTTTATTATTTATGGTAGAAAAAATTGGCTTGGAGTGGCAAAAGAACGTTGGGCCTCTCGCCTGCCAATTCACGGTTAATTTCCCCGCGCTGGCTTCCTAATTCCCGAGGGAATTTTAGGGGCGACTGTGAACACCATTTGTGCTCCGGAGGGCACATGTTTAAGGTAGTCCGAGCTAGATAGTTCCCTAGTCATAATAGAGACCATATTCGAGTGATACGTTTAAATTTCACCAGCTGTAGGAAACATGAGTTAAATATAGCATTATTAATGGTGCAATGATATAGTTTTATTTGACAGAAATGCTAAGTAGTTTAATGAAAATCCTACTAATATTATAAATGTGAAAGTTTGTATGTTTGTATGTTTTGATGTTTGTTACTCAATCACGCAAAAACTACTGGACCGATTGAGCTGAAATTTGGCATGTAGATAGTAAATATATTTGTAGGTAATATTGGCTATATTAGAAAGCCCTCAGGGTCCCCTAAGGTCCCCCAAAGGCCCCTCTGGTGGTCCATGCTAATCATTGGGTTCGGTGCAGTGGTTTCATTTTTTGCTTTTTAAAAGTACTTTTACTCGAGATAGAGGGCTGAAATTTTTTTAATCGGATGGCTGAATAAATGGAAATTCTAATTATTCCAATCGATTTTCTATTACGTTTCGTATTTGTGTGAAAGTCATGTTTTTAGCTGAAAAATCTCACATTGTCTCTGAAATCAACAATATCATATTTCCTTAGCAACCAGAGATTTAGATGCCTCTACCATTTAAATATCATGTTTTCCTGCAGACCCATGTATACTCTTTAATGTCTATTCTCAAAGTACCTCTCATAGGGGCACTCATTGTATATGAAAGATCATCACGTAGTAAACGATTCAAATAAAGTAATTAAATAGACTATACGCGCGATTAAATGTGCAAGGATACTTAAGCGCAGTGAATAGTAATGAAGGACATCGGTGCATGAAAATTGGCAATTGCTCTAAGAATCACCTAAATCTAAGACTAAAGATTTTTGAATCAGTAACCAAAACCAATGATTTTGGCTACCCTTTAAGCCGAAGTCGTCCTGGTGACGTAGGTTTCATGGGTCAAATAAACATGGCTCCTGCAGCAAATGCTCCTTTTGACGTTGTCCACCGCTGGATTGTACCCTACTCTCCGATACTGATAAAAATACTCAACGCACATATCAAAGTTGAATAACACAACTCAATTAAGTCATTGAATGCCAATACATGTATGTACACGAGGAAGGCGATCAAGCTGTCAATTCACTCAGAAGACGACTCAAGAGAACCGGGGAACGAGGTGACAATCTATGAGCATCGTTGCTACTTAAGTAGTAATGAGTCTGCTTGGCCCATTTTTTGGTTTTCCGTGCATGAAAGAAGACTGGCAGTCACTCATATCTCCGTGCGCCTGAGAAACAATCAGTGTGTCTACTACAACGAACACAACGTACAAGGCATGTTACGAACTCCTCAAATGACCACGCTGACTGTATTCTTCAGGGTTTGTGGTTTTCTTATATATTACTAAGTTTTTTCTTATTTTTTTCACACCCGTGGAATATCAACGGGCGCCTTCGGCTAGTATCTAAATAAGTCATTAACTTGACTCATTTTTTTCGCGCGTTTCGTTTGAAACTCCATCAAAAAGTCAGGTTTATGGTAATCCCGAAATATTTACTGCGGGGACAATATGACTATTTTCAAAAACAGTTGAGAAATCACACAAACTACACACTGTTGATTTTTTGACGACATCTAAGTGTAGAGAATGACTCATTTTTAATATAAAGTCTCTCTGGGGTGCATACATGTACCATTTCGCATATAAAAGGGCTGATATTTTTTGCCAAATATCTCGGAAAGTAGTGTGGTAAGGGGTTAACTTTTGCTGTCATTTGAAGGGGGAGATGTTATTCTTTAAAATGAGACCAAATTCATTGATTTTAGGTAAAATGATATTTTGCTCAAACTACCATGAATACCGACCTACGTTCCGTGCCATCGACGCTAATCACAGAGTTATAACAAATGCATACCTAAGTCTTTCAATAAATACCTGCGTCTGTTTTCTCCCCCGAGGATAACATGTTGCCGTATGAACAACAATTATATACCCGATGACGCACTTCATCAGATTTCGCCAAAATAGGATCCTCGGCCTCCCCGTCCCTTAAATTGTGTGTGCGGAGGGAAGGGTTTTTTCCGAAGGGAGGGAAAGGGTTTTTTGTTTTTCGTTGCGCGATGGCTTCGTTTTAAGTGCACGTGCGTGAGGATTCGAATGCGAAAAGGAAGCGTGTTTATCGTCATTTATTTCTCCCCTTTTTATTTCATCCCTCCGCCCGACCACTTTCCACCCACCCACCCACCCTCGCGAGGTGGTGTGGGGGAGGGGGGAGGAAAGTGGGAGTGGGGGAGGGATGGATGGGGTGGGGGAGGGGGTGAGAAGAGACCTGGGTCGATATCGTGGGGTGCACACGTGGAAATGGACGCCCTGTGGGTTTGGTGGGAGGGAAGGGAGAGAGGGAATGGGGGGGGGGTGGGATGGATGGAGTGGAGGAATTGCGCGCGCAACTTCCGGCTCTGACCCCCTCGCTCCCCCCCCCCCCCCGGCCACTACTCCTCCACCATCCCCCGCATCCACGCGCCGAACCCCTGGAGACTTCCGCGCTCCAGCCGTGGAACGCGTCTTCGGCGCAGCGATTCGCGTGCGCGTCATCTGCCAGGCCACCATCTCCACCACCTCGACTGAATTCCGCGGCTTATTCCACTTGGGGAAAGAGGAAGGGAGGGGGAATGTATGTTTGAACATTCGAGAAAATCCCAAACACTTTAGGTAGTTTGAGCGACATATAATTCTACCTATAAATCAATGAATTTGCTCTCATTTTCAATAAAAATATATCACCCTTCCAATAACACCAAAAAATCAACCCCTAACCATTTTACTTTCGGAGATATTTGCCAAAAAATGTCAGTCCTTTTACATGGGAAATGGTACGTAAATGCACTCCAGAGAGACATTATTTACAAAATGAGTTCTTTCTAACAGTTAGATGTCGTCAAAAAAAATAACAGCGTGTAGTTTCATGTTTTCTCAACTAATTTTGAAAATTAATCATATATTCACTGCAGTAGGTTCTTGGGCATCACAAAAAACATTCCGTTTTGAAGGAGTTTCAAACGCACTGCGCGAAAAAAATGAGTCAAGTTAAACACTTATTTAGATATTTTCATTTAATTATTTACCATTTCTGTCAAATAAAACATATAATTGCACCATTTAATAATGCAATATTTAATTGATGTGTCCTACAGCTGGTGAAATTAAATCGTATAATTCGAATATGGTCTCTATTATGATTAGGGAACTATCTCGATAGGATTACCTTAACCAATGAGTCTCGTGGTACAGCAACGAACGGTTCGAGACTTCGGTGTGTTGGAACCACTCGGATGGAGAACACGTATTTCCAGAATGTTGCTCATAGCGTCTCTAATTGCGATATTCAACTTCATCACCTATGTTCCAGCGAAAAAAAACTCATTCGGCAAGGCTGCGCAAAATTTTTACGAGTGGTTTTAATACATCCAACCCTCGAATTCGAAGACGTGTGTATATAGTACCCGTCGGCAGTACCCTACCTCAAGCAACTCCCTGCCACCCCTATGTTTCTTTTGCCACCCCCACCCCTAGATTTAAGAAATATTTTGGAAACACTGATCTAGATGAGAAATGGTAGCTAACCGTAAACTGTTCTGTGCATCCCTATTTGCTCATCATTTGCTCTCTCATCAAACAGTTGAATCTGCTTTGCAAATTACTTCTTGATCATTTCATATCATCCTTGATTTAGAATCCAGAAGTTACTTCATAGGTTTTCCCCGCTTCCCTACATGTATGCCAACGGGGGATCGAGTTGGTGTGGTGGCTAGAGTGCTCGCCTATCACACGGGCGGCCAGGGTTCAAATCCCTGCAGGCGGACGTTTTTCAGAGGAACCCGATCCCTACTTGAGTGTCTTGTGGAGGGTACTTCAAGTATTGTACTCCGACTATAGGATGAGACCTTAAGCCGTCTCGGCGCCTTTTTTTAAGAGTAGGCTAATGCTAGGTAGGCTAAGTAGGGTTTTTATCCACCCTTCCTCCCTTACCTATCCCTAATGGCGCAAATGACTTTAGCCTTCGGTCGCCTCCCCAAATATCCAATCCTTCCAGGTACGCCAACGATAGTCTAACCTTCTGTCTCTGCCCTTTCCCATGTTCGACCAAAAAGCCTACTCCACCAGGCTACCTAATTGGTAATTGCAGCGTGTAGTTGCCGAGAGCGATGGGGGAGTAGAACAGATGAAGAACGCCGCTCGTTTCCCCTGGAGACCGTCGAAACCTCTCGCGTGTGGCACAATTTGAGACGCTTGGTCAAAGGCGTCCAATTGAGATAAACTCGTTGTGTATCAATAGTATCACTAGCATAAAACCGACGGAATTCAAGCCATGATTATACTTGTTATAATTAATATGGCCAGTCAATGGAAATCAATTAGGACTTTTTTATTACAATATTTTGTTACATTTGTAATATTACTTTGAAAAGAATATGCTACTTCAAAATTTCATTTGCACTTCAATGCATGGACTTATGTGAATGTTTGTTAGAAAAAGTTTAGTTAGTTGTTAGAAAAAGTTTCTCTTTGTATTTTTGTTGCATATCCACTGCTGAGATTTAGATTCATGCCCTGCGTGACGAATACAATATCTCGATTTATCTGATGGTATACCATTGAATTTGTCGACTTATGTTTCGTTTCATTTACTTTCCAAGGACCCCACGACTTTCATACAAGGGAAGTGGAGCCAGAAATTTAATGAAAATTTCCATCAGTCCTTTAGTGAAACTAAAGGGAACGATGCCATTTCCCCGGAGTGATGAAACTTTAAAAGTATGGCGAGGATATTCAGCATTGCAGTGATTCGGCGATGCACTAACGGGTAAATTTTATTCACTTATTGAATTAGACTAGCAATTATTTCGTTTATATTAGTAGATCCTTATTTTGTATGCTTGACCTTAGTATCAAAGTGTTTGTTTCGGCGTTTTCTTTTAATTCGGGCATAATTTGCTCTTGTACGTCACGCGCGATTTTCCAACTTTAAAGCTACATGGCATACATATCTCATGGAAACACGATTAGGAATATATTTTGCCGACTGCGGCCTGAAAGTCAAACCCGAATGAATGGTGAAGTTCTGTATTCCTCCTCAAAAGTGAACCGCCCTCAGATAGACATAAATATCCGTCGCCGTGTCCGCGAATTGAAGGACAGCATGTCCGCCCCCTTCCGAGAACTTCAAAGGAAACGTAATTGGTCGCGGCGATAACCCCACTCTCCAATGAGCACGCTCTATTTTTCATCCTTCCTTTTATTTTTGTCAACCGAATACAATTCGCCTCCTTTCCGAGTGGCGGCGCCTTTAATCCCTCCCTCCATCCCCCTTCTCCTCTCCAGTTAGGCACTACTCTAATCACCCCTCTCTCTCTCTTTCCTCTTGTAGCAATTATCCTATTAATTAAAGAGGTTCCCCGCTGTCCGAGTCATTCAACCTTTCCGGAAAATCCCGTGCCGTCCTGTCCTCGCGGCCACTTGGCCCATCGCCACCCGCGCACACCGCGTGGAGCTCGTGCCTTCACATTACGTTCGTAAACCTCTGACGAGCTATCCACGCAGCAGAGGCCTCCGTGGACGGCAAAACGAAGGGGTGGACGTATTCGAATTGGGGCGAATGCTCGGTGTGGGGACTAAAATGAATTTTATTTCGGTAAGTTTTTCACAAATCAAAGAAGACAATTTCGAATCGATCAAAGAAATTAAGGTAGTTTGAGCGAAATATCATTTTACTCTGAAACCAATTCATTTGCTCTCATTTTAAAGAAAAATATCTCACCCTTCCAATACACCAAAAATTTACCTTCTTACCACATTTTTTCGGAGATATTTGCCAAAAAATACCAGCCCTTTAACATGGGAAACGGTACGTGTATGCACTCCAGAGAGACATTATTTACAAAATGAGGAATATCTACCACTTAGATGCCCTAAAAAAACTAACAGCGTGCAGTTAGTATGTTTTCCCTACTATTTTTTAAAATAAATCATATTGCTACCGCAGTAGGTTCTTGAGCATTACAAAAAATCTTCCGTTTTGAAGGAGTTTCAAACGCACCGTGCGGAAAAAATGAATCAAATTGAAGACTTATGCTGATATTTTCATTTAATTACTTTCAATTTCGGTCACATAAAACTACTTTATTGCACCGTTAATAATCCAATATTTAATTGATGTGTCCTACAGCTGGTGAAATTAAAACGTATAATTTGAATATGGTCTCTATTATGACTAGGGAACTATCACGGTCGGACTACCTTAAAGAGGTTAACCTCTTAAATTCTTGTCCCTTTCTTTTTTCTCTTTTTGGAAATTTCGCGCCTTGAGAAAATCCAATTCCCAGAACATCGGAAGTTTTTTATTTTCGCGCAGAATGTTCAAAATAAAGTGAAAATCATTGATGCCATGTGCTTTCACTCGAATTCCGCGCTTCCATTGATATTTCATGTGTTGTGCGCTTTGCTGAGTGAGGAAAATTACATTCATTCGATTTACTTAGCTTGGCTAGGCAAGTTTGAGCTATTTATGGACAATTTTATAGATCTACGGATTTGGGCCGCGCTGCACAGAGGGCTGAAATTGGAAAAAGCTGGCCACAAATCAGAAACTGCATGAATGTGCTCAAAACGTCAATCCAAATAATATTTGACTTACGGAGTTCATTTTGGAGATGAATTTCAATTTTTTTTACGTCGTGCACTCGAGTATCGAGAGATGACCAATCTTCATCTTGCAATCTTCAGATGTGCATCTTGGTCGCGCAGGGTTCTCAGTCTTAAAGATATTGCGTTTGATCGTTTTTTGACGCCGAAAACGATACCAAAATCGCACTTTTTTCGACCTTCAATCGCTCGTATCTTACAAACTAATACAGGGTACGTGGACGTCCTTTCGCGGTCATGTGTCTGTCATCCGACCACACCTCCACGTGTAACGTGAGAGATGTGGGTCTTTCGGTTTTCAATCTACGGAGGCAGTTCTCACTGTAACTTAAACGGTGTCAATAGCTAATGGTCAAACGCTTGTGAGAACACAGCGAAAAAATTGCGACGCGTGGCAGGAGTTCGCGCAGAGTGCTATAACTAATTATCTAACATGTCCATCGAGAGGCCTGGGTTCGAATCCCAGTCATCGGGAATAATTTTTTCACAGTGAATTCCACTCACCTGTATGTAGCGGTTTCGGCGTATAGGTGTGTGAATTTGAAAAGCACGTGATGTTTTGTGAACTCCCCTCGTGTTCCACACCGGGTGAATTTCATTTGCATTTCGATGGGCTCATCATGGCCTCATTACGCATATTCCAGATGAGGCCTAACGATTGCAAAATAACGTTCTTTCACTTTCTCATCACATTTTCCGAGTATTCTCTTGATAAAACCTAGCTTCCTGTATGCTTGACCGCTTGGTCTTCCGGTCAGAGTGGATTATTCGCCACTCAGGGCGCGGTTGTGCGTGTTCGTCCGCAGTTAACCCCGATGTAAGAGACTCTTGGTGCTGCGTTGGTATTTTTCGGCTAAGAAAAATAAAATAAGTAAATAATTGCAGTTGTGATTCATAGTTCACAAGAACAACCCTTCCTCGCTACGCATGACGGCATTAGATTTTACACTTGGAAATATTTCATTCATTTCCTCTTACATGAGTTTTACTGGAACTGCTCAAAATTTCTTAGTTTTCTAATTTGTTATCCTTGGAAAATACTGTTTTAGCATGGAAAATATAAATTCTTCTAAGTATAAATTGTTAATTTAATATTTGAATCTCCATTTTGGACGCATTCCAATGATGAATAAAATTGCCCAATGCATTCCAATGATGAATAGAATAGAATGAATAGAATAGAACTGACGTGCGTCGAATACTGGATGAGTGAAATTCCAGGTATTCAGTTAGGTCATTCACGATTAATAATTAGTCTACTACATGCTGCCCCGAGTCGTTGGTAATCCCACATTGTTCTGTTGACCTTAGGAGTTCCTCCATCTAACTTCTTCTTCGATAATCTTTCACCCAACAAAGTTCTGTCTTAATTTAGAAAGCTTACTAATCTCAAAAATGGTTTCTGTATTGACTCATCATTCATTATTGATCCTTTAAAGTTCTTGGTTATTCCTTCCTCTACACACTGTAGTGTATGGCTTCGGCTTCAAAAGTACTGTTGGTCGTTGAGCGGAGGGTTCACCAAACATGCGTAATTTTAAGCAATTTTACGAATTTTTTTATTTAAAAAAATTTCTTGACTGGAAAGGATAACTCTTTTTGAATAAAAGAACGAGAATTTTCATTATAATTCCTTTAGCCACGACTTTGTTCGACCAGTGTTTATGATGCGAAATTCCACAGAGAAAAAAATCATCCGCCTTGACCGGGATTCGAACCCGGCTCCCCTGATTTCCAGCCGAGTGCTTTAGTCAGTTAAGCTAAGAAAAAAATGATCCACCGGAAATCGAGGTTCGAATCCCGGTCAAGGCGGATGATTTTTTTCTCTATGGAATTTCGCACAATTGTGCATTGCGGGTGACTCCGTAAAAGTGAAACTCCGTGGCTAGTCCGGGATGGCTTAAAATCAGTGTTTATGATTTAAATATTCAGAATAATTAAATCCTGATGACCAATGAAGTGAATTCAATGCGTGCGTTTCCTCATTGGAAGGGAATTTACGGACGGACTGGGAAGCTTTGCATTTCATATTAATGACGTATACCTACACTTAATATGAAAACATTCGTGTGGGGCACTGTATGGATCGAAAGCATGGGAAAAGCTGACCAAAACAGACTAGATGCCTTCGAAACCTGGTGCTGGAGGAGGATGCTGAAGATAAAGTGGACGGACGAAATAAGGAATGATGACGTGTACAGAAGAGCAGAAGAGGAATGAGCAATATGGAACACAATACAGAAAAGAAGAAATAAATGGATTGGACTCACCCCAAGTGAATGAAAATTATTACATATTGCGTAACAATGATTGTATGAACTATCCTACTATTTGAATTCCACAAAAATGATAGCTTAGTAGGCAGAGTAATAAGTAAGAAACTAGAAAACAGCATTTTCAGGTTTGTGAAACCTCCATTTCATATCACAATTATTGACTGTGCTGTAATAAATTGGCAAACTTGCCAAGCTCGCTTAGACAAACCCTTTTAGTCTATTAATGGTATTCAAGTGGATGTGAAAAATATCCGATAGAAAGTACACAAATTATTAAGTACAAGAGTGACGTCCGTTTCGCATGGATTGGCTGATATGCGGATAGGAGCGTCTGAAGAAATTACAACTTGGCTGTTTCCACACGAGGACCTCATTTGGAAAGCTGTAATTTCTTCAGACGCTCCTACTACGAAGTATTTCCACGAAGTCACGCCCGCTACCATTTCTTACGATATTTTGTGGATGTTTAGGCTAATTTAAAATTAGTCCTGACTAACTCTGATATACATCTACATCTACGTCATACCCTGCAAGCCACCGAAAGGGTGTGTGGCAGGGGGTGCTTATACACCAGGAATGCATTAATTATACGGCAGAACACAGAAACTTAAGTGAAACCAGCGTACCACACATGCAACGCGCCGATTAAAAATCTACTAACCAAGAAACATTCCATCGTCAATCGCTCCAACATGCAAGGGATACAAAAACTACTACTACAAATTCAATATATCATGCATAAATAATAACATCACTATTTACATCATGCAGAAAAAATAACGTAGAGAATATGAAGAAAAAGATCCACAGTCTAGCTAATGTCACTATTTATGACGACGATCACAGCTATTACGGTCCCGAATGGTACTCGGAAAAATGACATTTTATACCTATGGGTTCTACTATCTATTTCTCTAATTTTATTGGCGCGATCTAATCTGCCGTAGTACGAGGGGGTTAATGTTTACATAGTTAATAGTATATACGTATCCATCCTCATCATCGAGGAAATTGAGGAAAGAAAGCAGATGGCTGAAAAATGAGGACCCTAATCCCGTGGAAGACACGTTGATCCCACTTCCACCCCGCCCTCCCCTATCTCGTCCCCCTAACTCACCCCACCCAACCCCTACCACTCCCAACAATTCTCCCTCGCGAGCGATTCAGGGCCCTCCCTCATGTGGCTCCGGCTCGGACCCCAAGACATTTCAATGCCCCCACTCTCTATGCGATGTGCGTACCGGGCCCTTTGGAACTACGGAACGCACATCGGAGCTCGCGCACATGAACAGGACATGAAAGCAGACACTGCCCTCAAATGAAAAAATATTTAAGATACGGGAGGTTGGTCGTGTACGGGCGGGCGGAGGTTGGGGGAGGGGGGGATTTTTTTAATTTTTAAAGGGAGGCGCTGTCTCACAGAGAAGCGTCCACTAGCGGTATTCATTTTTTTTGGGGACGAAAGGGAACGGGGTGGGAGTGGGGGGCGGGGAAGGTTTTTTTTTGGAGGGTTGGGGGGTAGGAGAGGGTGGAAGCGGTGGGGCGTAGTATATAGAGCAGCAGCAACCCGATTCACGTGTACCGTTCTGGACATTCGCAAATTGGCGTGCCGTGTGTGGTGCTGGCCAATTCATGTCTCCCTCCCCTCCTACCTAACCCCTCCTCCTCCGCTCTCCTCACGGCAGTGGACTTATTAAATCCGTGTGTCCGGCAAATGCCGTTAATTACGCCTCTCCCACTCGTCCTCTCTCTCTCTTGCCTCTGATGGGAGTCTCCTCTCCTGTGGTCGTGGGGGTGGCGTGAATTGAATGAAAGTCGGAGGGAGGGGGATGGAGGGAGGGGGGTATCGCGTTTCTGTCGTCGTGACGCACTCGACGCTCGAGGGAAAGGAGAGCTGGGGGGTGGGGGGGCAGGGGGAGGGTCGGTTCGGGGTACATATTCCTGTCGTCGCGTGTCTGGTGGGTGGATCATGCCATCCATGGTACATCTATATCTACATCTACGTCATACCAATTAAAAATCTACCACCCAAGAAACTTTCTATCGTCAATCGTTCCAACATGCAAGGGATAGAAAGACTAGTACTACCGATTCCAAATATCATATTTAATAAGAACATCAGGCATAAATAAGAACGTAGAGAATATAAAGGAAAAGATCTACACTCTAACTAATGTCACTATTTGCACCCTTCATGACGACGATCACAGCTGTTATGGTCCCGAATGGTACGCGGAAAAAATGACATTTTATACCTATCGGTTCTACAATCTATCTCTCTAATTTTATTGGCGCGATCTAATCTGCCGCAGTACGAGAGGGTTAATAGTATGTTTTTTACGTCGTCAGAGAAATGTTTTTCCTGTTTTTTAGTTAAGAGGTTAAGCCTATAATTTAATCTACGCTGTGATAGCGATTCCCATCCCAATTCTTCTAACAATCCCGACACACTAGTAAATTTATCGTAGCATTGTTTTACAAACCTAGCTCCACTTCGCTGCACGCGACCTAATTCCGGTGGCACTACTAATACAGGTAGGTCGTTGCGCATCATCGTAGATACGATATATCGCTGTGGTCGAACGTGTGACGTCACGTGGTAAATAAGCGGAGTATTAACTGGAGCTTACAGTGTTACTGACGTGCTTAATCCTGTGTTTTTAAATATTTCGTGGAAGTCTTAGGCCCCAAATTATTTACAGTGTCTATTTCTGTAGTATTTGGGTGCATAACTTAACATAAGTGGCTCATGTACTCCGTCAGTGGCATTTCCGTAAAGAAATGACCATTGTGCGGTTAGCTTGGCGTATATGATTGAACTTACGAACGATTTTCCACTGATGCAATTGACTTGTGCCTCTGTGACTTAAAACATACGCGACGGCTTTCACCGGCTACATCCATACATTAAGCTACTCGTCTTCTACTTCAGCTTTCCCCGTGACGTAATACGCAGAACGGGCTTATTTTGGTCACGGGAACGACCTACCTGTATTAGTAGACTGCAGAACCGATAGATTTAAGATGTCATTTTTTCCACGTACAATAAGGGACCATAATAGTTGTGATAGAGCAGTTCTAGGATACTAACTAGGTTTAATAGGTTTTTTCAGCATTGCTCAGTATCTTAACGTGAATTGTAGATACTAACTTCGCATGCAATCTCCGGCATGATATACTCCTGCATGTCTTAGTACTTTGTAGTGCTATTTATTTGTCTCATTAATAATACTAACCAGTAGTTGTATCTTGAGTAGTGTACTACATGGCAGCATGTTCTTCTACGTATCTCCTGGTTTGTGGTCTGACTGCGTGCCGTTGCCATGACTGCTTTTGGCCTGTGCTTGGCATTCGGGGGAATGTGCGCGGTTCTGATTTGAACTGGGATGGATACTGCATACCTGGTGTGGTATCACCCCGTGCCACACACCCTAGTCGTTGCTTGCACGGTATTTTTTAGATGTAAATGCAGATTGACAATCCTGGCTTTCATTATTCGTTAATATCAGTGTGCCTTCGCGTCCTACCCGCACTCACACCCACATAATCATCAATTATTAAACTTACTTCTTCTTCCGCTTCTCCTCTTTTATTCGCTCCCTACTCATATCGATCCCTTTTCTCGATCGCCGAATTACTTCATCAACTTGGCAAAAACGTATATTTCCGTAAATATACACCGAATCTCCATGGTAATATACAATAATTGGAATCCACATTTCTATCCGTGAAATTTATTATTGTTGTTTATGTCCGTAATATCTTTTTGTAATTGTTAGAAGTACTTTTTAAATTGGTAACGTTGCTGTATGAAAATAATTCCTAAAAAATGATGTAGATTACCTTACATCGCATAGCGCGAAGATGGATGTAATGATGATGTGCGCAGGCGAAACTTTCGGTTACTGCTGGTTAGTAGTGCTCTGTGGGCCCACAATGTCATCCCTGGCGCATCATTTGTAAATTGTTCGTGAACCAGCGGAAGCTTCATGGTTTTAAATGCACGGTATTCTTCTTAACTCACGATTTTTAAGGAAGTCCGAGCGAGATAGTTCCATAATCATATTAGAGACCATATTCGAACTATACGTTTTAATTTCACGAGCTGTAGGACACATTAATTAAATGTTATTAATGGTGCAATAATATAGTTTTGTACGACAGAAATTGTAAGTGATTAAATGAAAATATTTGAATAAGTCTTTAACTTGACTAATTTTGTTCGCGCGGTGCGTTTGAAACTCCTTCAAAAAAGAAGGTTTTTTTGTGATACCCAAGAACCTATTGCGCTGACAATATGATTAATTTTCAAAAATAGTTGAGAAAACGTACAAACTACACGCTGTTAGTTTTTTACGACATCTAAGTGTTATAAATTCCTCATTTTGTAAATAATGTCTCTCTGGAGTGCATACACGTACCATTTCCCATGTAAAAGGGCTGGTATTTTCTGGCAAATAAATCCGAAATTTTTGCGGTAAGGGTGGGAGATGTTTTTCTCTTAAAATGAGACCAAAATCATTGATTTCTAAGTAAAATGATTTTTCGCTGGAACTACCTTAAAAATGTGCTGCCCATTTAGTTTGCAAGGAGGCTCTGAGACAAATGAAAAGCAACGCCGCTTTAGGTTTGCCAAGTGATAAGCGCACTTTCTCTATCGGATAGCGCCGGAGCTCTCGGGAAATTCTGAATGAGACTGTGCGTTTTTCTGTGGACCGCAAGCTAGAGAAACGTCTGAGAACGATTTATTTTTCCAAAATTGAAGGATGTTGCCGATGAGGGATGTGTGATCACAAGGGGAGGTTATGATCGAACACAGGAATAATATTGAGGAAATAGACTGCAGAACCGATATATTTAAGATATCATTTTTTCCACGTACAATAAGGGACCATAATAGTTGTGATGGATCACTTCTAGGAAACTGACTAGGTTAAATAGGTGTTTTCAGTAGTGCTCAGTATCTTAACGTGCATTGTAGATTCTAACTTCGCATGCAATCTCCGGCATAATATACTCCTGCATGTATTAGTACCTTGTAGTGCTATTTATCTGTCACATTAATAATACTAACCAGTAGTTGTATCTTGAGTAGTGTACTGCATGTTAGCATGTTCTTCTTCGTATCACTCTCCTGGTTTGTGGTCTGACTGCGTACCGTTGCCCTGACTGCTATTGGCCTGCGCCTGGCATTCGGGGGAACGCGCGCGGTTCTGAATTAAATTGGGATGAGTACTGCATGCCTGGTGTGGAATCACCCCGTGCCACACACCGTAGTGGTGGATTATACAGTATTTCGTAGGTGTAGATTTAATGTTTTATCGGAAGAGAATAGGGCATTATTCGGTGGAGAAAGTTATTTCTACTGATGATAGGCGAAGCCATCAGATCAGAGGATCTTAAAAAGTCGCATCATGGTGTGATGACTGGCGTTTCAAACAACCTTATTCACGGCGCATAATTACACTTCTAACGGTATAAGTCACACTTGGGTCAATTCCCGTGAAATCATCCTGGCTATGCAGATAAATATTGTTTTGATTATTCCGAATCTTTGCGGAAGTTTTGGACAGTGATTTGCCAGTTTAAGTGGAGGACGAAAACATTTTCAAATTCTTGTAATTTTTTGCATCCAATTTTGAATACCCTCGCGTGTGATTTTTACTGCAATAATATTTTGGGAAAACCTTATAATTTTTTTATTTTCGGAGAAAGCAAAATCGTTCAAACCTGTTTGATTTCTGATAGTTCGATACAAATGGCAGCAGTTGGTAGTTTTTCACACATTCTGTTGATAAAAAGCATCTGAAAAACTAATATTATCGTGAAAAGGTTAAGGAAATGTTCTTGGTGATACCCTTGGTGAAGGGTAAATATCAGTATTATTTCGTCAATGCACTCATATTAAATGAACGTGTATAAGACTGGAACTGATAATTCAATTCTTCGAGCTGGTTTTCGTAAAATCCTTCTCTTCTTTGATTACTGCTCGCATATTTTGCCTGATATTTATCGGGTGATTTTTCTTCTTTTTTGTTTCTTAAGCAGGAGCAAAAAGTCTTCCTACGACTTTTGAGTCCATAAAATTTGTTTGACAGCATTGTGAGGAGCGTTAACCATCATCCTCATAGGTTGATTAAACATCGTTAGATGATCTTTTCTTTCTTTTTTTCATAAACATACAAATGGCGAACACTTAGTGCGTGTAAGAAGTTGATTTAGCAGCGAGTTTATGCCCCTTCATTTTTAATCGGTGAGGTGATTTTGGTGAAACTACACCCAGAGTTAACAATTTTACCTTTCTGAGATAATATTTTTAATTAAGAGGATCGGTCGGAACAACCTCCGCAGTTTTGCATTTATGCTGCTGTAGCTGACAAAGTTTACCTCATATCCTCTAAAGTTGGGGGTGATAAATAAAGGAAATTTACTGTATAACATTCCTTTGTCCACCAGTATAATTATTTGCTGATTGCATGTATTTTAAGGCTATATCTGTGGTTGATTCATCAACCCGTATTCATTAGCGATTTTTTAGATAAATAAGGAATAAGATTCCGTCGTTTCTTCTTTTTCGTAATGTCCTTCACAAGACGATTGCGAAGTTGCCAATTGCATTGTAGTGGCGCATTTCTTATTTTAAGCTATCGGCTATTTCTGTCGTAAGTCTTGTGTTTTTTAACAAAAGGAGTGTACTTTTCACATGATTTTTGTTTTGTATGAGGACATAAAATGCTTTTGTCTTATTAGGGAGTAACATATGTACCTAAGGAAATCACAAACTTATATACGTAAATTATTTTTTCCACAATTCTCAAAATTTAGGGAACTAAATGAGTGTCCAAACATGTTCGTATTTGTGTATTATAGGGGATTTCTGTCTTCCGAAATATGAAAACTGGCCTCGCAGAATCATACATTCTGTAAATAATTAATTTCCAATATCGGTTGACAGGTGACAAGAAACGACGGTAAACCTAGCAGACACATAACGATCAGGCAAAAGACTCACAAGATTAATCGTGTTTATTTCGTGAATGTGTGACTGTGGCTGTACAATTAACATTCATCGTCGGACAACCCAGTTCTGTGCGTCAATTTAATGCCTCGTAACATATGCACCCAAGTACTGTGTCATAAACCATATTGTGACGGATCATTTTTGGTAAATGGTGATACGGTAATCGTTCTGGATTGGACCAGTTGGACTGGACTGGACCAGTTGGGCTTCTAAATTTTCACTTATGTAATAATTTACGTTTAACATTGAACATCGTTGACATAAAAAAAATCGAAAATCGTGTTGGCTGCTATGTGTTGTCGTGGCTACAGTAATATTCGCCCAACCGAAATGTCTGTGCAAGCTAGCAATCTATTGGGGGAGAATTTGAATGCTGACCCTACCCTATTATTAGATTAGAATGCTGATTACCCTATTTACTTGGACACATTTCTCTGTAGCACACTGTGAGTGAATGCTAAATAACTGCCCGATTTAAAAGTCAAGAGAAACAGACCGCGGCACAGAAGTCAGGGCCCTCTTAGATCTCTAGATGGTAACGTGTGCCTTCAACTCGTCACACGACTGTTGTTTTTCTCAATTTTTCCTCGAGAGAAACTGGCGCAGCTCCTCAGAATAAAACGTTGGCAGCCCTAATTATGTTCACCTTTCCTCCCCCTTTTCAGTTCGGTCCTAGGGGGGGAAAGATGGCGGGGGTTGTTTCGACCCCCTTTTGCGGGAAGGGTGGAATGGTTTTACACCACCCCCCACGGGTGTCCACCTCCACCACCGCCTCCGCTATACTACTACTCGGTCGGCCCCCGGAGTTCTTTATCGTTTTCATGTTTTTTCCTCTCTGCTTCCTTTTTCATCATCGCTGAAAAAAAGCTATTCATAGAAACCACGTCGGCGTGACAGGAGGGACTCTGGGAGTCCCTTGCAACCTCCGTCCCCCCATCTCCCTTCCCCCCTCCCTTGGCCACCTCTTGTCCCTCCCCCCGCCCCTTCTTACTCTCACCTCCCTCCCCTCGGTGGCAACCGGCCAACGCGCCATTCAGTGTCCGCGTTTCCAACCAAGGAAATCCTTTCAGTCGACCATCTTTTCTCTCTCTCTGGACCAGCGCTCCCGTCCCCCTCCACCCCCTCCACCCCCATCCATTTACTCCTTCCCCTCCCTTTCTCTCGCGTTCCTCTTTCTCCCCCACTCTCCTTTATCTTTGTTCTTCCCCACCTCCCTTTTCTCATATCTCTCTCTTTTTCTCCTTCGAATACATATTCCCCACCCCTCTCTCTCCAAGGGTAGGGTGTGGACGGGGAGTCGCCACTGTACGATACTATAATATACTGTACTCCCAGATATGTATGTACCACGATACCGATCATCTGCTTATGCTAATTCACCCCATGTCACTTCCTGTGACATGTGGAATCACTTACCTGAATATATTAAAAAATGTAAAACCAATAATAGATTTAAAAATTAGTATTTCAAAATGTTATTTCAACTGTATTAATGAATGTGTTATCTTGTGTAACTTTTATATAAATTGTTTTTGTTGTTTGGAATGATTTACTTCGCATTCCTATGGTAATTTTTGTAAAATCGGGGCATCAAGTATTGTTGTTCCTCGGATGGAATTAACCTATAATGGAATTAATTATTCGACTCTAAAACAATGTATTCAAACTTTGTGTTCCTAAGGGACGTAATCGTCTCGGGATAATAAAATATTATTCTATTCTATTCCTCCCCCTCTCCCATTTACTCCTGCCCCTCCCCCCTGTGTCTCCCGTTCCTCTTTTCCCCCCACGCTCCTTTATCCTTGTTCTTCCCCACCTCCCCTTTCACATATCTCTCTTTTTTTCTCCTTCGAATACATATTCCCCCCTCCCGATCTCTCCAAGGGGAGGGTGTGGACGGGGAGTCGCCACTGTACGGTGGACCGCGTCGTGGCCACCCCTGGCCACCCCTGATTGTGCTCGCGTCGTCCTTAGGGAATGAGGGAACGAGAGAGACGTTCGGCCTACACTCCGCACGTGAGGATTTTTTTTATTGAAAAGGACCCTTATTTTTCACTTCCATCTCGAGGGAAAATAATACCGCAGTGCGTTTGAAGGATAACAGAGGCAGGAGGGGGGGGGGGATATATATAAGTTCGATCTCTGCCGGTCGCGGTGTCCGGCCGATTTTGAAGTTTCACGCGTCTTCTGCCGCTAACAAATCGGTGCGTCGGCTTTTAATCCCACCCCAGCCGTCGTGTGCCCAGCGATCGCATTCTGAAACGCGAATTAGGGTTGCATTGAACGAAGGGTAATAATCCTTCCCCTAAAAATGGGAGTTGGGGTCAATTTTATTTCGCCAGATGCACAAAACATTAAAATAAACTGAGCTTATTACGTTGAAAATACAGAGCAGAATGTTCTCGTGTCCGTAGAGGTTTTTCCACGAAGTCCGACGTGATGCAGTATTCCAAATGTTTCCCTGATTGGTTATTTGTTCTTTTGACTCGTTGCGTCCTGATTTGTAACATTATTACTAGTATCATAGAGTAAGTATATATAGAGTGGCAAAGCAATGCTATAAACTTGACAGAAATTTTTGAGAGCTTTGGGAAGAATTTCTCAGGTGGCACCACCTTAGGGGAGGAAGAATTTTGGCTTACGGAGAAGGCCACTTGGAGGCACTAGTGGTACTCGGTGATTTTGCATCAACATACAGAGGTGAATTTTCCATGGCTGTTGTGTGCTTTTTATTGATTACCAATTGTTTTTTCGTTCTTATGATACATCGGTAAACAGTTGACTCCATGTTTGGCAATCGCGTGTTTGATTATTTTGACGTGAATTCGATTCATTATAGGCGATTCTCATTAATGCACATTAAAATACATGTTTAATTTGATCTCGATACTCAATAAGATGTTTCCATCGCTACGGGTCGATTAGTAAACATCCAGGCACCGAAATCATCATAATAACATCACGTGAGTTATGCGACACTAAATGAAGTGGCCATGTGCCGAAGCTCATTTGTGTGCTTCATCATCATCATGTGTGCATCATGGCTTGTCGTGCAACTTCGATACACCTGTTCCATCTATCGGCCAAAGTATTATTTAAAAACTCATATCCGAATCTCCCTATCTCTTTGCCACTCTGTATGTACTTACTCTATGCTAGTATTAAAAGCAAAGTATATCTGTGTGTCCGCAAATTCCCTCCCCACAAGGAAATACACGTCTTGAGTTCATTTATTCGCTTTCAGTCTTCTTATCTTTTGCATATTTAAAGTGGAATTACTAGTCGTAAAGGTCTAGAGAGCGCCAAACGCTAGGCAGTGTAAAAATAAATGTAATTCGCTCTTCGCTCAGTTCTTATTTATTTCGATCGTATTCAATGTAAGCGGTGTCGAAACCCCACCGCGACACGAATCCAGGGTTAAGAGCGACGCCAATCGGAGAAGCGGCAGTTGTATGGCATTGAGTGCATATTGTCATAATGTTTCGCGCAAGTCGAAGTGAAATTCAACGACCGCATACACGCATCCGTTTTTTACGATGGGACGCACCACATGTGCACCAATGGAAATCATACGGGATTTATAGTTTACATTTTTTCCTTTAGTCAAAACATTTTTTAACTTCAGTTTTCGGCGCGGTATTCGAAATTTTGGCGTAAACTCCAAATGTGTACGTTTTTCGAATCGAAAATACAGCTTGATACCTCTCATTATAGTATGAAATGTGTTATTTCGCGTTTAGGAGAAAACTTTTTGATAGTGTTCGAATTATTACGAAATATATCTCATGTGCAATAAGGTTACGAGTTAAAATGGCCTTGGATTGACAAAAAAATCAAATCAGTAAGACGCATTTTTTACAACTTTTGGTCTTTTTCTACCTATGAACTCACCTCTTTTGTCTGTAAGAGTTCCCCTTCCTCCTTGTACCGAATTATGTTTTCAAAACACTGACCTTGCTTCCTCCCAGTAAGCTTGCACATATTCACCTTACTTCTTTTCCTAATTCCCCCCCTCATCTCTGGCTCAGAGTATAAATGTGTCAGACTGATGGCCTCGGCGTTTAGTAACCTCTTGAAAATGACGCTATTTTATGTTGAAACCGGTTGAGGATAATAAGCAGTGTGGAAAAGTACAAAATTATTTCATTCCAAACCTTTGATCTTTTTATTACCACTGACAAGGACATGTGTCAAACTTTCACGCAAATCTGTACATCTACATCTACGTAATACCCTGCGAGCCACCACGAGGATGTGTGGCAGGGGGTGAAGATCACCAAACATGCACTATTGCCATGCAAGTAGGATATATAAGGTAGACATGCTAGAAAATAGGGTCACAGTTTATTAGTTACTACAGTAGATTATTAGTTATTACAAGTAATTGCAGTAGTTATTACAATAAAATATTAGTTACTACAGTATAGTACAGGTTAAAATCTACATAATAAGGAAGGGATTATTGGTAGTTATTAAATGCATCATGCACTATAGACTATTCTAACTATATTTCACCTACGTATCCCTTTTGCTACGTTGCCTATTGTTCTCTCTTATGGTACCTAGAGGTAGATATAACTTATTATGGTAATAAATAATCCTAACTATATATATATATATATCTACACATGTTCTCTTTTTTCTTCTTCTTCTCTGTATTTATTGTATATATATATTTTTTTTTTGTTTTTAACAGATTTTTAATGTCTCTCCTATCCTTTTATATATTTTTTTACATTATCTATGATGACAAGTATTTTAGAAATTAAATTGAAAAATCTGGTCTAAGGTATTTTTATGAATGAAAGTTTTTTTGCCTGAAGCGTATATATTATTATATTTTTATATTATTTATGATGACAAGATTTTAAGAAATTACAATGATAAATCTTGACTATTGGTAGTTATTACATGCATCATGCACTACAGACTATTCTAACTATATTTCACCTACCTATCCCTTTTGCTACGTTGCCTATTGTTCTCTCTTATGGTACGCGGGAAAAATGACATTTTAAATCTATCGGTACGACAATCTATCTCTCTAATCTTGTGAATATGGTCAAACCTAGCATAATACGCAGGGGTTCTTAATATATAACTAACGTCATCTGTGAACAAATCGGTTTCGAATTTACTTAAAAGGTTTAACCTAAATTTTAACCTGCGTTCTGATAGTAATTCCCATTCTAGTTCTTCTATTAAACTCGTAACACTTATACAATTATCATAACGGCCTTTAACAAACCTAGCAGATCTCCTTTGCACGCGCTCTAATTCTTTTATCATACCTTCCTCGTAGGGATCCCATATGCTAGCGGCATATTCTAAATGAGGCCTGACAAGTGTAAAATAGCTTCCTTCTCGTACTCTCTCATCGCTATTGCCTAGAACCCTTTTTACGAATCCTAATCTACGGTTTGCTACACTAGTTATTTCCCTGATGTGTTTCCCCCATGACATGTCTTCAGTGATGGTGACGCCTAAGTATTAAATAGATTCTACGTTAGATATTTTATTTCCTTTGATGCAATAATTATTCCGGAGAAAGCCATTCTTTTTCCAAAAGTTCATTATTACGCATTTCATCAAATTTAATTCTAGCTGCCAACTATCGCACCAATCATCAATCACATCTAAATCCTTAGCTAAAGACTGACTGTCCTCTTTATTTCTAATTTCCTTATACACTACTGCATCATCGGCAAAATGACGGAGCTTGCTATTTTTTTACTTCTGTATTAAAGTCATTTACGTAGAGAAGAAATAAAATTGGGCCTATCACGCTTCCCTGGAGAACACCCGAGGTAACTTTTACTTCGCTTGAGCTGAGACCATCTAATACCACCCTTTGAGCGCGTTCATGTAAGAAGTCTCCTATCCAGCCTACTATATTACTGTCTATCCCGTATGATGCTAACTTCGTGAGTAACTTACAGTGGGGAACCTTGCCAAACGCTTTTCTAAAGTCAAGAAACGCTGCGTCTACCTGTACGTTACCTTCTCCGGAAACTA
Source organism: Ceriagrion tenellum (assembly GCA_963169105.1). Classification (NCBI taxonomy): domain Eukaryota; kingdom Metazoa; phylum Arthropoda; class Insecta; order Odonata; family Coenagrionidae; genus Ceriagrion; species Ceriagrion tenellum. Next base: position 121,307,618 of record OY720643.1, read on the forward strand.
AAATATCATGAACAAAAAGACCTAATTGAGTTTCGCAAGACCGTCCCTTTCTGAACCCATGCTGGTTTGTTATCAATAAATCCTGGCTGTCGAGGTGTCCCATTATCGATGTAACTATTATATGCTCTATAATTTTACATGATAGTGACGTTAATGATATTGGTCTATAATTACATGGCTGTTCCCTATCACCGCTTTTAAAAATTGGGGTCACGTTTTCTATCATCCAGTCTTTGGGAACCGCGTGTTCTTCGAGGGATTCATTAAATATTACTTTAAGATACGGAGCCATTTCGAGAGCTAATTCTTTATACACACGAGCTGTTAAGCGAACTTTGTTACGTTCTCTATTCATTTTAGAACGCACTACCTGTTTGGGCATTTACGCCATCTTCAGGAAGAAAGAGGCATTAATTTTTCAGGAAATATGTATTAGCCGTTTCCTGAAAAGATTTCCAGCAATCAATGTTTTCAAGTTATAAAATTCCTTTTTTTCGCGAACCAAAACTTGGGGTATGAGCATGGGTGGGTACATAGGGTGCTGTTTCCAGTTGTACGAAACTGACAATAATAGACTTAGAACAATTGTTGTCGTTTAGAAATATTTAGGGGAAGAAAAACCGATAAAACTACCCCAGTATGTACTCGATTTAAGAAATAGCATAATTTTTTAAACAATGGTGATGAATGTGATCCCCGTCAATGTTAACAGACCACGCAAGAATACTGTAGAGTGCAAATTGAAAATGGTGATTGTAACCAATCTGTGAGTTGTAGTCCAGTTTATGTTCCAGCTGCCAATCACGCGGTTCAACTAATTCTGATAAGACAGCCAGTGCTCCCACGAAGTACTTTACAGTTTCCCCTTCATTGCCACCCCCTTCAGTTCATATGGTTTAAGCTGCCTCATACAGAAACGAAAACCAGTTATTCTTACTGGTTATCGTGCTCTGATGAGTTTTATTGACATCGTTTTTAGCTCAGCGATAAGAGGAGGTCATTATTACGATTCATGAGTAGAATTATATATTCATAATTAGCTGATATCCACAATGAAAAATGAAGTGTTTCTAAAGCTGATTAACCACATAGGGCCATGTATTTTTTTTAGAATTCTAACGTTTAAGGAGTAGATTAAAAAATTACAGTATTCCAGTCAATTTTTTTTTCATGGAAAGTCTGCCTCAGAAGGAGTTGGTTCGTTGTACGTGTCCACACAACTTCACCGATATTCATCCTTTCTGTAATAATGCGCTCCAAAATATTAAGTTGTAAGTAAATTTTTGAAAGTTATATCTAAAGGCGAGTATTTTATCTGTCTTGTACAATGTTTAAGAGGAGAAGGGCTGAGAGCTGGAACTTGAATGAAAAATTCCTTTCAAAGAGGTTTCGAATAAAATATCAGCACAGTTAAATTTACTTCATTGAAATTTCCTAATTTCTATTAATACTTGATTTATGTTTAATTAATTTGCAGTTTAGTGACCATTTATTTCCAGCCACTAAACACTTTGTGAAACTAAAGGTGGGATCAATGGGATTTACATCTATGACAGTGTCAGCTATTTTATATTTTTCTCTGAAAAAATATGCTACCAGTCTCTCAAATAAGATGTGAGCGGTTGAGCAGTAATCATTCTTTCGTCACTTTGAATAAAGTGTAGAGACAATTATAGCTCACAAGTCAGCTCATATGCCAGTTAGCAACACTCGAAATTCGGCATTTTTTTTGGCAATTTCGGGGCGACCCTAATTAAGCGCTCCTAATGGTGGAGTGGAGATGCCTTTCCATTCAAAATTTCATTTCTTGAAATTTTAGCCTGGCATATATATTTTTACGAAATCATCAAAGTGAAAAACCTTATAATAATAATAATTTCTTTAACACTTACAGGTTTTCCCCAATTACAAGTGTTTTAATATGTGATATGCGAACACACCCATGTCCTGGGCAGTGAATGATAAACCCAGGCGGGACTCGAACCCACGACCCTCGGGTTAGAAGGCGAGAACTTAACCCCGCCGACACTGGGGCCGACGATTTTTTTAATCGATCAAATAAGACAAATATTTTATATTGAAAAGCGATAAATGGCCATTATTTCTTTGTATTTAGTAAGTAATTCGGAATGATTCCCCTCCATGTTGCTCTAACCGACCAAGGTTTCGGTATTATAATGCCATTCCTTAAATGCTCATTCGTATTTCTTTTCCCTAGTCACCATTATATGTACAAATATGGCAGTATTGTTTTGAAAGTATTAAGGGGATATTTTACTATCGCCGTGATCCTGTATCACGCCTTGAGTGCTGTGGATTCACGCTGGTTAGTATTATGTTCACCAATGACATTATTTTGACTTACAGTATTTCCATATGTAATAAGCAATAAATTCTGATGAAATGATTGTAAATGCTGCGTTTTCATGAAAAGAGCAAAAGCTTTTATTTTGGCCGTTTGAGGGTCATCTTCTTCTCTCCTGGTTTAGGCTTTAATCCTGTTCAGGCGTCACTTTATCACCTCATCCTTGGCCTTGCGACACTTCTTCTAACCCACAGCTTATACTCTAATGCCACCTTTGGATATCTCGCTTCAGGTATTCGTATAAAATGCTCTTTCCTCCTATTTTTGTGCTATACCTACATGCCGATCATTTATAGGATGAACACCTCGTTCTTCTCTCATGGATACACCTCGCACCTTGAGCACCCTTTGACAGCTCGAAGTATTTTCATTCCTCATGAGTCTGTTTACCTTATTCGTACTTTTTTGTAATCCAACATTCCGGGCCATACGAGGCAGTTGGAACTGCTATTAATTTATAAAATTTAATCCGGGTTTCTTTCCTGGTTTGGCCTTTTAAAGTTCTTCGTGCCTCCCAACAAACCCTCTGGAAAATTTCAGTTCTATTTACGACATCTTTGTCCTCGCCGTATGTTATATGGCATCCCAAATACGGGAAAAGGGATACCTATTCAAGAGCTTGACCTTCTGTGACAATGGCGATGTGAAAACAATGGGGTATATTTCATAGGGAAAGCTTAAAGCATAAAGAAAGTACTTTTTCATTTTCGGATCCATTTTTCGCTCTTATCTATTTATTGTCCTTCAATGTAGCTTCCCTGATTATCTATTTCTGACTCATCGTCTCTTTATTTCTATTTTACTACATTTGAGTAAATTATTTTTATCTGTGCAGGTTTGGAAATTCTCGTGTGTTCAAGGAGCATGGTGTCCAGCACTCTGGAAAACTGGGAAGACCGGAAATCTCTGGGAATTTTATTTTCACTGGGAATCTCCGGGAAATATCCAATCGACTCTTGAATTTTCTGTGGCGTCAATATATAAAACAGCAACGGAAGCAATGTGCATTTTTCGGCAAGTTGCTAAGTCAAATTTCCCTTGCGTTGTCGCATTTTGCATTCCTGTAATCACCGAAAGTAGGTACAATGTTTTCTACATTGTGTTCTTATTGGTCATAGTCTGTGAATCAGTGGCGTGAAGAACGTGCCTTTATCGGCAAGTTGCGAAGTTATAATTTCCGTTGCGTTGTCGCATTTAGCAAAATAAGGAAAAGGAGTCAATTCCGTCAGTTTTTTAAGTTGTTGATCATTTTATATCAATGCTATTCATAGCAAAGTCTGATTGTAATATAACCTTGTTCCTGAGCACCAGCATGACAATGCTTTAATCTGAGAATGTGATGTGATTTTCTCTCAAACTATTTTAAAGTTTTGTGTTTATTTTATTCCAAATATGCAAGTTTAAAAATAATCCTTACGATTAATCACCCAAAAAACATATCGAACTTTCTCTTATAATTAGCGAGAAAAAGACCAATATTTCCTCTGGAAAAAATAAAAATTATGTCTGGAAGTCCTGGAAATCTCAGGGAATTTTTAAAAGCCCAACTACTGGACACCCTGAAGGAAGGGAAACCATGCGCCCGCATGGTACCTTCCAACCCAGTGAGTGATAAGTCTGTCGCCGACTTATCTGGTGGATTCACCAATGAACGGGTTAAGTTCGTATTGGCGTGACAAAGTGATTGCAATGTTCCCGACGCGCGGGAGAGCTCTGTCGTTACAAGATTGGCCCCCAGCAACTGAGATCGTTTTTATACATTTTTATGTGGGAAATTTGTACAGTAATACGCTTTTGTGACATTTATCCCTCGTTGAGCTCGATCTGATATCATGATTCCTCATCGGTCACACACACGCCAATAAATCTTCGTTAGCTTGACCGTCGATTCCATCGCTGGAGTTTTCTTTTGGTTGCGGGGAGGAGAAAACTCATTCATTTGACAGAAATGTCTTGTACCGGTCCAAATTCTCTAATCTGCGATTCACCTGTGGCGAACAATGGACCACGGAACGTAATTTGAGATGTGTTTTCTGTGGGATTTTTGCCGTTTAAATGTTTCATTAATTATGAGCGGCCTTAGATCGCCAACAGCAGATCGCCTACTAGAGACACCTATTTGCCTATTTCCAGTACTCGTTATCTAGACAAGTGTTGCGCGGATTTAACAAAAGATGAACAGGCTACTTCCTCAAATGAAACTAACGTAATAATCACTGGCACACCTTCTTCATTACAATTATACCGACCTGTGATGAATTAAATGATTTTTGCATTCAATCGGTGTGTGATTTTGTGGCCTCTCCGCAGGAAATTGCGAAGTCTCACAGAGATGGCGAAAATATGAGTTCATCTTCAGACTATTGAATGATTTTATTTTGAGGAAAAATCCATGACCGTTTCGTCATTTTCCGTAATTGAACATTCATATATATCCCTACTGTCGTCATCATTTGAAGGGAAATAATTTTATTCCGAAAGAATTCCTATGTCTTATGAAAACACTATGAAATGCCGTATCTTTTTTTTCGGGATTCCGCCACCTATTCCGTCCCTTTTTGCGTGTTCATATTCTCATCTTCGGATTAATAATGAAGATTTAAAGCGCAGCAGAGAGTGGGGTGTTGAATTTTTAAGGGCGTTGAGCAGTCGGCACGGAGAATGCAAGCGGCGAGGCGTCAGACAGTCCCAACAGCGGAGTGTATAGGTTTAGTGCCGCGCCGGCAGCCAGCGCCGCGGCCGTGGAAGCGCCGCCGCCGTGGGGTGCGGCAGAATGCAACCCACCCGCTCCACCCACGGCACCCTCTCAGTGGATAGCACTCCAATTAACACAGGCGCCCGAAAGTCCAGTTGAGCGACGCCTTGTTGAGCCGCGCTTTTTGCCGCTCTCCCCTTCCCGCGCCCCTCATTGTTGTCGCGCTTTGGAAGGCAACAATGGCGAGGGGCTGGGGGGGCGGAGGGGAGGAAATGGGTGCCCGACTGAAGATGAGAGGGCAAATGATTCAAGCGAAGGGGAACTAGAGTCTAGAGAGAATGAAGAGGGGAGAGGAGGCGGAGGAATTTACCGGAGGAGATGAAAAATGTTATATCGAACGCGAAAAAATTCGCTCGAACCATTTTGCGCTGTGTTTTTCATTTGTCGGCCCTTGGCGGGGTTTCTCCGCCGGGAGACCTCATGGCTGTTGAACGCATCGTTACGCTAGCGTAATCGCCGGTGCGTTTGCGCACGAATCGTTTCGTAAGCGCTCTTGTTCGGTATCAATCCGCAGGTTTCCTGGAGTAAATAAAAAAGCAATGTCGAGGCAGCACTCTCGCAAAATCGATTTTCTATTGTTTTGATCCGTTGGTACCGATCTGAAGAACGTCGACTTAGTTTGTTTATGTTTTTAGATTTTACGCTGCGTATTGTTGGAACGAAATTTCTATTACCTACCGTTCCCCTCGGCATTAATGGCTCCCTCTTAGCTCCTGTGTCTGTTGTTTGTTGATTTTCTGACGGCTGCTATCTATATATTCTGGTTTGGTTTTTGGTGTAAGTGAATCTATATCGGTGTGAATTTGGTTTTGTCAAGCGTTGCCCCTCGTTTCTTGTTCATTTTTTTTTTCTAAGCTTCGTTACTGTTAGAAATTATGAAATAATATGAAATGTTTAATTTACTCTACAGTTTCAGGCTTCACTTCGTGGAAGTTAATAGTATCCATAATTAGAGAATACACTTTCGTACTTTTCCACAGAATTTTATTTTGGGTGGTACAACGCGTTTCACCGACTTGCGGCATCATCAGGTAAAGTTCGAAATTGTATTCTTTAAGTATGGATAAAAGTTTAATCTCTTTAGATCCATAATGCTTTTCAAAATGGAATTATTTTTAGGAGCTTTTCCGGAGTGAAATAAATGGTATTCAATGAAATAATGCGACCAGCGACCAGACCATGGCGTGTTGATGGAAGATTAAGCAAGGAGTTATTGAGGTTTGAAATTTTACGAGTTCAGGCAAAACCTCAGATTGACGTATACTGTGTACAACTTCGGTCATTGGCAGTGGATGAAAATTCGAATATCTTCAGTGCTGAACAGGCGTCATGAGAATACCCTTCTCCGAAAGCTAGGGTATGCGTGACCGTTGAATCAATGAAGATACCAATGCAGATTGAGTTTGCTGTTTCTGCCAAATTTCAGCCAATGAAGCGGTCAAAGTTGTTTCGTTGCACATTCATTAAATGGAAAATTCTCTATAGAATTGAAAATGCTTTCTTAATGGCTCTCACTAAGTAAGCACTTCGCGAAATGAGTAATTTGAAGAGATTTTCTGACTCTTGTCTCATTCTCTCCAAATATCATTTAACTGTATTTAATAGTGATATTAGGAATATATCTAGGATATTGTTTCTGGGGCCTGAACTTTGTGAACATTAGCTGTCCCTGGCTTTTGTAAACGCAATCCATTTTAGCTTACTTTATATTTTATGCATTAGCTACTCCTCGTGATACTTCGCTTGGTATTGGTAATATTAACCGGTACTATTAACTGAATTAGTCCAATCAAAGTCAGCAAATTACATGTAGGAGCACAGATTGTCTCAATTTCGATGAGATCTGCACAGTGAATATTTTATTGAGTGGAGGAAAATTTTGGTCGGTCACTGAAATTATTTAATGTTGCGTACATGCTAACAGCCTTATTTAAATGAAGAACGTCTACTCTTTCTGTGGATCTTTCACAGCTCCCCGCATAATGCTCACCTTGAATCTCACAAAACATTTACCAGTATGGTTATCAAACCTATTTGATAAGACTTTTGTATAAAGATTACCGCTATCCCCTCAAATGGAGATATTTAACATGCCTATCGGACGAGGAACACGATGACATTAAGAGATGACAAGTTCGTGGCTCGTTCGACTCTAAAACATCATGAAATAAAAAGGCAAGGGCTTTTTCATGGAGCATTAAAGTTCGTCTCTTCTTGCTGAAATAAATGCGTTTCCTTGAAAGGTCTCTGAATTTATTTTTAACGTTCGACGTCTCCCAACCCGCGACACTCACTGGCATCACTTCGTTATGATGATTTCCTTCCCTTCCTTTCCCTTCGTTATGATGAGTTCCTTCGGACGATCTATTCCATCTACATAAAAATCTCCGCTATACCCTGCAAGCCACCTAAAGGGTGCGTGGCAGGGGGTGCTTCCACACCAGACATGCATGAATTATTCGGTAGAACACCGAAATTACATTGAAACCAGCGTACCACACATGCAACGCACCAATTAACAATCTACTGACCGAGAAACATTCTATCGTCGATCATTCCAACATGCAAGGCATACAAAGACTACTTCTACAGATTCTAAATATCACACATAAATAAGAACATCAATATTTACATCATGCATAAATGAGAACGTAGAGAATGTAAAGAGAAAGATCTACAGTCTAGCTAATGTCACTATTCGCACTATTCATGACGACGATCACAGCTGTAATGGTCCCGAAAGGTACGCGGAAAAAATGACATTTTATACCTATCGGTTCTACAATCTATCTCTCAAATTTTATTGGTGCGATCTAATCTGCCGTGGTACGAGGGGGTTAATAGAATGTTTTTTACGTCGTCAGAGAAATGTTTTTCCTGAAATTTAGTTAAGAGGTTAAGACTATAATTTAATCTACTCTGTGATAGCACTGATACAGATACACTGGCAGCATATTCCGTACGAGGCTTCCACGGTAGGGTGCGATGGACATATTATGCGAGGTGAAGGGAAAGGTGCGAGTATGAAGGACACACTGCCCTCTTTTTCCTTCTCTCTTCCCTCGGGGAATATTATGTGGGACCCCCTGCCATTTCCATCCTTTGTGATAAGGCGCTCCTCCGTATTATTCCCTTCGACACCCTGCGACCCTTCTACCCCCATCCCCCGTCCATCTCTCTCTTTCTGACGGGGGGTGGGTACGCGTCAGACAAAGGACAAAGGTCGCGTGTGTTTACAGCTGCCGCCACACTTAACCGACGCATCGCCGACCCAACCAATTTGGTCGGGAACGTGGTTGATGATGATGATCGTCGGGCTTCGTCGTATTATGTCGTGCGCCGCAGGCGGAGGAGAGTAGTGTGTTCCGCGTGTCATTCCCGCTTGCCACGGACAGACGACGACGGATTATGGGATACAGTTGATGGCTCCAGGAGTCTCTTTTGCGCCCGATTCACCTTTCGCCATTCATTTTGTTTTCCCATCAGCCACATGCATGCCGATTGTCTTTTCCTCCCTCTTATTTTCTTCCACGTCGCTTTTCTTCTTTCCTTCACGCCGTATCCCTCTCTCTCCCTCCCTCCTAACGGTACGCAATCAGGCCAGAAACTAGGAAAGTGATACGAAGAAGATCATGCTACCATGCAGCATACTACTCAAGATATAACTACTGGTTAGTATTATTAATGTGACAGATAAACAGCACTACAAGGTACTAATACAAGCAGGAGTATATTATGCCGGAGATTGCAGGCGAAGTTAGAATCTACAATTCACGTTAAAAGATACTGAGCGCTACTGAAAAAACCTATTTATCCTAGTCAGTATCCTAGAACTGATCCATCACAACTATTATGGTCCCTTATTATACGTGGAAAAAATGACATCTTTAATCTATCGGTTACGCAGTCTATTTCCTTAATCTTATTCCTGAGATCGTTCCTGCCATAATAGTTTGGCTCTTGCAAAATGTTTTGAATGACTGTCAATAAATAGTGTACATCAAACTTTTTTCAAAGATTTTACCTATATTTCTCTCTTCGATCGGATAGAGGTTCCCACCCTAAGTCCCTCAACAATTTTGTGACACTACAATGTTTATCATAACAATTTTCAGCAAATCTAGCTGCCCTCATTCATGAATGAATGTACTCTTAAAAATCGCCATAAGGGCGAATTGCAAGCGGCTTCAGTACGCTGCTTCTTTTCCAAACATAACGGCTGATTTTTAATTTTTTTTAAAAATGCAATCATTCTTTCAAATATTCAGCGTGAGTGTAATTATACTTGTATCATTTTATTTTATGGGTGATTTATTGATCTTCTATATTTTCACAATTACCATTCAGTAAATAGGTAGTGCTAAAATCTATCAGTCTTTCTAGTCGTTTTCATTATTTACATTTGCCCATTCTTGCGTTTTTTGCGAAATCTAAGAGGTAATTACGCAACTTTTTGGGAGCGAGTGGGAAAACGGATTTGTTCACTAACGGTAAGGATTAAAATGATTCAAGAAGTTGCAATGGAAGAGTTACCGGTAAAATGTTACACAATTGTGCGATTAGGACATTATGCTCGAATGTGAAGTCGATCCTTTTTTATGCGCTGAAAAGATAGTTACTTAGTTAACCCCTTATTGTTATTTACTTGAAAAGACTAAATACAACCTTCGCTGTGCGAGAAATGAATTCGAATCGCAGATATCTTTCTTAATGTCATTACATTGCTTGCTTTCTAGCTTGGTCGTTCAATCCTAAGATAGGTTGATTGCAGCTCTCCATCCTTCCCTATCTAATGCAAGTTCCCTTACCTCCTGGTATCCCTTGCTATGAACTTTCCTCTTTATTTAGTCCATGACCTTATTCCTGGGCGTTCCTCTGGGGAATTTGCTGTCTATTTTACCTTCATTTATGTTCTTCACAAACACATTGTTTCTCATGGTGTGTCCAATCCATTTTGTTATTTTCTGTATGGTGTTCTATATAGTCCTTTCCTCTTCTGCTCCTTCATCATTTCTTATTTTGTCCATCCATTTTATCTTCAACAAACTTCCTCCAGCACCATGCTTTGAAGGCTTCTAGTCTCTCCTGGTCAGCTTTTCCAATGGTCTATGCTTCCGATTCATAGGTCCTGGTTTGTAGTCATATCTTCTTTGAGCACAGCAGTTGTCTTTTTCCCATGAACGCCTTTTCAGCTTGGGCTTATCTCCGCTTGATGTCCTTTGCACTTCTTCCGTCCCACGTGATGGTACTTCCGAGATAGGTGAAGGAATCCACTTGTTCTAACTTCTCTCCTCTCTGGGTGACTTCTACATTCGGCTTCTCTCATCTGCATACTAGGATTTTAGTCTCCATCTCATTTATTTTCATGTTGCTTTCTTGGATGAATTGGTCCATTACGTTAAGTGATCCAAGAAGATCATCGCGATATCCAGCTATGACCACAATATCATCTCCGAAGCGGAGCATGTTTATTTCTTCTCCTTTTATCTTTATCCCGCTCATTCCAATTTCTTTTGCTTCTCTAACGGCCTCTTTCAAACACATGTTGAACAGTGCTGGTGAAAGGTCGCATCCTTGTCTTACTCTGGTACCCCTGTTTTTCCTAATTCCAAACTGGTATTCCGAGAACTTTTCTTCAATTTTCCTTCCATTCTTCGGCTTAATATTCGTGTCAGTATTTTTTATGCCTATGACAATAGACCCAAGGTTCGGTGATCCTCACATCTCTCAGTCCTTGCCTTCTTCGATACGGCAATCATTACGCTCCTTTGAAAATCCTCTGGAAGTGTTCCGCTTTGGTAGCTATTTCTGATTATCTCGTACTGGTTATCCAAGGCTTTACTTCCGAACGATTTGATGATCTTTGCTCCATTGGTGTTGTCTGCTCCAGGAGCTTTGTTTCCCTTTAGGTCTTCTACTCCTCCATCGAATTCACTCCTCAGCATCAGTAGGCCCCGATCTCCCTCGTCAACCTCGCTTTCATTAATAAAGTTTTCTTTCAGTGGCGTCGGCCCTAGGTAAAGTTTTTCGATGTATTGCTTCCATGTATTCCCTATGTTTTCTTCCTCTGTCAATATATTCCCGTTCGTATTCTTAATGTTATTGCATCTCGTTTTCCTCTCTACGAAGTGTTTCATCACTAGCTAGTATGCTGTTTCGGTATGTTCCCTTCTTCATGTTTTCTTGGACTTCCTCGCAGCTGCTTTCGATCCAATCCTCCCTTGCCATTTTGCATTCTCTTCTGACTTGGTTCCTTAGCTTCTTGTAGAGGGTTGCCTTTCCTTCGTTTCCGGGGTTCTTGTATTTTCTCCTTGTTTCTTGTAGTTTCCTAATCTCCGCCGTTATCCATGGCTACTTCGTGTTGGCCGTCTTACTCACCAGTTGCTCCTTGGCTACTTCTGCAATTTTCCTCTTTAGATAATCCCATTTTTCTTCAATGCCCATTTCATTTTCTAGTTTGCTGTCGACGTCTGCAGCGAATCTTTCTCTGTTCCTTCTTCGGCCAGTATTTTCGTGTCCCACCTTGGATTGCGCTGTATCTTCTTGATTTTCATGTATCGAAGGTGGCTGTCTTTGAGTACCAGGTTGTGGTCACTGTTTATATCCGCACCGGGATAGGTATTGCACTGCTTGGCATGGTCCTTGTATCTAAAAGGTATTAATTCTATGTGGTATCTGGCACTATCACCTGGCATCTTCCATGTGTACCTCCTACGCGGATGGTTCTCTAAGAGAGTGTTAGCTACTACCATATTTTGCTCATTGCAGAACTCTACCAGTCTTTCTCCCTTGGCATTTATTTTGCCAAGTCCGAAATATCCTACATTATTTCCTTCTATTTCCTCTCCTACCAATGCGTTCCAGTCTCCCATGATGATGAGATTGTCTTTCCCCTTCACTTCCCCGAGGAATTCTTCAATTTGCTCGTACGCTTACGGGTGTTAAGTACTTAGGAGTCACAATTAATCACGACATATCTTGGGGAAAACATATTCGGGAAATATTCCGTCAAGCATACAGGAAGCTAGGCTTTATCAAGAGAATACTTGGTAAATGTGATGATAAAGTGAAATAACGTTATTTTTCAATCGTTAGGCCTCATCTGGAATATGCTGCCAGTGTATGGGATCCTTATGAAGCGGGGTAGATATCGGAATTAGATCGCGTGCAGCGAAGAGGAGCTAGGTTTGTGAAACTATGCTACGATAAGTTCGCTAGTTTGTCTAGATTGTTAGAAGAATAGGGATGGGAATCGCTATCACAGCGTAGATTAAATTATAGGCTTAACCTCGTAACTAAAAAACAGGAAAAACATTTCTCTGACGACGTAAAAAAACATACTATTAACTCCCTCGTATTACGGCAGATTAGATCGCGCCAATAAAATTTGAGAGATAGATTGTAGAACCGATAGGTGTAAAATGTCATTTTTTCCGCGTACCTTTCGGGACAAAAACAGCTATGCACGTCGTCATGAATAATGCGAATAGTGAGATTAACTAGACTGTAGATTCTCTACGTTCTTATTTATGCATGATGTAAATATTGATGTTCTTATTTATGCATGGTATTTTGAATCAGTAATAGTAGTCTTTGTATCCCTTGCATGTTGGAACGATTGACGATGGAATGATTCTTGGTTAGTAGATTTTTAATTGGCTCGTTGCATGTGTGGTACGCTGGTTTCAATGTAATTTCGGTGTTCTACCGTATAATTCATGCATGCCTGGTGTGGAAGCACCCCCTGCCACGCACCCTTTAGGTGGCTTGCAGGGTATGACGTAGATGGAGATTTAGATAAACTTATTCTATTTCTTCTTCCGTATGGGTAGACGTCGGCATGTAGACCTGCGTGTCCGTCCGTGACGTCGGCATGTAGGTCACTGTGTCCGTCGGCTCTTCTTCCAACTTCACTATTAGAATCCTTTCGCTGTACTGCCAGACTGACTTCACCCTCCTGCCCCATTATTTCTTCAGTATAATTCCTATAACTGCAATCTTCTGGTCGTCTCCTCAATATATCGCTAGACATCCGTCGCTCCAGCAATCGTCTGTCCCCGCCCACTATATATCTATATATATATCCCTATATATCTATCCCTAGCCTCTCTGTCTCTATCTTCACGTTGTCTAGCTTCCCGCTCACCCCTGAAGATCTCATATTCAATGTTCCTATCCTGCACTTGTCCTTCCTGACTGATGTACCCCTCCCAGTAGTATTAATTCGGAGATCCGATTGGAGGACTATTTTACCTTTCGGAATATTTTTCTGGAATCAATGCCATCATGTATTTCTAGCTTTTAGAATGGCAAGAAAATATTGCGATATTTCTTTCTATATCTATTATTATTCTTAGACGATTTTATACCATCTGTATCCATTTTTAGGATGCAGAACGAATAGGGAATGTCTCGTGTGAAAGCATCCCCTGCTACTCATCCTTTGAGTGGATTGAAGGACAAATATTTAGGTGTGCCATGGGACTTCTTCAAAACCTTGCTGGTATAGGATATGCAATTATCTCCATCTTCTCTGTATGCGTAAGTTTTCTCAACGTTCTGATGCTTATAAGGTCATTCATTTGTTCGGCGACGCACCGTTTACTTTCTGCTATTCGTCCATTAAAAAGTCTAGTACGTTGTGTTTAGGACGCTCTATCTTCAAGTAGGATCAACCGATTTTTTAACGAAATAAAATGCGAACAATAGAATGATCATGTCTACGTTTACTGATGCGTGTAAAAATTTTTTCCTATCCTTATCTACACTTAACGATATTTATATTGAAAAAAAGGACCTGTTTTCGGCGGTCAAAACCCGATGGCCCGAATTTATGTTATCGCCATTCTCTTAATATTCATTGTAGGGATGAAAGATTTTGATATAAGTTTGCCAAACTTAATTCTAACATGTCAAAGGAAAATTACTGCCTATATGTTGAGTTTTACGCGAGCTGTTGTAAAAGTTGTAAACATCGGCTAATTCCGAAACTTACGATGCGATAGAGGTTTGAGTTATACCGTTGTAACCGCATTGACGCCAGCTTTACAAATATGTAAATAACCATTAGTCAAATTTCCTGGGATTTCCTATAGCGATTTTTATTTATATATATTTTACGCGCAGAGAAAGCAAGGCTCTCTGCGGAAAGAACGGCGAGGCATAGCTAGGGGAAGGTAGGGGAACTCGCCCAAAACTTGTAAGACTTGCTGCCACACGAATCTTATCATTCCCGAATCAAGTCGGTGCCATGCCTACCAGTATCATTTCCATATTTATTGGAAATAATTTAGTCATTATTTGAAAATAAAACCCTTCATAGATATTTCCACTCAAAGGTTCAAAGAGAGAATGAGGTACTGGAGAGTCATCATATTGTTTGATCTTACGATAAAGTTTGTCAAACGTTGAACTCTGAGTCATGATACATATAATGGCGGGTAAAATGGCTTGAGTGTGTGCTCTGTTTGGATGATTTATATGCAGCTATTAGTTCATCATTGTCGATAATTGCACGGAAGAAGAGATGGGTTTGTGCTCTGATCTGATATTTTTTCAGACATCATGAATGTGGAACTTTCCCTCCGTCCAACTCCTATTGTTAGAGGAACTGTCAATAAAGACTTGTTATCAATGTTCTAATACGAAGTGCCTTTTCAACGGCAATTCGCATTATATGTGAGATCATATGTGATAAAATAGACTGGGATATCAAGCAAATATTAATGGGAAGGAGATGATTCCATACTCTCTGTTCGCTTTATGCCATTAAAGAATGAGGTACTTAGGTTCTTCTGCATCATTGGCGAAATTTTCCCCGTTGCCGTACGATGCTGTTCCTAAATACGCTTTCGCTTCTTCCGAAAGCGCATCATCTTCATGGTGGTTCATATCTTCACGGCGGCCATCTACATCCACATACTAACCCGCAAGCCGCCGCATGGATGTGTGGAAGGGGGTGTTAGGTCACCAGCCGTGTAAACATGTAAGTTTTTGGGAGATGAAATGGTGACGTGTATCATAGGAGTGTATTTAATTGTTGAAGTTGTAGAACCATTGTTCGGTTGGAATAAGGATTTCACCACTTCTTGTGTTTTAAAGGCGAACTGCTGTGCAAGCACGCGGAAGGGAATTTGGACTCCAATATACTTATTCCTGTTTCCGGGAAATAGTTTCTCACTGTATTGTTGTTTTTTCGGAAATCCAAAGTTTCTCCTCCCGCCCAGGGGGAGCCCTCATATCACAGTGATTTACGCTTTGACCGTCATTCATGAGAGGTGTTGACATTGAAATAATGCCATCGAAAGAATGGATTATCCGAAGGCCTGCTCTCTGGGGACCTGGTTCGCATTCACCCCCACAGTGGAAGGGATTTCTCGCCAGGGAATGAATGGCCGACAATAACTGACCTATCGACCAATTTCTGTAAATTGCGCCCAAATATCCTATTCGGATCACTTGAAAACACACCTAGTACTGGGAAGAGACTGTTTTTACGGCAGAAAAAGCAGAAAAAAGGCGGTGAAATTCCCGGCAACAGCGTGAAGGTGTCAACTGGACGGCGCAGCAACCAAAAGTGTTACCTACCCACGTTCCATTTCTATTTCTCTTTTGGTCTCGATCGTTGCCTTGTCACGGACACGAACTTGACGATGGAAAGAGGAATATTTGATTATATGGCGCTGCGTAGGTCTTGTTACAATCTTCCATAAAAAAACTACCTAATTGGTTATTAAATATATGTTTGTGTATCTTTTCGCTGAAAAACTACCTCGAAACATGAAAATTAGTATTTAGTATGTCGGGTGTTTCACGGCGGTAAACTCAGAAAGCGTGACGGATCGT
Organism: Ceriagrion tenellum; assembly: GCA_963169105.1. Classification (NCBI taxonomy): domain Eukaryota; kingdom Metazoa; phylum Arthropoda; class Insecta; order Odonata; family Coenagrionidae; genus Ceriagrion; species Ceriagrion tenellum. The sequence goes on from OY720643.1 coordinate 121,323,583, forward strand.
CGAATGCAATGTGAGGAAAATTTTCAGCCGCACAGGATCCCTCAGGGAAAAATAAAAGGAATATATGTAATAGTTTTTTCAGAAATCTAATCTAACTGTAGATAATATTAGTAACAATTAAAATTCCTGTCAGGTATTATTAAAATCAGTGCTGTTGTTATTTAGGACACCTAATATTCTATATTAGACATTTAAGTATTGATTACTTTCAGTTTCCTAGTTTTGGGAAACTATTAGTTTTTTATTGCATTCCGAACTGCTTACCGTTAAAAACTGCTGTATTATTAGTAATTAACCCGGAAAAGTATAAAACTTTAATAGTGTTGTTTCCTAAGCGAGGTGGGACAGTCTCGGATGCGCATCGTAAGGTAGTCCCAGCGAGGTAGTTCCCTAGTCATAATAGAGACCGTATTCGAATTATACGTTTTAATTTCACCAGCTGTAGGGCACATAAATTAAACATTGTATTATTGATGGTGCAATAAAGTAGTTTTACATGACAGAAATTGCAAGTAATCAAACGAAAATATCTAAATAAGCCTTTAACTTCACTCATTTTTTTCACGCGATACGTTTGAAACTCCTTTAAAAGAAAAGGTTTATTGTGATCCCGAAGAATTTGCTGCGGTGACAATATGATTAATCTTCAGAGATAGTTGAGAATACACAAAAACTACACACTGTTGATTTTTTACGAGGTCTACGTCTAGGAAATGCCTCATTTTTAATATAAGGTTTCTCTGGAGTGAATACACGTACCATTTCCCATGTAAAATGGCTGGTATTTACTGGCAAATATCTCGGAAAGTAATGTGATAAGGGGTTGAATTTTTTATGTCAATGGAAGGGTGAGATATTTTTCTTTAAAATGAGACCAAATTCATTGATTTCTAAGTAGAATGATATTTCGCTCGGACTACCTTAAGGAGGACGCTCCCTATCTATATGGAGGGAGACACGGGGGGTCGAACGTATCGAATATGTAAGTCGACGCTGGTTGAGTTTTGCGGGAAAAGACGAAGAGATCGATTTGGGGGAGAGGGGGCGTGTGTGAGGAGGGAGAAGAGAGGGAGGAAGGAAAGAAAGGGGGGGTGGGTGGTGTGAAGAGAGAGCGAGCGGGCAGTGTGTGTGGAGGGTTTGGGGCGAGAGGGGGAGAGGGGGAGAGGGAGGGGGAGGGTCGGATATTCGTCCTAGGGTATAAGTGGAGTGGGGGAAGGAGGGAGGACAGTGGAGGGGGTTGGCCACTCGAGCGACTCCCTCGACAATGCCATCTCAAGTGTTTTTTCTTCCTTCTGCCCCTCCCCGTCCCTCCCCCTCTTCTCTGCTTCCCACCCGGTGGCGCTCTCGCTTGTCCCCGCAGAGAGAGAATGAGCGAGGGTACACTCACACACACACACACACACTCACAGATAGATCTAAGGGCGAATTGGGGGATGGGGGGAGGGTTTGGAGTGGAAGGCAAAAAATGGGGATGGGGCAGATAGTCTCTTTCTCACTCCTGCTTCATTCTACTACATCTCTCTCTCTCTTTCTATATAGTATGTGTGTGTATGTGCACCACCCCTTACCCCCCCTCCCCGTGGGGTCACCAATTCCCCCCTCCCCCCCCTCGCACCGCACCACCCCAGTCCAACCCATCACCATTTCGTCTCCTCTCATTCACCGCCTCTTCCACTCCAAACTCACGCACGTCGCAAAGCCCCCCATTTCACCCGGGGCCCCCTATCCTCCCGTCTTCTTCCCTTTTCATCGCCGTCCGTTCCCCCAGGTGGGCCCCACTTCGAATCCCATTGTGGTCCCATGGCCCGACTCTCCCCGTTCCCCTTCCTTCCTACTCCCTCCACCATCCACCACTCGATCTGACGCCAGCGCCCACCCGCCCGCCCCTGCCCCACGTCAACTGCGTGGAAATCCAAGTGCTCTGCTGTCAGAGCCCTCTTGCAGACGACCGTGGTGTCCATTACATGACGAAGGAAGTGTCCTCTGTTTCAACCTCGGGGAGGTTTAATTCTACTACTGTGAATTTTTCTCGGGTTCCCGTCCGGGTAAGATTGAAGAGGGAATTAAAGAAGAATGTATAGCTCTCGGGTTCCCATCCTGATGATGGTGATTTTTGGCACCGACGTTTCGAAGGTGTAGTCTGCCATCGTCCTCAGGGAGAGAAATACATTCTAAGCATTCGCCGGGAAAGCCTTGGGTCTTACAGAATTGAAGAACATCAACGGCACCTCCGACTATGTCAACCAGCGAAGTCAGCAGTCGCTGAACATGCCAACAATTTCGACCATGCCAACAATTTCGACCATGCCATCCGTTTGGAAGAGACCCAACTAATCGGCCAGTCCAAAGGACTATGGGAGAGACAAACCAAAGAGGCAGTTGAAATCCGCCTTGAGAGAAATTATTTCAACCGTGACGAAGGGTTCAACTTAAGTATGATCTGGAACCCGATCTTGAAAATGGCGGGAAAAGTAAAAGCGCCTCCACCAATCACAATCGACGTGACCTGAGTGACACACTATATTAACCAGCACGTCGACACCCGGCATCAAGGGCCCTGATGTCGATGAATAAGCCATTCATCGAAACGTCGGCGTTGGAGAAGATGGAGCATCTTACCCGGACGGAAACCCGAGAAAAATTCACAGCAGTTTTCGCTGGGAGAAAGTGAAATCCTACAGTTGACTATTGTAATTTATTCGAATGGTGAAGTAATTTAGGTTTTCCTCCGTATCCGGTGAAGAAAGGTGTCTTGTGTGTTCAACTGAGCCAAGGGTTTCACATCTCCCGACGTTAAGAAGAACGACTCGTTCCTCATCTGTATAGAGGTTGTGAAACCTTGAAGATGTATGGAGCCTCTATCTAGCCCGGTTGAACACCCGAGTGTTCATCTCAATGCTTTGAATTGTTTTCAAGCGACATTGATGGTGGAAATTATACCCATCTTCAAAACTTATTGTGAAACTGTCGCATATCAATGGCGATGTTTTAATATTTTCGAAAATTTTGTGGGACAGTTTTTTCTAATTTAAGTTAGGCGATCGAGACTCAAGGTCATTTGTGCTTATGAGGGAAAGTTAGAGGATGGGGACGCCCGAGGTGGGCACTTAAAGTGCAGTGCTCCTGTAGAAAGTGGGCACCCGAGAAGGGACCTAGATTCAAATGATAGGAAGGAAGTGTCCTCTGTTTCATCTTCGCGGAGGTTTAATTCCACGCGTATTGTCATTATGCGAATGGTGAAATATTTTAGGTCATCATCGTATATACCGATTATTCTTTGATAAATCCTAAATCTTTCACGAGGTATCATTTGAAAATTCAAGAGAGGTTGTGCTGACGACATGTTGACAATGTGTTGTGGGAGCATGGTGGGAAGACATCAAGAAGTTGAGACGTGCAGCAGGTTGGCGATCGTAAGGGAAAACCTGGAATTGTTAGGGAATTTAGAATTTCTGGAAAAGCCAGGGAATTCTCGTAACAGTCAGGGAGAAACTGGAATAGGAATCCTCGTTACTTTTCTACAATTACGTTTATCGGCCAGTGTCTCCCGGCCTTCATTTTACCAACTAAAACTAACGTCCGTCGCTGACGTACATGGAATAAGCACCATAAATTCGTGGAGTATTCAGTTGTGAATCTAATTGGTTATGGATCTTAGTTATTTAGTTGTGAATCAGACGTTCAATGTGTCCCTTTTTTATATCCTTATTGCGATATTTGCCTAGTTGTGTTAAAAATCATGATCATATTTGGTCACATCACACACACAGAAAAAACACCTCGCGTTTGTTTCAACTTCCGAAGCTCAGCTCGAGAGGTAGCGGGAGCACACTAGCTTATTGTAAATACATGCTTGCAGTTCTAAAAATACGAGACGGTGATTGAAAATTTAATGCTGCCTTAGAAAATTTATTTCAGCAGAAAAAAAATTCCAAAATAGGTGACCTTTTGGCGATTGGTCAGGGAAATTGATAAATCCCTCAGGGAAAAGTCAGGGAAAGGTCAGGGAATTTGAAAATTGGATATCAGTAGCCACCCTGTGCAGACAATCCAATGGAAATTGATTTCATGGTCAGCTGTTAGTTTTTGGCATCGCTGGTTCATTCTTGAGAGCTGCTTATCACCAGCGATGGTGCCATTTTGATTCCGTTTGGCGACTGACATTCCCTGATTGGAAATGAAATCCGTCCCTCACCATTGAGCGATTGTCTTCTCTATGAAGCTGCACTCCAATCGCCCGACTTTACTTTCCGAGTCATATCTCCCAACTCCGATATTTGCTTCCGCACCATTACCCAACATCCTCATTTCCACGGCGTATTTAAATAATCGAGAGTCTTCGTGAGCTGGGTCTAGCTCAGTTCTTGGAGCTTGAGACTTATCCTATGGATCGCGTCGCGAGTTCCAGCGCCCAACCCTAGGCTAGTTCTTTTCGGCCATTGGCGATCCAGTCGATCTTCATCTACATCTACGAAATACCGTGCAAGCCACCACTAGGGTGTGTGGCATGGGGTGATTCCCCACCAGGCATGCAGCACTGATCCCAGTTCAATTCAGAACCGCGCACGTGTCCCTGAATGCCAGGCTCAAGCCAAAAGCAGTCAGGACAACGGTACGCAGTCAGATCACAACCAGGAGAGTGATAGGTAGAGGAACATGCTACCATGCAGTACACTACTCAAGATATAACTACTGGTTAGTATTATTAATGCCACAGATAAAGAGCACTACAAGGTGCTAAGACATGCAGGAGTATATCATGCCGGAGATTGCATGCGAGGTTAGTATCTACAATTCATATTAAGATATTTAGCACTACTGAAAAAACCTATTTAACCTAGTTTGTATCCTAGAACTGATCTATCACAACTATTATGGTCCCTTGTTGTACGTGGAAAATAATGCCATCTTAAATCTATTGGTTCTGCAGTCTAATTCCTTAATCTTATTCCTGTGGTCATTGCTATCATAATAGTTTGGCTCTAACAAAATATTTTCAACGTCTGGCAAAAAATAGTCTACATCAAACTTTCTTTATAGATTTAACCTATACTTCTCCCTCCGATCGGATAGAGGTTCCCACCCTAATTCCCTCAACAAATTTGTAACACTACTATGTTTATCATAACAATTTTTAACAAATCTAGCTGCCCTCCGCTGTATTCGATCTATATCTGAAACTAGTCCTACTTCATAAGGGTGCCATATACCAGCGGCGTACTCTAAGTGGGGTCTCACGAGAGAAAAATAACATCGCTCCTTTACCTTCTCGTCACACTTTCCTAGAATTCTTTCAATAAATCGTAATTTACGACTTGCTTGTCCACAAATTTCTCGTATATGCTTCCCCCACAGCAAGTCCTGAGTAAGGGTCACTCCTAAGTGCTTTACTGACTCTACATTTATTAGTTCGGCTTGATTAATTGTGTACCTCTCGTTGGTTAAGCTACTCTTCCTCCAAAAATTCATAACAACGCACTTATTAAAACTTAATTCTAATTGCCAAGTGTTGCACCATCCGCTTATAGCTTCTAGGTCTTTCTTCAACGCAATTCTATCAGACTCTGTGTTAATATCCCTATACAATACTGCGTCGTCCGCAAAATGACGAATTTTACTGATAACGACGGTTGTGATATCATTAATTTACAAAAGGAATAATAAGGGACCAATGACACTTCCCTGGGGTACACTGGATGTGACTTTAACTGTATCTGAACTAATGCCATCTAGAACTACCCTCTGTTCGAGGTTACTTAATAAATCTTCAATCCAGCATATTATATCGTGATGTATTCCTTAGGCTATTAGCTTAACAATTAATTTTGAATGCGGAACTTTATCGAAAGCTTTTTTGAAATCTAAAAATATCGCGGTGGTTGAGCCTTTCTCCTGAGGAAAGAAAAAGTGCTAGCTGGGTTTCCCAGCACATGCCTTTTCGGAATCCATGTTGGTTTTGAATTAACAAGTTCTGACTATCTAAATACCTTATGATTGTGCTGACGATTATATGTTCTAATACTTTACATGAGATGGACGTGAGGGAGAAGCTCTTAAGTTACTGGGATCTTCCTTATCGCCGCTCTTAAAACAGGAGTAACGTTCCCGATTCTCCAATCGTAAGGGACACGATGTTCTGCAAGAGATTTTTCATATATTATTTTCAAGTTCTGTGCTATTTCTGACGCTAATTCTTTATACACTCGGGCGGGAATTTCATCGGGACCAGATGATTTCTTGGGGTTAATGGATTTTAAGTGACTTTTTATGCCGCGACAAGAAATATGAATGGACTGAATTGTTTTTTTGTATAAGCGAGGCAATATAGCGGGGTTATTCTGAGGGCACGAAGTGTAGACACTTTGAAAAATGTGTTATTAGCTTTATCTAATGTATCGCTAACTCTTTCTCCTTGACCGTTTCTCAGTGATGTTACTGTAGATTTATTCCCCTTGAACCTCCCTAAGACCAAAATGCCTTAGGGTTATCTTCCAAATATTCACCTAATATTTTACTCTTGAATTCCATTAGTGCTTTCCTTAAGGCCGCTTTTGTTGTTATTTTAGCTCTCTTTTATTTATCATTAATTTCCTTAAGTTCCTCGTCCTGTAGATGCTGATGGGCGTTCTTCATTTTCGCCTGCAAGTCTCGTTGTCTCTTGAGAGATTTCCGGACGTCTGTATTATACAACCTAGGTTCCGTGTTGACATTTTTCAGTTTACTATATATATTTTAGATATTTGGGTTCAATCAAGAGCGGGTGATGAATCTTGAATTATTTTTACTTTTAAAATGCGTGAACTCACTCTACTTCCAATGATCTGCTGACTTGATCTTTGCTTTCATACGAATTACACTATCTTTCTATTCTTTGTTTATTATACTCTTCCGTACTTACGATAAGACAGTGAACATAAGCTGCTCATGTTCTGATGAAGGCTTCCTTGGGGCTTAGATGGAGGTTGATTCCTTTTATCAGGTTTTCCGCCGCGTTGGTTCATGTTGAGGACAATATTTCGCCGGCTGCCCTGCTGGCATCCTGCTGTTACATGGACCTGAGAAAGCCAGCAGGACAGCCGGCGACATTTTGTCCTCAACATGAACCAACGAGGAGGAAAACCCGAAAAAAAGAATCAACCTCCATAAGCTACTCATTTTAACACGCGGAAAATATAACTACAAAATAAATGGAGTCCTTTGTCTCTGGAGATCTAAATTGCCTGAGGAGATCTACTAATTTTTTCTTCAACGAATTAGACTCACTACAGCCTGTCATTTTCGATGAATTAGCATGTCATATTCGCTTATTAATTCTATCCGTTCGTTAAGTTGGTTTCCACGACTTCCTTTCTATGGATATTATATTCGTGGTCCTATTGGCTGACGTTGTCAATAATCTGAGGGAGGGGCTTGGCCGATGATTTTTGGGGAAAATAGGGGAAACAGCGATGAGATTTGATTCAGCATCTAATCATGAAGTACTTCTTTTCCATCGTCAGCTAAGCCAGCGCTGAGCATCAAATTTTCAAATTCAAGGAATTCAGATGAGTACTCGTGCGTTCAGCTGTTCTTTCAAGAAGTCTTCACTCAATTCACCACAGCAACATCTGCTATGCTGCCACCTATTCTATTGCTGGAACTCATCCTCCTTTGCACATTTGAGTGCATGGTGACTAAAGATGTGAATCGACTGTGCATCAGTTCTGTATAGGAAATATCAATATGTGAGGAGAAAGTGAAAAAAACGCTATTTTTCAATCGCTAGGCCTCATCTGGAATATGCTGCCAGTGTATGGGATCCATATGAAACGGGGTTGATATCGGAATTAGATCGTTCGCAGAGAAGAGGAGCTAGGTTTGTGAAACGATGCTACGATGAGTTGGCTAGTGTGTCTGGACTACAGAAGAATTAGGATGGGAATCGCTATCACAGCGTAGATTAAATTATAGGCTTAACCTCTTAACTAAAATTCAGGAAAAACATTTCTCTGACAACGTAAAAACATACTACGTATTGACCCCCTCCTACTACGGCAGATTAGGTCGCGCCAATAAAATTAGAGAGATAGATTGTAGAACCGATAGGTATAAAATGTCATTTTTTCCGCGTACCATTCGGGATCATAATAGCTGTGATCGTCGTCATGAATAATGCGAATAGTACGATTAGCTAGATTGTAGATCTTTCTCTTAATATTCTCTACGTTCTTTTCTATGCATGATGTAAATATTGATGTTCTTATTTATGCATGATATTTTGATCTCTAGTAGTAGTAGTCCTTGTACCCCTTGCATTTTGGAACGATTGACGATAGAGTGTTTGCTTGGTTATTAGATTTTTAATTGGCGCGTTGCATGTGTGGTACCTACGCTGGTTTAAATGTAGTTTCTGTGTTCTGCCGTATAATTCATGCATGCCTGGTGTGAAAGCATCCCCTGCCACACACCATTTGGTTGGCTTGCAGGGTATGACGTAGATGTAGATGAATATATTGTCTTCGAGGGGTAAAAATGAGTGACTGACGGAATTATTGCTGGGGGAGGAAAGAGGGCGTCTCCGCTTTATCTCGAGCGAGGGCTCGGCTGTAGCAATCTTGTGTTAGGGGTGGAGGAGGGTGGAGGGAGGAGGGGGGAGCAGCGAATGGTTGCCAGGTAACTGCCCGTCCGGAAAATGGGGACCGGTTGAAGGATGACGAGAGGGGATTTTAAAATGTTTTCTTTTTCGCATGAAAGGGAATTTCGCTCCCCATTGCCCTCTGATCCTCCTCCTCCTCTCGTAATCTTTCGTCTCCCTCACCTTTTTTCTGTGGTATTCGTGAAGGAATGCCTCCGGAGACCTTTGCGTTCTAAAGAATTGGGATCTGAAAAATAGCTGGGTGGTTCAGAGGGTGGGAAGTCCTTTCTGAAACTACTCCCCCCTTCCCCTGTTCTCTTTCGGGGCCGGCTCCCATAATCTTTTGCCCTAGACTTGAAAATCCCCGTGCTTCAGTGGGCGTCACTAGATTAGACTAGTCTGAAAGCTTCGAGCTTCATTGTTTTCGGCTTTGATGATTGAATCGCTGACGTATCGAATCGTTTAGAGCACCTCGTAGTGGCAATTATTTTTCTTAAAGTAAAAAATTGATAATCAAATATGTAGTTTACGTCTGAATTTTATTTCAGTATTACAATATGCGTTTCAAATTGATATCACCTCCTCAGAGGATGTATCAAATCTTCAACCGATCTGCATTCTTTAAATTGCCTGTTCGCGATATTCACCCGAGTGTAAAACCTTTCCGTATAGCTTTAATGAATTCCTGTTAGATTTTATTTTCTGTTCCTCATTTATATCTTAAATTCAGAGCCAGGTATGTGATATATGTTAGAGATTGAAAAGGTGGGAAATTCGAGAAAAATGAATCAGAATACGATTGAATGTTAGTGGTATTTGTAGCAAAATTTTTTAAAGATGTTTCATTATTAAAGAGGTGAAGTACGTCTAGGGAAGTGAGAGAAAGAGACAAATCTAGCTGTTTCCGAGCCTTATCAACCACAAATAAGGGTTGGTTTGACAATTGTAACCACCTCGAATGAGTGGAGAATAAAGTACAATTAAAGATTGAAAAATACTCCTTCAAAGTTGAAAACAATATCAGTATGATATGAATTGATTATTTTTTTGGAATGGCCAGCGTCTTCTCTTCGCAAATATGTCCTTTCGAGCGAGTAATGACGTCGTTGGACGGTAAGTTGGAATGGAGTCTGAATCCTACTTATAGAGAGTATTTTGAGCTGAAAATTTAAAGAATATTAATGTTGGTTCAATTAGAGAATCTAATAAACCCCTAGCGAATGATTTAATTCGTTTTTTTTAGAGAAATTCCTATCTCGCTATTGAATATGACAATCTTTTAAGACAAATTCATGGCACAACTTCAGTATCCAAATTGTTCCAGCATTATTTTCCTAACACATCTTGACAGATATTTAGATAAAGGTGGCAATTTAAAAGCTTTATTCGTCAGGTTGCATCACAGTGGGGACTGGAGATGTAAAAATAGTTATGATAAGCATAGTAGTGTTACAAAATTGCTGAAGGGTGGGAACCTCTATCCGATCGAATGGAGAAATATAGGTAACATCTTACGAAAGTGTGATGAACACTATTTTTTGCGACACGGTGAAAATATTTCGCTAGAGCCAAACTATTATGGTAGGAACGATCACAGGAATAAGATTAAGGAAATAGAACGCAGAACCGATAGATTCAAGATGTCATTTTTACCACGTACAATAAGGGACCATAAAAGTTGTCGTAGATAGATCAGTTCTAGGATACTGACTAGGTTAAATAGGTTTTTTCAGTAGTGCTCAGTATCTGAACATGAATTGTAGATACTAACTTTGCATGCAATCTCCGGCATGATGTACTCCCGCATGTCTTAGTCCCTTGTAGTGCTATTTCTTTGTCGCATTAATAATACTGACCAGTAGTTATATCTTGAGTAGTGTACTGCATGGTACCATGTTCCTCTACGTATCACTCCTGGTTTGTGGTCTGACTGTGTACCGTTGTCCTGACTGCTTTTGGCCTGCGCGTGGCACACGGAGGAACGTGCGCGGTTCTGATTAAACTGGGATGAGTGCTGCATGCCTGGTGTGGAATCACACAGTGCCACATACCCTAGTTGTGTCTTGTAGGGTATTTTGTAGATGTAGAATAATTTACGTGAATTCCAGTGATAATCGCGTAGTACCAAGCTTTATTATCCATGTTTTAAGATGATAGTTGTATTCTTCGTTGTCATTAATTGAACCTAGTTACCTCTGGCACATTTCCATTCCGAAATGTTCTTTTTCAGTTTAAGTTCGGAGGACTGCCGCATACACATTTGGGTGAATTTACCTTATTTTAACGTTAACTTTCTGGCGCTTTAGTAAACCATTAGCTGAGTTCCTTCAAGTGAAATATGAAAAATAAAAATGATCGCCGGACTGAAAATACTTCCAGCTAGGTATGCTTTCAGTAGTTCTATTTCAATCGGTTTATGTTGGATTCCAAACTCCGTCCGAAAAGTCTCAAATCGAAATCTATCAGCTTTCATTCGATCGTCATCGTCATTGTATCGTTGGCTGTTAGGATAAGCGACGACAGCCTATATCAATTGTAGTATTGCGGATGCGTGAGTAGGTTAGTATAAGAGCCTGTCATATTTGGGGCGATGAGAAGGGTGAGGAGAAACCCGGCGCCGGCATTACATCTACATCTACGTCCTACCCTGCAAGACACCCAAAGGGTGTGTGGCAGGGGGTGCTTCGACACCAGGCATGAATGAATTATACGGCATAACACCGAAACTACTTTGAAACCCGCGTACCACACATGCAACGCGCCAATTAAAAATCTAATAACCAAGAAACATTCCATCGTCAATCGTTCCAACATGCAAATACGAACATCAATATTTGCATCATGCATAAATAAGAACGTAGAGAAATAAAGAAAAAGATCTTCAGTCTAGCTAATGTCACTATTCGCACTATTCATGACGACGATCACAGCTTTTATGGTCCCAAATGGTACTCGGAAAAAATGACATTTTATACCTTTCGGTTCTACAATCTGTCTCTCTAATTTTATTGGCACGATCTAATCTGCCGTAGTGCGAGGTGGTTAATAGTATGTTTTTTACGTCGTCAGAGAAATGTTTTTCCTGAAATATAGTTAAGAGGTCAAGCCTATAATTTAATCTACGCTGTGATAACGATTCCCATCCCAATTCTTCTAACAATCCAGACACACTAGTAATCTTATCGTAGCATCGTTTTACAAACCTAGCTCTTCGCTGCACGCGATCTAATTCCGATATCAACCCCGATTCATATGGATACTATACACTGGCAGCATATTCCAGATGAGGCCTAGCGATTGAAAAATTCGATTGTGTTTACTCCAACCACAGAGTAGAAATGGTGTTGTTGTGATAACTTCCGTAAGAAGAGGGCAGATGTGCGTCCATAGAGAGTTGGTTCCCGCCCCCCGATCCTGGCAGCACGAATGAACGTTCCCTCGGTCTGATGTTAGAACCTCGAAGTCCGAATCGTCACAAATTTCGCATATCAACAACCTAATGCGTGTAACCTACATTAGGATGCTCACCTGCAGTGGGTAAGAATATTAGAAAAGATAAGGAGGTAGGTGGAGAGTGTGGGTGAATTTTTTGCCGGAAGGGGACCAACGAGGTCTCGAGGACGGGGTCCGATCCGACGTACTTGATACATTGAAGAGTGCTGCCCTCTCTATGGCGCCCGATCACGGTCCCTCGGAGACATCATCCCCACGTCCTCCACTTGTGTCTCCGTCCCACAGGATGCGAACCCAATTTGTATTCTTTCATCCATATCCCATTGTTATAAGAGAAAGGCGGTTCGAGTCATTTTTATGCACCGATTTATATAAAACATTTAGTTCGTGTTCTCATTAGGGATATCTTTTTGGTAAAAGTGAAAAAAATTTCATTAGATCGATTTAATTTTTGGCCTTACATTACTTTTTTGTTACACGTAGCCTTACGGTTCATGGTATGTGTTTTGTAATCATTAGATTATTTTTATTTAAAAAATCTCTCGAACGCGATATAATACATACCTTATGACTAGTTATAGTGATTAATATCATGGTGTCACGCCGAGTCCGTTATTCGAAAACAACGAATTTCACTATAATTTCGGAATAATATTTAAGATGTCATTGTTTTATAATGTCAATATTTTCTCTGTGAGAAGATCCAACGAGCAAAAAGATGCGCTCGAGTGCAATGTGGTTCTAGAGTTTTTTTCTCCACTTTATAAAAAAATTGTCAAAAAGAGCACACAATGAAGAACGATTACCGCTCCTGCCACCTAAACTTTTCACCATAGAAGAGTGTTGCCTCCCCTGACGGGACCCTTCCAATGTCATCCATCATGGCAACGTGTTATCTATGTTTCAGCGGAAATTTTAAACGCCAAGCTTTCTTCTCTCAGTCATTTTCGGCTGTTGTACTTCTCCCCACTTTTTTGTATGGTAGTGAAACGTGCGTATGTCAGGATAGACATAAGAGTAGACTGAACACCGTGGGTATGAGTTATCTGAGGAGTGTTTGCGGAAAAAGTAGGATGAATAGGGTCAGAAATGAGTGGGTAATAAATGAATGTGGGTTAGATGCTCCAGTAATGGACATATATGAAAGGAGTGTGCTTCGTTGGTTTAGCCATGTTGAGAGAATGGACGAGAGTCGAATAACGAAACAGATATATGAGTGAAATGAATGCTGCAAGAGGTAGAGGTAGGCCGAGAAAGTTGTGGTTGAATGTGGTTGAGGAAGTTCTTAGGAGGAGGGATATGAGTAGTCTTAAAAAAAGGAGGGCGTGTATGAAGCAGTGTATGGGGGTAAATGAAGCAAACGAGGTTTGCAAGGATAGGTCAGTGTGGAGAAAATTATTGAAGCAGAGTTAGGTGTACAAATATGTATTTATGAGTGAAACTTAGTGACTCTGCCTATTCTGGAAGGGAACGGCGTGATTGGTATGTATGTAACAAACGTAATCGACGTGAAAAACATACTATTAACCCCCTCGTACTACGGCAGATTAGATCGCGCCAATAAAATTAGAGAGATAGATTGTAGAACCGATAGGTATAAAATGTCATTTTTTCCGCGTACCATTCGGGACCATAACAGCTGTGATCGTCGTGATGAACAGTGCAAATAGTGAGATTAGTTAGACTGTAGATCTTTTTCTTTATATTCTCTTCGTTCTTATTTATGCATGATATAATATTAATGTTCTTATTTATACATGATATTTTGAATCTGTAGTAGTGGTCTTTGTATCCCTTGCATGTTGGAACGATTGACGATGGAATGTTCTTGGTTATTAGATTTTTTATTGGCGCGTTGCATGTGTTGTACCTACGCTGGTTTCTATGTAGTTTCGGTGTTCTGCCGCGTAATTCATGCATGCCTGGTGCGGAAGCACCCTCTGCCACACACCATTTGGGTGGCTTAATGGGTATGACGTAGATGTAGATGTATTTATGTATGGTATTCCTTTTGCGCAGAGTATACCGCGCTATCTTCTCGCACTGACGACGGGTTTTCTTCGGGATCACAATGGCTTTGTAGTTACAGAAATATGCGTTGGGATTATCGATACGAGGGTTCTTTCGCTTCCCGCACCCCTCTCCACCCCCTCCAAAGCAGCCTCCTTACCGTCGCTTGCCACTCTGCACCCCTCCCTCCCCTTCCCTCCCATTCCCTCGTCTTCTTCCCCTTTCCTTCCTCCTACCTTCTCTTGTGAATCACTCTCTCTCTCTCTCTCTCCTTCCACTCAATATCTGGCTGCAGAGTGCGCCCTTAACAATCCATTCCACCATTCTTGAGGCGTCTGTCGTCTCCCACGAAAAATACCTCCCCTCCACAACCCCCCCTTGTTCACCTCCCCCCGCTCCTTTCCCCTCCCTCCACTCCCACTCGCCCATCGAGTCCCTCCTCCCAAAGACTCCTGGATCCCGTCCCTTTGTCCCCCACCATCCCCCCTCCGCCCTTCACATAATAAAAACCCTTACTCGATTCCCGTCCTCCCACTCAGTGCCTTTCCTCCCTTTCGGAAAAGAATCCTCAGCTCACCCCCTCACCTCACCCCCCCTCCCGTTCATTTTCCTTCACCTAAGTCTACAAAGTATCCTCGAAGCCTCCTCGAGGAAGTGTCGCATTTCAGTGACAAAACACGCGCTACATTAGACATAACGAAATACTTGCGAGCAGCGCGGGTTTATGAGTAGAGGAAACAAGTGATTGCCCCGAGGAAAAGAGCTTTCAACACTTAAGGTAGTCCGAGCGAGATAGTTCCCTAGTCATAATAGAGACCACATTCGAATTAGACGTTTTAATTACACCAGCCGTAGGACACATGGATTAAATATTAAACCATTAATGGTGCGATAATATAGTTTTATATGACAGGAATGGTAAGTTACTAAACGAAAAAATCAGCGTGTCTTCAATTTGATTCATTTTTTTCGCTCGATTCGTTTGAAACTCCTTCAAAACGGAAGATTTTTTGTGGTACCCAAAAACCTACTGCGGTGACAATATGATTAATTTTCAAAAATAGTTGAGAAAACATACAAACTACACGCTGTTAGTTGTTTTACGACATCTAAGTGTTATAAATTCTTCATTTTGTAAATTATGTCCCTTTGGAGTGCATACACGTACCATTTCCCATGTAAAAGGGCTGGTATTTGTTGGCAAATGTCTCGGGAATTATCGTGGTAAGGGGTTGAATATTTGAGGTCATTAGAAGGGTGAGATACTTTTCTTTAAAATGAGACCAAATTCATTGATTTCTAAGTAAAATGATATTTCGCTCAAGCTGCCTTAATCAAGCATGTGAGTAGCAGTTGAACATATTATAAAAAAAACCTAGTGTTGCTGATAATTTAACTAGTCGCACTAGTGGTCGAAACTCCTATGCGTTCAATTGTAATGACGGCTTGTGTGTTTACTTCATGTTAATTACGGAAAATTCAATTACCTTGTGAGCTCTAAATTAGTGCCACGTGCCTTCTGGTAGAATCCTCCATGGCTGCTGCGTTCTCTTTTAACATCATCAGTTGACAATACTAAGCGGATAACTTGGATTATTTTCTCAATAAACATCACTTAGCTTCGATCAACAATGTTAAAATCTCTCCGACAGTTTAAATTTACCCAATCCTTACCAAAATTATACTCCTAGATAATAATTATGTTCCTCAGAATTTAAAATCGGTTCCGTCCAAACTAGTGCTCCCGTCAGGAATTATTTTGGCATTAAGATGAATGAAAGAAATTCGTGGATGCCGTTCCGAACAATGAACCACCGAGCCATTTCACAAACGGTTTTCTGCACTTTATGAAGACCTCTTTTCAAAGTACCCGTGTAAAATTCTAATTATCTTCCAATGAAAAATTTCCGCCACCACCGGATTCATAATCCTTTTATGTATTTAGCATGAGGACCACTCTTTGGCAGAGAATTAGCGATTGTATATACTACTAATGCAATTTGCCACCGATAGATTCATTTTCCTGATGAGTGAATCTTATCTCCACGTGACATTCGACTATACCTATCGGGATTCCACTCTAAAATCCTCTTCTCGGGATTCGAAGCCAACGGAGAGTCCCCATCAGAGGTGAAAGTGAGCAAACTAAGTAAATTAATTTGAATTTTACCGTTTGAGATTTTTACCGATTATCGTCACAAAATGTGGCTTGCATGTCACTATTTGTCCCATCGATATCTAAATCTACACATCTACATCTACTTATTACCCTGCTAGCTACCACAGGGGTGTTTGGTAGGGTGTGGCTTATCACCAACATGAACTACAGTGAAGAAATTTACTTTCACCAAATTTCCCCTCATAAATGGTATGCTACAAACGCTATAGAAACCATGAAATTATTTTGTGTAACTACGTAAACGTGAAACAGGAGGCATGCAGGGAACATGCAAAACATGGCGTTAGCCTTACTCAGTTGATTTAGAAACAGCTATGTTAAAGTCCCAGCTCAAAAAATTGTAGAAAGTATCGCTGAGCGTTGGCAAGCGCCAGAGCTACTTGAGGACCAATAGAGATCGACTCTATACTATTGTGTGCTTGAGGGGCACTCATTCAAACCGCGTATAAACAGTTATTTCTTCCACCCGTTCTAAGCGTTTGTTCTGCGTCTGGCATTGGGGAAACGTATGCGGCTCTGATTTTAACTGGGATGAGTGCTACATGCCTGGTGTGGAATCACCCCCTGCCACACACCCTAGCGGTAGCTTGCACGGTATTTCGTAGAAGTAGATGTAAGCTATGGTTTTTTAAATACAAGTAAACCCGTTGTTGTGTTATGTAAGTGGTTATAAAAACATCATTTAACAGCCCGTTATAGTTGTTACGCGGGGAAAGAAGTTAGGACCGATCGACTGCATTTGCGTTCTGGTGTTTAAATGAACGTAAAAAACAATCTATGTGTGCGCATATTACAGACCACCAGATACCCATGTAAGCTCAATCTTAGGACTCGAAAGTCAACTCAGTAAGTTAAACACTCAAAAAAACGACTGTCATATTATAATCGGTGGGGATTTCAATCTTCCGTCTATAGACTGGGACACTTACAGTTTTATCACTGGGGGAAAAGACAAAGACCTTTGTGAGTCACTCCTGTATACATTCACATCTCACTCACTACATCAATTAGTCACTGCTCCAACTAGAGGGAAAAATACACTTGATCTTTTAGCGACAAATATTCCACACATGGTTGTAAACATAGGTACGGATAAGGGAATAAGCGACCACAAGATAGTTAAAGCTAATTTTTCCGTGAGCATGATCAAGAAACATAATCACAAAGAAAAATCTACTTGTTTAATAAGGCTGACTACGAAGGCATGAAACGAGAGTTGCAAAAGTCATTTACTAATTTTCAAAAAATAAGTATCAACAGTAATACTAAGATTTTGTGGAATACTTACCTCAACGTAACACGATCAGTAGTTAGCAAATACATACCAAGTAAATGGAAAAGAGCCAATGCAGAGCCTAGGTGGTATAACGCGGAGGTTAGAAAAACATTAAAGCACCAGAGAACATGTAATGCTAGGTTAATATGGGCAAATAATAACAAATCCTCCGAAGAACTATACACAGTCACCGAAAATTACAAAATATCTAAACTCTTAGCAAAAAAAGCGTGCCGAAGGGCGTTAGCTGATTTCAAAAGTAAATTACTGGGAGAACAATTGAACGATAATCCCAAGGCATTTTGGTCGTATGTTAGGGACACTCAAGGAAATAAATCAACAATGCACACGCTTAAGAATATCAAAGGGGAAAAGATAACCAACAGTCTACAAAAAGCCAATTCATTAAACTCATTCTTCAAAAGCATTTTCAGTACTTATACACCACATCTTTTCGATCCTCAGCCTGTTCGTTCCCAAACATGTATGCCTGAAATTATTATAAATTGTCGCGGCATCAGCTAAAAAATATCAACCCCAACAAATCCCCCGGTCCAGATCAAATACCTGCTCGCGTATATAAAACAATGCCATCAGACATAGCGCCTTACTTAGAATTAATATTTACCAAATCTTTAGTAGATCATGTAGTGCCTAAGGACTGAAGAGTAGCAAATGTCACACCTATATTCAAAAGCGGCGACAGGGAAGACCCTAGTAACTATAGGCCTATTTCTCTCACATCCATTTCCTGTAAGGTATTTGAACACATAATCTTAAGCTCCATTATGAGTCATTTAGATAGGGAGGAATTATTAATAAATAACCAACACGGATTTCGAAAGAGTAGATCTTGCGAAACCCAATTGGCCCTCTTCGTTCATGACATCTTGCTCTCGGGTGAAAATAATGTTCAAGTTGACGCGATATTCCTCGATTTTAAGAAAGCTTTCGATAAGGTACCTCACGTTAAGTTGCTCTCAAAACTAGAAGCATATGGAATAGATAAAAACATTATTAGTTGGATTAATCAGTTCTTACATGGGCGGGAACAAAGGGTTGTCATAGACGGTATCATGTCAAACACAGCGTTACATCGGGGGTTCCTCAGGGAAGTGTCATTCGTCCACTTTTATTTCTCTTGTACATAAATGATATTAGCAACGTCGTTAAAAGTAAGCTTAGACTCTTCGCAGACGATGCGGTTGTGTATAGGGATATTAAGAATTCCGAAGATAGCGACTCGTTAACAATCGACCTACTTGCTATTCATGCTTGGTGCAAAAAGTGGCAGATGGAACTAAACATAAAAAAGTGCGTAGCAGTCAGCTTTTGGAAAAAGAAAAATAGGCCAGGTAGGGCTTACAGAATTAATAATACGGAAATTGTTCACGCCGAGTCTGTACTTAGTACTTAAGTAAGTAAGTACTTAGGGGTCACAATTACTCACGATCTATCTTGGGGAAAACATATTAGGGAAATATGCGGTCAAGCATATAGGAAGCTAGGCTTTATCAAGAGAGTACTTGGAAAATGTGATGAGAAAGTGAACGAACGTTGTTATTTTTCAATCGTTAGGCCTCATCTGGAATATGCTGTTAGTGTATGGGATCCATACGAAACGGGGTTGATATCAGAGTTAGATCGCGTCCAGCGAAGAGGAGCTAGGTTTGTGAAACGATGCTACGATAAGTTGGCGAGTGTGTCTGGACTGTTAGAAGAATTAGGATGGGAATCGCTATCACAGCGTAGATTGAATTATAGGTTTAACCTCGTAAATAAATTTCAGCAAAATCATTTTACTGACGACGTAAAAAATATACTATCAACCCCTTCGTACTACGGCAGATTAGATCGCGCCAATAAGATTAGAGAGCTAGATTGTAGAACCGATAGGTATAAAATGTCATTTTTTCCGCGTACCATTCGGGACCATAACAGCTGTGATCGTCGTCATGAATAGTTCGAGTATTGACATAGGCAGGCAGTAAATCTTTCTCATTATATATTGTGCTCTCTTATTTAGGCATGATGTAAATATTGGTGTTCTTATTTATGCATGATATTTTGAATCTGTAGTAGTAGTCTTTGTATCCCTTGCATGTTGGAACGATTGAAGATTGAATGTTTCTTGGGTATTAGATTTTTAATTGGCGCTTTGCATGTGTGGTGCGCGGGTTTTAGTGTAATGTCGGTGTTCTACCCTATCATTCATGCATGCCTGGTGCGAAAGCACCCCCTGCCACACACCCTTTGGGTGGCTTGCAGGGTATGACGTAGATGTAGATGTATGTGCTTAAAGCAATTAGGAAAACAATATTTTGTGGAATAACTCCAAAATGTTTGATGAATTATGATGACGGAAGATGTAAATTGGGCAACTGTTTCAATTAGGCAACTTGCAGTCAGGTTGTTCAAAAGCGAAGAACTAATGAAAAGGGAAAAGAAAGCGAATCTTTATTTGAGGTGTTCGAGGTTTAGTTGAGAAATATATATTTAGTTACATCAATATAATGTGTAGTCGATTCTGTTGGGAGAATTTCCGCTGAAACTTAAAATGTCCTTCTTACTCTACCCATCCTCCTACTATTTCGGTGAAAACGTCTTCAGTTTGTGTACACCTTTTCCCCTTCTAGCTATTATTGACCTCTCTTCTCACCCTCACCCCTGAACCCTCTTCCTCATACTCGGTGTGGGCACCCCAAAAATATCCGGCTGTCCGGTCATCATGGCGCTCTGATTTTGAAATGCGATCGTAACCGTGCCTCTAACATCTCGGGTCTTTCAATTCGATATATATGTTTAGCATCATAGATATGGGTCTTTGTAACCATTCCCCCCTCACGGACGCCATGAACGTGCGTACTGTGAGCATTTATTGCCAGTAGCTTACCCTAGGGTATCTACCTATTGCGTCTCAAGTCTCATTTCGAATACAAGTGCCACACCAAATCAACAAAGACGTTGAAAAACCTATGCTGTGCTCATGGAAAATACACCAGAATAAAAATATTAATGGCGGGCGGGAGTGGGTGTTAACGTAGCAAAGATCTGTTTCGAAGGAAGGAGACAATCGATATTGAGCGACCTTGCCTAACATCTATCTATATGTATCATTCTGGTGCCATCTTCTTCGCCATCTACATCTACATCTATGAAATACCGTGCAAGCCACCACTAGGGTGTGTGGAACGGGGTGATTCCACACCATGCACGCAGCACTCATCCCAGTTCAAATCAGAACCTGCGCACGTTCGCACGAATGCCAGGCGCTGGCCAAATGCAGTCAGGACAACGGTACGCAGTCAGACCACAAACCAGGAGAGTGATACTTAGAAGTACATGCTACCATGCACTACACTACTCAAGATAAACTACTGGTTAGTTTTATTAATGCGACGGATATATAGCGGTACAAGGTACTAAATCATGCAAGAGTATATCATGCCGGAGTTTGCATGCAAGGTTAGTAGCTAATAATCATATTATGATATTTAGCACTACTGAAAAAACCTATTCAGTATCCTAGGAGTGATCTATCGCAACTATTATGGTCCCTTATTGTGCGCGGGAAAAGTGACATTTTAAATTATCGGTTCTGCAGTCAATTTCCTTAATCTTATTCCTGTGATTGTTCCTACCATAATAGTTTGGCTCTAGAAAAATATTTTGGACGTCTGGCAAAAAATAGTCTACATTTAACTTTCGTAAAAGATTTTACCTATATTTCTCCCTTTGATCGGATAGAGGTTCCCACCCTAATTCCCTCAACAAATTTGTAACACTACTATGTTAATCATAACAATTTTTAACAAATCTAGCTGCCCTCCGCTGTATTCGATATATATTTGAAACTAGTCCTACTTCGTAAGGGCGTAGAAATCTCTCGCCCTCCATCCGAAACCAATTTGTCTCTTAATATCTCCTCGCGAGAGTGTATAAATACGAGTGAATGTGTATTTATGATGTCTGCTCCTCCACACACTCTCTTGCTCCCTTTCTTTCCCCGTCCTTTCCTCCTCCGTCGTATCCCGCTTTCTCGACCCTGCAATTTGCCACTCGCGCCGTTAAATGTTCGCGTGGAGCCTATAATGCCCCGTGCGCATTGTCCTCCTTAAAGGGGCATCCAGTGAAAGACATTGTGTGTGGGTGGGTGGTCATTGGTCTCTCTCTTCCAGGAGAGAAGGGATTCGTCCCCATTCACTCTCTTTCCCCTTCGATTCAGTGGACTTTCTTTCTTTCTCGAATGTGCACTCCTTGTGTGTCTGTGTGTGTTCGGGTGGCGATATCCCATTTCCCCCCTTTCGTCTCTCCTGACACTTATCGCCGAGACGACCGAATTGCATTCAATGGGCTGCATTGTTTGTCCGGTTCTCGTCCAACCTCCTGCCAACCTCCGTTCCATGCCTCGTTGCCATCATTTTTTCGCTGGGTCTGCCTCAACAATTTCTGCCACCAAAGTCTTGGAATGAATCTGTCAGACTTAAAGGTAGTTTCAGCGAAAAATCATTTTAATGGGAAATCAATGAATTTGCTCTCATTTTAAAGAAAAATATCTCACCTTTCTAATGACACCAAAAATTCAACCCCTTACCACATTACTTCCGGAGATATTTGCTAAAAAATACCAGCCCTTTTACATGGGAAATGGTACGTGTATGCACTCCAGAGAGACATAATTTACAAAATGAGGAATTTATAACTCTTAGATGTCGTAAAAAAACTAACAACGTGTAGTTTGTATGTTTTTTCAACTATATTTGAAAATTCATCATATTGTCTCCGCAGTAGTTTCTTGGGTATCACAAGAAACCTTCCGCTTTGAAGGAGTTTCAAACGCACCGCGCGAAAAAAATGAATTAAATTGAAGACTTACGCTGATTTTGTCATTTATTACTTACCATTTCTGTCATATAAAAATATATTATCGCACCATTAATAATGCAATATTTAATTCATGTGTCCTACAGCTGGTGAAATTAAAACGTATAATTCATTATGGTCTCTATTATGGCTAGGGAACTACCTCCCTCGGACTACCTTAAATTGCCAAGAAATAAGGTAAATCATTTCCATCTTGCTGACATGTCTTTAATGGTGATTTTTCGATTTACTTTGGGTAATTTGAGCGAGATATCATTTCATCCGTAAATCAGTTTGTTTGGTCCCATTACAAAGAAATGTACACATATGTCCAAAGAAACCCCCTTACCGCGATACTTTTCGAGATATTTGCCACACCGCCGTAATCATTGTTTTAAAAAAAATAGTTTTCAATATCACTCCGCATTTTTTTTTGCTAGCGATGAAATAACACGCAAAACTTCAAAATGTAAGATATCCAGTACCGCTTGGTCAACAGAGTTATTATACGATACAAGAGTGCCTAGGCTGTACCGGAGTCCGCTGTATCTCTGCGATTTCATTCTAAAACTGTCCTTCAACTTCTCAGTAATTACTGCGAATAACACGAATAACTCTTCCACTACTCACACAATCGAATAAAGAATACCTCTGTAAGCCCTTCAAAGGCAATGTTTAACTAGAAGCCGTTCCCGCAGTAAGTTCAGGATTGAAATAACACTTGCCATTCTTTTCCCAACATCCTATTCAGCTTGCCTCCAGGAGAGTGCCTTTTCAAGTTGTACTGAATATTGCGTGCGGACACTGTGTTTGTATCTGTGGCTACGAATCCTACCTACCTGTAAGTGTAAAAAGGAAGTCTCTAATATAGTTCTTCCATCTCCCCGACCTCAGTTTTATAATCTTTACGGGATATTTTCTGAATGGTAATTCTGAATTTATATTTTTAAATGGTCTAATTTTGCTACTGCTTCACGATAAAGCGTTTCATCTCATCGTCAAAACTTAGATCTGAAGACACCTTCTGGAATGCAGGCGAAACTGTTGTCGTCCAAAATAACAACGCGGTAAAATACCAAATAATGCAGCCTTATCTTCAGATCACCCCGGAAGCCTTTGCAGAATATCCTTAAACCCTGTAACAATTGCTAAATTGAGGGATCAAGATGTTGTGCTTACAAGCATTATGAAAGTGAAACGACATTTAAAAAAAAATTTTCTCTTTTTTGATGAGTACACTTTTCAGAAGATATTTTTAACCCTTAAAATAAAAACACTTAGTTTTTTCCACCAATATATTAAAAAACACAATTCGACCGGTTTCAGTCTTTTCAGGCTATTATCAAGATTACAAAGGCTTTGTAATCTTGATAATAAGCCTGAAAAGGCCGAAACAGGTCGAATTGTGTTTTTTAATATATTGGTGGAAAAAACTAAGTGTTTTTGTTTCAAGGATGAACAATTTCCACAAAGTAAACTCACCAACCGAGCCCTCGCTCAACTGAAACCCTCGACCAACTGAAACCCTCGACCAACTGAAACCCTCGACCAACTGAAACCCTCGCCCTTCTCACTCCTATTCGAACTCTATGCGAACGCCTTTTTGTGACCATGGCGACCAGAGAACTGCAGCCTTCATTCATCAGTAGAGAGTCGTTCATTCCTCTTCTTTATGCCATGAGCCGAATCGGATCGCTCGCTAATGGAGTTCGACCTTTTCAAAGGAATCGCTCGATAAGGATCCATGCCAAGAATAAACTTGACCTCTTAAGGAATCGAGGCGTGTCACTACTCCAATGACATGGAGTACTTCAGAGGATCATTATTTACATTGGGGAAACTGCGCTTTGAATATTCAGCTAATATTTGAACTCCCCGGTGAAAGAAAGGATTGAAATTTAGAGTCTAAAGTAGATAGATTTTGTTTAAAAAAGCATAGTGAAAATAGGTAATTGCCGAAAGCAGGATTGCAGTGGCGTTTTCAGACGCGTTTAACGCAAAGGTGCTGTTAGTAGTAAACTTCGAAGGGCCATCTTAGTTCTGAATCCGTTGCTTTTACCTCGATCCTTCGCTATATCGGCGCAATCAAACCATCAGTTGAACTTCAGCCTGTATAGTGACTGATACGTTCAAATATTCAAAATCCATCGATATACCCACGAAAGGTGATTAAATTCGTCATGAAAAATTCCATTTACTTGACTGAGATTCGAAATATATCGTGATTACACTTGACTAAGTAAATTGGCTATGAAGAATTTGAAATGAAGTGCAATTAAATGCACCTTATTTGAGCTTTTTTTCGATCACTTAAAGGCAGAAAGTGTCCCTGTCGCATCTCAGTTGGCTCGTTTGTGTCAATGTAGTGTTCTTCAAGCCCTGACAGAGTTGGGCAGTCCTCATTGGACCAATCCTTTTTCGTTTGTGGAAATTTTCCGCTGCCGCAACCCGGAATTTCTATGATTTTTCATTCACATATATCATAGATGGAGAAATTCGAATAATAACCCCTTGGCCCATGTGACAGTTGCATATTTTACATTTTAGAAAAAGAGTAAATACAACAGAATCCAAGCCAAAGTAATAATGTTTATCTCAGCCGGGATAACTCTTTTTTAACGCTATGATCGTCTAGAGATGCTCTATCCATTATATTCCGCTCCACCCTTTTACGCCGCAGTTTCTGATTCCTTTTGTTTCATTTTGTGTTTCGGATTATCTCTATGTGTCCGCATTTGCTGCATACCCTGGGATTTCCATCCTTATCGTACGGCTTTCATGTAAATTTACCGATCCCAGCGGTCTCGATTCTCCAAAGTCTCCAAAAGTCTCCAAAATTTCGTAAACCCTTGTACATATACGGAATACCGTGCAAGCCACAACTAGGGTGTGTAGCACGGGGTGATTCCACACCAGGCATGCAGCACTCATCCTAGTTTAATCAGAACCGCGCACGTTCCCTCGAATGCCAGGCGCAGGCCAAAACAGTCAGGGCAAAGGTACGGATTCAGACCACAAACTAGGAGAGTGATACGAAGAAGAACATGCTAACATGCAGTACACTACTCAAGATATAACAACTGGTTAGTATCATTAATGTGAAAAATAAATAGCACTACAAGGTACTAAGACATGCAGGATTGTATCATGCCGGAGATTGCATGCTAGGTTAGTTTCTACAGTTCATGTTAAGATATTTAGCACTACTGAAAAAAACCTATTTAACCTAGTTAGTATCCTAGAACAGATCTATCACAACTATTATGGTCCCTTATTGTACGTGGAAAAAATGACATCTTAAATCTATCGGTTCTTCGTTCTATTTCCTTAATCTTATTCCTGTGATCGTTCCTACCATAAGAGTTTGGCTCTAGCAAAATATTTTGAACGTCTGGCTAAAAATAGTCTACATCAAACTTTCGTAAAAGATTTAACCTATATTTCTCTCTTCGATCAGATAGAGGTTCCCACCCTAATTCCCTCGACAATTTTGTAACACAACAGCTTAACCTTAATGTTTAGCATAACATGTTTTATGTAAAAATGTTCATCATAACAATTTTTAACAAATCTAGCTGCCCTCCGCTGTATGCGATCTATACCTGAAAGTAGTCCTACTTCATAAGGGTCCCATATACTAGTGGCGAACTCCAAGAACGTACCGTTATGGATCGTTGAGGAAAATACTTCTTTCTTCGTCCCAGTTGAATGAATGAATGATGCCCAAGATTCGGTCGTCGGCGTCGCGAGAATTCGGAATGTGCGGAATGAGCGATGGAGTGAAGAGCGGAGAGAAGGATTGGGTGTGGCGCGGGCGACAAACGGATCCGATGGCGGTATCCCCGTCGAGGGAGCGGCGGCGGGGTGCAAGAGGGGTGCGGTAATGTGGATGCGGGTCCGAGAGGTGTGGGGTAAGGTCAGCGGGCGCGACCCAATAGGAAGGGGAGAGGCTAAGCGGGGGTGAAAGGAAGGATGGGTGGTACGGGGGAGGATCCCTGTGCGTGGGGGGGGGGGGCGGGTGGCGTTCGCACAATTCCAACGTTTTCCTATCCCTCCCACCCCCCAGAATACGCGGTACACCCACCCTCCTGCACACGATGACCGACCGGCTGGGCGAGAGGGGGGGAATGGAGGAGAAACCATTTTCTCAAGTGGCCATACGGTGACGCAGGAGGTTGTAAAAGTAGTGGCCCTGGCGGGGAGGGGGGGGGAGAGTGGGGAGGGGGGTTTGGTCGAGGGGAGGCTAGTAGCGTTAAGGTTCTGAAGTGGTCTAAGGCGTGGAAGGGAAGGAGGGTCGGCGAGAGAGCGTTGGCACTGACAGGCGACGCCGGGTTTTTGAGCGTTGGGGAGAGGAAGGAGGGGTCACTACTATTGGGGAACAACCCCCCCCCCTGCTTTTCTGCACTCCTCGGTCCGACCACCCCTTTTCTCTCGTTTCGAATACCTCGCCATCCTCCAGCCTCCTCTTTCAACGCCTCCTGACATCCCAACCCCCACTCCCTCTCGTATCTTACAGTCGGTGTATGTAGTTTTTATGTTTGTAGTACACCGAACTTAGGTACTTACAGGAAGAGTCTAAAATAACGAGGGCTACGAGGGCTCTCTGGCTCTGTGCGCTCTTCATCATCAAGTTTTCTACATCTACATCTACAAAATACCGTGCAAGCCACCACTAGAGTGTGTGGCACGGGATGATTCCACACCAGGCATGCGGCACTCATCCTAGTTCAAATTTGCGTGTCCACAAATTTCTCGTATATGCTTCCCCCACGGCAAGTCCGGAGTAAGGGTCACTCCTAAGTACTTTACTGACTCTACATTTATTAGTTCGGCTTGATTAATTGTGTACCTCTCGTTGGTTAAGCTACTCTTCCTCCAAAAATTCATAACAACGCACTTATTAAAATTTAATTCTAACTGCCAAATGTCACACCATCCGGTTATAGCTTCTCTAGCCGAAGGACGGGGAAAATCAGTTTTTTTGCTGGTAATTTTCGCCCCAATTTGGCGAAATAACTGTTCTTAATTTTAAATTCGTTGCTCGTACTGTTAAAATTGCTAATTGGGAGAATTAAATAGAATCATAACACTTGAATATGCAAGAAATGACATTCACCATAAGAAAGCAGCGTTTGTGAATGGAGAACTTGGCGCTGTAGCCAATTTCAAATAACCCACTTACGGATCCACGTTGCTGTTGAATATATCCCTGGATAGCGGACACGCTTTTCAATATATCGGCAGGGCGGAGGTATTTAGGTTTTTCGCACTTCGCTCTCGCACGTTATCTCCTCCGCGTGATCGGCATGGCTCACGCCATTTCCACGGAGGACATCCCGAAAACCTCAGAATAAACTTACTATTAGCCCCCTCGTACTAAGGCAGATTAGATCGCGCCAATAAAATTAGAGAGATAGATTTTAGAACCGATGGGTATAAAATGTCATTTTTTTCCGCGTATCATTCGGGACCATAACAGCTGTGATCGTCGTCATGAATAGTGCGAATAGTGACATTAGCTAGACTATAGATCCTTTCTTTATATTCTCTACGTTTTTATTTTTACATGATGTAAATATTGATGTTCTTATTTATGCATGATATTTTGAATCTGTAGTAGTAGTCTTTGTATCCCTTGCAAGTTGGAACGATTGACGATAGAGTGTTTGCTTGGTTATTAGATTTTTAATTGGCGCGTTGCATGTGTGGTACGCTGGTTTCAATGTAGTTTCGGTGTTCTGCCGTATATTTCAAGCATGCCAGGTGTGGAAGCACCCCCTGCCACACACCCATTGGGTGGCTTGCAGGATATGATGTAGATGTGATGAAAAGCTTTTCATTGTCAGTTGTTATATTGTTACATGGTATATGCTTCAGCATGGCAATTAACACGTTTTACTCAACTCTTAAATTGAGTTCGCTGGTAACAAAACTTCGTGGAACTCGCTTGTGAAGAGCATGACGTAAGGAAGAGAAGAGCATGGAAAGAAGGTGGAAAAAAGTGATCGTGGTTTCCTCCTTTGTTCCCTGCGAGGGCTTTCCCATATTTCTTTCCTTTTAATGAACGTTTGATTCACCCTCATACACCATAAACTCTCAAAGTGACAGCAAAAGTTTTCCCTATGTATGCTTTGCATGAAATAAACAGGCCTTTTTCAAAGAACCGCGGAACTATCCACGCAGTTACTTCAACGAAGTCACTCGCTAGGGATCACACAATTGTGTGAAATTCACATTGGAAGAATCATTCGCCTGGACTCCCAGTGAATTTCCTAGCACTTTCTCACAATTGTTAAATAAACAGGCCTCTGCACCATGATAAATAACTTATATTTATAAAATTGTATGCTGACAGATAAGTTTTAATTCGTGACCTCTTGAATGCATGCGGATCTCGATGTTACGCATCTTTTACATTTGCCTGAAGATGATTAAAACAATCGAAATTTGCCTCATCCAAGCAACTTGTCTTGCAAACATTCTTCTAACGAATCGACAAATTAAATGAGCCTTTGCACCCTTCCCATCCTTCCGACTTCAAGTATGTTCCTAACAATGGCAACTGAAGGTCTCTGTCGAACCATGGCGGTGGCAGCAAATTAGGAATCCGTGATTCATCTAAATATACATATTACCCTGCAAGCCGCCTCAAGGGTGTTTTTCCGGAGGCGACTTATCAACAATATGCATTACATTGTAGAAATTAACTTTCACCAGCATGCTTCACGGGCGTGCTACAAATGCTACAGAAATTACCAAACCAATCGACAATGCAAAGCTACAAACGTGATGCAAGAGTTATGCAGGGAACATGTAAATCATGGTGTTCGCACTACTCGGCGCATTTAGGCACATGCATTATGGAGCACATCAATTAATCAGCTACGCCAGCCACCTGTCACTAACCTACTTCAAAGTCTTAACGCAGCTGCTATGGCCTCTTACTGATCTCGGAAAAAGCGAGATTTTAAATCATGCTGTTCTACAATGTATTTCCCTTATTTTATTCTCATCATCTAATCAACCGTAGTATGTTGGAGTTCGTAGTGTATTGATAACTTCATCTGAAAATATATCGGCTTTTCGTAAAAGATTGAGTGTAATTTTCAGTCGAAGATTTGGGAATAGAAGACTGCGGGAAATAACCCGTGCTAATTTATCGAGTGACGCGTATCAGATCCTCTCAGTATATCAACGTTTTTTCAGAGATCCGACGTCTTTCCGTCGCAGCAGGCGCACACGAATTCTTCCCGTTAATCCGGTCTGGAACTCAGCAACTCTCGGATCGGCCGAAGGTCTCCCCATCGCTCTGAAGGCGACGCAGACGGGGAGAAGACCAGTTGATGTGCCAACTGGAGCCCTGGCGTCTAATCCTAAGGGCTTGGGTTCGAATCCAGGCAGATGGGGAGAGGGTTCAGTGGAATCTCGGTCCTTATTTGAATGTCACTTAGAGAGAGCACTTCAATGTGCAGTAACTCGACCGTCGTATGGGACGTCGAACCGAGGGACCCTGGCCACCCTTCGCTAAGGCGGGATAGCAAAGAACTTTTCCTGGCGTGTGGGAAACTAACTGTGGTATTCTGTTTACCTTCGTCAAGAATAGAATAGAATAAACATTTATTTAACTCTGGGACCGGTCCCTTAGAGCAACAAGACAATAAAATAAAATAGCAACGAGGTTATAAACAAATTAACATGTTATTTAGTTAAAATATAAAATAAATAGAGCTTAATAACAAACAATTCATAAAGAAAAAGACAAAAACAACGAATCTCATCGAAAAACAATAACTGTACATGTCATACAGCTGAACTCAGAGATAGGTATAAAACCAATATATATATATATATATATATATATAATTAAAGAGGAAACTTACAGGGGGTAAAAAGACGAAAGTAAAGAGAGAGTCTTACTTAGAGACGTTTCGGGTGTTATCCCTTCTTCAGTCACACAGAGAATGCATTGGCATTCTCTGTTACTGAAGAAGGGATAACACCCGAAACGTCTCTAAGTAAGACTCTCTCTTTACTTTCGTCTTTTTACCCCCTGTAAGTTTCCTCTTTAATTGTGTTTGTGGCCATTTGGCGAAGTTTTCCATTGTGTGTGTGTATATATATATATATATATATATATATATATATATATATATATATATATATATATATATATATATATATATATATATATATATATATATATATATATATATATATATATATTCGTTCGTTCATTCTTTCAGACCGCTCAGCGGCAAATACTCACATAAATGTTCATACAGAAAGGTAGAAAGAAAGTGGATAGGAACATATACAATTTACAAAGACAATGGTGGTGTGAAGATGAAATGATGGCCGATTCCAAGCAGAAAAAAAAAAAAAAAAAATATATATATATATATATATATATATATATATATATGATACAAGATAAAAAACATAGACCATGAGGAAAATAAAACAATTTATGTCTAATAAAAAAAATTGGCGATGCGAATTAAATACTGACCAGGCTAAATTATTCTGGAAAACATTCATTCAATTAAATCTCTTACAATTTAGATTTAAAAATTGCCAACGAGCGAGATTTCCTCACATCAATTGGAATAGAATTCCAAAGTTGTGAGGCGGCCACGACAAACGACTTATGAAAGGTGATGGTTCGGTGAGTCGGAAGTTGAAGGTCACTCGGTTATGTTCTAGTCACCATAGTATGATTGGTAGTTCTTTTAGAAAACATATCAGTTAGATAGGAAGGTTCGTTAGTGGCAAAGATAGAGAGAAAAAATGTTCCAAGCAGTATAGAACGCTCGAATTTAGTTGACGCTGTAGTTTGATGTTCTGCTCTGCCGTTAAATCATTATAAACAAGACAACAGTAATCAATATAAGGAAATGTTAATGATTTGACGAAAATTTTTCAAGGAGAAGTGAATTAACATTGTCGGGAGAATATGCGCAAATCTATGACCGTCTGATGATGTAGAGTGGAATGCCGGCGAAACGTTCGTCCACGAAAATGCTTCGACGCGTGGAGAACCAAGAAAATACCAATGTACAAGAAGACCGCGGGAGCCTTCGTAGCAATAAAGGCCATTTTATTCATATTTTGGATACTGAGAGAGAAGTCACTGCTCAGTTCTGTCTCTCTCGCAAATTGAACTAAAAATGTTGTGTGGTGTTCTAACGGATTATTGGTGGAACTCGAGAGAGAATGGTATTCTTCTATCTGATTTTGATGCCATTTCATGGAAAATTGTTTTTAAGTAGCGAATACTCGTGCTAAATAGTTTAAAAATAAAATAAATTCATATTATTTATTGCCTTACGTTTTGAGCTGTTACCTAATTACTGCCAAAGTTGGAGTCTAAAGCTGTGTCCCAATTCGCCATTTAGGCCGCTAAATCGGCAGATTTAGGGAGGACGCCATCTTGAAGTGTGTCCCAATTCGTAAGGCATCATGGGGGAGCGGATTTAGGTGCCTTTCTCGGGGGTGAAATTTAGGGTAGATGGAGTTTATCCTAAATCCGCCTCCATATTGAATTTCCCATCATGCAAAGCGCAGCATGCGTCGTACAAGGAAACTCGCACCGCTCGTACCCAAGGAAGTAGTTGAAAAGTGGCAAACATGGCAAGTATTTTGTATGTTGTGAAAGAATTCTCTAGAATTTCGCAAACCAACACCCGAATACAAAAGAAAAATTTTACTAAGTACACTTAAATAATAATAAAACCAATTTAAATCCCAGAACTCCTACACAAACTTACATATCCCGAAAACTAAAAACTAACGAATCTCCAGACAACGAAATGGATGAAAAAATGTAATTTCACTTTCCAAATCTCACAACGCACCCGAAGGTAGCCACAGGCGTCAAAAATGTCTTTATTTCAGGTTTCATTTGTTTCATTCAGTCCTTTATTAATTACTCATATGTTTTTCATTCGTTTCCAACTCGGTAGACGGCAACACTAGCAAAGGATGTCCCAAATCAAGCTCCCTTAGCGAAAGGCATCTAAATATTTAGCTAGCTAACCGCATCCTCCATAATGCCTAACGAATTGGGACACGGCTTAAATATGTTCATTCCACAGAAATGGCGCTGCAATCGGCGTCTGTGGTCATGAAAAAATGTGATCATGAAAAATATGCTCGTGGAAAAATTATCGTTTTTTGTCCTCACTTTCGGTTTTCTATATCTGATATATTTCATCAGCGAACGCAGGATTTTTAAAACCATTTGAAAAAAAATAGAATGTCGTGTCTGTTTGGACTATCACAGTCGAGGTGGGATCTCATTAAGGGAACTATAAACGGTTGCGTACAAAGGTTTTTGTTTTTATAATTTTCAAATCAATTATAATAATCCGAGCAAATACCGTCTGATACTGCATCGTGAAGTTAAAAAGTAAGATGGACAATCTGGAAACGAAATTTTGTGAACGTTGAACAAGAGCTCTCCTGTGATTGGTCAACATTCATCGTCAGTCAATGGCGACATCGACGCCCTGCCATCGTGATTGGCTCCACGAAATTAGACTGAACATGTCCGTGGACGCTGATGACCGTTACCTTCGCGTCAAGGAATCTTTGATCGTTATCCCGATCCCATAATGACGGGAAAATGCCTTCGCAGGACTTCTCTCTTTCTTTCCTCGCCAAATGACGCCACATGGAATGACCAACGGAAAAAATGGGCGTCAACGATGTGGCTGCTGAAATAACGGTTGCTTCCTCCCCGAAGGAACCAGCCTCGACTCTCGGGGAGATATTTCAATGGTGACCTGCTTTCTGTCTGATGAGTGAGGATTCGTGTGCTGCTCTCCGTCCGTCAATTGGGACGTTAAATTATTGACCCCTTGGCGCATATCGTGAAAAATCAGGCTAATGCCGTCGCTTGGTCCCTCTTCACTCTTCCTTAAATCCTCATTCACGCAGTCCTTTCGTAACCAACCCACATGTATCTCCACGCTACGGCATGAATGAATGCCCGTTCCCGGATGTCGTTCACTCCGTCCCGAAGCGCAATGCAAGAGTCGTGCATCGGAACGATTGTGATCACTGAGATGCTTATTCGGGGTAGATCTGGATAAGTATTAATGTGAGTGACTTAGTTTCATAAGTCGTATGGGCATATTAAATATGAGATAATATGCGAATTCGGAGGCTGAAGAAGAGACATACAAGACACGTGTGATGTGCCTTACTCATACTCACGAAGATATAAACTGAGTAACATTATTTCCACTTTGAGGTAAGTTTATTCGGGTTTTTCCTGCGTTGATTCATATTGATGGACAACAGTTTCGCTAACGTTACAGCTAGCATCGTCAGGTCCTGAATGAGCTGCAGAGATTCTTGTTCCTTTATGTACATAACGCTTTAGGTAGCCAGACGCAGGTTGATTTTTTCATTGGTGAAATAGCAAAAAACAAAGAAAATTTCAACAGGGAAGACGGTTATCCTCTCTCCTCAATGTTTAAACGCCTTTTCCAACAAATGAATTTAAAGGTCCAGCCGGCCAATCAACGTGAGCCTAACTAGCCCTAACGTTATGTATATAAAGGAACAAGAATCTCTGCAGCTCATTCAGGACCTGACGATGCTAGCTGTAACGTTAGCGAAACTGTTGTCCGTTAATATGAATCAACGCAGGAAAAATCCGAATAAACTGACCTCAATAAATCATCGCGGAAGCCTCCGTACCATTATTTCCACTTTATCTACTTTGGATAATGTCGAAGGTTTAAGGTTTCAAATTGAGACACGAGGAAAAGTATTGCATCAGTAGATAATCGTCAAAGAAACTCGGCTTGCTGGAATCGAAAGTCGAACTTCTAACTGACTATCACCTATCGGAAATGATTAAGAACATAGTAATATTATAATCCGTATGTAGGTAAAAATTTTGTTCCGTGCGTTTGCCCTACATCTACATCTACGTCATACCCTGCAAGCCACCCAAAGGGTGTGTGGCAGGGGGTGCTTTCGCACCAGGCATGCATGAATGATATGGTAGAACACCGACATTACATTAAAAACCCGCGTACCACACATGCAAAGCGCCAATTACAAATCTAATACCCAAGAAACATTCTATCTCCAATCGTTCTAACCTGCAAGGGATACAAAGACTACTACTACAGATTCAAAATATCATGCATAAATAAGAACATCATTATTTACATCATGCATAAATAAGAAAGAGGAGAATATAATGAGAAAGATTAACTGCCTGCCTATTGTCAATACTCGAACTATTCATGACGACGATCACAGCTGTTATGGTCCCGAATGGTACGCGGAAAATATGACATTTTATACCTATCGGTTCTACAATCTAGCTCTCTAATTTTATTGGCGCGATCTAATCTGCCGTAGTACGAAGGGGTTGATAGTATGTTTTTTACGTCGTCAGTAAAATGATTTTCCTGAAATTTATTTAGGAGGTTAAGCCTATAATTTAATCTACGCTGAGATAGCGATTCCCATCCTAATTCTTCTAACAGTCCAGGTCTTAAGGTCATATTACTCATTTAACTTAGATACCGAAAACATGAAGTGAACATAATTGTGGTAAATATGAAGTGCCCGGCAAAACTGGGAAAAACCCGGGAATTTTATTTTTCAGGTGATTGGCCTACCTGTAAATTGCAAAGATCTGTCATAGTGGTGTACAAAAATGTTGATAAAACGGTTTAAATATTGTAATAGGTAATTAAAATGCACGTCCTCCATTCGGTTTATGTTTTCGGTCTGAGTTTGCTAGCTCGTTATACCTTATATAAAGTTTTTCCAGACACCTCAGACATCTTCTCTTTCAATTCGGCTTTCGTATCGCTGCGACCGTATTTCTCGATCGTCGCTCTTTTACTGCCCAGTGTGAATCAACTCATGATGAAGTGGCAACCTTGTCTACGCGGTCGCCATAAATGTAATGAGACACATTTTTCTCTGTCTGTACTGTAATTCGCTAGATTTATTCTCACGCAACGAATAACGTATTCACTCTTACTGTTTTTCAGTTTCAGGTTGATGAAGCATCGTTCGTGACGGCAATATGCGTGTAAATTCTACAGTTGTAACTGCGCTTGGTTATTTGTAACTGATAAAACTTTACGGACCACAGGAACTGCGTAGCTTCTTTTAAAAAGGACGGTATCTATTGCTATTGTCAACCCAAGAAGCTTCTGCGGATTAGACTGAATTGCCAGTACAGCTTAGTTGTCGGGATTTTTCGAAGAATTGGGATGGGTATCGCTATCACAGTGTTGATTAAATTATAGGCTTAATATCTTAACTAAATTTCAGGAAAAACACTTCTCTGACGACGTAAAAAACATACATTAACCCCCATGTACTACGGCAAATTAGATCGAGCCAATAAATTTGAAGAGATAGATTATAGAACCGATAGGTATAAAATGTCATTTTTTCCGCGTACCATTCGGGACCATAACAGCTGTGATCGTCGTCATGAATAGTTCGAGTATTGACAATAGGCAGGCAGTAAATCTTTCTCATTATAATCTCTAATCTCTTATTTATGCATGATGTAAATATTGATGTTCTTATTTATGCATGATATTTTGAATCTGCAGTAGCAGTCTTTGTATCCCTTGCATGTTGGAACGATTGAAGATAGAGTGTTTCTTGGTTAGTAGATTTTTAATTGGCGCGTTGCATGTGTGGTACGCTGGTTTCAATGTAGTTTCGGTGTTATGCCCTATAATTCATGCATGCCTGGTGTGGAAGCACCCCCTGCCACACACCCTTTGGGTGGATTTCAGGGTATGTCGTAGATGTTGATGTACACCATGCTTTCGCAATCATTTGTATGTACGCAATTATTTCTTAAGAGGCATTTTTATCGGTAATGAGTCAACCCGCATTAAAACTTTGTTCGTGATACACCAATGCGCTAAATTATCATTATCAGGATAGACTTTATGATGGATTGTATTCACTTCTTCATGATTTTATGATTTATTTAGGTCGCCGTCGAAACAAAACTAAACTTTGGGCATTTAAAAACTCTAATTATAGCTAATGAATGCTTCGAGACATGCCCTCCAGTGAGACTACAAGAACGCTTGCGTTGACAAAACACTCGTGAAACTAGAAGGCAGAGTAAGAAAGGGGAAAGAAATGAGAGGGTTTGGGGAGAGGGAGTTGGGGGAGGGGGGAAGGAGAAGAGGTGTATAGAGGAGGGTGAGGAGGGGTCTGCTTATTTGCTGTTGACGCAAAGAGAGAGATGGGAGCGGAGGACACTCACGTGTGTACTCGTTTTCGCATCAACCTGTAACGCTCCGAACATGCTCTCCTCCGCCATTCCCACCCCTCTCTTCCACGGATGCTTCAAGGTAGGCCGAGAGGGTTGGGGGGATGGAGGGGGAGATGGAGAAAGGGGAGGCTTAAAAGGGGCGGGGAGAGAGAATCCTTAGCAGTTTGCGCGTGTGGGTTTGTGCTTTTTTTTATTTAAGGTCAAGATGCAATCACTTCACCCAGTAATCCCAAACGAGGATCGTTTTCCTGCTCGCTCCCTCGTACTTCCTCTCTTCGCCCTCTGATTTTTTGTTTAAATTGTGAGTGCGATTGAACCCGGAGAGGGTGGTTGTGGGTACGATGGGGTGGGGGAGGGTGGAGAGCATTAAGGAGAGGAGGGGGTGGAGGGAGAGTTGGATGGCTAATGCGAGGGAGAGTTAGTGGGTGGATGGTCGGGCTGAAAGAGAAGAGAGGGCGCTCCAGAGAATGAAGAGAAACGATGACGGAGTGGACTGGATGCTCCTCGAATCGGCCCCCGCGTCCATGTGCCTTCACCCCCTCCATCCACCATTGTCCCTTAAACCATTGAGTGCGGCATGACGTGATATCACGTCATGGTTGTCTTTACGCTGGTGCTGAATGCCGTCATATCACGTCATGGGTACCGTGAGTGTTCCAGCTATCACTAGGGGGCCTAGTGAAAGCTTGAACAATCATAGTGCCCTTGACGTGATATCACGTCAAGGATTCTTTACGCTGGTGCTGATGACGTGATATCACGTCATGGGTACCATTAGTGTTCCATCTATCGTTAGGGGGCCTAGTGAAAGTTCCCTAGTGAAAGTTTGAACAATCACGGTACTCTTGACGTGATATCACGTCATCAGCACCAGCGTAAAGAATCTATGACGTGTAATCACGTCATGCCTCACTCAAAGGGTTCGGTGTTAAGAGTTCTTTGGCTCATTCAAAGCCCCTAATGTGCCATAAATATCTCACTTCTCGACTATTTATTAAAATATCATTTCCTGCTTCCTTGTCACAGCGCATTATTGGAAGTAAATGCCTATTATTCTGCCATGGCACATACAACTCTCCTTTCCTCATGAGCGAAAAATGGCGGACGCACTAGCAGACGGCGGAGTTGGCCATACTTTCCTCATAGAGACCTTTAATTGCCCCCCGTCACTACTATTTTAAGTCCACGTCACACTTGATGTTATCGT
The DNA here is from genome assembly GCA_963169105.1 of Ceriagrion tenellum. NCBI lineage: Eukaryota > Metazoa > Arthropoda > Insecta > Odonata > Coenagrionidae > Ceriagrion > Ceriagrion tenellum. Next base: position 121,361,469 of record OY720643.1, read on the forward strand.
TTACGATTGCCGTTTGACTTCTCGACCAATCAGCGCGAACGTGTTACCGGTTGCGAGTGGAAGCTCTGAGATGGGAGAGTGTCCATTTTTCACCATTTGCCGCCGTTTTTGGCATCCGTTGCCGATTAACCTCTCGGCTCGCGGTCACGTGCACCCGATGTTTACTTCTTGTCAGCGCGTCAATGTGCTCAATTGCTTGTCAGATGATGAGCAGGTATTGGTGCATTCCTTTGTCACTTCGCCTCTCGACACTATGCGCTGTCAATACAACACGGTCACTTCTTCTAAACTTCTTCTAAACCATCAGAATTCAAGCTAGTTTCTCTCCGTGACACTACGCTGCCTTAGATATTGTTTACTTCAGAGACCAAGTAAACTTCCATTAAATGACATCAGCCAAGCATAGTAAACAAACAACTAGGTACAAGTGAGCAAATGCCTAACCGTCGCAGCGCAGCGGCCGATTTAGCGCCTTCAACACAAATGTCGTGATATGAACAGTTAGCATGAACCGCAACGATAAACTGGTTGATTCAAGTGTAACACGGGCTTTGGATTCTTCTTCACGAGCTAGTTACGGCATTTTATGGAAGTTTTAGCGAAATATCATTCTACCTAGAAATCAACGAAATAAGGTCTTATTTTAAAGAAAAATATCTCACCCTTCTAATGACACAAAAAATTCAACCTCTTACCACATTATTTTCGGAGATATTTGCCAAACAATATCAGCCCTTTACATGAGAAATGGTGCGTGAATGCACTCCAGAGAGACATTATTTACAAAATGCGGCATTTCTAACACTTAGATGTCGTAAAAAAAACTAACAGCGTGTAGATTGTATGTCTTCTCAACAATTTTTGAAAATTAATCATATTGTCACCGCAGTAGGTTCTTGGGTATCACTAATAATCTTCCGTTTTGAAGGAGTTTCAAACGTACCGCGTGAGAAAAATGAGTCAAGTTAAAGGCTTATTTAGACATTTTCATTTAGGTATGTACTTACAATTCCTGTCAAATAAAACCATATTACTGCACCATTAATAATGCAGTATTTAATTGATGTGCCCCACAGCTGGTGAAATGAAAACGTATAATACGAATATGTTCTCTATTATGATTAGGGAGCTATCTCGCTCGGACTACCTTAAGAATTCCCTTCTCCCGCCACCGAACCGCCGTTGGTGCCGCGAAACTTTCCCCGGCGGTCCCGCCTCTCCTCCCAACACCCCCGTCTTAAGCCTCCCGTTATCTTTGTGATGGCGCGTGAGGAGTCGGTTCGCGGAGCGGTGTGTTTGTGAGTCCCAACGGTGAACGAGTGTCGGCAAAAAGATTTTGACGCATCGTAGTAAACGGATTGCGCTCCGGAGTAAACGACTAAAGGCGTCGTTCGTGCGTCTGATGACTGATATATGAGCTGTTATTTACGAGTGAGTAAATGTGTTCTGATATAGATAGATAGCTAATTTATTACTGCAAAGGAATAGAATAAGTACATATCAAAATTATCTATTTTGAAAACCACTGAGGCTGACCTATGCTGGGGATCCACCCCCACCATCACTAACTCGCGACATTCAATTTCTGTTGCATAGCCCCGCAAGTGTTCCCCTAAGTGACCGTGACGTCAGTATGGAACCCATGGTTATCATACTGTAATCGCCTAAAGCAACAACTCTGGGGATGAACTATAGGATTAGCTGTCATTTCGAGATCGACTTAAGGTCTTGCGAGCGAGATAGTTCCCGAAACATAATGGAGACCATATTCGTATTATACATCTTAATTTCACCTGCTGTGAGACACACGAATTAAATATTGCATTATTAATGATGCGTTAGTATAGTTTTACATGACAGAAATTGTAAAAATCAAATGAAAATATCTAAATAAGTCTTTAACTTGACTTGTTTTTTTTTCATGCGGTACGTTTTAAACTCCATCAAAACGGAAGGTTTATTGTGATCCTGAAGAATTTACTGCGGTGGCAATATGATTAATTTTTAAAAATAGTTGAGAAGACAAACAACTAACTGTTCATTTTTTGACGAGTTCTAGGTGTTTGAAATTTCTTATTTGTTAAATAAGGTCTCTCTGGAGTGCATACACGTACCATTTCCCATGTAAAAAGGCTGTTGTATTTTTTTCCAAATATCTCGGAAAGTAATGTGGTCAGGGGTTGAATTTTTTATGTCAATGGAAGGGTGAAATTTTTATGTCAAGGAAAGGGTGAATATTTGTCTTTAAAATGAGACCAAATTCATTGATTTGTAGGTGAAATGATATTTCGCTCATACTACCTTAAAAAACCATACTATATTTCACTCATCTTGCCCCCATTCCCTCAGAGGCAAACTCCAGAGGTGGTGCAAGCTACCCTTTGTTAAGCATTTAAGTTATAAACTAAGTCGAATATTGCCTTTGGATAATTTTAACCTTCGCACTTATAATCCTGTGACCATAGGAAAACCTTATAAATTCCAGTGTCGCCAACGACAATTTGAGAAAAAGCCCTCGCTAAAATGTGATTCTCCGGGATGCGATTGTTTCTAAACTGGCCGGAAATTCATGGCGAGAAAGGCTGAACGTTTGAAAATCTTTATCCTTCTTAGCTGTTATTCTGATTTTGGTAAACACCTGCTAGAGGCAAATTACTCCTCTAGTTTAAATCCTTTTATATTATATTGTTGTGTATCTTGATAATTTCGAAAATGTTGAAATTTTTTCAGTCGTTAAAATGTGTATGATTAGGGTTTTAAATAATTTTATTCCTGACAAACTGTCTCTCCTTTGGATCGTCCACGAACCCTTTTCCTTTTATCTTGAACGTTGTCGCTTTTTGTTTTCCTTCGGCTTGTTGTCCTTGGATTGCATGACCTCCAGCCTAATCCTCTCCCCCTCTTTCCTCTTTCTTCCCAAAGATCCTCTTTCACACCCAACCCCTCTCCCATATCCATTTCCCATATATTGATACATTGCCTTCAGTACTCGGCTTAGCCTTTAGAGCTCTGATGATGACGTAAAAAATATCGAAACTGGTCTTTCGAATTCTTATAAAAGTGTGGAAAATTACATACTAGTTAATATTGTAATAGTGGGTTTCAGTGTTTTTTTTTAGATTAACGTAAGAAGCCTTAATAAGATTATGTTCTTTGTTTTTTTCGGGAAATTTATTCCAGTTCCACATGCACGGATGAGAGCCGCCAACAAAAGGGCTCGCGTAACGGTATCGTTGAACGTAACTCCGTAAAAAAATAAGATAGGAAAATGGTTGTATCATTTTCGGAAATGAAATGAATGTAGCAATTTTTTTCTATGTTTAAGTGTCTTGTGTTTCTCTAAATGAAAAAAATAATTTGTTACACACGAATATTTTATCAATTACGGGTACCCACTTCAGACTTTGAAGCAATTTGCATAAATTTAGGCACAGAATGAAAGAGAGAGGCCTTCCAACAAATTGTGTTACCATAGCTTGATGACTAAGGATTTGCAACCCCTATCAACAGAACAAAAATGCTGAAGAAACATTTCCTCCAGAAATTACGAAGATTACACCAGAAACTCCCTTTGTAGTACCTGCTGTGAAAAATCTACGAATTGAGTTCAGGATGATTATGAAAAAGAAGGAGCGCATTTGAATGGAGAAGATATCAGCGCTTTGCTGACGGAATTAATTCTCTGGTAGAGAAGAAATATGATATAACAGAAGTGCTGAACCTTAAAAGACATATCTATAAAAAATGCAGGTGTTCCTTCCGCTAATATTTCCTTTGTTTTTCGGGAATCAGATTTGAAAGAAGCTAGAAAGATAATGGGAACTGAATAGCCAAAGCAAAGTAACCAGAGGATAATTAAAATAACCGTCATCAACTTATTAAAGGAAAAAAACTCAGAAGATTCCGGCGATGTGGAACAACAAACGCACTTTTCCGCAGAGTTGAATTACAATACACAACGCGTTTTGACTCTCGGAGACATCACCAAATACAAGACACTTAAACAAAAGGAAACAGTGTGCTTATGAGTCTGAAAAGAGGGGTGGGTTTAGGAAACGGGAGTAGGTAGTGGAAAAGTGCGAGTGTTGTGTCTTATGATTATTGGATAGATTAAAAAAGGGCATATCTTTTTATCCATTCCCAAGCCTGGAAGTGAAGAAGTGCTTCATTAAAGCATACATTTGGAGCATAATCTTATGTGGCTGCAAACAATTAAATAAGGCAGTGAGGGGAGCAACAACGGGAGGAAAATATGGAAACGTAGTGAAGTTGAAGAGTTCAGGGGATAATTGAAGAGTTCGGAGACAATTTCTGATGAAGAAGTCCTACGATGAGTAGGAAAAAAAAGATGAAACATGAAAACTCTGGGGAGAAGGATTAAATAACCAGTTGGATGCATTTTCTACATCTGCGAAGTATCGTGCAAGCCTCCAATTGGGTGTTTGATACGGGGAGACTCCTCACAAGGCGTGCAGACAAAATCAGAATTCCTCGGCCGCGAGGCGCAGGCCAAAAGCATTCAGGATAACAATGTGCGGTAGAATCAGAAACTAGGAGAGTGTTACTTGAACGAATATGCCAACGTGTAGTACACTACTTAAGATACGACTACTGGTTAGTATAATAATGTAATTAATAAATAGTGCCACAAGATACCTAATCAGGCTGGGAGCTGAATCATTTTTCAAATGTTTCGGTACAGTGGCGGATGGAAAACAAAAAAGGAAGGAAGAGAAATGAATGTGAGGAATCCTTTCGGAGGATGTTATGGCCGATGAGTGAGCACTCCCAAACGAATGCGTTGGAATGAAGCGGCCTCAGCCGTGTGGTGATTGGAGCGTTGAGCCAGTCTTCGGATTGATGACCTATTGAATTAAAGTATGTGAAGGAAGGGCACCGGAAATCAACGACAGCGCGAGCACAGGAGAGCGCGGCGGGAAGGATCGAATTTTCGAAGTATTTTCGACAAATTCCACCTAAGATTAATCACAATGCCCCGCCGGTCACTCCCTAGGAAGTCTAGGTTACCTCCCGTAAAGGCCTCGTCAGGTACGCAGTAAATTTAATCGTTCTAAATTAATGCCCTAACGGGTGAAGTTGGCTGTGCTCAGTGAATAATCTTTTTTCAAATTTTACCAAATAACTTGCTGTCAACGTAAGTCAATGCCACCAAGTAACGCTGAACAGTATTCTTTTTATTCATCTACATCTACATTCTACCCCGCGACCCGACACATGGGCGTGTAGCAGGGGGTGGTAGGTCACCAGGCGTGTAAAGATGTAAAAGTTTTGGGGGCGAAATGGTGACATGTACTATGAGAGTGTATTTGGAGGAGATCAATTTTTATTGTGGTCGCTTATTGTGCGCGGAAAGAACGAGTTTTTTTTTACCTATCTGTTCGGCAGAGTATCTCTCTTGTTTTATCGCATCTTTCAGACTTAGAAATGTAGTGAGGCGTCATGATAATATTCTCTGTGTCGCTCTAAAAATATTAGTTCTGAATTTATCAAGCAGCCTAAGCCTAGCGTGCAGCCTCCGAGTATCTAGGGGCTCCCACCGTAATCCCTCTGACAGTTGTGTAACACTATATGTTCGTTTGTAGCAGTTTTTAACGAAGCGCGCTGCTTTTCTTTGTATTTTGTTAATTTTTTCGGTTAAATATTTATGACCAGGGTCCCAAATGCTAGCGGCGTATTCGACGTGTGGCCTAGCCATAGCGAAGTAGCATCTCTCTTTTACTTTTTCATCCGAGGACCTTTTTTGATGACGGCTGATGATTTGAGCAACAAACTTGTTTTATGACATTCCTAAATGATGATTTAATTGCTTGCCATTTTTCTACTGATTCTGACGTGATCGGCGACTGAACTGGCTTTAGGTAAAGTAAATGTTATGAAAGCGTTTTGTTATTATGCGTCGCTCGTGCGCCCCAAATAGCACGGCCGAATTATTCTGGGGATTGCGGCGGGAGAGCAAGTGCAAAAGACAGTGCAAACGGTCGGAAGAGGCCGTTCGAAGGGCGACGAGAGAGGAAGTGCAAGGTATGAGTGAGTGAAGGGAGCGGCAAACAACTGGGGGGGAATCCAAGCTGGCGAAGTTATCGTTTCATTCCCCTCTACTCGACTCACAGAAGTCATTAAAGCACTCGCGAGCCGAGAAACCTCTCCTTTTCAGCCGAAGGGAATTCAAATAAATCTCACCTTGGACGCCATACTCCGACGCTTCCTCACCGACACGACCGCAGTCGGCCCCGATGCGGACTCCCAAGAATACTCCCTCGTCCGCACATATAGGTACATAATCCCACCTTATCTCCCAATTCCTCCCATGCCCATCTTAAGGTAGTCCGAGCGAGATAGTTCCCTAATCATAATAGAGACCATATTCGATGTTCGCGTTTTAATTTCACCAGCTGTAGGACATATGAATTAAACATTGCATTATTAATGATGCAATTATATAGATTTACGTGACAGAAATTGTAAGCCATCAAATGGAAATACCTAAATAAGTCTGACTTGACTCATTTTTTTCACGCGGTATGTTTGAAACCCCATCAAAGCGGAAGGTTTATTGTAATCCCTAAGAATATACTGCGGTGACAGTATGATTAGTTTTCAAATATAGTTGAGAAAACACACAAGCTACACACTGTTGATTTTTTGACGAGATCTAAGTGTAGGAAATTCCTCATTTTTAATATAAGGTCTCTCTGGAGTGCATACACGTATCATTTCCCATGTAAAAGGGCTGTTGTATTTTTTTGCAAATATCTCGGAAAGTAATGTGGTAAGGGTTGAAGTTATGGTGTCAGCGGAAGGGTGATATATTTTTATTTAAAATGAGATCAAATTAATTGATTTGTAGGTAAAGTGATATTTCGCTCTAACTACCTTTAAGTTTAAGAATAACTCCTTGGCATTTCAACGAAACAACCCCTCGCCCCCTAACAGGGGAAATGGTTGTATCAAAACGAATTAAAATTCTTGGGTCGATTTCTTGGCCACATTGAAAAATATTCGAGAGTTATATAGGCTGAAGTAAATTATTTAATTTCCATTACATGTGAATATTTCCATATCATTCGAATAAATGAAGTATAGAAAATATTTGTAGCAAGAAGCAGAAGGATGTAGTTTGGTGGGAGGAACCGTGTTTCAGCATGTTTGTGTTTTGTCCATTACTCTCGATTTGCTGTCCAAATGGCTTCACCATAGTCCTTTGAAGGCGTGGCGTGACAAGGACCAACTATGTATCGTAAAACGTGATATTTGTAAATATTTGGGCATTAATCTAACAGCCTACTTGGAATGGGGTTTTCATGTGGAAAAGGTGGCAGGAAAAGCTTTCAAAACTCCTCACTGGATCATGCGGAACCTCAAGGAGAGCAGAAAAGAAACAGTGGAACTATAGCCTACTCTTCCATTGTTCGGCCGGTGCTAGATTATCGGACGACAGTCTGAGACCCAAAGGGAAATACTCATTCTGATATGCTTGCAAAAGTACTGAGGAAGGCGGCCATGCCCATTATAGGAAGGTATTGCAGGACGGATGGTGTGACGGCAACGATAGTGTCCCTAGGATGGGAATCACTCCGACTGAGAAGAAAGGTGAGTAGGTAGCGTGGGATGGACAAAATAGTAAAAAATGAAAATACCTGTGAGGAGCTCACAGCTACGATTGAGAAACCCAATTACTAATGGCGGAAGGACCAACAATTTAAACAATAACTTAGGAGACGAATAGGAATATAATGAACAACTCCTTCCTCAATCAAGGAATTTATGAGTAGAATTAGTTACCAGAAGAACTCTTTAAGCCCTTACTCAAGGCCAGTCAATAAATTTGAAAGGAAATGTAAACTTTACCTTAAATAATCGGCTCAAGTATGAGCACATTTATATTTTTTTAATTTCATTGCCTGTATAATCCGATGGCATTTGCTGATGTTCAAGATGTCTCCTGTGGGATTGTCTCCAACTCCCTTGGGGTCCATACTTGGAGACCCTAGTTATCTCATGCGAGTCCAAGAATATGTATGGAATGAACTGGCCGTCAATATTTTCGCTCCATTCTCATACATTGTAAGGTTCTTCAAGTAAAGAATGAGTAAAGAGTGAAGGATAATTGTTGTGGTGTTTATCTTTGTTAAATTTTAACATGGTCGACTTGCAACTAGTTTTTTCTATGCACCATTCTTCATTTAGTTGAGGGTAAGTACTCTTATTGGAGATTCGTTTTCTGTGTAAATATACACAAGTGCAGGTGTGCGATGATGGCAAAGAGTAGCTAGAAAATTGACTCGGCACAATGCACTTCACATTTTGCGATCTTCAGGTACGCAAATATTATTTATTGAAGTTTTTTTGAATTTTTTTGAAAAGAAGTGAATTTCCTAAAAACTTAGCACATCGTTGAAAGGGGAAATTTATCGTGGTGTTGGAAATTGCTGCCTGCGTGGTCTAGAGGGAAGGAAGGTGACCGTAGGTTTGGCAACAGCGTTCTCCATATTCTGTCATCTGAGGCATATTCTGTCAACTAAATTTTGGAACGCCCCCCCTACGTTACCGTCAGACTCCGCCACTTCGTCCCATCCCCACTCCCCTCTCTCTCTCGGAAAATAAAAGAAATAAAATATGAATCCAGCCGATAAATCTCGAATCCTCTTCTCTATTTTTATCCCCCCAGCCCCACCCTCCTTCACATTGTCCCTCTCCCTTTCCACCACTTGGCCCGCTGAACGACCGCTTACTCGAATGTGCAGGAGCTCAACTCCATTACGCGCACTCGTCAATGGCGCGGCGAGGATCCGCGGGAGAACGGTCGCTTGGTCAAGTGGCCGCTCCTTGCACATTTAGCAGGGGGGGCGAACATTGGGGAGGAACATTATGGCGGGGGGTGAGAGGGCGGGGTTCAAGGAGGCTGATTCCGTCCGTCTGCATGTTGTCTGCAGCAAAGCGAACGGGAAATCTGTCTGGGATGATGATGCGAAAGATTGGCAAAAGATTGCGGGGTGCGTTGAGGCCACGGCGAAACCAGTCTTCACCGGCCTCGCATTCCCATCTGCGCCGCACCAGGTGCTGCTGCTCGTCCTCTCCTCCTTGCCGCCCCTGGAACACTCCTCCTCCCCCGCTGAGAACGCCGTCCCTTCGAGAGGCCCTTCCGGAGTCAAGTGCCGCAGCGAGAGGCCCTTTACTCTCCTCCTCGGAAGGCCCAATCGTCCCTCCGATGGAGCGGATGAAGCGGATCTATATATACTTCTCGCGACGGTTAAACGCGATGTTCTGCGCGCATTTCCCGCAATGCACCGCGGCCGTTTTATTTGGACAGGCGAAGAAAAGCCCCCCAGCCTCCCGCATCGCGTGCATCGTATGCGTGTGGCTCGTTCGCGTAAGTCCTCCCCGAGTCGTAGTTTTCCTCATTTTTTTCATTCCTTCCCTCGTTTCCCTCCCCCCTTCACTCCCCCACCGTGAGCAGTCGGGAAGCGGACAATGGGAATCAAGTGGGACAGAGGGATGGTGATGATGAAACGGTGAAGAGCGCCAGACGCGGACAAAAACTGATGCTAACCGATGCACAAAAAAAAGTATCGCCAACAGCTTTCCTCCGCTTTTACCGCCAATTGTTTGGCACCAAACGTGTTCCCTTCGTGCTCCTCTGTGCTAGAATCGCTGCTGAAGACAGTTGTATTCCTGCTCCTGGCCTGTTATTTCAGACGTATTTCATGAGATTCAGTGATACAGCTTCTCAGAAAGAAGATACAAGCGCAGGCTAATTCTGTAAAACATCATAAGTGTTTTAATGCGTATTTTCACACCTTTGATACATATTAAACCATTGAGTGCAAAATGACGTGATATCACGTCGTGGTTTTTTTACGCTGGTGCTGATGACGTGATATCACGTCATGGGTACCGTGGGTGTTCCAGCTTTCACTGTGGGGCCTAGTTAAAGTTGCCTAGTGAAACCTGGAACATTCACGGTGCCCTTGACGTCATATCACGTTATCAGCACTAGCATAACGACAACCATGACGTGATATCGCGTCATGCCGCACTCAAAGGGTCAAGGATTAACATAAGTACTGTACATCCTATGACTCAAAGTGATAAAAGGTGACCCAGTTGTCCTCGGCAAATATTCCAGTGAATAGAAACGTTTCAGCACAAAAAATGAACAAAAATTAAAAAGCAAATTTATACGCTTGAATATTTCCAAATTTAACTTGGCAAAATCCCTAATGCCACTGTTTTTTTTGGAAAATGCATTACATTGGTTTATCATAGTTCAATCCGACGCTTGGAGCAGAAGATATCTCTACTATTGAACTGCGCGATAGGCTACTTCTCTTGTCCGATAAGTTGTCTAAAGCGATAATTATTGATACGGTGCCAAGTGACACCTTTGACAGAATTTCTCAATGAAACCAAAAGGAATTTATGACGATTTTCGTTACATGATGAATATGAATACTTGACCTCCGGCAGTCGGCGAAAATAAAGGACTTGGCAACTAGGCTCAAAAATGAATGTGGAGATCATTGGTGGTCGGTTATCCTGCTGCCATGGAGCTGATTCTCTAATCGGTGCACCAACAGTTGGGATGCGGGAATGAGTTAGGCTCCTAGACTCCATTATGTTAAGAATTATCTCGAGTAGCACTGGAATGTCACTTACTTTGAATTTATACTAAAATTAATTCCTTACATTCCATGGAATCTGTTTTCCAGAAATGATTCGTCTAGCCCTGCGGTATCCTGGCTCGTCTGCGAAAGCTAGCGTCTTACCCAGCGTGTATGAAACATTGTATTTATGTGATGGAAGCAAAACTGGTATTTAAATCTTGGTATTAAGCTGGGAACTATCATAAGAGACCTAGACCGAACTGTAATAACTATGGGTTTAGGCTCTGAAACTATGAAAAGAAAAACCTTTGAAATTTCCTATGAATTTATTTGTGCGACCGGCTTCGTAACAGTCACACTTCCAGGGTGAAGTGGTAACTCTGTTACAAAAACGGTCGAACAAATAAATTCACGTGGAAGTTGTGAAGTTATTTATTTCATCGTGTAAACAGTTTCATGCAGTAGAGACGATGACAGTGTTTCCCTTATCTTTATAATTTAAATATTTTTAAAATAAGTATCTTTAATTGATTAAAAATAATAAAATATACGTGAATCAGAAGTAGTTTTTACTATTTGATAGAAATCTTTAAGGAACTGAGTTTTTTTCCAATTGTACCTGTACCTATAATTATGGGTACATTATTATTATGTTATTACAATGACATGCTCAGAAATTATTATTATGTTATTATAATGACATGTTCAGAATTGTATAGCGTTCGTTATTCATCATTACTATACACTGTACTTTTATCAATTCAAGTATGGCCTCTAAACAGTCCCTGCTTACGAAGACAATACCTTTTAGTGTATTTCTGGTCTTTAAATGGCTGTAGATAATTTGTAAGGAAATATACATTTTACAAAGTATAGATATAGTATCCCTTACGCATGGATCAGCCCTTCTTCGTCACGCCCTCATGGTCACTTGGTTTCTTCTTTGGAAGCTGCGCTGCAACTTCCGCTCGCCAGCCTCGCTTTCCCTCGCTCTTTCCCGAGATTCCCGACATTGAGAAGCCGAAGATTGGACAAATATTATTTTCGTTTTGTTTTCTCTCGTCCTGCTAAAGGGAGGTTAGAGCAATAGATCCAGCGTTGTGATGGGATTTCCTGCCAGGCGAAGCGATCCTACATCTACATCTACATAATACCCCGCGGGCCGCCGCATGGGCGTGTGGCAGGGGGTGTTAGGTCACCAGCCGTGTAAAGGTGTAAGATTTTTGGAGATGAAACGGTGACATGTATTATAGGAGTGTATTTAGTGGAGCTTCATTTTTTTGTGCTCGCTTATTGTTCACGGAAAGAACGAGTTTCTGTACCTATCTGTTCGACAGTGTATCTCTCTTATTTCGCATCTGTCAGACCTAGAGATGTAGTGAGTAGTCATGATGATATTCTCTATGTCGCTCTGAAAAATATCAGTTCTGAATTTATCAAGCAAACTAAGCCTGGCGTGTAGCCTCCGAGTCTCTAGGGGCTCCCACCTTAATCCCTCTAGCAGTTGTGAGATACTATATGTACGCTCGTAGCAGATTTTATCGAAGCGCGCTGCTTTCCTTTGTATTTTATTAATTTTTTGGGTTAAATCTATTTGACTAGGGTCCCAAATGCTCGCGGCGTATTCGAGATGTGGCCTAACCAGAGCGAAGTAGTATCTCTCTTTGACTCTTTCATCCGAGGACCTTCCTATTATACGTTTAACAAAACCTAGTTTCTTTAATGCTGCGCCACATATGTTTTTTTATGTTATTATGTTCCCCACGGACTGTTCCGGTTATATATATTACCACACGGTTATATATATTATGTTCTTCACGATATATCAGAGGTTAAGGTTATTCCAAGATATTTCACTGTATCTGAAGATTTTATGTTTACTCCACTAGCAGTATAGAGGCATGGCATTTTTGTGATGACTTTCCTAGGAAGTGAACTGCGGTACATTGCTAATATTTAATTCCAACCCCCCACTCCTGGCACCGAAAGAACGTTGTTAAGGTCTACTTCTAGTCTTGACTCTGACAGTTCCACCCATTAATAATTGGATCGAGAAAATCGTTGTATAAAAACATCTGCGCCGTCTGTCGCTTAATTAGTGGCGGCGCAGATGAGAAAACCAAATTCGGCGTTGGAGACGGAGAAGCGATTGGAATTTGAGAGCCCAATAGAGGCACGAAGGCAGCGGAAACTTTCAAGATACAAAACTTCTCGGAAATCATCAGTTGGGTTTGGGAACTCAAACAACCCATTAAGGCAAACTATTAAGAAGTTACTCTAAAGCTTCCTCTGTGAAAAATGCTTTGAGATTTATTCTCCCATAGGCAGACGCCCAGCTGTGATCTGATTAATATTCACCTTAATTTAGCACATCAATGAATTTTTAATTTCTATGTTCAAAATTTCCTTGGGAAAGCGAGTAATTGGCTAAAACTAGGACTTCAATTAGCTCCGCTTCTACACTGTTTACCTGGAGTGGGTGTACTCAATAAACCAGGATTTTAATGCCACGAATAAAAATTATAAGTGCGTTGTGAAACGAATTAGAGCATCTCACTGAGGCATTTCGATGACTTGCCATTGAAAGAGGAAGTGTGTAATCAGAACTACCGTCAAAGGAGTATTGCAGAGGGTAATTTTTCATCAGGCATGTTTCGCACTTGTTTTAGATACTAAGCTAGAGTCATAAACTTGTCTGGACCTGTTTAGCTCGTACACATATGCTGCGATTGTTAATATTTTTCGAGTTTAGGAAGGTGCCTAAAGCATATATTCAAAGCGTGGTATTGGTGCGAGTTGGCTTAGCTGGAAAAGAGCATTATACCGATATGGAGTTAACCAAACTGAGATCTGCGACCCCTTTGAATTTCATTTTTTAGCCTCATACCCTGGCGTGGTTGGTGGGAAACACGTTGTAGTATACCGCTTCGGAATTTTATTCTTGAGTTAGATTGGCAAATAAAAATGATATGGAAAATTCATTGTCCACTTGAGGTCGCAATGTAGCTGGAGCCTAGACTTTCGAGAGGGGGAACAGATGAAAGATACCTGGACGGGTATCGGGAGGAAAAGAGGACGAAGAGTGGGAAGGAGAGGGGATGAGACAGTTATTCACTGAATGGATGGAGCCTATTATCAAAGGCAATAGCAGTGGTACAGGAAAATTTCCAGGTTGACGCGGTAGAGGGTTCAAAAGGACGAAATACGTAAATAACATTCGAATATGGTCTCAATTGTGACTCGGGAAAATCTCGATCAAATTCCCTCAAACGTAAACATATGACCACAGTCACCCTCCTCTCTCCCTTACCTCCTATTACATCCCTCTCTCCACCCTTACTCCCATTATTCTACCAACCCTTTATCTCTCTCACTCTTTACATATGTGTATACGTCTCCCCATTCGGCGATAACAGGCCACTAATCCGTCCACTTCCGACAATGGCGGATTAACCGCCGAAACGTCCCTTAGATTTCACTGCGATTGTCCTTTCCTTATCATTTCATGTGTCTGAAGTCGTTAAAAATCTATTTGTGTGCGTACAACATTCGCAGAGTGCATTTTATGAGGAGATATTGTATATTATATAAGACTAAAACCGAAATTACCGAGATATATCCATTTCTTTATATTATTTCCACTTTGGTTTCTTTGCTTTCTTACCTTATCGTTCCCAAGCGATTAAATTAAATTTCTTTTATCACTTTGCACCTTATAGTTTTTTGTCTCTTATCCAGTTTTATATATGAATTCATGCACATCAAGCTTCTTGCAAGATGTCCTCCTTCTTAACAATCCTCCTTATTTATCTTTTTTTATCACTATGACAATCCAAAGTGGAGACAACATGATGACAAACACCAATAAAAAAAAACAAAATGAATTTCACTATTTGATAAATGAATAAATAAATAAATAATTTCATAAAAGTGATTTTTGATTATCACTTAATTATCCTGTCATACACTTCATACACTTGACATGCGTCAATTATCCCCCCGATAACCTAAAACACTTTAATATTCCGAGGCCTTAGATAATATTATGGTTGTTCTTCACGCACTATCCTTCGGACATCATCCAGCTTCCCCTCCCTGGCATGGTTTATCACCTCCTCAGCCTGATAGGATTGCTCCATGTCCGGTTTTCTTGGTTCCACGACACCATCTACAGCATCTGGTACACCGCGTACACGAAGGGGTTGTTTCACCAACCACTGTTGTATGGACTTTAACTGGAGGAGTAGTTTTCAGCATGTACACCCCATACCCCAGTCTCTTATCTACTTCAAGCGGTCCAACCCACTTCGGTGCTAGTCCTGCAGTCTGTTTTAATTATGCCGTGATTCATTGAAAAAAATAATAAACAAAGCGGACAAGGTACTCTTGCCAAAAATCTGACGAATTCTTGGAGTTAAAAATTCCTTACTGTTCAATGAAAGTCTCTCTGGAGTGTATAGCAGTGCCACTTCCCACGAAAAATGACACCGGTCTTTGTTGGCAAACATCTCGAGAAGTAGTGGGTTAAGCGGCGGATAATTTGGTACTGTTGGTAAGGCGATGTATTATTCTTTGAAATGAGGCAAAATTCATTGAGTATACTTATGGATTGTTGACTTGCAGCTACAAACCGTTGCCTTGAGTTCCGTAAACAAACAGTTTTTTCTATTGAATCGCTGTCTAGTGATGAAAGACGGCAGTTCAAATGTAAATACGGTCTACAGATCTTAAATAATCACGTCTTACCGGTTTTACTTACCAGTAATCATAATGCAGTGGATAAAAATGTAGTACTACACGCAGGACGTAATTACACACTTTTTTAATATTGTTCGGTCTACAGATATATTTAATTTCTCTCCAAATTTAATTACACAAATGCACAATTAACTTCTTAGCACTTCGTGAATATCATTCTACGGCAATGCAATTATAATACGAATTGAAAAAAAGGGGAATGAATTAGAAGACGGATACAAGTACTTTAAGGATGTCAAAAACAAGATCTGACAATATAATCTATGGATAAGAAATTGCGCCAATAACTATCATTTTAATAACAAATAAAGGAGAGATTGTTGAACCTATTCCGAGGCCACAAATGAATAGTAGGTTACACAGTAACATCCACATCAATCTATCTAGATCAAACTTTCTGATTTCTAAGGGTCTCAACAGGTAATAAACCAATAAAATGTAGCTGTAAATTAACAGTAAAAGATCTACACAGCAGACAAAAGGCTCTCAATGGACGTTTCATATGTCTCTTACACACTTACTTTAGTAGATATTTCCTCTCTAGCATTTACGAAGTAACTGTTAGGTCTCAAAAAGCCAGCTATTATTCACAGCATGAGTAGTTCATACTCTCATCAATCGCTATTAAATATTCACCACAGTCTCACGTTAACAACAATCAACAACGGCCATTTACGAGTCGACTGAGAACACCTTTTTCTAAGTAGCGCCAAGAACTGTGTGAGCTAAATGTGGAAATTTAGGCAACACGTAGCCTAGGCAACGATTCCAAACATTTGAATCCATTATGTGTATATTCATGCAAAATTAATTGAATTTTAGATGAAATGATAGATATCTCGGAAATGAAAGAGGCGCTGTAATCGAACCTCGAATTTGTTTATTTTTCCCGTACAATGGGAAATGCAATTGGAGGTGGGCGACGCGAGCGCCCTTGGTGGACATCCGTCTCCTCTCGCGCCTTCCTTATTCCTCCCTCCCTCCTCCTTAGCGGGGGGCAATGGGGGCAATGGAGGCGGGGAGGGGGGCGGGACCCCTTCCATCCACCCCATGGGCATGCGCACTTGCCCCCCTCCGAGGAGAGAAGGGGTATGGCGGGCGGTGCGAGGGAGAGAAGACGACATGGCATCTCTTTCTCACCCTTTCACTGGGTAAGCGGCCGACAACCGCATTACCACATAGCTCATCGATCACCCTGCAGCAGATCCTCGCCTTGAGGGAAGAGTGTCGGGGCGGAGGGGGAGATCGGAGGAAAGGGGGCGGGAGGAGAAAGGGGTGTATGCAGGAAGGCAGAAAGGGGTTGGAAAGGGAGGCCGAGGGAGAGCGAGGGTGGTTTGATGGTTCATGTGGCGAGAGCGCCTCCATTCGGTGAAGTGGGCGGGAGGCGAATTATTCTGCAGTGGATGGGCCAGCGACAGGAAGTTGATCCTCTCGGTTATCGCGAATTTTCTGTCCTTGCTCAACGTGGGAAATGAGCTCATTGCCGAATGAGCGGGTGACACCGCCAGCAGTTTTCAGCTGTGGCGGAGAAAGGTCATGTGAGGCTCCGGCCGAAGTGAAAAATGTTGAGCCCCTTAGATAAGAAGAGAGACGGAGAAAATAAAATTATAGGCGACCATATTTTTGCAGGATATCCTTAATGAGATCAAAGTAGCAAAGGCGAATCTTTCGCTTCCTCTTGGTATGTGCGTAGAGCGTATATAGTATGCAGTATAGTTATGAAACGATGAAAAGTAGCGAAAGAAACTTACAGTCAAGTTTTACTGCCAGTTGTAAACGTATACGTAATTGAAATTGCAGGTATAATACCGAACTTGTTGTCATTCGATAAAAGTGTAATGCTGGTGTTTTATAGGGCCCGCGGCGCGCGGCCCGTTTGCCTTCCGTTAAATTTGCCTTTGGCTATGATTGATTATTATTTCCATTTTGTGTGCTAGTTAGCTTTTGAAGTGCCCTAGAAAACAAATGGCCAATCGAAGTTACTCATGTGAAGAATCTTAGTTGATGCGTATTTGGCTTATATATTTTTCATAATGAGTATTATTATTTTTTTCTATCTGGTCACTCCGTTATATTTAATACATACATCGCTCAAATATGTATTTTTTTGGATATATTAGAAGCATAAATCTTTATTCTGGTTTCGAACGCTGATTTTCTAACTCCCTCAGATATAGCAAGAATAACAAGCCTGAATTATACGTAATGTACTGGTGGAATTAACAAAAGCAGATAGAGTAATTTTTTTAATATTAAAAACAATTATTTTAGACGAAAAAAGATGGGCCACAGGAAATATGAAATGGAGAATTACTTATTTCTAAGGAAGTGTACACCAGCCAGGGATAAGTGACGGCGGGGACGGAGCATGAGTTGGATGGTGAGGAACTCGCTGCTGTGCTAGGGGTTGCGTGGAAGCAAGGCGAGGACTCTCGGGTGGCTGTCGATGACGAAGTGGTGAGCGGCTGTCGAAGGACGCTCGGCACTCAAAGCTGAGTGCTGGGCTGAGGGCATGGGAGAAGGAAGAGAGTGCTGGCTTTAGACGAGATGAAGAAATCGGCGACGATTTACGATTAAGGTAGTCCGAGCGAGATAGTTCCCTAGTCATAATAGAGACCATATTCGAACTATACGTTTTGATTTCACCAGCTGTAGGACACATCAGTTAAATATTGCATTATTAATTGTGCAGTAATATAGTTTTATTTGACAGAAATTGTAAGCTATAAAATGAAAATATCTAAATAAGTCTTAAATTTGACTCATTTTTTTCACGCGGTGCGTTTGAAACTAATTCAAAACGGAAGGTTTATTGTGATCCCGAAGAACCTACTGCGGTGACAGTATGTTTAATTTTCAAAAATCGTTGAGAAAACATACAAACTACACGCTGTTAGTTTTTTTACGACATCTAAGTGTTAGAAATACCTAATTTTGTAAATAATATCTCTTTGGAATGCATACACGTACCATTTCCCATTTAAAGGGCTGGTATTTTTTGGCAAATATCTCCAAAAGTAATGTGGTAAGGGGTTAGATTTTTGGTGTCATTGGATAGGTGAGCTATTTCTGTTTAAAATGAGGCAAAATTCATGGATTTCTAAGTAAAATGATACTATGTAACTAATTGTCATATTAAATTTTCTACTGGAACATATTTAACCCTTTGGGCAGTGATTTCATATGCTTCACAGGCTCACCGGCAGGTTTTATCGATGCAGTCATTTCATATGTTACGCATTTCATGAAATACCCTCTTCTTTGAAACAAGTCAATGTATGCCAAGCACTGATTTACCATAAATATTCCTCTAATTTTAAACTTAGTGTCCAATATATTTGGGACAAAGGTTAAGTAAGATTTTATGGAATAATTTGAAAAAGGATAATTTTGAAAAAGGTGTCGTGAAACATTGGCGAATTAAGTTGCTCATGTGTGAGCACTATCCCTTTTATTTCGTCAACAGTTTGTCTCCCTTCTCAATGAATTGACCCTGACCTCGGTCCCTCCAATTGTCCTCTTTCCCTTATTACCATCCCTACCGACTTTCCTCCACCCGTTCACTGTATAAATGAGAGACTGACTGCTTGCTCTTGGGCTCTTGTTGGAAATGACGGCTAAACGTCAAAACAGACCGAGGTGATAATGATGTACGAAATTACAAAATATCTTCTTCTTATCAATATGGATTATTTCTACTGAGTTACCTCGTTGACATCTTATATTAAACTACTTCAATATTTTCGGTCCTGAATATCACCTAGATACATTTATTTCTCGATTATTCTACAAACGTTTGGGTCTAATGCAGTAATTAATAGAGAATGTACATAATAATTTGAGGTAATTTTAGAAATTTTGCATGTTCAGGCATGTGGACATTAGGACTACTTAAATTAGTCAGAAAGGAAACTTTGGTTATCTTATCAGTGTGAAATAATTCTTTATTCAGCGATTAAACGGGTATATCTTGGATTTATAGGAAAAATGTTTTTAGAAATGAATTTGATAACTCTTTGCCCAAATTACTAAGACAGAAATACATTTTATTAGCATATGCATTTTTAAATATTTAAGTTGTTTAATAAATTACAATTTTGTTTCTGATTCCCAAAATCTGGATCAGAAAGTCCGGATCCATGTCTTATTCTGCAACGGGATTAGATTAGATACGCCGGTGGAGTTACTCCTAATGAGTTCCTGAGACACTTAAACCAGTTTCGTCCATTGTGCCAATCACCCTGTCAGTGGTTACCCATAGAGTCCAAGTGCTTTGTTGAAGACAAGTAGGTCCGCTACAGGAATTGCCCCTACTTCGTTGGGCTCCAAGAAAGGTGAGTCCAGGTGCCTATTCCGAGGTCTAAGTATGGCTGGACATTCGCAGAGTATATGGGAAGTTGTTTCATCAACCTTCTTGCACCGCCTGCATGCAGGAGAATCTGAAATCATCTAGAGATACTCCTGCCTCATCACTTGATAGTGTCCCGTAAGTAGTCCCACTACCATTCGTATTTGACTCCTATTTGATAGAAGGAGACTCCTTGCAAAGCTAGGCCTTGGTCCCTTTACATGAAGTTTTGCCTGCCGTAGCTTCGATGCAGTTTGCCAGATCCCAGAGTGTTGAGCCAGACCCCACATTCTGATCTCAGTCCTACCAACTGATAGCGCAATGAGTATGATTGGGTCAGGGCCAATCGGATTGCTGTTGGATTCTGCTTTGGCAAGTTCGTCAGCCTTTTCATTTCCGATTATGCCCGCATTTCCAGGTACCCAGTAAATTTCCAATTTGTCGCATTTGCCTATCATGTTGAGTGCTTCTCGGCACTCTTGCAGCAGCTGTGATTTGCACCAAGGTGAGCCGAGGCCTTTTAGAGCCGCTTGACTATCGGTGCATATGTGGATTGGTCTGTCATTCAGTCCAGCTTCTTTAACTAAATTTAAACGTATCAAAAGGGCATAGACTTCAGCTTAAGAACTGTAGGGTATTGCTCTAGAGGGATTGAAAGACTCCTGACTGGTGTGCCACAGTAGATCCCAGCACCCGCTCTTCCTTCCTTCATTGAGCCTTCTGTATACCGTACATAGGCTCCTTCACGAAGTCCCCTCCCTCCTTCTCTGTCCCACCGTTCCCTATTTGGACGGTGGATCTTGAAAAGTTGGGGCGAGTGGATGAAAGTTGCTATCATTGTATCAGAGCCCATCTCAGCGATAGGGCTCGACTCTCTGAACTCCGTCCACACTTGCCTGTGGTCGGTGAAATTTCCTTTAGCATTCCACTGTCCTAAGCACTTAAGACGATAGGCCGCCATCCTTACCTGAATTTCAGATTCCCCGTTCAGTGGCACAATTTCCAGGAGAGTTTCTAGCACCAGGGTTGGAGTAGTTTTCATTGCCCCTGTAATGCCCAAACAGGCCATCCTCTGCAAGTGGTTTAGTTTGTCCCTGGCAACTTTTTGTCTAGTCCTCTTCCACCAAATAATAGAGCTGTATAGAAGACTAGGTTTTACTACTGCAGTGTAAAGCCATTTATGGGTTTTGGTTGAAGTCCCCAGATCCCAGTGCCAAGGGCCCTTCGGCAAGTCCACAGGGAGACGCAGGCTTTTCTTGTTTTCTGCAAAGGGATTCTATTTGATCTTGTGGGAAGTAGTTCAGCTGTAGGTTCTCACTTGAATGGTCACCGATACATAGGTCACAGTTTGCCTCTTATTCCTAGCTACTCGATAATTCGCCTGGAATGTCCACATCAATTTTCTGTAGCAGGTCTAACATTACATCAGCGGACAGATCTAAAACAAGTATGCCTAGCTAGTAAGATGAATGTGATGCCCCATATAAGTACACTGATTCATTGAATGTCAACAATTGATCTACGAATAACCATCTCAATATATGAAGAATTAGATAAAAGACCATTTCCCTAGTTAGCAGCAAATTTTTCGCCGTAATTTAATGATAATTACCGAAAATATCGTTTGCTCAACTTCCTCATTTTTTGACGCAATGTAAATTTTTCAGAAACAAAATTGGACTTAATGATTTTCCTCCACTGAGAGTAGTTCTGCATTTTCGGGATACTGAAAAGAAGAAATGTCCCAATATGAGAACTCCTGGATAATATTCAACTGCCAATAGCCACACTCAGGAACCCTTAAACCGGAAGTGCTCACATGAGGACATCAGCACCGAAGCGGTTAAGCTGAATGTTACCTCTTTTCATTCCATTTCTCCGAGGGGCATTTTCATTCCCTTCGGAGACTATACTGTGCTTATAATGACCGTCAATATTCCTCCTCTCTAGCCGAAATATCACTCGTCTATCTCCCTATGGTTTTGCCTATTTTATTTCAAAGAATATGTGAACATTATTTGCAGCCACCCACTTACTGTAACTTACCATTTAAAAGTCATGGTTTTTTGAAAATGTCATCATCATCATCATCTCCCTAGAAATAACGTTTAGAAAGAAACATCTCTTTGTAATGAATTTCGCGTTCCCCACACACTATTTCAACGAATAAATTCTTTCCATTCCTTCTTCCGGGATTCGGCCGCGTCGGTGTTTTTCTGACAATGTTTCTCCTCCTTTTCTGGAGGCATCTTCATGTCGAAGATACGAGCGCTTCTTTTGGCCAGGTTCATACAATGGAGTTGGTCCCTTCTGATTGGTGGCCATTTTTCATTTTTCTCCCTCCCTTTTGCGAGAGGACTCTTTTTTAATACATAGCGACGACGTGGCCTTTTAAATAGACAAAAAAACACACAAGGAAATCGCGTCTATACTTCTGACGCATTTTAGGTGTTATAAAGTCCTCATTTTTCAGATAAACTCTCTGGAGTGCATTCCCGTACCATTTCCAATGGAAAATGGAAATGGCATATTTTGGCAAATATTTTTTTTCCCAACGCATTTTTTGCCTTCCGTCGTGGCAGATAAAAATATGCTGCTGATCATCTAGATGCCTACTGTAATACTTCAGTGTGGTAACTCAGCGGTGGAGATATGTGTCTTTCCAAAAATAGATTCCTTTTTGTTACATATCTAACTACAGCCAAATGCTTAGTACGTGTGGTATTACGTTTACATATAGTGTTACACAACTGTTAGAGGGATTAAGGCGGGAGCCCCTAGAGACTCGGAGGCTGCACACTAGGCTTAGGCTGCTTGAGATATTCAGAACTGGTGTGTTTCAAAGCGACACAATATTTTCATGACGCATCACTACATCTCTAGGTCTGACAGATGCGATAAAATAAGAGAGATACTCTTCCAAACAGACAGGTAAAAAACTCGTTCATTCCGCGCACAATAAGCGACCACAATAAAAACTGAACTCTTCTAAATACACTCCGATTGTACATGTCACCATTTCACCTCCAAAAATTTTACATCTTTACACGGCTGGTGACCTACCACCCCCTGCCGCACGCCCATGCGGCGGCTCGCGGGGTATCTAGTATGTAGATGTAGATGCACGTTGACGCTTGCGTGTTTATTTATTGTGACGAGGATTAATGACTTGATTGATCCTCGCATTTTCTGCGAGTTGACGTCT
Source organism: Ceriagrion tenellum (assembly GCA_963169105.1). Classification (NCBI taxonomy): domain Eukaryota; kingdom Metazoa; phylum Arthropoda; class Insecta; order Odonata; family Coenagrionidae; genus Ceriagrion; species Ceriagrion tenellum. Next base: position 121,384,405 of record OY720643.1, read on the forward strand.
CCCACTCGTGTCCCACCTCCAGGCAATGCCCACGTCGATCCCTTACGCACGCACCCCCTGCCCCTCACCACCTCCATCGCCGCCCCCTCTCTATCAGGACGATGCTGCTTTCATCCCTCGACCCTTCCACCCCCTCCCTCCCTCCCCCACCCTCCCTCCACACCCGCACCCCTTTCTCCACAGCGTAACAAATGCCATTTTGCAATTAGGTCTCGTTTTCATTACCGCCGGCAGGGGTCAGACCTCCCCCTCTGCGGCGTTTGGTTGGCCATATCTCCCTCCTTCCCTTCACACCCCACTCCTCCCCACTTCCCCCCTCATAGCAGATCGAAGCTCAGTTATACGAGGTAAACGGGGGAGGCGGGGGTTGGGGAGGGAGGGAAGTTTATGAGCCTTCTCCTCCCCCCTCGGGGGGGCATCCCCCTTCCACCCTCGGAAGCCAAGGGACCAGAAGCACGCCCACGCGACCCTATATCGACGGAATAAATTGGGTGTGGAATGTGATACACATCGCTGGCAGGCTGGTTCGGGGGGATATTTGGCTCTGGAATAGTTATGGGGAAAATCCGCAGTCATGTCCTCCTCGAGAAAAGGGGAGCAGTCTTTTTTTTTATACACATATTTTCCCATGAGCCTTTGGCTCGTCTCGTTTTGGCCTGCGCATGAGCTTTCATTTTGTAAGTGAGGTTGCGCGTGATATCGGTAGTTGGCGTTGCATCCACGGATGCACCGTGGGGGTGGGGGAATTGAGTCCTCTTTTCATGGTTTCTGTTTGGCACGAAATATCCCACTCAATGCCCTTGTCGTTCTCTAACCTTATCATACACATCTCACCAATTGCATCACAGCGTTCGATTATCACCTCGTTATCTGGTTCAAACTCATGATTCTTTACCTGGGATAACATCAAACTGTTTAAACTTTATCATTATTGATTACTTAGCGATAATTATGGTGTTGTGACTGGGAAATGGGCTCATTTATGGCTGTCAAACGTGGATATTGGATGAGCAGGAAACGATAGGATCGTGGCAGCCAAAATGCGGTTCTGGAGAAGCATGAAAAAACAAATTGGTTCTCGTGAAAAACAAAGGAACAAGTTTTTGAATAAATAAGAGAAAGTTGAACGCTTCTCCAAGCAATTCTCTCCAGAAAAACCAAATACATCGGGCACATTCTCAGACATAATGAGTCCCTCAAAAACATATTGGAGGCAATAGTAATAGGAAAAAAAGGCAAGAGGACAACCGAGTACGTCTTTGCTCAAGTGTAATGCCAATCGTGATACTCATCTTCCATAATATAAAGATTGAAAAAATGAGATTAAATAATGACTGCAAAGGAAGACGATAGGATACAAAGCCATTTATAAACCATAGCTTTACGAGCTTCAAGAATTGGGAAATGGGATGAAATTCAACGCAGGGTTTCTCTTATTGTTCAGAAATTCAAAGAGAGGAATATTTAGTAAGAGGGCGTACTAGTGAAAGAATGTTATTTGTAAACATTTAGGTGAATCCAAGCAAAATGAAATACTCGGTCACATGTCGATGATTGGACTCATTGAGGAAGAGTAAGAATGTATACGAAAAAGGGGGTTTTGGAAGACTTGATGCACATAAAGTTGATAATGACGAGATATTCGCTCGAGGTCGAAGTGAGAGGAGGCAGCATGGTTAGTTAGCATCAGGAACTAGAAATGGATGCTGCGAGAAAAATGTTTTAAAATTTTCAAACATTATTGACAAGACACACAGTTCATACTCCATCAACGGCTTGGAAGGAGACGAAATTATTCCATTCCACCATTGTGAAGTGTAAATTAGGACTCGTGTCATGGCATATTTTCCTTCATTTTGTATGAGAAGATACATACTCGAGCCATGGTTTATGATAGAAGAAATTCATCAAAACTGTAAAGTTGAAAAATGGGGAATTAGAATACTTGAAATTTTCATTTCATAGTAAATGTGCAATGTACCATGGCACAAATTTTTTAATTCAATATCAGGAGTCATAAGGCATGAAAATGAATGCAGGGCTCCTAATTTACCAATGACACCATAAACGTAATCTTTTTTACGTAAGCCTGGAGGGAAATGAGCGATGCAGGGCATGCTTGTTTTTATTTCAATTTATATTAATTACGTCGTTCAAAAGATAAACCAAGGTGTACGGAAAAATTTGAAATATTAGCGAATATATGAAACAAGTCGGCATTTATTAAATAATATTTATTTAATGCCTATGAGCATGAGATAAATAATGAATGATATTGAATGGCAGTGATACTGTTTAGAAATTTCAGAAAATAAATAACACCTCTAGGAAACGAAGTAACACCAACAAAACGTCGAATGTGATTAGTGAATGCACCAGGGCAGAGGATTTTGGCGAAAAAGAGATTTTCGATAAGCGCGAGAAAACAGTATCGCAGATTCCGAATTCTTGTATGGAGAAATTACTGAATTTTGTAAGATCTCACTGCATTCGGTCGGTAAGTGAATGAGAGGTTTTAATTTAAGCCACAATACATAATCAATGTCAGTGGAGTGGACCCAGCCAAAGTAAGACGTTTTGAAGTAATCTAATTTGAGTAGCTCGCGAGAACGCTTCACAAAATGGGTGGCGACCCTAAGGTTTGGAGAAACTCTTTATTGGTGAAGAAAACCCCTACATTTCAAACGCTGCTACAGCCATTGGAATCGTCGCAATTGGAATATGGCTCAGTTTTTTAATGTAAAATAGTATGGCATATCACATTCTTTTTGGAAGAATAGTGGCCGTTATGGATTTATGAGTATTGTTATGCCATTTTCGGGTGATTAGGTGGTAAAACGATGCGAGCGTTTTGCTGTTATTCGTACGGATTTTGTTTTCTAAGTGTCCTTCCCTGTTGTGACTAAGCTGTTAATAAAAAGTAAATAGGCTTGTGCTTGTCCCTCGCAAAGATTGTGCTTCTCTTTCAGAGTAGACTGGGTTCTTAATTCGTCCTCATTTCGCACCTATCCTTTTTGAGTTCCCGGCTTCCTCTCTGATCCTCCATCGTCGCACGAGTTGCGGGTCGGAAATGTGGGCGATCCCGCTTTGATCCCTCGCGGGAGAAACGTGCGTCGTCGGGCGCGGGAGAGCGGGACTCGATATTGTAGAAGGAATCTCAGGTACGCAGGTGGGATTAGATAATGCGGGGGTGGGTTGAGGGGGAGGGAACGGGGGTGGGAGTGGGGGAATGATGGTGAAATTGACGCGCAACGCAGGCCGAGGGATGTGAGGGAGAACTTCGACACTACCACCACCAGATGGCACGCCGAGCGGTTGGGAGGCTTAATCTCTTCTAATGAAATTCCAAAAGGCATTACAGGTGGGCGGGTGAGTTTTCGGTGTCCCTTTTGCGATAGTTGCTACGGAGAGGGGGTGGGAATTCGGCGCAGGGGCGGTAAGGAATCAGGAGGGGAAAAGGCGGTGACGGAGGAAGGGCGAAAAAAAAGGGGGAGTGTCGCGTGGCAACGTGAGCCCTTAAAGGCTATCATCATCATCCACCCGCCCACCTCCTCTCCCTCCCCCTTTCTTCTTCCGCCCCTGCCCGCTGAATGCCATTTCCGCCACCCCCTGTTCCGGCCCTTAATCATCTCCCAACGGCCCTCTTATGGTGCAATATTGCCATACGCGAGGGGGGCGATGATCCGCTGTGACGCAGATTGGTTTATCGCCGAGGGGTAAAAAGTGAACTTTCCGTCGCTATATACAACGCCCCTGCAATGTCGCTCGCTCCGGTGTCACATTTTGGATCGCCAGTGTACCGTGTACGGATCCATTTTGGATGGTCCGAAAAATATTCCTCTGTAATTCAGGCTGAGCCTATTCTTCTGGGGGACCGGGTTGGTGTGGTGGCTAGAGTACTTTCCTACCACACGGGCGGACAGGGTTCAAATCCCTGCGGAGGCGGATGTTTTTCAGAGGAACCCGATCCCTACTTGAGTGCCTTGTGGAGGGCACTTCAAGTGGAGTACTCCGTCTGTCGGATGAGACGTTAACCCGTGGTCCCCTTGGCGCCTTTCGTTAAGAGCAGGCTAATGCCGACGCCGGGTTTCTATCCACTCTTTCTCCCTTACCTATCCCCGATGGCGCAACGACCTTACCGACCGAACCGATGGCGCAAATGACCTTAACTGTCAGACACCTCCCCAAATACCCAATCCAATACAGCCTATTCTTCTCCAGGTGATGTAAACTTGTATACTTGCACTTTTGTTGTTTTCAACTTTATTTCAACCATTCCATCTCTCTACTCATCGTCTTCAATAGCGCTTGTCCATCTGTGATACCTGTTTTCTAAGGTGTAGTGCTTGGCTGGTGAGGAGTAAACATATATAAATAATGGCAGGTTCAAGGTATAAGTGAGAATGAATTATTGAATAGAATGTTCTCGAATTTCATATCTGATAAGATGTAGGTGAGATAATACTTTTAAGAATCTTTTCCCGGAGAGTAAGAATGTGAGATTTGGTTCGAAGGATGTGAGAACAATCGAGAGGCGAAGTTTGAACGAAAGCGAAATTGAACAGTTTGAGTGGAAGTGATGACGAGAGTTGATGAAGTTGATGGAACAAAAGAAGGCTATAATTATTGGGGCCCCTGATGAGATTCTTTTGAAGAAAGAAGAGAAGTAAGTAAAACATCTGAAACCGAAGGGGTGCGAAAATGTAGAGCAAATATGGTATGCAAAGTGTGTTCAGACAAGCATGAATAAAAGAATGGAACGGCAGGCAGAATTGCTGGGCAAGTGCGACCAAGTGACGCGTGAATCAAAGGGATTTGGGAATAGCGGCTCAAAAATATGTTATTTTCATCCCTCCCGCCCCTCTCCTGACATTCGTTTGCTCAATTTCGGCCTTAAACATCTTTGCACTCCCCTGTGTTCCATCCAAACAGTTGCAATGCCAATTTTTGAAAAAAAGGATTAAAATTTTGGCTGCGTATTCATACTCAAGTGAGCGTCGTTCCTTGTAATTATTCGATTAGTCTCATCAACATCCGCTCAGTGACATAAAAGGTAAAAATGGGTTTACAGGTATTCGTTTGTGTATCAATGTATACGTCGCTCAGTCCCTCTAGAGGCAGAAAGACTAATGAAAAGGACATATCTTCGTTATCCTACAGCGGCGGAATCCGGATCCGTGATCTTTGAGTTGCCAGACCATTGCAAATGTTACCAAAATGGCAAGCGTCTTGATTTCCAATGTCTGAGTCCTAACTAAGTATGAAAAAATGGGCAACTTCCACTGTGAAATAATACCAACATCACAGTGGAAGTTGCCTATTTTTTCATACTTAGTTATGTTCCGATTCCACTCCATTAAGCCTGAAACCACAGAGTATGTCTGTGTCCTAAGTTAGGTGAGAGGGCATAAGTGGAAGCTATTTTAAGTTCCAGTCCGAAATGTAATGCAACAGATATAGCGTAATATGCATGGTAAACTTGAAGTGGATAAACATGAATAAGTCGCTGAAGATTTTCTAAATTAGGATGATCAATATTTATTCCAAATATATTTTATTACTGTAATACAGAATGACGTGCATTTTTAGTGCTATAAATGCATTATGTTCTTGTTATGATTGGTGATTTCAGGCGTAACAGTATGCAATTTGTTAACATAATGATGATAACTTGTAACCTTATTATTTCACATATTTTTATTTGAAACGACCCGGATTCCGACTTTCAACGTCATCTTCAGGTGACCACAACGAAGTTACAAATTATCGACATTATGTCCTCTTCAGATTCCTGTCTGTTATTGTTATTTAATGAAATCGTGCCCGAACTTTTGGGAGATACAAAATCCTTTAGATGATTATCAGGAGATTAGGTAACAATAAATCATGATTTTTACCTAGGTGATCGCCAAAACCATCTGGCCCATACTTCACCACCATAAACCACCAAAACCACCACTTTTACAATTGATTATTTCTGAACCTTTTCGACATTTGCATCATCAGATATTCTGGTTTCTCGGATTTATTAAAATATTTTATTAACCAGTGTCTTCAATGATTTTTACTCATTACATATGGTAGCATTGTGATGTATTTAAAGATACATCGTAATCTTTGCTGTGTCAGATTTCATCCCTGTTTATCTGTGAATTCCAAATCGATTTTATAATTGTAGCAAGAAATATAGGGCAAGCAGGATAGCCCAGACGGTGTTCTGACGTACGAAAAGTCTACTGACTGTTGGTAACTCAAGCCTGGATGTGAGGAAGCATTTTTATGAGCATTTTTACTTGGATAATGCTTTCATATGTCTGTTAAGTGCGGGAAATAACAACTGCAGAGCAAAATGGATGGTAAGCAATGATGATGTGGCGATACCGAAGAATGATGAGGATTAAATGGGCAGAAAGGATCACAAACGATAGAGCCGTACGAAGAGATGAGGAAGTACCGATCAAGAAGTTGTAATGAAATAGAATAAAACTTATTTTGCACGTTTTGAGGTACGCAGCCTGTTGGAAAGGATAAAAGAGGGAAAAATGATTCGGAAGAGACACAAAGGAAGTCCAGGGATGGAATATATTTACCAAATCATAGAGGACGTTGAAGTAAGTTATCATTTCGGAATGGAGCGGTTGGCGGAGTGGAGTGGGGGATGAGGAAGAGAGGCGCTGCGGAACAGTCTTCGGGTCGATGACGAGGGAAAAGTTAGTCCACGCGATGTGCAAGTGCGTCCGGAGATATTTTTCCCATTTCATTCGCACTGAATCACTTCATGTTTGCACCTTCCACACTGATTGTGTATGTAACTCTCACGCATCGGTGGAGTTGCCTTTCTGGGATGAAGAGAACGCCCGGATCCAATCCCGTCTGCTTGCCTTTGTCCGGTTCATATGCGAAACGGTTCCAATCATCGGTGGAACGTTAATAAAACGGGCGGACGAGTCGGGGGGAATCCAATAATCTGGGCGGAAGGGTAAGAGGGCGATGGTTGTGTAGGAAGAAACATTATCCCCCTCTTTCATCCCCCAACGTGAAACACCGATCGCCTCCGACAACTGCTAACCACCCGTCTGGCTCAATCTTCTCCTGGCCTCCCACCCCACGACATCACATGACACGCCTACCACCCACCCACCCTCCCCCCTGCCCATCTCGCTACCTTGGAAACACAGTATCACTCCATGGCGGCTTCGCTTCCCAGTTCTGTCCTCCTGTGCGATTTTTCTCTGGGCGTCCATCAGATGGATTGTGTTGGGAGTCGCTAGAGACTCGGCGACTGAACGCTAGACTTAGATTGCTTGAGGAATTCATCGCGGGTGCGAAGGAAGATCTCTCAAATGTTCCTCCGGGTTGGAGTCTCTATGTAGCCCGACGTTACTGAGAACAACTCGCTCTTATTTCTCGGGGGTTCGCAGCCCTTTATATTCAGAGCCCCTAAGGATTAAGCGCTCTACGAAACGTAGCGAGATAGGAGGCTCTAATCCGGTGTAACACCAGAGAGGCCCTTCTTCACTAGATACGCCAGGAAAACCTATGATCTTTCCTCAGAACAGGTGTGCTTCAGTGCGACATTGAGGATATCATTATTGACGCCGCACTACATACTACAGAAGTGATAGAATGAGGAACATAGATTGCCTAACAGGTAGTTGCAAAATTTCTTTCTTTCCGCGCACAATAAGTGGCCATAACGAAAACTGAGCTCCACTCCAAATATTCTACTCATACAAGGAACTTCACCATTTTACTTCGTGAAACTTCCATCTTTTAACGGCTGGTGTCCCACTGCCACTCACTAATTCGGCGGATCGGAGGTTAGAGTGTACACTTAGAAGTGTACACTCCCTATGGCTTCGAATATTTGCTTTCCAATATCATCAATATGCTGCCGTTATATTTGTTTCTTCAAGCCAACCCAATTACCAATCGGCGTATCATCTGAATCCTTTACTCTTCGTCTGCATACCTCTTCCGGTAGAGAGCCTTTTCTGATTTCTTTTCTTCTATAGAACCTCATCAGGTGGCGCACAACTTATGGGTTTCTTTTACTTCATCACCTTTATCAACTCCTCGTCTTCATCATTATTTAAACTGTTCTATTACCATGATAAAATATAACACAACAATAGTAATATCCACACTTTAATATACTACTTCAACACCGACCATGGTTTCGACATACTATGTCATTTTCAAGGTTGAAAATGACATAGTATGTCGAAACCATGGTCGGTGTTGAATTATTATATTAAAGTGTGGATATTACTATTGTTGTGTTATATTTTATCATGGATATATCGCATTTCCACCAAGTAAAGCCTGAAACGATTTCATATGTTCTATTACGTTGTCTCCAACTATCGAGTAGATAAAAATCTACTCGATTGTTTTGATGGTGGACTGTTCCACCTATCCCTCTGACCAAATCTCATATACAAATTCATCCCGAGTACATCCCGGAACAAAGGGTCGTCAAAGTGTTTTCTAGCATACAATTTCACTATTACAAATGTATTTTTATAGCTCATAATATTTTTAATATCAAGGTTTCCTATCGTGGTAATTTTTTTGATTCTAGTGTAACCGAGCAACATTTTTTTGTTAAAGTCCTTTGAAAACAGAGCTGTTTTATTTCACTGATCTCTGTGCTTTTGCAGATATACACGGCTTGCTATCTTGTGCCAAAAGACTACCCATCTTCTTATCTCCACCTCAGAAGCTGACCTGATAGATGTAGTCCACTAATACCTGATTAGATCGCATTCTGTCGCATGTACAATCGAAGCTAGATCAATAGACATATTTTAGTTATAATGATGAAAAGTATGGACGCATGACATAACACTCCCATTATAAATGGAACAGTGTGCATCAAGTTACACGAATGTAACATAATAAGACGCGAATATAGTGATAAACAAAAAAGGATGTACTCGCAAAACATTAGAAGATTTAAAAATATTATGAAACATAACGCGACATAATTAAGCGATTTCGATATGGATTCTGGATCATTTAAATGTTGGGATTTACTTTTAAGCGTCGTGTACTTCTGTAAGGTGTTGTAGTACTTCGTAATTTGTCCAATCACTTTTTATCATTCCCATTCACTCTCGTCTGAGGGCGCACTCTTTTATCGCAAATCGTGTATGACATGTACTCATCTAACTCCGGATGGGAAGTACCAATGGCCGTTATGGCCAATGACCATCGGTGATGATGCAACGGAATTGTGTGTGTAACCCAAGCATGTCTTTATAATAATGAAATTACTAGCTTAAGCTGCCGCCTTCGGTGGCAGTTTGTATGTTTGTGTGTTTACTCTCAAATAAAGGTTTTCATTCTTTTCATTACTTCTTCGCTTTCGAATCACCCGCTTGCAAGTTGCCTAATTGAAACAGTTGCCCAATTCACATCTCCCGGCATTTGAGCTATATACCACAAACATTCTTTTCCTAATAAATTTTATGCCACATCTTCATTTTAACACCAGAACGCAAATTCAGTCGTTTGGTCTTCACTCTTCCAAACTTCTCACCCCACGAAACAACAATAATGGGCTGTTAAATGGTGTTTATACAAAAACTTGCACAATAACGGTTTTACTTTCAGTTTAAACAACAACAGCTTAGAACGGGTGTAAAAAAATAGCTGTTTATACGCGATTTGAATAATTAGTGCCCTCCATGCACACAATGCGAAACATGGACCTTGAAGAAGAGAAAAGAAAAGTACTTGGAAAGCTTAGAGATGTGGCTGTGGCGACGAATGGAGAGAATAGGGTGGAAAGATAGAATTGGGAATTATGAGGTGCTGAGGAGGATTGGAGAAGAAAGGAGTATCTTGAGAGAAATTAAAAAGAGGAAGACTAATTGGATTGGACATATTTTAAGGAGGAATAGTGTTCAGAAATTTATTACAGAAGGAAAAATGGAAGGGAAGAGGGTAAGAGGAAGGAGGAGGTACGGAATGCTGACAGACATCAAAAAAGGAAGGAGCTATGAAGAGATGAAGAGAGGCCCAGGACAGAATGCTGTGGAGGCAGTGACGTTGAAATCGGTTCAACAGAATCACAGTGATGCTGATGATGAACACAATATTATAGAGGTGATCTCCATTGGTCTACAGGTAGCTCTGGCACTTGCGCTTAACGGTAGTTTCTTCAGTTTTTGGAGAAGTGACTTGAACGTATCTCTGCTTTGGTTCCATTATCTTTACCTCATGACGAAACATATTCAGGACTATCCTCGGAAAGACCAAGATAATTGCCTAAAAACAAATAATGTTTACCAAAGTTGAAGTCTAAAGCTTACCATCAACGATCATCTTTGCGAAGACGATTGTGGCTTCTTATTTCTTTTCCAACTCGTCGATGACCTCTTTTTCTCGTCATGACAATGTTCGCGGTAGTGGACGACACAATCAGCGCTGCTTCCTTCGTAATCACCATTCAATTCAATTTGAACTGAGCGATCCTGCCACTTTCGTCTTTGGCTCCATTCTCCAGAATGATAGAACGCAATGCTCTAACATAAAAGTTGAGCATAAACAAACCATCTCACTGTTAAGTTTTAATAATTAGTCTCAAGTGACTTGCCTCTTGGTTCACTGCTATTAAGTACGTCTGGTCCCTCTCGACAACAAACAACAGTGGAACCTAATTGGACACAAATAAATAAGCATACTAAAATAAACAAAATTAACTTCAATATTAGAAAGCAACGTAAACCAACTTAATTAACAATTAATATAACGGCATTTTTCCCTTTTTGTATGAATAAATAATAAAAAATGATTCATACACATCTTTCTATCTCCCAGTTTTCTCTATATTCAGTATTTTTTATCTTCACTTAAATGCTTTAATCTATATTCTTCTATCTTATATCTATATTCTTCTTTCTTCTTCTACTTATCTATATTTTTCTTTTTATTTCTCCTATCTTCTTTAATTCTGTTTATTTCACCCATACTTTATCTCCACAAACACCACTTTACCGCTATCGTCCATTCGTCCATTATAATTTGTCATCTTCTTCATATGGTCTTCTACTGCCATGGCATTATACGGTTCATCTGTCTATTCTTCGTCTGACTTCTCTTGTAGTTTTCTTGATCTTGAGGTTTCTAATTGCTTGCTTCGGCATACTTCAAGAGCTCCACTCAGATCAAGGTTTGGTGTTCTTGGCGGAAGTTCCGTCGCATCCACATTTTCTACGCTTTTAGATTCCTCTTTTAATAAGTTTGAGGGATTAAAAATATGTTGACTTTCCTCCCCTTTATAATGCAGGAATAATGGCACTTTTCTTCGGTCAAGCGTCGTAGTTGGCATGAAGGCTTCTGAAATAATATCAAATCTTCTTCTGAACTTGATCCTAATATGGGTACTCCCCCCAATGTTCCATTGGTGATAACATTGGACACTGCATTTCCATTTTTCTGTTAAAACTCGAATTTCTTAAAGATGGGAAAAGAACCGAAGGATGTTACAATTATTTTTACGTATTCATTCATAATGGCCAAGACTATTCGGCGTGACATCTACATCTACGTCATACCCTGCAATCCACCCAAAGGGTGTGTGACAGGGGGTGCTTCCACACCAGGCATGCATGAATTACACGGCAGAACACCGAAAATACATTGAAACCAGCGTATTACACATGCAACGCGCCAATTAAAAATCTAATAACCAAGAAACATTCTACCTTCAATCGTTCCAACACGCAAGGGATACAAAGACTACTACTACAGATTCAAAATATCATGCATAAATAAGAACTTCAATATTTACATCATGCAGAAATAAGAACGTAGAAAATATAAAGATATAAAGCAGTCTAGCTAATCTCACTATTCATGACGACGATCACAGCTGTTATGGTCCCGAATGGTACGCGGAAAAAATGACATTTATACCTATCGGTTCTACAATCTATCTCTCTATTTTTATTGGCGCGATCTAATCTGCCGTAGTACGAGGGGGTTAATAGTATGTTTTTCATGTCGTCAGAGAAATATTTCCTGAAATTTAGCTAAGAGGTTTAGCCTATAATTTAATCTACGCTGTGATAGCGATTCCTATCCCAATTCTTAAAACAATCCAGACACACTAGTAAACTTATCATTGGATCGTTTTACAAACTTAGCTCTTCTTTGACATGATGTCCAAAGGACTATGATCCATAGAAATATTTGCTATGCTCTGACCAACGCCGCATGTACGCAGAATTGTTACGTGTGTGGAGATAAATCACGTGCAATGAACATTATTGACGGTATTATTCAAAGAGACATTAGTTGTAATGCATTTCAACCCGGAATGTCTTTTTTTTCATTCTAGAATAAGGTCTTTTTAAATGCTTGATCCATATTGCCTCCAAGGTAAGTGATATGATATCGAAAGCTGAACATTCAATAACGCTTCTACGGCTCGGAGATTTTTTGATAATCGTGCTCTTTCGTTTTTCATAAATGGACTTAATGAGGACCTAATCCGTCGAATTTCTATTATCCTGTGGGCTATTTTCAATTCGTGTGAAATAAATGTCCTAAAATTTTGAGAATACACTTTAAGGGCGGCAAAAGTGTTTGTATCACTCTATACATGACATTATATTCCGCCAAATCTGCTCATATTGCCGCTAGATGGAGCCGAGATAACAATTGCTGCGCCTCTTCCAGATGGAATGTTTTCTGAGGAAGCGCAGGTATTAAGGAAAGAGGACTGCAAAACATTTAGACATTTCTACACCTGAAAAACATCGACGGGTGATTCCCGCATACATTTACTTCATCTGTTGCTCAGTAATTGTGATTTTCTGGTTGATTCAGTTAGATGCACACCTAACTAGAGAACATGCAATACTCCTGGTGGAGTGATAGTCCTTCCTTTCGTCCCACAACGCAAAGTAAACTCATCTCCTCCACACATGGACCCTCGCGAATCCAGTGGTGTAGATAAACATTCTAATATCACAATCGAGTATAGTTGGAAATAATTTTAAACTGAGTCTAAAAATTGTATATATATTCTTAATAATGTGGAATATCTGTGCGCAGTAAATATATTCCTGAACTAATTGTGCGCTTTGACGGGAGCACTAAAATTCACCAATTAATGCAGATCTAATCTAATTGCGAGAGTGTAAATATGAGATGCTTATTTTCTAAATTACGGCAGCCCATATAAATGATTAAAAACTTGTCCCTTCACACATAGCGAGAAAAATATCATTCTTACCCTTTAGGCATGTGCGTATAACTAAAAAAAATACGTCCAAGATGAAATACATGAAGTTGTACGTCAGTAAAAGAGCTGACCGAATTTCGACCGGAAATGGGGCTCCAAAGACCACTGTGTTACGTCTCGATGGTGTGGTCCGCCGTCGTCGCCAGGGTAAGTAGTATTTTTCTGAATTTTTCCATGTTTACAATCTCAATTTAGGGTCAAGTTGGCTGTGATTGGTCAGCTCTTTCTCTCCAATTTATCACCGCGCAATAGTCATTGGTTTCCATGCGTTGCTGTGCTGGAGTCTTTGTCTCGACGATCTCGAGATGACTGTCGAGTTTTTGTCTTCATCTACATCTACATCTACATAATACCCTGCGAGCTGCCGCATGGGCGTGTGGCAGGGGGTGTTAGGACACCAGCCGTGTAAAGGTGTAAGTTTTTGGAGATGGAATGGTGACATATATTATAGGAGTGTATTTAGTGGAGCTGAGTTTTTATTGTGATCGCTTATTGTTCGCGGAAAGAATGAAATTTGTACCTATCTGTTCGGCAGTGTATCTCTGTTATTTTATCGCATCTGTCAATCCTAGAGATGTAGTGAGGAGTCATAATAATATTCTCCATGTCGCTCTGAAAAATATCAGTTCTAAATTTATCAAGCAAGTTAAGCCTAGCGTGTAGCCTCCAAGCCTCTAGGGGCTCCCACCTTAGTTCCTCTAAAAGTTGTGACACACTATATCTTCGAGCTATCCTTATTATTCTCCTGGGATCTCTCATCTCCGCGAGATGTGTGCGTTGGGGTCTCTTGGAGTCACGCAATGCTACAACTTCTTGGCTATAGCGATATAGCAGGTGATAGTCATCATTTGTGTATTCGTTAAACATTGGGATGTTCTGTGATTAGTTACACAAAGCAAAATGAGAAATCTGTCTTAGGGTGAGAATGGCCTCTTGAAGAGTATGTTTTCATTAAAATAATTTACTATATACAATGGTTCATTTTGCTTGCTCCTTTTAATGCTTCAAAAAAAATTGGAATTGCTTAATAAACTTCTTCGGTGCAAATCTGATGGCGCAGAAATCGCTAAATCCGCGATTAACAAGTTGATGAATCATTTGTGGTGACGATACAGTGGCTGTGACATATATGCTATTCTTGATGAGGAACGAAATTTGCAGCTGGCATTGTCTAAAACAACGCACCCGGAAAGATAGTTCACTCCCCAACACTATCGATCCTTTTTATTTACCATGTAACTATTTCACCACCCAAGCGATATCCCACCTGTCAACAAATTAAATATTTTCCCCTTTCCATGTTGGGCTCTCGTTGCTTATTGTTATGCTGTTATTGTGTTTTTGTCCTCTTTCTTGTTTTTTGTTATATGTTAATATAAATTGGCGCTAATGCTGTATGTGAACAATTTTATTACATAGATAAATAAATAAATAAATAGTTTACCTGACGAGTAGAAAAATAAGTGCTGCAGAGAATTTTTCCCTCGATCACTTAGTCTGCCATCGAACGAATGACTTTTTCACGAAAACAGTTTTCACAGCCAATTTATAATCAATTAGTATCGATTTGGGGGTTGGGGGCGTAAAAACTTTAAAGACATTCGGTCGTATTTTCGATCACTCTAGTGACCGAGAATTCAGCTCATGCGCATCCAATGCAGCTCAGAAGACAACGCTACGCTTCACAAAATATTACAGTCATACAGTAGTGTCATGAATAATATGTGCTTTATTTTCGACCGTTCGAAACGGTCAATTACCACTTCGGTTAGTACCAATTACGGTTCGAAACGGTCAACGAGTACCAGGTAGCCTACTACAGGCTTTTGGTCGGAGTCACTCCACGTGTGAAGATCAGTCGGGAAGATTCGTCCCAGTTTAATGCTTATTTTTTAAAATAATAGGCATAATCATGCAATACATTTGTTTTATAAACCCCCGACAAAAGTAATGGAGGTGAACTGTTTTCAAAACCGGCGGAAAAATCCAATGATTCCAGCTCAGCTAGGAACAAGCAGTTATAAGAGAGTAAGCTCACTCATTGAAACTACCTTAGGGTAAAGTAAAACGTTCCATGGTTTGAGGCTTAGCTGTGTGGAAGTTGATTTTCACAAATGAAATAATGTCTTGATTTTTTTCCACGGATTTATTTTCTTGATACAAAATGTTTCGACGGTGTCATCATCAGGTAATTGGTAATTATAATGTAAAAGATGATGACACCGTTGTGTCGAAACATTTTGTATCAAGAAAATAAAGAGAGTAAAACTTATTTATTATTAACACATTTTATTGCTGCAGAATTGAATTGAATAATAATGAATGAATGTCAATAATAATTTAAGTTCAACTATGATTTTTCAGTTTTTTATCCACTACTGTGTACGTGTCATTCGTAGTCAGGATAGAGGCACACGAGACGTTTTGAAATTGAATGAAATG
Organism: Ceriagrion tenellum; assembly: GCA_963169105.1. Lineage (NCBI taxonomy): Eukaryota > Metazoa > Arthropoda > Insecta > Odonata > Coenagrionidae > Ceriagrion > Ceriagrion tenellum. Next base: position 121,400,105 of record OY720643.1, read on the forward strand.
CTAAGTGACGCTTGCTACATGTAATTTTAAATTTCTTACTCTTTCTTCCTCTAAAATGGTAAATTCATGGTTATTCCTAATTCCCTGCGTTTCTTATTAACGCATAGCATTTCCTTCTGCGCTTTTATCTGTACGGCCTGACTGCTGCTGAAGCTGATTGTGACAGAATCGCTCGATAAGTTCGCCAAAATCTCGTACGTATTGCGCCCTGTAATGCGATCATCGGACTGAATATTAATCAAAGGTGAATAAAAAAAGAAACAAACCCTCCCGATCCCTTTCGATGAAACGTTGAAGTCATCTCGTGTTCGGGTGGATTTTCTGCTTCGTTCTTTTGTTTCGTTCGTCTCCGATGTTCGTTTCTTTTTTCTTTCGTCCCCTGCGCCCGTTCTCCCCCCCCCCCCTGCCCTGCCCCCTTCTGGGCCAAAGGGGCGGGGGGCAAAACAGGGTTCCCGCAGCAGCGAATGCGTGAGTAATCGATGTGAACACGACTCTCTTCGCATCTCTCACAATGGCTGCCCCGCGGAGCGTGAGGGACCGTGACACGTCACGCGTGCGTAACGAGCGCTTTATTTAAAGTTTCGCGCTGCTCACTCTATTGTTGCGATTATTCCCGCGACGGTGGCGCCGTGCGGACGGCGCGGGAGGGTGGAAAAGTTGACGTTCGAGCGAATCGTTTCCTTCCTTTGTTTTCTTCTCTCTCTTTCCCCCACTCTCTCTCTCTACACCGATTGTCTTCTGTCTTCCGTCGTGCATACGTATCGATTCTAAATCTTCTAAAAATCCCATGTTCAATTTTTCTGCAGTTTCCTCGTGGCGTTGAAAAAAAAAGACTGCGCCGTTTTTCGGAATCGAAACTTTTTCCGATCAGTATGCGGCGTCGCCTTTTTTTCGTTTTTTTTTTCGCCAATCAACTGAGTCACCCGAGAAATTGGCTGGCAGGCAGTGCCGGGGAAACTGCGCTCTGATGAAAAAGTCGAGGACTTTCTGGGCTGGGCGGCAGAGCTCTCGAAATTTGAACTCGAAAGGGATGGTGTGTTACGGATGCGTGGGCAGGTTCTTTTTTTTTAACCCCCGAAGTGCGTTTTGTTAGACCCACCCCTCTCTCTTTCTATACCAAACACAATAAGTATCAAATGCTGAGCTCAACTTACCACCCTTTGACCCATCTCTGTCGAGCTCAATTCATGGTTAGCGTATATCCCATGTGATATAGTATAAACATTGCATATTCGCCACCCGTCGCCTTTTGTAAGTGAAAGACTCAGCGTTTCAAATGAAACGGGAAATCTGCATCGCCAAATAATTTCGTCCACTTGAAACCGTTAGCTGGTAATATTTAATACGGTTATATTAACTGTACTCTTTCGATGGAGAGGGCAGTTTGTTTGTGAGAAACTAAAAGCGAGAGACAATTTTTATGCTATTTCTTGGCCGAAAATTGTCATGGGACCAATGTCACGGAGCAACAATTTGATTTGGCGGGTGAAGTTATGATTTGGTAGCCATTTAACGGAATTTCACTGCTGTGGCAAAGCAATTAAGCAAAGTTTGCAGCAGAAGTTACAAACTTGACGGAAATTTGCACGAAGGACGATGGAAGTGTAAATTTAAAGCCCAGAGAGGAAGCTGATTGGCTTATGTCAGCGTAACACCGTGGAGGTTACGTTTCTGTTGTTTGACAGCTGGTGATACCAAACTAGACATGAAATGTAAAAGTCACCTAGTTTATCGAATTAATGCCCATAATTTTATGCCTCATGAGTCTTATGTTTAATTATGGAATGTAGATCATATACGTTTTAGAAACTAAATCATCAATTTAGATACGTCTTTTGCGAACAAATGACGTTTGAGTGGACAGAACGGATATCATTGTGGCCTTTTGGCCACAATGATATCCGTTCTGTGGCATTGTGACCAGCAGCTGTCATAAGATTAGAGACCGGCTGTGTTTTCTACTATTTAGAAGCGACAATGACCTCACTAGTATCGACTAAATATTTAAAAATAGCAAAAAATGTGAAGAGAATATTTCATTGGTTTGGAGATTATCGAGATCAAAGCGTTCTGGAGACATCTGAATAAGTATTGGCTTCGGACCATATTCTCTCGACTGCATTTAAGACACAGAATGAAATAGTTTTGAAGGATTTTCCTCATATGTTTTATCCAGGAAGAAAATTAACAAGAAGCACCTTGAATTACGGATACTGAAAGCGAATAGTTGTCGAAAAAAGATGACTGTCCATCGAATAACGACCGCGTTCGATTCTCGACAGACCGATCGTTAGTGAACTTCGGCGCGAGAATTCGTCATTTATTATTCTTTGCAAATTTTGACAGAAATACTTTCTAAGCACGCAATATTGCTTCAATATTGCGGGTGTTCCAGTAAAAAATAATTGCAAATGGTTGTCATGCATCATCGGCCGACAAGAGGCAGATATTGGTGGGCATTACTCTCCAAGCACCGTTCACGGCGCTGCCGAACGCTCGATAGTCTGTTGTACCGTCTCAGTACGTGGAATAGGAGCTGACAATAGACTGACTGCAATCGTGTAATTTTACTTTATTGTCTTCGTATAAATTACTAAAGCTATGTGGAATTATTTTACTGCAGTGGGTATAAACAAACAGCATAAGTATCTCACTAAAATATTCTTGCCGAAGAGAAATATATTTCAGCTGTTCATCTCGTTGGAGAAATTTGTTCTGTAGCTTATCAGGCAATTGCGGTTATCAAAATTGGAATATGTATTGTTAGCTGTGATGTTGATTCATTTATCTCCGTGTAGTTAAGGCTTAGCAAACAGCTATTCATTAATAAATTCTCAATCGTCCATAGAAAAACGGGTGAGCGTATCACTTTTACTACTCGCCAACGGCAAACATAGTCTGCATACGGCCTGTCATAGTCGTGAGCATATTTTCAACGAATTACTAATGCACGTGGTCAACTCGGAGTCTTAGATTGGCTTAGGCTGATGAGACAAGGATCGCCACCCTCATTCAGTATTCTTATGCGTTAGTAAATGATTATCTCGTAAGGCACAGAATCACAGAATTTTTAAAATCCAATATCTCTAACCGCTGAAATTTTCGAATCGATCTAAGTAGTTGAACTTGCTTCCGATGTAGAACGACTGCCTTTTGGTGAGAGTGAGAGAATTGGTGGACTAGTTTTTATACTTTCGGTGTACATAAATTTGCCTGTGACTCAATTTTCATCAATTATTGACAATCGAGGATACGGCCACCTCAGGTGTGTGCCCTTCAAACTGAAAGGAAACATTTTTCCTCATTTGCCATTTAAGCATTAGCTTCGATATCGGTAGCTAGGAAGCAGTATGATTTTGGATTATTACAAAAACGTTTAGAAGAGCATGGTTATTATCCTTATTGCTTTTAAAATCCATTCAATCAGGAATGATACCATTCATGTATAACACTCAAGCACTCCTAGATCAACTCCTAGGGTTTGACTGCCGTTCATATTATCCATTTCCTCCCTTATTCCTCTTATAACTTTCCCTCCTTGACCTTCGGTTATTACTTCTCCACCTCCATTGTCTCCCCAGAACATTTTTTGGTGTTCTTTTGATGGTGGGTCAATTCACACGCACAATTCACGTTTCTGCTGCTACTATTACCTATTGATGTACTATTTTGAATCCTTCTTCTTCCTATAGCCTTCCAGATTTAGGCATGTTGCCTGTTCCGGCTTCACCATGGTGGTGTCTGTCGCCCTATACTTCTTCTCCCTAGAGATTTACAGTTTTATAAACTGTGTGAGGATATCCTATCCAGAGCCATGTGCTCAAAATGCTCTTTCCATCTTTCTTTATAATTTTTTGCTACGTCTGTCACTGGTTTTACCACTAATTCCTGCCTAATTTATTTATTTCTTATGTGGTCCAGACATGTAAAGCCCTTTACAGATCTGAAAAAATTCATTTCTGATGTTTCAATCTGTTAGTAGTCCCTTTCTGTAGGCGCCCTAGCTTCTGGTCCATATAGTAATGTGGGGACATCCATTATTATCTGAAATTTTAATTGAGTTTCTTTGGTAGTTTTTCCTTTCAATGCTATTCTTATAGCCACACATAGTCTTTGTTAATTAATAGTTTTATTTATAATGTCATTGACCTCTTCGTAAGTGATATCGCATTCCAAGTGTAATACCTATTCTATGATCTTATTTTCAATTATTACTTTGGTTCGAACCGGGTATTTTCCAAGAAAAACTATTGCATTGGTTTTTGCACAAATATTTTCAAGTTATAGTATTGACATACTAGATTTTATTTACGGATCGCCAATTGTAAATGATCTTCATTTTATATTATGACTCGGTCATCAGAAAATGGCATTGCGCTAAAAAATTCGTTTCCTCCTGTTTGCATTCCTGGTGGTGTAAATTTCTTCCATTATCATAGACAGTCCTCTATGCATAGATTTTAAATAGTGTAAGCGACAAAGTACACCCTTTCCTAACACCTTCGTTTGTTATAATTCTCGTGTTTAGTCTTTGCTGATGCCTGTATCATTTGCAATTTTGGAATTATTATGGAGAGATTAAATGATTTTGGCTAAATGAATTGGGTTTCTTCGTTTTTCCATAACGGGCCTAAATTTCTTCGTTGAATGCTATCGAATGCCTTTTGATAATCTCTGAAGGCTCTGTGTGTCACGTAACTATTTTATTTACGCTTTTATATTATCAGTTTTCAACTAAATACATCGTCAATGCATGATCGTTCCTTACATACCCTTCCTGTTCTTGTGTCATCCGTGGTTCTCCATGAAGGCCTGGTTCTCTCTGGAGCCAATCGTTTTGGATGTTGCCAGATGAGCCCAAAATAGAGCGTCCCGCGTGTATTTAGGACCCATAACTGAATTATTCAATGCGAAATTTACAACAAAATACAAAGTAAGAACAGAGTATCCATTAAAAACTTCTGCCAGCGAAGAGAGATTGGAACACAGATGATGATAGGACTAGCATTGGAGCCGCTAGGAACTTGGAGGCTACACAGATAGGCCTATATTAAATGAAAAATTCAGATCAACAAATTCCAGGGTGAGTCGGAGGCTAACTCAATTACCATGCATTATATTTAAAGAACTGAATGAAGCGATAAACTATAAAATAGATATATTGCGGTTGGATGTTTACAACGAAAGCAGAGATAGACGCTTAAACATACCGCTAGCTTACACTTCACTTTCCCTCTTCTCCGCCTTCTTCGTCTTTCTCTATTTCCGCCCTTCTTAAATCCAAGTGTTATGATAACCTTAGCCACTCACCACTGTGGCATCTCGCAGTATAATACGTAGGCTTACATCTACATGTATATAATACCCCACAAGCCACCGCGTGGGCGTGTGGCAGTGGGTGTTAGGTCACCAGCCGTGTAAAGGTGTAAGATTTTTGGAGATGAAACGGTGACATGTATTATAGGAGTGTATTTAGTGGAGCTTCATTTTTTTGTGCTCGCTTATTGTTCACGGAAAGAACGAGTTTCTGTACCTATCTGTTCGACAGTGTATCTCTCTTACTTTATCGCATCTGACAGGCCTTGAAATGTAGTGAGGCGTCATGATAATATTCTCTGTGTCGCTCTGAAAAATATCAGTTCTGAATTTATCAAGCAAACTAAGCCTAGCGTGTAGCCTCCTAGTATCTAGGGGCTCCCACCTTAATTCCTTCTCAAAGTTATGAGAACCTATATATATACGTCCGTAGCAGTTTTTATTGAAGCTCGCTGCTTTTCTTTGTATTTTATTAATTTTTTTGGTTAAATCTATTTGTCCAGAGTCCCAAATGCTCGCGGCTTATTCGAGGTGTGGCCTAACCAGAGCGAAGTAGCATCTCTCTTTGACTTTTTCATCCGAGGACCTTCCTATTATACGCTTAACAAAACCTAGTTTCTTTAATGCTGCACCACATATGTTTTGTATGTATAATCCCCACGATATATCAGAAGTTAAGGTAATTCCAAGATATTTTACTCTATCTGAAGATTTTATGCTTACTTCACCCACAGTAAAGGTATGGCATTTGTATGATGACTTCCGTAGGAAGTGAACTGTGGTGCACTCGCTGATATTTAATTCTAATCCCCACTCCTGGCACCACGAATGAACGTTGTTAAGGTCCGATGACAGAGCTTCAAAGTCCGCGTCTTCGCTCATTTCACGGTAGATAACTGTATCGTCTGCAAATAATCTTAATTTACTGCTAACTCTAGAACTTAGGTCATTAATATAAATAATGAATAAAAGAGGGCCGATCACATTTCCCTGGTGAACACCGGATGCTTTCTTGAAATCAAGGAATATCGCGTCGACTTGCTGAATCGATTCACCTGATTTTATGATATCATGAAGGAAGAGCGCAAGCTTAGACGTAGGAAGAAGCCTCTGCAGGATTTGATGCCAAAATATAAAACAATGATGGGATATATCCACTTGGCTCTCTGTGAAATCATTCATAGGTATTGCTGAAATTTGACCTCTTAGAGACAGGACCTGAGATACACTGGTTAATTCGATTGTAATGGGGATCACCCATCAACCCGACTGCTGAAAATTTAAATCCCTCGTTTTGAAAATACTCGAAGGGGTAGCGGGTAGCAGGAATGGTGGAGTGGTCCAGAGAAGAGAGATATGATATAGGAGGAGGAGAGACACGATTCCTTCCCGTGTACTCGCGCCTTCGTCCTAAAGGTAGTTTGAGTGAAATATCATTTTACTTAGAAATCAATGAATTTGGTCTCATTTTAAAGAAAAATATCTCCACCTTCTAACGACGCCAAAAATTCAACCCCTTACCACGTTAATTTCCGAGACATTTGCCAAAAAATACCAGCCCTTTTACATGGGAAATGGTTCATGTGTGCACTCCAGAGACATTATTTGCAAAATGAGGTATTTTTCACACTAAGATGTCGTAAAAAAACTAACAGCGTGTAGTTTGTATGTTTTCTCAACGATATTTGAAAATTAATCATATTGTCACACACTAGGTTCTTGGGTATCACAAAAACCTTCCGTTTGGAAGCAGTTTCAAACACACGGCGCGAAAAAAATGAGTCTAGTTAAAGACTTATTTAGATATTTTCATTTAATTACTTAAAATATCTGTCATATAAAACTATATTATTGCACCTTTAATAACGCAATATTTAATTGACATGTCCTACGGGTGGTGAAATTACAACGTATAATTCGAATATGGTCTCTATTACGACTAGGGAACTATCTCGCTCGGACTACCTTAAACCCCTCGTTTTGAAAATACTCGCAGGGGTAGCGGATAGCCGTTACATTTTTTATGACCCTGATGGATGGATTCCATCCGTTAGTGCCTCTATGGTGGATAATCGAATGTTGTGAAGTTTTGGGGACTCCTCGCGCGCCTGAGTTCGTCAGAATCACAACCGTTTTAAGGGGGAGTGTCTCTGTGGAGTCTTTCGGTGCAGTGGACGTTCGATCTTCCTTTTAGTCCGACGAGAATAAAGGGATTCCTCCCGTTAGAGTGCTCGTTTGGCTTCGGGTCCTCCACGGATCATTCATAGGAATCGAGCGAGAAAGTTGCCTCGTATGTATTCCTCCGTGCGAGCGCAAATGCAGACAAAACCCACTCGAGGCACCGTCGGGTCGAGAAATGATTCGGCGAACTTTTTCGTGAGCCAGCGGGGAATCGACGGTGTCCTCGCCGGTTTATTATAAACGGGTAGACTCGTGAGAACTGAGAGGGCATACGGATAAAGAATGGTTTCTTTCACGTCGCCCAACCTCCCATTTTCAATTCTCTCGTTCCATGAATATTCTTCCTCTAGCAACCAGAGATAGAATGCGACAATCCTTGCGTGAATACTCCAGTGTCTTTCTCCTCTCTGATGTTCACTTCTTCTGTTCGGCGGCGTGCGAATCTGTATATTGGAATTGGGAACCAAGGAGGCTCAGAAGGATAAAAATGTAGTACATTCTTTTTCGTTTCGATTCTCGTCCCCCCTCTCTCTCTCATCGTCCACGCTCAGTTGTGCATCATCGTTGATTCTTTCTTTCCCTTCCATCTCCTCGGAGGAGGAATCCGATGAAAACGAGATCGTTCCCACGCAACCGACGGATCCGTGGATGCGTAAAATGGTATTGTCGGTGCCGAGAATCGCGTCTGGAGTTTCCAGCTTTGCGACCTCTCCTCGTTTAGTCTCATGGTCGCAGTTTTTCTCCGGAATCGCTTAGCGGGTGGGTGGGAACGTCCACGGGAAACGTTTTACGCCACCGTTTGGTCCAGACATAAACCTGCGGGCGTCGCACCTGCGGGCCAGATTCCAGATTCTTCCACTTTTCCCATGGCCTTCCGCGGAGCACCTCACGCGGAAGAGGAAAGGATGCCCAAGCATGTATATATGTATACCTATCTCACGTTTTCTCCGACGGCATCTTTCCCCTCATTCCATGCGAGTCCACTCCGCTTCGCTCGCTATAGCGATACTCCCGCTCCACCGAATCCATTCTTTCTTCCCCCCACGCGAATCCCTAAATAACTAAATAAACTCTCTCGCTTGAATTTCACCGGATGAAGCGAATGCCTTTGGCGCGCAATCGGCCGGAAGCAGAGGGCGGAATATCTCTCATTCTTCTCTCGATGTTATCTTTCCTCCGCCATTCCTCCGGCTCTTTTCCCTCCCGTCCCTCAAACCAATGCGTTCCTGTTGCACTGTTCACAATCCGATGAACATATTTGCTCTCCGAGGCGGCGGCCTCATCCGAGGTCGACCGGGGGGAACCTCGAGACTGCATCTCTCTTTCCGCGGCTCGAGGGGGCAAGGGGGGGCAGCGGGTGTGGCGGTCCTCGGAGCCTGGGAGGAGGGGTGAGGCCTGGTGTGCCGTGGACCTGGGGGTGTGGTGGGGGGGGGGAGGAGGGGGTTGAAATATATTCCGTGGTGGTGGTGGATGCAATTATTTGGGGCCGTGAGGAGTGGGCTGTTCAGTGACGCATGAACAACGTGTGAGTTTGCCCGGCGGCGGAAGGAGCGGTGAAGCGGAAGTGACGATTGTGTTGCCCGTCCAATTCGGTGTCTCAGTTTTGTTCTAGGTCAATTGGTAATCAAAGCCAGCATTAAAAGTTTAAAATGGAGGTTCAAAAATTCATGCGATACAATTATTTTGATTTTTCTTTCGTGAGAAAAGATCTCCGCTTTCTCTGAGGCCTCAGCATGGATGCAAAGCTTTACTCTCAAATGTTAGCCTCCAAATTTTACCAACCTTTCTAACTCTTCCCATGCTTTGATATACAACATTTGCAGCGTATCTACGAGCTCTCATTACATTGTTTCCATCCATAATAAAGTAACAATTAATATGAAGCCCCATCCAAAAATGATTCAGGTGTGCTGAAATATTTATCTTTTGAGAAAGAAATATTCAAGAAAGAAAAATTTTATTATTTACTTATGGTAGAGTAAGAGGGTCAAAAATATCTCTGTGACTGCTTTCAATGGATTTCTTCTTCGGTTCATTTGCGTGTTGATGTTTGAACTGGCCACAAACGGCTTATTTTTCTCCGGTGTCTGTGTAAATCGTAGTCATTTTTCTCAATGAGTAACCTAGCAGATTTTTAGATTAGTTTACTAAAGACTTTGAATCATTATACTTGTAATCCGCCATCATTCACGATAAATGTCAAAGACCAGTTGCCCGTATTTATCATCCCTCTGCGGCAGCTTCTCCCATGATGTCAGTATGAAGATTTGGTATTCTAATGGGAGCTAGGTAAATCAATAGGCTTAAATATCAATAATAACACACAAAATTCGTGATCATATCCCAAAAATTGAATTTATTTCATAAGCCCAACGTAGCATTTGACGTGATTTCCATCGAAAGAGTCAAAGCATTTAAATAAATGAACTCATGGCTTAGCGAAGAATGGACATTGCCAACGAAGTAAACCGCCGCATAGAACTTCCTCAAAAGATACTCTTAAAAATTGAAAGAGTTCTTACATGCTCGAATGTTGATCGAAGATTAAGGTTCGTAAAATGTTACGCTTGGTCGATACTTAATCATGGAATAGAGGGTTCGAACAAAGTGAAGCAAAGCAAAAAGGAAAAGTTAGATCATAGCAAAATTCATCTACAAATTACAAGCTTTTGTGATGTGGTTATCCCACAGAATTCTTAAGATACCTTGGATGCAAGATAGCACGACGAGCGCGAGCTGTATCATATGACATATCATATGAAATGGAGTGAAATGGAGCGAGCAGGACATATCATGTGAAATGAAAAATGCTCAGCTTTGCTGTTAATAATTAAAAGCAAAATCGAAGGGAGACGGGGACTCAGAGAAAACAGATGACTTGGATGCAGCGAATGAAGCTACATGGTAATCAATGACTGATACACACCGCATGAAGGAGAGAATCGATGAAAAATGTGATCGGATACATCTACTAGTGGATTAACTATGGAAAATGAAGGAGAAATATATTTGAAAGCAAAACTTCGATTGTCATCAATAACTTCGCAAAGAGCCAATCAATATTCTTTAATTTTTTTCTAATTATTTTCCTGAGTTATGTCAATCTTTTGACAAAATCAGCCCGTCCGCGAGACGGCAGTTCGGTGCAATGTTTGAGCAGCAATAATGGATGAAAACCCCTCTTTTGAGATCAGGAAAAAGTGGCGGCGTGCGAATCGGATGAGGGACCAGGGGAAGCAGTTGATGGAGGGGATGTGTCTGTGTGACGGGGGGAGGAGGGGTGGAGGGGGAGGAGCGGAAGGGGGATGAAAGAGCGAATATTTGGGTTGGGGTGGGGGGGGTGTTCGAACATGAGCGGGGCTACACTATTCTCATACGGGTGAGCGGTCGATGTTTTCCGCCCGCATAAACACCTTGTGAATGTTCACCGTCTCGCTCTTCTGTCCACAGTTGCCGAATGGAAAGTGCGATAGTATTCTCTCTCATCCGTCTCTGCGGGACTTCATTTAGTCAACGAAGGGAAATCCTCTCCATGCTGCGCTAGTCGCCCTTCTTTTGATTTCCGACCAGATGAATCCATTTCTTTAATTTTCTTTACTCGCTAACTAGTCGACGTTTCCTACTGCCACTTAGTTCCCGTGGGAAGCGAAGGAATGCCGTGGAGATGGGAACTGCGGGTTTATATATGTCTTTTTCAAAGCGTTCGTTGAATTATTTTTATTGCATATGGATAGGCAAGAAATGCGATTTCTACTGGATAAAATAATGCATCAGAATATTTAGTGGGCCACTCATATGTGTAAATAATAATTTACGAACGGATGGGCATTTTATTTTGCTGGCTGGGTTCTATTCTTCTCGTATTCTTGAGTAGAACACCACCTTCCTCAGGGAATCATCGAATCATGTAAGATTAGTTCACCAGCATCTAGACTTAAAGATTCAAACCTTCAGGGGAGCTTGTGGCAAGTGATGGTAGGAAATCTGCCATGAGAATGTTAGGAGAAAGGAATAAGATGATTGGAAGAGTTAAATGACTAGACTGATTTGTATGTAAGCAGATAGTCCTAATACCTCCTTCCATTTTTAATGTAGTCGCTATTGGTATATACACGAAAATTAGGATTTTAAAAATATCCAAAATCTCTCGTATGATTTTTGCTTCAGTCATTTTCAAAGTTCTAGGGTGCTTTCCATTCCAGGAGTCCAAATGAGCTCAGATCGGAACACGTTGATGATCTTTGGCGGATCTGACGAGCGACAATGAAATGGAACGATATATGATGTGCGGTTGTTTGCTTGCAGAGGGTAGTAATCTTTAGGTTTAATACATTCACGGCCGAATTATTTTCGTATAGTTATCGAATCGTTCGAAATGAGTGTTTATAAAGGTAGGTACGATTTTTACTGAAGAATAATTTGAAGCAAATTGATTCACTTTTGATAAATTTACTGATACCAACCTTAAAAACAGAAATTGCGAATGCGATTTTTAAAGTTTAGCGGTGGAATAAATTGCTGTCGACGGCTGCGGTCACATCTATTTTGCTGGGACAACTGTTTCAAATAACTGTCGCAAGCGGCTGGTTATTTTCGTGATCATCCCGCAGTCGCTCCATTGCGCTCTTTGCTGTGCAGTGCGGTTGGTGATGAACTGAGGCTGACTGTGTCGTCTTTTATTTAAAAGTTTTTTTTTCTGATCCAGTTGCACTGCGCGTGTGACTTAAAATACCTACTGCAATTATTTGGATTTAATTCTGTTGCAGGCGTTCGCTAGTTTATTTAGCCGACACATATATACCTATGGTTGCATGTAGAATTAGAACTCTGAAGTACCTTTCAAGAATCGTAATGTAATTGTTACTTATTTTAAGTGTAAGACATTGTATTGCTTAGGATACAGGACTACAAGCATTTTTCTGACCATGAAAATATATTATGTACATAGATGTTTGGAATTGTTGCCTAGGCTACGTGTTGCCTAAATTTCCACTTTTAGTTCACCCAGTCCTTGACGCCACTTCGATTAGAATCTTTTCAGTTGTATCGTAAATAGACGTAGTTAATTGTTGCTAACGTGAGACTGTGGTGAATATTCAATAACGATCGAAGAGATATGAATTGCTTGATGCTTTGAATAATATCTTGCTATTTTTCTGATCTAAAAGTTACTTAGTAAATGCTAGAGAAGAAATATCTAATACAGGAAATGCTTTAGAGGTTTATGAAACGTCCATCGTATGCCGACTATGCTATTTGCCAGACTCTGATTATAATTTGAATTCATTAAGCCCGTTTGGCTTAAATAAAGAATTTAGATTGCCTTGTTTAAACAGAACTTGCTTCGTACCAAGCTGCAAAACAGGGTATGCGTCTACGAGGACCCAAAATAGGATACTTGGATTGAAAAATAAGAATCTGTTCAAGGCGGCGGTAAGTGCATTCCTTTTTACCTACATTGCAATGATGTCCATTGGGAATACGCATGAACTCACCTCGCATCATTATTAAATTTCCATATAGCGATATTCACGAAGTACTAACAAGTTAATTGTGCATTTATTTAATTAAATTTTTGAGAGGAATCAAATATATCTGTAGACCGGACGATATTAAAGAAGTGTAGTAGGTACTACATTTTTTATCCACTGCACTATGATTACTTGTAAGTAAAACCAGTAAGACGTTGTTATTTAGAAAATATCGACTGCATTTACATTTAAAATTTCATCTTTCATCACTAGGCGCCACCATATTCCAAAAAGTTGTTTGTTTACGGAATTCTAGACAACAGTTTTTGGCGACGAGATAACAATCCATAGTATATATTCATGGTTCTGACAATGGCTGATCGATCGCCCGTGTCTTGGTGTGTCTGTCGCTGTTGTTCGCAACATTGTGTATAACGGAAATCTACATCTTCACACTATCCTACTAGCAACCGCATGGGTGTGTGGCAGGGGGTGTGGGGACACGAGCCGTGTAAAAGTGTAAAGTATATGGTCACATGGATTTGAATGTGAAGTGTATTATGGGAGAGCTTCGAGTTGAGGACTGTCTTCATTATGGTGATCACTTATTGTGCGTGGAATGAAAACATTTTTGTATGTCTCAGTTCGGCAATGTATTTCTCTCATTTAATCGCTTCTGTGGGAGCTATATGTAGTTTGGCGACAAAATAATATTCTCTGTCTTGCTTTGAAACAAACTTGTTCTAATTTCTAAAGCAAATTAAGCCCTGCATGTAGCCTCCGAGTCTCTAGCGGCGCCCAACCTAATCCCTCTAAAATTTGTGTAGCACTATATGTTCGCTCGTAGCAGTTTTTAACGAAGCGTGCTGCTTTTCTTTGTATTTTATTAATTTTTTTGGTTAAATCTATTTTACCAGGGTCCCAAGTGCTCGCGACGTATTCGAGGTGTGGCCTAACCAGAGCGAAGTAGTACCTCTCTTTTACTTTTTTATCATATGACCGTCCTACTTTATGCTTGATAAATCCTAGTTTCTTTAATGCTGTGCCGCATTTGTTTTATTTGTGTGTTCTCCGCGATATGCCTGAAGTTATGGTAATTGCAAGGTATTTGACTTTATCTGAAGACTTCATGTTTACTCCACCTAAAATATATGAATGGCGTTGGTGAAATGCCTTCCGTAATAAGTGTGTGCCGTAAGAAGTACTGTGGTGCCTTTTCTAAGATTTATTTCTAGCCTCCACTCCTGGCACCACGATTGAACGTTGTTTAGATCCGATGATCGAACTTCCAAGTCCGTGTCTTCGCTTATTACGCGGTAGATGACTGAAAATAATGTTAGCTAACTGCTTACTTGAGAACTTAAGTCAGTTTTATAAATGCTGAATGAAAGGGGGTCAATCACGTTTCCTTGTGGACCACCGAATGAGACTCGAACCATATGAGAACTAAAAATAATAAATTTCGCTTCCAACATTTTTCTTAATACCATCAACACTTTTTGTTTGCGATCCCTGAGAAAGTTCCGTATCAAAGTCAATATTCTTTTTATTTTCTTCTTCGCATGGTTGTAATTGGAATAAGTTTGTTGTGTGAGACCTTGTCGAATGCTTTTTTGAAACCAAGGAATTTCACGTCAACTTGCTTGTTCGATTCTATTGATTTTAGAATTTCGTGAAGGAAGAGCCATGTTTCGCAAGGTCCACCCTTCCGGAAGGCCTGCTGATAACCGTGCAAGAAGTTTCGATTATCGAGGAAATTCCTACGAGGAAGGCTAACAGCAATGTGTTTGAGATTCTTGCATAAAAGTATAGCAAACATATTGCATTAAAGTGTATCTGCACTTTGTGCACCTTGTCGTGGATAATGATTTGCTAAATATGATTTATAGGAGTGGTGCAATCTGTGCCGCTAACTCTTCGAGCATACGTGCAGGTATTCCTTCTCACCTGGAGACTTGTTACTTTCAATCAAACGCAGTGTTTTAGTTATTCCATCACGTTGAATAGTTGTGTGAGTAATCGACTCGTTAAAGTCAGGAGTGTATGAATTATGTATTGTGTCATCCTTAGCGTATACGCTTTCTAAGTGGTGGTTAATAAGCTGGCTTTGACGATATGCTGGTTACCGTTTTGTCGCATTTGTGCGATTAATAATTTACTGTCGAAGTTTTACCCCGTAGCTCTCTCGCGAAGTATCAGAATGATTTTGGGTTTTCCACAGGTAATTTTTCTTAATACCATCAGTACTTTTTGTTTGTGATCATTGAGAAAGTTCCGTATCCAAGTCAATATTGCGCCTAGAATTTTCTCTTTGAAGTTTCGTAGATTAGTTCGCATTATTTTCTTTGTTTTTGACTTTAGCAACGTTAATTTCTCTCGCCGCAAGTTCCATTGTTTTGCTACCTAACTTTATAGAATGTTTGGATGAGTTTCGTAGTTGCCTCTGGCTCCTAAGCTCCCGCCTCACTTCGTCGTCCTACTAGCAAGGTTCTTTACTCTCACATCTCAATTGGAGTGGAATATTTCGTTTTGAAACTTTTACAGTTGCAATGAAAGTATTGTGTTCTGTTAGTGCTACCACTACTAAAGCAATTTTCCTAACCGAGCATCAACTCTGCTCTTGATCTGTATGAAGTGCGTTGCTTAGTTGTCTGGAACCAATGGAAGGCAAGTGCGCTGTGGCTGTGCAACATGCAAGGGGTACAAAGACTAGGTACTTCTACAGATTCAAAATATCATTCAGAAAGGGAACGGGGTGGGAGTGGGGGGCGGGGAAGGTTTTTTTTTGGAGGGTTGGGGGGTAGGAGAGGGTGGAAGCGGTGGGGCGTAGTATATAGAGCAGCAGCAACCCGATTCACGTGTACCGTTCTGGACATTCGCAAATTGGCGTGCCGTGTGTGGTGCTGGCCAATTCATGTCTCCCTCCCCTCCTACCTAACCCCTCCTCCTCCGCTCTCCTCACGGCAGTGGACTTATTAAATCCGTGTGTCCGGCAAATGCCGTTAATTACGCCTCTCCCACTCGTCCTCTCTCTCTCTTGCCTCTGATGGGAGTCTCCTCTCCTGTGGTCGTGGGGGTGGCGTGAATTGAATGAAAGTCGGAGGGAGGGGGATGGAGGGAGGGGGGTATCGCGTTTCTGTCGTCGTGACGCACTCGACGCTCGAGGGAAAGGAGAGCTGGGGGGTGGGGGGGCAGGGGGAGGGTCGGTTCGGGGTACATATTCCTGTCGTCGCGTGTCTGGTGGGTGGATCATGCCATCCATGGTACATCTATATCTACATCTACGTCATACCAATTAAAAATCTACCACCCAAGAAACTTTCTATCGTCAATCGTTCCAACATGCAAGGGATAGAAAGACTAGTACTACCGATTCCAAATATCATATTTAATAAGAACATCAGGCATAAATAAGAACGTAGAGAATGTAAAGAGAAAGATCTACACTAGCTAATCTCTCCATTTGCACTATTCATGACGACGATCACAGCTGTTATGGTCCCGAATAGTACGCGGAATAAATGACATTTAATACCTATCGGTTCTACAATATATTTCTCTAATTTTATTGGCGCGATCTAATCTGCCGTAGTACGAGGGGGCTAATAGTATGTTTTTTACGTCGTCAGAGCAGTGTCTTTCCTGAAATTTAGGTTGAGGTTAATGAAAAGTTAAGCCTATAATTCAATCTACGCCCTGATAGCGATTTCCATCCCAATTCTTCTAACAATCCACACACACTAGTAAACTTATCGTAGCATCGTTTTACAAACCTACAAATATTGCTGGTAGTCCTCGATAGAAACGCCATCCCTTTGGTTTGCGCATGCGTGATTGACTCCAATGAAGAGCGAGCCGAGGCCCGCTTTTCCGTGCAAAGATATATGATTCCAGGAGGGGGAAGGGTGAGGTGAGATGGGGGAAGAGGCACTTGCATTGTTCTTCATCCTCACCGTGGATATTCCGTTGCCTCTCGTGACGACGCTGCGCCAAGACCCGCATCTCGCTTTCAGGGATCGAGTGAGTGAGTTCAAAATTGAAGTGGGTTGGTGAAGAATATGGATCTATGCTCCCGCTCAAAGTTAACCTGGCCTGAAGTGTCCATTCACTCTCAAGAGAATGCAGTTGCTGAATTGAAATTCACTTCTGCGACACATTCTTGAAGTGGCCTGTAGGCCTAATTGCGGATACCGATAGGTTTTAAAGCTGGTATTTGGTGTGGCCATTTTTTCCCGAGTTCTATATGCATTCTTATCTCCACGATACATCAATAGTTTGCTTTTAACCTGCGATTTAAATATAATATAAAAGGAATGTCTTTGGAAAATGATAAAACATCGGATATATGACTGTAGCGTATAGAAACTAGAGTTATGATATGATGTTACATCTACTTAATACATCTACGTAATACCCTGCGAGCCACCACGAGGGTTTGTGGTAGGGGGATGTCATGCCCTGGATGAACTTGCGGAAATATGCAACCAATATAAAGTGTGGATAAGGCATTTTTTTCGAAGGAAAAAGAAATGAAATGCCTTTCTCTTTGCATGCTAATAGGAAAAACGCTCATTTTCCATGACGTCACTAACGGTCTTTACATTTTGTATCGTATTTTTGCACATCAACAGAAAAAACTGTTGATGTGCATTTTTTATGCACTCGTGCATATGATTAAAGTTCACTGTCCTTCTTTTCTCCCCTATGAACCTTTACGTCATATTTTATTCATACGCATGCAGCTTTCAATTCCCACCCAGAGGTATCTCTGCCCTGACGTGGCGGATGTGCTGGCTAGTTCTGACGTCATCGAAAGCTATGCCCGCGGCAGCTTAGCTACAGTCAGGGACTCCAATACTGGACAGGTTCTCTTTAGGTAAGAACCAGAAAAAGAAATATACCCTCGTCTTCTTGGTCTGGGGTGGAGCGTTAGGCTGACAGCCCTTCTTATATATCCAAAATGCAACGAATCACCCACAGATGTAAAGGATAAATGGATAATGACCCGGATTCGCTTTAAAAGATAAAGATTCGGTACGTGGAACACAATTGACATTGATCAGAGACAAATATGACATGGATGTTGCTACACGTCAGGAAACGAGATGGTCATATGCAGGGAGAATAATTAAGAGGAAATATTTTTTTTACTACAATAGCTGTCTAACTAAATGGACACTATGGCGGAGTAGGTTTGCTGTAAACAAGAGAATTACAGAATCTATGAAGCCTAAAGTAAAAGGATAGGCGATATTGAAATAAATGAAAAGTTTTGAAATACATCCATTGTCAGTTTTCACGCACCAACTGAAGAAGCAGACGCTGGAGAAATGAACCAATCATCTTGGTAATATAATATGAAAACTGTTTCTAGGGGACGCAAATGCCGAGGTGGACAGGGAGGAAATTAGGAAACAGGCTGTGGAAAATGAAAGTTTAGATCAAGAGTCAAATGACTTTGGAACATGACTGAGAAGATTTGCGCTGGCAAATTATTTAAAAATGTCGAGCACTACGTTTCCAAGGAATGATATTCACAAGTAACCATGGACTTCCTCAAACGGTGTTTATGAAAACTAAATTGCTGCCTTAGTTCAATCAAAGACACAAAAGTTGTTTAACTGATGTAAAAAGTATTAGGGGAGCAGGACGTGGGACTGATCATTCTTTAGTTTTGGTTGAAGTGACTCAAATAATAGGCGCGCAGAAAGGTAAGGCTGGGGAATGCACCAGAAGAATCGACACTGTAAAACCCCTTGAACGAATAGCTAAGGAATTCAACCAACTCAAATAAGCCAGTGTTTTCACCATTTCCTCAAAATCTTCAAGTGTCTGAGACACCATCACAAATTTGTCCACAAATTCCAGTTCACCAATATTTGCACCGATTATTAATCCCCATTCCTTGCTTCCTTGCATCTTTGAGGGCTCCTCCAGAGCGACATTAAAAAGCGTAGGAGGGGTATTGTGCCTCTATTGTGTGCTCGTTTGATTGCAATCGAGCGGAACGACCTTCTTCGACCACGAAAACACGCCCGCCACTAATCCATGTAAATTAGTGAGGATTGTGCAAAAAATCAAATAAATGTCCTGCTTCAGTCTCCCCACTCACATGGCGTACCTCCGTGTGACTTTTTTTAAAATTTTTGTCATTAAAATTAGTGCATCAAACGTGTCGTTTTGACGCCATTGTCGAAATTAAAGAGAATTCGGCACGGGAATGGGAGGTGATATTCTAAGAAGCACTCCAGGACTGAATGGCGAAGTAGAAACACCCCGAGAAAAATTGAATCTCTAGATAAGGAAAGTACCTGTAAGGATATAAGGACCATTACGTTGTAAGTAATCTGAAATAATTATTTTAAACATTTTCCCGTTATTTTTTGGACAGCCTTCGTAGCAGTGTGGAAAAGTGGTGGCGTCGTGATGACCTGATAACACTTTGAGACCACTTTGAGATGCGTCTTGTTCAAGGTAGTCCGAGCGAGATAGTTCCCTAGTCATAGTAGAGACCATATTGGAATTGTACGTTTTAATTTCGCCAGCTATAGGAAAAATCAATAAAATATTGGATTATTAATAGAGAAATAATGTAGTTTTATATGACAGAAATTGTAAGTAATTAAATGAAAATATCTAAATGAGTCTTTGACTTGACTAATTTTTTTCGCGCGGTGCGTTTGAAACTCCTATCCGGAAGTTTTTTTGTGATACCCAAGAACCTACTGCAATGACAATTTGATTAATTTTAAAATCTAGTTGAAAAAACATACAAACTACACGCTGTTAGTTTTTTTATGACATTTAAGTGTAAGAAATCCCTCATTTTGTAAATAATGTCCCTCTGGAGTGTATAGACGTACCATTTCCCATCTAAAAGGGCTGCTATTTTCTGGCAAATATCTCGGAGAGTAATGTGGTTGTGCGGAATAAAGTTAACGACAATACGCCGATTTACAAAGTTCCTTCAATTTATTAAGAAGTGGACTGTAAGTTACACTGTTTGGTCGGGCAGCTGCTGCTTGTCTGACGTGAAGGCGAGAGAGAGATGAGCTATTGAGACGGAGCGAGAGCGGGGCGAACAGGCCGGACGGCGGCAGGTAGGAGGCGCAGCACGCGCATGCGCCCTAGTTACCTCCTCCCACTGCGCAAGTCCAAACCCAAAACAGGTGGGAGGTACAAAAACCCAAACAGTGGTAAAAGGTTAAATTTTCGATGTCATTAGAAGGGTGATATATTTTTCCTTAAAATGAGACCAAATTCATTGATTTCTAAGTAAAATGATATTTCGCTCAAACTACCTTAACTGACCGTTCCAACGCACCGATTTGGGGCATATTTATTGTGCAATCCTCGTATATCGTTTTTGGCTGTCTATAAAAACTTAAAAGCATAAGAGTTAACTCAAATTACATGCATTACATTTGGAATAAAACTATCTACATAAAAAAAATACCGTGCAAGCTACCACTAAGGTGTGTGGTACGGGGTGATTTCACGCCAGGCACGCAGCATTCACCCCAGCTGAAATCAGGACTGCGCACGTTCGCCCGGATGTCAGGCGCAGGCCAAAGGCAGTCAGGATGACAATGCGCGGTCAGACCAGAAACTAGGAGAGTAAATAAAATTATTAGTTGATCACTAAGAGTGTGAATAAAAGAAAGAGCATATGTTTATGAAGAGACTAGTGTGATGTGATGAAAATGTGATGAGAAAGGGATAGAACGTTGTTATTTTTCAATCGTTAGGCCTCATCTGGAATGTGCTGCCAGTGTATTGGATCCATATGAAGCGGGGTTGATATCGGAATTAGATCGCGTGAAGTAAAGAGGAGCTAGGTTTGTAAAACGATGCTACGATAAGTTTAGTAGTGTGTCTGGGTTGTTAGAAGAATTGGGATGGGAATCGCTATCACTGCGTAGATTTAATTATAGGATTCACCTCTTAACTATATTTCAGGAAAAAAATTTCTCTGACGACGTAAAAAACATACCATAAACGCCCTCGTACTACGGCAGATTAGATCGCGCCAATAAAATTAGGGAGATAGATTGTAGAACCGATAGGTATAAAATGTCATTTTTTCCGCGTACCATTCGGGACCATAACAGCTGTGATCGTCGTCATGAATAGTGAGATTAGCTATACTGCTTTATATCTTTATATTTTCTACGTTCTTATTTCTGCATGATGTAAATATTGATGTTCTTATTTATGCATGATATTTTGAATCTGTAGTAGTAGTCTTTGTATCCCTTGCATGTTGGAACGATTGACGGTAGAATGTTTCTTGGTTAGTAGATTTTTAATTGGCGCGTTGCATGTGTAATACACTGGTTTCAATGTATTTTCGGTGTTCTGCCGTGTAATTCATGCATGCCTGGTGTGGAAGCACCCCCTACCACACACCCTTTGGGTGGATTGCAGGGTATGACGTATATGTAGATGTAGTGTCTCTTGGCTAGATAATTTAGAAATCCAAAATAGATGGCATAGAGGATCGGAGTTTTATTTCATCACCTGGGTAGTTATTGTACTTATTCTTGCATTACACTCTTCCATAATGGGCTGATTCACCCTTGCGGGTAAGGGTGGGTACATATAGTATTTTAGGACTCATGCATTGGAAACTAACTTTTCTTCTTCACACATTTTAAGGTTCTCAACGACTTAAGTGGAGCATTCGATTCGAGATTCAGAATAATGCAGAATAATGGGATTTGCCTACGATTCATAGATTTTATGTGAACACATTATTAAATATAGTCCTTACAGCCTCGCTTAAACGCTCTGTACTGACACATAAGGTCAAACAAGTGTGTAGCTCAAGGGAAAAAATAAAACAGGGCTAAAGTTGTCCACTAGAGTCAATCTATATATCCAACACACTTTATTGAGTGACGCATGTCCTTTTTAGGAGTTCAAAGCCAATTTTCGCAGTATGAAGCTCTTTTATTCCTGAGCACCATTCGCATAATCTCTTTTAGCAGTCCTTTGCTTTGATTTTGAACGTTGATGAAGCTCTCTCGTGTATGTTTTCCCACGAAAAACATATGAGTCGAGTGACGAGAGTCATTCAGCGTGCGTCGCTTCGTTTGAAGTCGGGTGTTTGCCCCGTCGGCACGTCCCTGGGCGTCGTCCGCGAGACGCGAAACGACGGAACGCCATTCCCTGAGTTTTTATTCTCTCCTCTCGGAGAGGGAAGTGTCCCCCTCCGAGGGCGGAGCAGGAGTGGGGGAGGGGGGGAGGGGGGGAGGCGGGCGAGTTTGGGGGAGGGAGAGGAATAATCGCTTTGGGCAAGAAATTTTTCACTATTCCTCCCTTCTCCTCTTGGTCTCCGCTTTTCATTAGTATGGAGAGGCACTTCTTGGGTTGGATGAGAGTGGATTTTGAGAGTGGGGGGAGGAGAGAAGAGAATGGGGAAGAAGGAGGGAGTGATAAGAAAGGAGAGGGTAGGAACTACTATTAAAAACCCTCGTACTAAATAAATGCATCCTTAAGTCGCACTCGAAAGAAAGTCTTCTTTTCCTTCATCTACTTTCGCCCACCACCGCCGGAGTGGCGCTGCAATCGAATGGGGATGGGAGGCCGGGAGCACTCTTGGGACGTCCGCCATACCTAACCCACCTCCTCCACCACCAATCAACATTCCCTGCTCCTCCACCACCCCACTGGCGCGCATCCACTCCACCATCCCCTGCCTCACGTCAAAAGGTGACTTCCCTCGCGGTGATAAATGGGGCGAGACGAACGGCTGCGAAGAGAATCTTGTAACTATGGGATACTTTCTTACCACGCTCCGCGGGTATCGTTCTCGGAGTGTCGATTAAAAATTAGACTTCACGTAGTCCGAGCGAGATAGTTCCCTAGTTATAATAGAGACTATATTCGAATTATACGTTTTAATTTCTCCAGCTGTAAGACACATCAATTAAATATTGCATTATTAATGGTTCAATAATATAGTTTTATATGACAGAAATTGTAAGTAATTAAATGAAAATATCTAAATAATTCTTTAACTTGACTCATTTTTTTTCGCGCGGTGCGATTGAAACTCCATCAAAACGGAAGATTTTTTGTGATTACGAAGAATTTACTGCAGTGACAATATGATTTATTGTCAAAAATAGTTGAGAAAACATACAAACTACACGCTGTTAGTTTTTTTACGACATCTAAGTGTCACAAATTCCTCATGTTGTAAATAATGTCTCTCTGGAATGCATACACGTACCATTTCCCATGTAAAAGGGCTGGTATTGTTTGGCAAATATCTCGGAAATTTATGTGGTAAGGGGTTGAATTTTTGGTGTCATTAGACGGGTGAGATATTTTCCATTTACATGAGGCCAAATTCATTGATTTCCAGATGAAATGATAGTTCGCTCAAACTACCTAAATCTTTTACGTAAATTCCAAACCAAAATGTTTTCTGATGGCGTTATTAACATCTCCCGTACTCTTGCAGTCTGCGGACGATCAGATCCTGGGAAGTAGACTGCGGAACGGAAGGCGGTTAAAATGTCGTTTTTCCCGCGATCGATGAGAGACCACAATCACTGCCATCACTAGAATACATACGGGTATATAATACATAGATCACTAGAATACATACGGGTAGTTTGACCGGTAGTGTAGCTGATTAGTTGATTTGTGTGCTCCTTAAAGATTGTGTCTTTATACTGCAATCATCACGTTTCGCATGATTCCTGCTTGACTCTTGTGACCCTGATCGATTATACAGTTGCAAAGTGCCTACATATATACAAATTGTCTCTGTAGCATTGCTGGTGTAGTGGCTATTGGTGAGTTACCCTTTTGACATGGGTAAGCACGTTTTTTCCAATTCATAATTGACCATACATTTCAAACATACACTTTTTTGACGGACATACTCTTTCTCTATTGTTTTCGGCAGGAGGTGAGTTATCACCAACCTGTGATACATTCTACCCCGATAAATTTAATGAATCTATCACTACTGGTCCAATCGTAAAAGCTTGCAAATACTTGTCAGGAGGAGATATTTTACTGACATGCATTACTCTACGACAGATACCATTACTATTCATGAAGTTTTCCAGAAGTCAAGTAAGATCTATCGGGACGAAAAGGCGAGGCTAAAGCATAAAATAAGACATTGCTACATTAGTTGCGTATAAAGTGCTAGTTACTTGGAACTAAACCATCCCAGCGGAAACTGATCATGCACAATATTTCGGATAGAATATTTACAAAATGGATAACAAATTATGAAAATTTCGGTGTCTAATTATTTAAAACTTTTCACAAAAAGGTGGTGATTACAATCTTAGCTCGAATGACTTTGCCTTATTCTAAATTATTGCAGTGGAAAAGAAAGAAAGGAAAGGAAAACGAAAAACTGAGTTTACAACCAGTGGTGTATGATAGGTTAAAAAATTACCGTCAGGATCGTGTTGTCCGCTCTCGTTGCTGTCAGTCGGTGAGAGGCTGATTCAGAAATATTTAGTGCTAAGAAGTTTGCTATTTGTTTTAAGTTTTCTACTAAGTTACATATTGTTATTCGTCTGAAACCTCTTCAAAATAATATTTTTTTAGAATATCCTTTCAAACTAATACATTTATGTTGTTAAAATAATCCACTAGGTGCTGCTTGTTGATATTGATACAATATTTTTGTTTTGCATTTCAAGTTTTATTCCTCTGCATTTTATGCGCATTCTCACGTCACGAGCTATTACGAAAATTCTCATGAGGTGGTGGTATTACTAGCGCATGTTGATGACAAATCTTTGTCGTCCCCAGTGGCGGCGGGGTCAAGTCCTCGCCTGCTAACCCGAGTGTCGCGGGTTCAAGTCCCGCCTGAGTAGAATATTATCTGTCCAGGACATGGGTGTTTGTGTTCGTCTGATGTTACAGTTATTCTCCTGATATAAATTGGCCGTAGGTGCTGTATTCGAGGTAGTTAAGATAAATTAAAAAAAAAACTGCCAAACGTCCTTGTGGTGGCTTGCAGGGTATATACAATGTAGATGTAGATTATTATGGTCACCTATTTTCAGCCTTCCCTGCGCTCGGGCCAATAGTGTTCCCTCCAGCCATTCCCAGTGTCGCCCCACTTCCTCCCGCGAACACGCCTTTGAAAAAAGTATCCTATCCGTAACTTCCGCACCCACCTAACTAGCGTTCACCTCCACCTCCCCGTCTCTTCTTCTCCTTGTTTCCCCCACCCCACCCTCCCCCCCTCCACCTCACCACCCACTCCCGTTTCCCCCGTGTCGCGTGATTAGGATTAAATAACCCCGAGACGTGCAACGATAATAGCCGCGTGGCCCTTGCCCCCTCCCCTCCCACCACCTCCCGCCCCCCGCCCCGAGCGCCACTCTCGCCCCCATCCTCGCCTCGCACCACCACCCCTCCGCTCTTTTGTTTCGTCGTCCGTGGTGCTCCCCTCGGCGCTCGGCCTGTGCTGCCGCCTCGAGGTCCTGCCCGAGCACAATGGAAACAAACGGCGGGTGGGGGGGGGGGGTTCTCGCTGCTTGGTCAGGACGGGAAATATAAAAGGGGTTGGCATGGGGGGGTGAGGAGGGGTGGGTCTACCGCGTCGTTGGTGTGAGAGGAGGAGGAGTTCTGGAGATGGGGGGGGGGGGAGGGGGAAGGGGGCTTATGTGGATTAAGGGGCCTTTTCGGAGTGAGAGTATAGGCGAGGGGATGCTTCTGTGAAGCTGGTGCTCGGGGCTTTACAATGGACGGCAGGAAGCTCGAGTCTGGGGTTGAGTCAAGAACTGAGGGTCTCTCTCACGCGTGAGAGTGTGTGGAGGGGGGTGGAGGGGGAGATGGAAGGGAAGAGGAGAATAGGGGAGGAAATGCGAAAAAAAGGGAAGGGTTAGGGGTTCTTCCGGCAGGGTATTTCAAGGTGAGGCGAGATGCGGAAGACGAGGGTTCCGAGGGATGTGGGGTGGAGTTCCCGAGAGACGTGAACTGTTTGGGTTGCCCTCGCGAAAGGAGGGAAAGCCTCCACTGTTTTTTTTATTCCTCCTGCATTCACCGGGTGCCGCGACGGAATGGATTTGCATTTGAATAATAAGAGCGTGTCGAGAGAGGTCCAGACCTTTGTTAGGGATAACCACTGCAAACTTTACAATTTTCAAGGTAATATTCAGAGTTAATAATCCCTGCTGAAGACATTTTGGATGTCGTGAGTAAATTAGTTGATTTTTTTTATGAGAAGGTAAAAAAAAGTTCCGTCCACAGGTGACGAATGACTCTTTTTGTCTCGTAAGTGGAAGAAATTTTGACGAGCGGGGAAGGAAGTATTATTAAATATTTGTTTGTTTTTAAGTGTTCAATAAAATAATCTCACGTAAGTAGTGTGTTCGTCATATTCAACAGGGTACGCTTTGGGAAATTTTTTTCTTTCTTGTAATGAAAAGAGAATAAGTGAGAGTCATAATGAGTAAGTGCGAGGGTAGAATGTGGAATTTGCTCTTTTCGGAATAACAATCGTCATTGGTGAACTTCTGATACTTCGGCTTGCATTTAGATTTAGATTTGACGTGCTTATAAGTGGTTGTTTGCAGTGCATAATATGCATTATCAATGGAAGTAACGTGCATTAACCCATTTGTGCCCGTATGATTTTTTTTCAAAATATACAATTTTTTACCTGAGTTATCTCATGGGAACTCATTTAAATGAAAAAACCTACTTTAAAATTTTTTGCAGTTTTTATATGGGAGATATTTACATGCAACTTAAGTTGCTCGTGGGCACTTGAAAAAACTAAATGCGGGTTTTTCATTTGCATTGGGATGAGAAAGATACTTTTTTGAAAAATTCTTTGTTATTTTAGCAATATATGTCACTTATTGGAATGGCATATAACATATAAGTTGCACAATACATCACAAGGTTACATCTAGAGAGTTTCAAACTAGGGAGACACTTATTTTTCTATTTGCATACTGCGAGGTGCAATTAGAACATCTTTTATTTTTTTTCTCCTACCTTTTCATTATTGTTTAAATCCTTTCGGTGGTGATCATATCCTCGAATAAATCGATTAAGTTGATCCCATTTTCTCTCTCTATCGACGCTTCCTATATATTCTTGTATTGAAATAATTATCTGTATTTGTCCACAGCATCAAGCTTCTACTGATACCGTTTTCATTTCTCTTTTTATGTCTATTTCTGGGATATGTATTTTCTGCCATATTAGAGTGCGTCAGTGGAATTTATTTCGGAAATATTCCTCCTCTGTCTCTTTTTTAATGATACGAACACTCCATCCGTTATTTGGTTACAATGATTATCCTTGACAGGACGATGTGGGAATATCGGTGATGGACAATGAGTTTTTTGCTCATGAAGGTTAAAAATCGTAGAAATTCTTGGGATGGCGGTAGCAATTACCCTAAGGAGCAAGGCCATTTTTATTTAAGAGAACAATTTGATATAACCCCTTAAGTTTATTTACAAGGAATTTTTCACGAAAAAGTGAAGATGTGTATGTATCAGTGAAGAAGAATCATGAACCCGCGGTTCATGACTGTATTTTTATTCTTTATACTACAATTTTCACGACTGAGGCTGACGGTTGGAATCTCTCGCAGATCGAAGTGCATATTATAGGCTGAATATATTACCTACTTTAGTTCGAAGGGGATTCTTTGAGCCGTAAAATTGAAAAGATTATTTAGACGTGTGTTTATTGTCTTATTATTTTTATTAGCATCTAAACCCGCATGAATTAGAATTACTAGTAAAAGTGACTTTAATCATTCATGTAATTTTCGAGCCAGTCTATTATCTGATGACGTCAATATCATTTCAAGAAATCCGGCATGCTTCTGTATATTAGATGACGACAATAAAATTGGGGAAATATTCTACTGAACAGGAAAGTTTAAAATGCAGTCTTTCCAACGATCGATGAGAGGCTTTAGCGAGACTGAAGCAGGCTAGTCGACAGATAGTGTGGCTGATTAGTTGATTTGCTCCATAATGCTTGTTTCTTAATCTGCTCAGTAGTAATAACAGCACGTTTCGCATGATCACTGCATGACTTCTGTATCTCGTTTACGTAGTTGCAATGTAAATAAATTATCGTTGCCGGAAAACTACGCCGCCTGTTGATATTAGTGATCGCGGAATGGAAAATTTTTTTCAATCGCTTAGTCAAAAGAAGTCACGAGGGTCTGAAAAAATTTCTTCTCCGCGTATATTGAGAATTTGCTTCAGAAATAGCCCTCTACTTGCAGATAATATGTTGAAAGTTCTTTAAAGAACGCGTTGTACACAAGGGCTGGAAAATTGCTAATGTAACGCCCATATTTAAGAGTGGTGATAATGAGCATTCATCGAATTACAGACCGATATCCCTAACATCTATTTCATTCAAAGCCCTTGAACGTATAATTATAAGCTCAGTTATGAGACAACTTGATGTGCTGAACTTGGTAACAAAAAAGCAATAGGGTTTTAGTACAGAAAGATCTTTTGAAACTCAATTAGCGCTATTCGCACACGATATTTTAGCCTCCTGTAAAGATAATTATCCAGTTTACGCAATTTTTCTGGACTTTAAAAAACCATTTGATTAAGTGTCCCATAGAAATTTACTTATGACTAAACTAACCCTAAAATCTTAGCTTAGACGAAGATGTAATTCCATCTCGCTTGGTCGCTGTTTTCCCTCCTTATTCTCGTATTTTCAAAATTTTAGACGGTCTGTCACGATTGAAATAATTCTTCTAATTTAATTTTGATATCCTCCTTTATCAGCCACTCCGCAGTTGGATTTGCTCTGTGATATTGCTTCGATCAAAGTAATGACTGCTCTGGGCAATACCGTACGACTGCGCATTTTTTCCCGATGGCTCAATCAGCTCTTGTGTTCTGTTTTTTGTTTCTTTTTTATTGTTTGGCCGGTTTCTCCAACGCAATCATTTCCGCATTCGCAGAAATCTCAGTGAAAGTAGAGATCATGGCCTTAAAAATAAAGTGAAAATGGAAATTGAATGGAGTATTACTAGGCCCAAAATTACTACGTGCTTCAAATTCATGGCTTGATGAGTGACGAGGAGGGTAATGGTCATATATAAGTGCCACCATCTTTCGATATATATTGTGTTATTAAAACTTTGATCCTGTTGTCCCTACATCCCTATTCTCTAGCATGTCTCCCTTAAATATCCTACTTGCATGGCAATAGTGCATGTTTGGTGATCTACACCCCCTGCCACACACCCTCGTGGTGGCTCGTAGGGTATTACGTAGACGTAGATGTAGATGAAACGTCATTACCTTTTTTACTTTTCCGACTTTGTTCTCTGTTCTTCATCTGAAAATCCTACTACTTAATCACTCTCTTTCCCTCGCAGAACCGTAAACTGAGCAATGCAACGTCTTAATGCAAGACTGCTTGACCTCACCTTGAGAGTTGGACGCCACGGAAATTTGAGAGCACATGAAGATTTAAATTCACGAGCAAATTAAAATGCGATGGAAAGCTATCGTATACCGTTGGGAAGCCCGCACAGTTTTGAGGTGTTTGGGTCTCTAGTACTCACCTTTTTGAATATAAAATCTATCAACTAATTATGTTTCTCGTTTAAAGACTAGCAATCCAACCACTATAGGCTCCAAAAATAGAGTTAAAATTGTACTACCATTACCCAGAAAATTGGGGTGAAGATAGTTCACAAACGCTTTTAAATTCAATGATTGTAGTCGTTGAATTCCGTTACAACTACTCTCCATTAGTTTCTTGCTCGTCCTCCCCTACAGATTCTGTGATCTTGGGGAAAGCCTCTCTTACCCTCAGATAGATCTACAAAGTACCGCTCAAGCCACCATTAAGATGTGTGTCACTGGGTGATTCCTCATTCGTTCAAATCAGAGATCCCCTCACGTTCCCCAGGCCACTTCGAGCACACCAATAAGCAGTGAAGAGAATGATGCGCGGTCAGGTCAGAAACATCTACATCTACGTAATACCGTGCAAGCCACCACTAGGGTGTGTGGCACGGGGTGATTCCACACCAGGTATGCAACACTCATCCCAATTTAATTCAGAACCGCGCGCGTTCCCCCGAATGCCAGGCGCAGGCCAAAAGCAGTCAGGACAACGGTACGCAGTCAGGCCACAAACCAGGAGAGTGATACGTAGAGGAACGTGGTACCATGCAGTACACTACTCAAAATATAACTACCGGTTAGTATAATTATTGCGACAAAGAAATAGCACTACAAGGTACTAAGACATTCAGGAGTATATCATGCCGGAGATTGCATGTGAAGTTGGTATCTACAATTCATGTTAAGATACTGAGCACTACTGAGAAAACCTATTTAACCTATTCAGTATCCTAGAACTGATCCATCATAACTATTATTGTCCCTTTTTGTGCATGGAAGAAATGACATCTTAAATCTATCGGTTCTGCAGTCAATTTCCTTAATCTTATTCCTGTGATCGTTCCAACCATAATAGTTTGGCTCTAGCAAAATATTTTCAACGTCGGGCAAAAAATATTTGACGTCAAACTTTCGCAAAAGATTTAACCTATATTTATCCCTTCGATCGGATAGAGGTTCCCACACTAACTCCCTCAACAATATTTTAACATTTCTATGTTTATCATAACAATTTTTAACAAATCTAGCTGTCCTCCTCTGTATTCGATCTATATCTGAAACTAGTCCTACTTCGTGAGGGTCCCATATACTAGCGGCGTACTCCTATTCGGGTCTCACGAGAGAAACTAAGGATAGTGCTACGAAGACGATCATTCTCACATGCACCGCACTAGTTAGGATGCAACTACTGATCGGTATTATTAATGTATGCTAATGTTACTGCCTAATGATACTAAATCATGGAGAAATAAAAATAATGTTGGACATTTCAAGCGGGGTGAGTCGTTAATAATGGTGTAACATTATCAAACATAAGTACAAAGTGTAATCTATTTAGCAAGGGTCGGAGTGTCTTGGGTTAATCTACCGCAACAATTATGGTCCCTTATTGTGCGTGGAAAGAATGACATTTTAAATATATCTGCTCAGCAGTCTATATCCTTAATGCTATGCCCGTGATCGCTTCTACTGTAATAGGTTGGCTCTACCAAAACATGTTGAACGTCCGGCAAAAAATAGTCTGCCTTAAACTAGCGTGAAATATTTAGCCTTCATTTTTCCCTTCGATCAGTAAAAATTCTTTACCTAATGCCTTCAACAATTCGGTAATACTACTAAGTTTATGGCAACAAAATTAAATGGTAAATATCTGAAACTAGTCCTACTTCATAAGGGTGCCATATAATAGCGGCGTACTCCAAGTGGGGTCTCACGAGAGAAAAATAACATCGCTTCTTTACCTCCTCGTCGCACTTTCCTAGTATTATTTCAATTAATCCTAATTTACGACTTGCCTATCCACAGATTTCTCGTATATGCTTCCCCCACGGCAAGTCCTGAGTAAGGGTCTCTCCTAAGTACTTTACTGACTCTACATTTATTAGTTCGGCTTGATTAATTGTGTACGTCTCGTTGCTTAAGCTACTCTTCCTCCAAAAATTCATTACAACGCACTTATTAAAATTTAATTCTAACTGCCAAGTGTCGCACCATCCGCTGATAGCTTCTTGGTCTTTCTTCAACGCATTTATATCGTCTTCGTATCCTTTGCATGTTGGAACGATTGACACTAGAATGTTTGTTGGTTACTAGATTTTTAATTGGGCATTGCATTTGTGGTACGCTCGTTTCACTGTAGTTTCGGTGTTCTGCCGTATAATTCATGCATGTTTGGTGTGAAAGTACCCCCTGCCACACACCCTTTGGGTGGTTTGCAGGATATGACGTAGGTGTAAATGAATATATTTGCATGACTAGTCTGTAGTTTTCTCATCTCGTTCCATCTAAGAGCTTCACTGCGCGTGATGGAGGGATGTTCAGGTCGCGCGTTGTTGCGATTCATGAAGAGCGCAGGCCGGGACGGAGGGTGAGGGGGATGGAAAAAGACTGTCTTCACGTATCCGAAATATTGCGACCCCAACTCCGTTGCGTGTGTATTTTTATCAATGGCTCCCTCGGCGTCCTCTCCTCATTTGGACACCCTTAGAGTTTACGAGGCGAGATTTCTTAATGGCGTTCAAATTTGAGCGAAGATCCCCGTGGAGACCTCGTGCTCCTTATTAAAGTCTTCGATTCGAAGAATGAGGAAAGAAAACTGGCACCGATCCTTTCACGCTAAACACTCCGTCTTCAACGAGGCGAATGGGATACACACTTCTTTTTGTACACACGCCTACCTGTGTAATTTCTGAGAAAGATCCTTTCACGGAGTTCATAAAAACCCTCTCCTGTTTCTCTCTCCCCAACTCTCCCTGCCTGGCATCTTTCCTTTTATTAAATGTAAGGACAGGTGTTTATGAAAGCCCTGAATATGGGCGTCAAAAAAAAAAGATTCCAAAAAGGAAACTCGTGACCCTCCCTTTTAAAATCCCTCAATTTCATTTCTCTTTGAATGGGGAGTGTTGGTGAGAAGGGGCGGAATTTGTACTCACATCTATATATATAACCTTTGGGGTCAGTTTTCATCCAAATCCCTTCGTCACATGAAAATCGCCCAACCCCTTGCATTCGAAAGAAACCTCGAGAAAGGAACGGGGGAGGTGTCCCTTGGCGTGGTTACCAAGTCATCCCTCGTGACACAGCAAGTCAGGCGTGCAGCATTCATGCACCCAACATCCTTCTCTTCAGGCCATCTCCTCCCTCTCCAGCCCCACCTACCCCCCCCCCACCTCCTCCTCTCTACGTGGCCCACCAGCACCACGGGTGGCCGGGAGCTCACCACGACGATACCGTGGTCGCGGGATATTAGCCAATTAAAGAGGGGTGTGAGGCGATGGGCGGGTGTCGTCTTAGGGCCGAGGGCTGGGTGTGATGGGCCGTGAAAGAAATAATAGTTGGGTTGGGGAATGGTGGGAGAAGCGGAGAATTTCAGGTAGTCGCCTGGTTGGCATCGGCCGTGTTTACCCACCCGCCAGTGGTGCCATCTGGCGGATTGAGTGACAGCGCTTTCTTATCGCGCGCTCGGGGGACCACGCCCTCCCCGTTGTATGTGATGACAAGTGACGCTGTGCTTCGCTCTCTTGTCTCTCGCGCGCGAGGGCGCCCCCTGTGTGTGGATGCAGAGGGAACTTTGTGTGTAAGAAGGCGGAGCGCGGAATGCGGTTGGGGACGGTGAGCAAACAAATGAATGTGAGGGACGGTTAGAGGGTCCTCGAGAGGCAGATCCACTTCTAGTAAGGCCCTCTTTTTCCTTCCTACTATCTCTCTCTCTCTTTCGCCCTTTCTCACTTGCTCCGAGGTGACCGACGCAGGGTTGATTGTCGTGGACATAAGTCTACATCTACAGCTACATACTACCCCGCGAGCCGCCGTATGGGCGTGTGGCAGGGGGTGGTAGGTTACCAGCTGTGTAAAGATGTTAAAGTTTTAGAGTTGAAATGGTGACATATCCTATGAGAGTGTATTTGAATGAGATCAGTTTTTATTGTGGTCGCTTATTGTGCGCGGAAAGAACAAGTTATTGTATTTATCTGTTCGGCAGAGTATCTCTCTTACTTTATCGCATCTGACAGGCCTTGAAATGTAGTGAGGCGTCATGATAATATTCTCTGTGTCGCTCTGAAAAATATTAGTTCTGAATTTATCAAGCAGCCTAAGCCTAGCGTGCAGCCTCC
Organism: Ceriagrion tenellum; assembly: GCA_963169105.1. NCBI lineage: Eukaryota > Metazoa > Arthropoda > Insecta > Odonata > Coenagrionidae > Ceriagrion > Ceriagrion tenellum. The sequence goes on from OY720643.1 coordinate 121,433,813, forward strand.
GAGTGTCTAGGGGCTCCCACCTTAATCCCTCTGACAGTTGTGTTACACTATATGTTCAATCGTAGCAGTTTTTAACGAAGCGTGCTGCTTTTCTATGTATTTTGTTAATTTTTTTTTTGTTAAATCTTTATGAACAGTGTCCCAAATGCTCGCGGTGTATTTGAGGTATGGCCGAAGCAGAGTGAAGTAGCATTTCTCCTTTACTTTATCATCCGAGGACCTTTCTATTATACGCTTAACAAAGCCTAGTTTCTTTAATGCTGTGCCGCATATATTTCATATGTGTGTTGCCCACGATATACCTGAAGTTAGGGCAATTCCAAGATATTTATCTGTATTTGAAGATGTTATGTTTACTCCACCCACGGTGTAGGTATTGTGCTTTTGTGTGATGACTTTAAGTCCCGCGTTTATTCCCGTTCAGAGACTTTCGTGGCCCTCCGGATCGATGGTTTTCATGGGAGGATCACTTTTCACGGGATGGCAAGCTCTCTGCCGATACATAAAAACAATTTATAATTGCTGTCATCTGTGTTGCCTGTGCATCATTTTCCTCGGTTAGTCAATCGAGGAAACGTCCGCGGTGTGATTATGAACTCTAAGAACCAGCATTTAATCGGGGCTCTCTAAACGTAATAGCGCAAGACTCTCCGATTTGTACCAATCAAGAGATTCAATTTAATATGGAAAAGAGCCAATGCAGAGCCTAGGTGGTGTAACGCGGAGGTTAGGAAAACATTCAATCACCAGAGAACATGCCATACTAGGTTAAAAAGGGCAAAAATAAACAAATCCTCTGAAGAACTATACACAGTCACCGAAAATTACAAAATGCGTGGCGAAGGGCGTTAGCTGATTTCAAAAGTAAATTACTGGGAGAACACTTCCCACGATAATCCCAAAGCATTTTTGTCGTATGTTAGGGACACTCAAGGAAATAAATCAACAGTACACACGCTTAAGAATATCAAAGGGGAAAAGCTAACCAACAGTCTACAAAAAGCCAATTCGTTAAACTCATTCTTCAAAAGAATTTTCAATACTTGTAGACCACATATTTTCGATCCGCAGCCAGTTCATTCCCAAACATGTAAGCCTGAAATTATTGAAATTAATGTCGCGGCATGGAACATCAGCGAAAAAATATCAACCCCAACAAATCCCCCGGGCCAGATAAAATACCAGCTCGCTTATATAAAACATTGGCATCAGACATAGCGCCTTACTTAGAATTAATATTTACCAAATCTTTAGTAGATCACGTAGTGCCTAAGGACTGGAGAGTAGCAAATGTCACACCTATATTCAAAAGCGGCGACAGGGAAGACCCTAGTAACTATAGGCCTATTTCTCTCACATCCATTTCCTGTAAGGCATTTGAACTTATAATCGTAAGCTCCATTATGAGTCATTTAGATAGGGAGGAATTATTAATAAATAACCAACACGGATTTCGAAATGGTAGATCTAGCGAAACCCAATTGGCCCTCTTCGTTCATGACATCTTGCTCTCGGGTGAAAATAATGTTCAAGTTGGCGCGATATTCCTCGATTTTAAGAAAGCTTTCGATAAGGTACCTCACATTAAGTTACTCTGAAAACTAGAAGCATATGGAATAGATAAAAACATTATTAGTTGGATTAATCAGTTCTTATATGGGCGGGAACAAAGGGTTGTCATAGACGGTATCATGTCAAACACAGTTAGCGTTACATTGGGTGTTCCTCAGGGAAGTGTCATTCGTCCACTTTTATTTCTCTTGTACATAAATGATACAAGCAACGTCGTTAAAAGTAAGCTTAGACTCTTCGCAGATGACGCGATTGTGTATAGGGATATTAAGAATTCCGAAGATAGCGACTCGTTAACAATCGACCTACTTGCTATTCATGCTTGGTTCGGAAACTGGCAGATGGAACTAAACATAAAAAAGTGCGTAGCAGTCAGCTTTTGGTAAAAGAAAAATAGGCCAGGTAGGGCTTACAGAATTAATAATACGGAAATTATTCACGCCGAGTCTGTTAAGTACTTAGGGGTCACAATTACTCACGACGTATCTTGGGGAAAACATATTCGGGAAATATGCTGTCAAGCATACAGGAAGCTAGGCTTCATCAAGAGAGTACTCGGAAAATGTGATGAGAAAGTGAAAGAACGTTGTTATTTTTCAATCGTTAGGCCTCATCTGGAATATGCTGTTAGTGTATGGGATCCATACGAAGCGGGGTTGATATCAGAGTTAGATCGCGTGCAGCGAAGAGGAGCTAGGTTTGTGAAACGATGCTACGATAAGTTGGCGAGTGTGTCTGGACTGTTAGAAGAATTAGGATGGGAATCGCTATCACAACGTAGATTAAATTATAGGCTTAACCTCCTAACTAAATTTCATGAAAATTTCTCTTATGTACGAAGACGTTTTTCTGATGACGACGTAAAAAACATACCATTACCCCCTCGTACTACGGCAGATTAGATCGCGCCAATAGAATTAGAGAGCTAGATTGTAGAACCGATAGGTATAAAATATAATTTTTTCCGCGCACCATTCGGGATCATAACAGCTGTGATCGTCGTCATGAATAGTGCGAATAGTGACATTAGCTAGATTGTAGATCTCTTTCTTCATATTCTCTACGTTATTATTTCTAGATGATGTAAATAATGATGTTCTTATTTAATCATGATATTTTGCATCCTTTGCATGTTGGAACCATTGACGATAGAATGTTTCTTGGTTATTAGATTTTTAATTGGCGCCTTGCATGTGTGGTACGCGTGTTTCAATGTAGTTTCGGTGTTATGCCGTATAATTCGTGCATGCCTGGTGTCGAAGCACCCCCTGCCACACAACCTTTGCGTGGCTTGCTGGGTATTACGTAGATGTAGATGATTATGCGCGATTATTAGTGATTTAAACTAGGGATGAGCCGATTCCACTTTTTTTCGATTCCGATTCTTTCAAATCGTTCCCGATTCTTGATTCCGATTCAAATCGATTTTTATTCCTAATAACAGGTGGGATATTGATATACCAATAGCGTAAGACTATTATTTAAATTCAAGAATTGGCTGAAAGAAAATAACAAAGACAATTTAGTTCCTCAAAAAGTATATTTATCAACAAATAACAAATATCTCCTCAGCTTATTGAGGTAGATAAAAAGTACGAATTGATAGCCTACACCCAACATTTCTGAGACAAATATGTTGTGATGAATGAAATTCGATTTGAATGTTTATCTATTTGGAGTCGATGGAATCGTAATCGACTTTAGGCGATCGATTCTCGATACCGATTCTAATCCTGAGAATCTGTGGAATCGACATTTGTATTCGACGCATCCTCAATTTAAAGGAAAGGTGACCATTTAGGACCTCAGGCAAACCTAAATAAATTAATTTGACGAATTTGATTGATTCTGGTTCAATGTCGCTTATCTTCATGGCGCTAGATAACATGTATATAATTGACAATCTTGCTTTAATTGTTGAATATAATGAAGAGAAGGAATTACAAAACTTTACTCTGATTATTGCACTATTTATCGCGTCTGTTAAAATTATTTTTAAAAGAAGGAATGCTTTTCGCTTTATTAAATCTATCTCCTCAAGAAATTGGGCTTCTTATCGTCCTCCATACATGAAGTTATGGATTCCAAACTTGGAAAATTCAGCGTAATAGGGAATGGAGAGTGTTCCGTTTCTTTTCCATGGTATAACTTTTTTTTTCGTAAAAAGTTTTTTTTCCATTTTTGGCGAGTTAACGGAAAATTGAATTCTTCGACATGCAACTTGAAAATTTTCAATGAGGGTCAGTCTTAAAATTGGATCTATTTCACTGAATCCAGACTTACTACATTTTACAAAAATTTCTTCGAGATTTTCACCATTTTCAGTCTTTACTGCAAGAGCGAATATTTTACTATTGCACTAGATTATTAGGCATACCCAGATATCTGTGAATCTCTCGTAGATTTCTTTATGGGTGCTCGTGAAGGGGATAGCCATACTGAAGTTATCCTGCCGACGGTTTGTTGAAAGTTTCAAGTTGAAAGTTTCCCGAGCAGTTTCAACTTGCATTCGATCACGTGACTAAATTAGGAGTCACCTGGTACACCTAAGAATGGTTGTAGATCTTGATGAACTTAATCCTCACGAATTGGTAAATTATGGTTCTGATACGTAATTTATTGTGCTTCTAATCCCGATATTCAATTTCATCAACAATATTCCCGCGAGAAAAATTCGATCGGGCGGTGTTCGTTACATGTTTACTAGTGATTTGAATGTATAGAAATCTGGTACCCGTCGTGATTGTACCATGTGACTCCTGGTTACCTGATTGGAATCATCCCGAGTGGTTTCAAACACGAACCCCTGGCACGGGAATCAATCCTCAGTTGTTTAGTTTTCACCTTCCGTGGTTCTTCAAAAACATTTTAACCGAGACATCACATCCACTCAATCCCTTCACCGCAAATTGGTTCCTCAAAGGGACCAATTAAGCGGTTTCCTTCCCCCTCAACCGATGATGGCTCACCCCTCTCCTAATGCACTACGCACTTCCTGGCCCTCTTCGAGAGACCCTCTCACCCCCGACTCGAGGGAATGTTTCCCGCGTTCATTCCCTTCATTTCACCCCGGGAGGTCTCCGGTCGAAGAAGAGGAACGCAACTCATCCCCGACCGCCTCGAAGAAGCCTTCCATCATTCTCCTCCCTTTTCTCTCCGTCTCTCTGAAAATTCTCACCCTCTCCCTAACCGCAGTGAACCTCTACAGAGCCGCCCACCTCTTGTTTGGCGTGGCTGCGTCTCCAACCCTCGAGCCATCCCCCTCCCCAGACGTTTGTTCGCTTTCGGGGTCCCGCCCGTTTGAGGAGACGTGGGGAGAGATGTCTTAAGACGTCAATCAAAATCATTCTAAGGCGAGTCTTCAGGACATAATGGACTTATTGTCCGCTCCTCCCCCGAAAGCCAGGTATGCCACCTCGCTTGTTGGGCCTCGTCTAGGACGTTTTCGTGGGTTGAGAAGCGTGTGGGGACGTCGTGGGAGGGGCGTGGGAGGGTTGAGAGGGGGAAGGGAGGGACAAGGGGGGAACTCCCACGCGCTCGCGGTTGAACCGAGCCTTGGTGCTTGGTGATGACTGAGAGACAAATTAAGCCGAATCACCGGAGGGAAGGAAGCTATTGTGCGAGTATCAAGTAAACGCCACCATGATGCTTACCTCTTCCAATTGAGTCCTGTGGTGCTATTCTACAACGAGGGAAGTTTCTTTGATGCCATATCACTCTCTTTTTACCATCCACAGTCACTAACTGCATCTCTGTTAAAACCTTTCAACTCCAAGCTCGAAAATATTTTATGTCTCCCGATTCCTGTTGATTATGTTAATACTGTTTTTTTTTTTTTTCTGTTCTCATTTATGGTGCAATTAATAAATTTTCTAACTTTTGACTAATTTTTCTTATATGCGAGTGGAACTGAACTTACTTTACTATTTACATCTTTCAATGTTTGTATTGTACTCTCGTAGGACTGAGAGTCCTTTTGTACATTGATTAAATAAATATCTATCTATCTATCTATCTATCTCTCATCCTCGCATCGCTTGAAGTCTTTGGGAAAAAATATCCTTCGATGTCTTGTGTACGAGTACATTCACAAAAAGTATTTCGTCCATCTTGGCGTTAAATGTAAACAGCGATGAATCTTTTTACCTATAAGCATTTGCTCTTTTTCTTAATTTGAGTACCATTTTCACTATTATTTGTAATTTTATTTGTGGCACTAATATGAACCGTCAAGTTTCAGGTAAATCATACCTTCTAGATGACCATCAATATATGGTATATCCTTGAAAGACTCCGCAAAGAAATTATTTGAAATGAATAGTACAAAATTATGGCTGGCTTCCGTGTGCTGGTAATAAATCCCCTGAGCATAAGATTTTGTTACCTGAGCTTTCAGTAAAACGCTTCAAAATCCATTATTTTGTGAATAAGTATCTCTTTGATGAGGCAATAAGGGAAATATGGGTGGTTAAGATCATTTTTGAGAGGAAGATGTGGGGTAAGCGAGGATAGGAAAGAATGGGAATAGGTTTAATGGATGACTTGAAGATGGATAGGACGTATGCTGAGAGAAAAAATTCCGTGTGCAGATTGGGTCTTGCACGTATAAATATGAGGAGGATATTTCTCGAGTCCATTTAAACCCACCTTAACCAGTAGATTACATGATAATAATTACAATCTCTTTTATCGAATTACTGTTATCGCTCTACCGGAGGGGATGGGAAATCCTGCGTTGTGCGTTGGTTTTCCTGTGTGTGATATAAGGTTTTAAATGATATTGGTGTAGATTAAGTGTTGCTCGTTTATGGTGCACTGTGAACCTTGGGTTAACAAATGATACTTGTTTGTGTGACCATTCTAACTAATTTTAGAAAGGCCTGTTTTTTCCTTGAGGAAGGGGAATGTTTATTATGACTTGAACACCATATTTAGTGTAGTTTTTTCTATGCAGCACTCGTTTGGATAACTGAATGTTACTCTTAATGCTAAAAATTAGTGTAAAAACTAAAAATATACTCTCTGCTGTCTTATCTATATCAATATCTGATTGAAATTATTCTTCTTTTCCTTTCTTGTTGAATATATTTTCCATAAAGCTCTCTGTATCCCCCCCAAGGATAATACTTGACAAGGATAATAAATTTGGCCTTGAGTAATGGTTTAAATGAACTTAAGTAGTAGCTCGGTGTTAAAGGTATTTTCTCGTAATTTCCTTCATACATGATTCCAGATGACTAGCTGGAGACTTCAATGCTCGTTACTCGAGAGATTTCAACGGCCGAAACCAAGGCGCCTTCAATGTCTCATAATATCTGTTGGGAAATCATGTAAGTATTATCTACCATAGTTTATTTTCTTTCGGTGGGATATGCATATTGTAATCTCCTAGCCGTTGAATCATTTCGAATACCGTGGAACGTGTGCTTGTGTTTCAGGCGGAGAGAGTGGTATTCCTGCCTTACGATTAGAAACATTCCGTATAAACGCGTGTAAGAGGCGCACCCCTCTTTTTAAGCGTCGAAGTTGAAGAAAAAATTTTGGGTTTTTTTTCCTACTATCGCGAGGTTTTGCGGACTTAACTTCGAACTTTCGGCCATTATCAAAGCCTTCCGGACAGTCACATCTATTTTTTAATGCCGTTTTCCCCCACCATTTTCCTTATGCACAAGTCGTAGTCGCTGTGAGTATGGGTCTTTTAACTGTATTTAACTTTTACGTATTATATTTTGCTGTAAGCGATGACGAGCGGGAATTCGTGTAAGAGGCGCGCCCTCATTATCGGCTGCGATTTCAGAGGAAAAAGGTGCGCCTCTTACACGAGTTTATACGGTATTTAATCGTCGTATATATCGTAGGTATAAAATAGTTTTAGCTCATGATTTAAGGTCTAAAGGCTGATTCAATTGTTCGCTGATACTGCGTGGCAGCCCAGCGCCCGAAAGAATCCTTTCACTTACGGGAGGATTTGAATGCGATTGAAAGAACAGTGATCCTACAGTCTGCCCGCCGTCTGTACACGTCGAGCTTCACCCACGCCGTACAATGAAATCCAGTACGAGCGTTCCAAACTGTCGAAGAGCTTTACCACCTGTCATCGCGCAAAAACTCGAGAATGATATTTATTTAGCCTCTTCTTCATGGCAAAAAGGGGATTTCTAGTAGAGTTCCGGAGATCTGTGGCCAGGGAATTTCTGTCGCAACGGAGAATGAAGAAGGGACGGGGGGCGGGTTGCTCCACGGACCATCACTACGAGCGAAAGAATTTCATTCAACTTTTCGGAGGGCAGTGGCGGGAGCGGGGCGGGTGGGGTTATCCCCAGACGTTCGGAAGAGGGGTACATACGTGTTGGGGTCGTGGGTTAGGGTGGGAGGGAAGAGGAGGCGTCGACTTTCACGTGCTTTTCTCTGCGACTCCTCATCGCCTGGGTGGCCAGGCTGTTTTAGTTCTCTTTTCGAGGTGGCCGAGTAGCGTGCCATGAATGGCGAGGGGCGGGGAGTGTGAGGAGCCGAAAAGAGGGGGTGATTTTTCAGTCACCCTGAGGTGACCGGTGGACTGAATGGAAGGGTTTGGTGGGGAGAGGGAGGTGGTCAAGTTTAGGAGGTGGCAGTAGGTGAGAATGGGCTGATGTCCAGATCGACCCATGGTCGGAGAAGAGGAAACGGAAGAGTCCAAAGCGATGAAAAGGACAAAGTAAGATATCCCATCTGTGGCTTAGCATTCATTACTGAAGCATTGGCAAAATGTTATTCCTTTGAGGAAACACTTTCTATGTTCGCCCTCGTCGAAGTTCACGCCTTAGCACTCAATTTCGAGGCATAGGTGAGGCTTTGGTGCGACCGTTTCCTGTTTGTGTTCGACAGAATACCTGATTAGGGCCTGTTCTAAAGGTAAGACGGATCAGTTTTGGACGCTTTGTTTTGAATTACTCGCGATAATGTGTTTCTGATGGGTTTGGAATAACTTGCAATTATTAAATAATGAATTACCAGCGGTGCTATGCAGTCTGATTTTCACTTATATGACGCTTTTGTGTATTCTATTGAGCTCATTAGGCGAAATAAATCGTAAAATTGTACTTGTAAGAGTTGGATCCAATATTGCAGGAATCATGGGCAGAACTAATTATTTTGTACTTTTGCTACAATAACCATTTTGTTGCTTAATGAATCCTCGGCCAATATGCAATTTCTACAGACTTCTACTCTATATGTTACCTCTAAAGCAAAACTATTTATTTAGTTTCTATTAAAAATAAATGGGCTCCACAGCATTAGGCCTACATAAGGCTTAGCAAAAATGCTTTAGGCACCTTACCCTTTGCTGGGGCGGAGCTCTTTTTGAGATTTTGCCGCAAAGAGATATAATAGAAGATATTTACATATATATATTTACGAAAGGCAAACAGCGAAATTGTGCTTGAACGAGAGCGGGCAGAAAGGTTCACCTACGAATTATTTCGCTTTCCTTGAGATCACGAAAATAATAAATGAGGTTGTAATAATAAAAATATTTTACGAACACCAAAATGCACGATACTAGATGGTGAAAATAAAATTACGAATAATAGAATGAATGACGAACAGGTGAAAATTGTAATTTTATTTATCAACAAACCGTAGACCATCATGGAGTTGATAATTAGATGTTTCGACTGGTATTATTATAAGCATTTACTATTAAATGATATTTTTCATATAAATGATACTGTATAAACTCATTAACGTATATTAAAATGTTTTATTTATATGCTTAGCAAATATTTCGTACTTAAAGTCCAACTCATGGAACTCTACCGATGCTTCTATTTACATGATACGATGCTTCTATTTACATGATACGATGCTTTTCTTACAATATTGTAAGGTTTTATGAAGTTTCCTGCGTACAGTGTAATGCATACTGGTGAAGGTTTATTCCCTGTCACACATTTTTGTGCTGATCTAATGCTTGCAGTTTCTATTGCATTCGTAGTATATGTTCGCAAGGTGTATGCTTCGTTGATTAGGCCAGGTCGAGAGAGCTGGTGAGAATCGAATGATGAAAAGTGTATGTTTGATAGAAGAGTGAATAGTTTGAGAGAAAGAGGTTGACCACAAAAGTCATGGTTAAATGTGATAGAAGAGACTAAAGAGATCAGGAACATTTGGGGTCTTAAGCATTGGAGGGCGTAAATGAAGCAACGCATGAGTGTCTTCTTCTTCTGGTCATCAATTGGTAGATTGGTTTGCTGCTGCCCGATCTTGGGCCAGCCTCTTCAACTCCAAGTAAGAATGGCAGCCCATATCCTCTACAATTCGTCTGACATTCCTTTCTGGGTCTACCTCTCGCATTTTTACCCTGAACTGAGCCCTCTATTATGGTTCCTAATAGTCCCTAATGTTTTATAATGTGGCCTATTCAGGTGTCTCGTATCTTTCTCATTGTACTCCACAGACATGGCACCTCACCAGCTCTCCGTAGTACCGCTTCACTAGTCACCCTCTCCATCTAAGGTTTTTTAAGGATTCTCCGGTAGCACCACATCTCAAAGGCCTCTATTCTCTTTCTTCCATTCCTACCAATCATCCATGTGTCACTTCCATAAAGCAAAACACTCCACACAAATGTCTTGAGTAGGAGTTTTCTTAAACGCAAATTAATGTTGTTGGACGTTAAGAGCCCTTTCTTCGTATTAAAAGCAAACTTGGCCTGATTAATCCTGCTGATGAGATCTTTGACGCTACCTCCGTCTGAGCATGAGTGTTAGGGAAACGAAAGTGGTTTGTAAGGACCGGACATTTTGGAGGAAATTATACAAACCAGAGCCAGTTTTCTAGGGCTAGCGGAAATAGTTTTCTAGGGCTAGCGGACCTGGTTGAATAGGACTTTGCACTAGTGTTAAATATCTTAACATGGTTATTAGTTCCTAACCTCGAATGAAATCTCAGGCATGATATACTCTTGCATGATTTACTATCTTGTTGTGCCATTTATCTGTCTCGCATTAATAATTCTAACCAGTAATTGCATCTTGAGCAGTGTACTGCATAATAGCATGTTCTACGTATCAATCTCCCAGTTTCTGGTCTTGACTGCATTTGGCCTGCACCTGACTTCCTGGGGAGCGTGCGCGGTTCTGATTTAAACTGGGATGAGTGCTGCATGCCTGGTGTGGAATTACTCCGTGCCACGCAACCTAGTGGTGGTTTGCACGGTATTTCGTAGATGAAATAGCATTTGCCTTCGCCTATCCCGAATGGAAATGGCGTGATGGGTATGTTTGCATTTCGATGAAGATTGGTGAAAATTCACTTTCGAGGTGGCTTGCAGAGCATTATGTATATGTATTAAGCTAAGCTTGACGTGGAAAGAATTGGTCTAAGCTGCTACATTAGCTCTAGTGGATGGGGAGAAGAGGAGGAAAGGGCCTTAATCTTTTAAGATCTCCCGTTTTCAAGGCCACGCCTGTCTCTCAACACCTCAAGACTTCCAACGCTTAACTCATCGTCACATGTGCCCTGCCTTCATGCCCTCCCCCGTGTCCCTTTCCTTCCTCCCGTGTGACTCTGCATATCTACGAGACGTCTTTCAACTGTTTTGAAAGGCTTTAACTCCTGCCTCCCCGCTCCGCCTCATTTGTCCCCCTCACTCCGGCGAGAGAGTTCCATCGCTTGGACAGGAGGGGCAGTGGTCGGAGAGTGGGGGGCGGAGGGGGGTGAAGGATGGGGAGGGGTGTGGGGTGGGAGTAGCGAGAAGAGAGGAAGACGACCGACTTGTCGAAAGATTCGAAAGCGGCGGCCCTGGAAGTGATTGCGGACGCAGCACTCGAAATGTGCTCAAACTCGAGCGTCTACTGTATAATTCCTATTAACGATGTTGCAGTGGATCGTGAGATTGAAATTAGGGAAATAGACTTCATAACGGATAAATGTTTCTAGGGTGTTGCACCCGGTAACTGGGTCCCGAAGTTTCGGAGATCGACTTGATCTCCATCTTCAGGGGTTTGATGCCGTGCTTTTCATTTTGGGTGGTATATATACTTTTTGCACTAGGTTCAGGTGCCATCTGATTGGTTATGGCGTGTGCGAGTTTTTTTCCGCCTTCCCGTATGTATTTAAGGGTGTTCATGAAGGAAACTATCTCGCTCAGACTACCTTAAAGCATGCCCGTAGTTTGGTGCATGCTGGTGAAAGATAATTTCTACATTGTCGTGCATGTTTGTGCTAAGTCACCCCCCTGCCACTCACCCTTGAGTTATCTTGGATGATATTATGTAGATGTAGGACGCGTGTGCGAATAATAGTTAAGGTAGTCCGAGCGAGATAGTTCCCTAGTCATAATAGAGACCATATTCGAATTATACGTTTAAATTTCACTAGCTGTAGGACACATCAATTTAATATTGCATTATTAATGGTGCAATAATATAGTTTTATATGACAGATATTTTAAGTAATTAAATGAAAATATCTAATAAAGTCTTTAACTTAACTCATTTTTTTCGCGCGGTGCGATTGAAACTCATCAAAACGGAAGATTTTATGTGATTTCGAAGAATTTACTGCAGTGACAATATGATTTATTGTCAAAAATAGTGGAGAAAACATACAAACTACACGCTGTTAGTTTTATTACGACATCTAAGTGTTAGAAATGCCTCATTTAGTAAATAATGTTTCTCTGGAGTGTATACACATACCATTTCCCATGTAATATCTCGGAAATTAATGAGGTAAGGGGTTGAATTTTTGGTGTCATTAGAAAGGTGAGATATTTTTCTTTAAAATTAGACCAAATTCATTGGTTTCTAAGAAAAATGATTTTTTGCTCTAACTACCTTAAGGGAATAAGGTGGAGAATCTTCGCATGAGATCGCAAATATGAATGCCTCCATTCGGAGCCTCCGAGTATCACCATTCCCTCCTCCCCTCTGTCGTGCCTTCATTCATGAAGCGAGCTCGTCATTGGGGAGTGGGTGGGGCAGAGGGCGCGAGGGGTCGGATTGAGATCTGTGACTCGACGATTCGAAAGTGCCGAGTGGTGAGCCCGATGCCTGCCCAGTTGTGGTAGCAATTGAAGGAGATGTTTCGACTCACACTCAAGTGTCTTGTTTTGAGGCAGAAAAAAATGCAGCACGCAATCTGCCGAATGGCTGAGATGAGGTCTCGTTTGTACACGTATTCGGATTTGAAGATGCAGATACCCTGTTGTTCTCCTCCTCAGCGATCGTTAAGGCCCTGATCAACTTCGTGTCGGGAATGGGAAAGGCTTGACGAAACTGTGACTCAGTGGGACAGCAACTTTTTCTTCATTTATTATTGCAACGGATTACAGAAGCTCCTAGATACGTTTTGTGAATCAACAGTGAGAATAGGATTGAGGGCAAATGCGTGCAAGTAGTAATTTTGGTAAGGAGAATAGGGAGAATAACTGTGTGATTAGGGCGAATGGTGAAGTAATTGAACAAGTGGATGATTTTGTGTACTTAGGTAAGATGTTGACGAAAGATGGACGGATAGATGAGGAGGTAAATAGACGTGCGAATGCTGGAAGGAAAGTGGTAGGTAGCATGCGGAGCACATCAAAGAATGAGTGCCTCTCTAAGGAAGCGAAAATTGCCGTGGACAAAAGTGTTCTTCTCCCCACTTTGTTGTGTGGTAGTGAAACATGGGTATGTCAGGATAGACATAAGAGTAGACTAAACGCCGTGGGTATGAGTTACCTGAGAAGTGTTTGCTGCAAAAGTAGGATGGATAGGGTCTGGAATGAGTGGGTAATAAATGAATGTGGGTTAGATGCTCCGGTAATGCACATACATGAAAGAAGTGTGCTTCGTTGGTTTGGCCATGCTGAGAGAATGGATGAGAGTCGAATAACGAAACAGATATATGGGAATGAAATGAATGGTGCGAGAGGTAAATGTAGGCCGAGAAAGTTTTGGTTGAGGAAATTCTTATTTTGAGGAGGAATGTTAGGAATCATAAAAACAGGAGGGCGTGTATGAAGCAGTGTATGGGATAAATAAAGCAAAAGAGGTTTGCAAGGATAGGTCAGTATGGAGGAAATTATTGAAGAAGAGTTAGGTGTACAAATATGTATTTGTGAGTGAAACTTTGTGACCCTGCCTACCCCGGAAGGGAATAGCTTGACTGGTATGTATGTATATATGTATTATAGCAACATCAATCTTTAGGAACTGTGTTGAAACTCTTGCACCTACCCCTTGTCATAAATTGCATTCGCTGAGATGCTTCCTGGTGTAAAGCAGCGAAATGAAATTCGAACGCTTCGAGAATGGAATGAAATTATTTTATAGTGGTAAGTCGATGGCTTAGGTTATGTACGCGTCTTGAAACCCGTATATATTTGTAATAGTTAAAATTTATTAATAAAATTTTAAAGATGTCGGCGTTTTATGTATATGTAAGCTGTTATTTGTATCATGATGGAACTGGAACTAGCACCGCATGCCTGATGTGCCATCACTCCATGCCACGCACCCTGGTGGTGGCTGGCATGGGATTCCGTAGATGTCGATGTAGATGCGAGATGGTGTTGTCAATGTGCGATTACTCGAGGCGAGTGCAGGTAAGAACTAATGATGCGTAATGGGAAAGCGGATGAGGGGAGAGAGGTGAAAGATGGAGTGAAGAGGACTCGTGTCGAATCTCGGAGGGGAGTTATTATAAATGGGTCCCGTCCTTCCGCCCGCCTCTCCCTCCCTCCCCACAGCACCACAACTCCTCGCACTTACCCTTTTGACGTTCCCTGACAGGTATCTGCTCCCACAAATCCTTCCTTTTGCTCCGTCGTAAAACCTCCCACCTATCCTTTCTCCCATCCGCCCAATGGACAGACGAGAAAGGAGGGGATGAGAGGGTTAGGAGAGCGCGTGTTTAGGATTTGGAGTGCGTGGGCGGATTTTCCGAGTGCTTTGAGGAGGGGAAGGCGGTGCGGGCCGCACGGGGGTGGCGCTGACATCACGGGGGGACGTCTGCCTCCCACGTCGCAGTGAATTCTAAAAAACTGAATTCATTTTTCCCTCGATCCCGCCTTCTTCTTCACGTGAGGTCTGAAGGAGCGAGGAGTAGAGACCCATGTACATAAATATACTTATAAAAATAAGTCCTATTCGCAAAACAGATCTACATCTACATACTACCCCGCGAGCCTCCGTATGGGCGTGTGGCAGGGGGTGGTAGGTTACCAGCCGCGTAAAGGTGTAAGATTTTTGGAGGTGAAATGGTGACATTTCCTATGGGAGTGTATTTGGAGGAGCTCAGTTTTTACTGTGGTCTCTTATTGTGCGCGGAAAGAACGAGTTTTTGTACCTATCTGTTCGACAGAGTATCTCTCTTATTTTATCGCATCTGTCAGACCTAGAAATGTAGTGAGCCGTCATAATTATATTCTCTGTGTCGCTCTGAAACACACCAGTTCTGAATTTATCAAGCAGCCTAAGCCAAGAGTGCAGCCTCCGAGTGTCTAGGGGCTCCCACTGTAATCCCTCTAACAGTCGCGTAACACTATATGTTCGTTCGTAGCAGTTTTTAATGAAGCGTGCTGCTTTTCTTTGTATTTTGTTAATTTTTTTGGTTAAATCTTTATGACCAGGGTCCCAAATGCTCGCGGCGTATTTGAGGTGTGGCCTAACCAGAGCGAAGTACCATCTCTCTTTCAACGTACGTGTTTGCAGTTCACGTACGTATTTGCAGATATTGCAGTCCGAACTCTTTATTTTCTCGTAAATAGTACCAATTATTTACTAAGATAATTCCTTTAATGTTCAACATGGTTAGCAAAAAAACCTCTCTATGTTACACCACTTTCAAGGGTATATATTGTCATAACTGATGTAAGTGGTTGAAATGAAACGTGAACTATTACAGAGTATAATCTTCTTAAATTCCATTTCAAAAGATCTTAAGTAAATTCATTGGTTTGCACATTGCATTTTAAACTTCTGAGAGTCAGAGTATCTCATGGAAGTCGTGTCATGGTCGAAATATCTTCTTTCCCTTCTGCTTCGAAGTGGGGTTTCCATTCAATTCCATTGTCTCTTCTGAAAAGTTGGAGCTTTCTTTTTTTCTCAGGATTTCGTTGTAGTTTTTTTTCTCCTCATCCTATTTGTCTCTTTTTTTGGATGCAATTGCATCCTTCTCTGGGGGCAATCTGCCATGCACCCTAAAGGCAGGTTGATTTCTATTTTCCATTCGCCTCACCCGGCGCCAGTGCTGCTCCACTGTCGCACTTTTAAAGCTCAAATTTTCAGCATGTTTTCCGGCATGGTCGAGCTTTCTGATTCGCGCGTATATTATTTTTTTCATTGGCTAGCTTTTTCCGACATTTTCATTTTGAACTCTGATGAGTAGGGAAATTGCAATTTTTTAGAATCTAAAATTTGATGACAAGTTGAGTTTTTTGCTGCTTTGGATTTTACTGATCGAACCACTTTTTTAATGTTTAGTGCATCTATATTCCCATTTTGGCTCGTGTGTAAGGAACTTGAAGATTCCCAATGAGATAATAAGATACTTATGATTCCTAATGAAGTATTAATTTATTCTGCCTTGGCAGTCTAGCCAATTTAACCAATTCTCTAATATTACATGTCACAAATGATGTGGTACGAAGTCACTCGCACGGGTGCATATACACCAGGGTTGAGACTCGCTATGAAAAAATCATTTGACTTGACCGGGATTCGAATCCGGATCTCCCAATTGCCGGTCAGGTGTGTTAGCCAGTTCTAACACACCTGACCGGCAATTGGGAGATCCGGGTTCGAATCCCGGTCAAGTCAAATGATTTTTTCATAGCGAATCTCAACCCTGATGTATATTAACCAACTCTGTTTATCTTATAGTAATTGTGACACCGTCTTATTTTATACCTCCTATGCAATTTTATTTATGCAAGTTATAAATGCCCTGGTTGACAGTGCAATGGAAAATACGTAAATGAGAAATTATGGTTCAGTAGTTCCAGATTCATGATTTCTCGTTTCTCATTGTCTTGTATTTTTTATTCATTATTACGATGTCTGTTTCCAGAATTGGTACTATTTTAAACTCATGTATAGAGCTGAGTTTAATGATATTTTGGGCACGAAAACTTGGTTAACAGAAAATATTAATCAAAGTGATATTTTTATAAAATTTTTCAATATTTATAAAAAATTCCGAACCGGAGGTTGAGTAATTCTAACTGTAAAGAACAAAATCATCAACCACGCGAAAATTGTCCCAGAATTGAAATGAAAAACATTGTTTATACGAAAATAGGACGGTCGGAAGACGGTCGCAGTCGGAAGAAAATGGGCAAAAGAGGAGGTTGAGGACGAATCTGCAAGTCCCTGATGCTCTTGCCCTCTTTAAGTGCTCTGCGTCAGCTAACAACGCTGGCAACATCTACATTTACGGATTTTCGTGCTTGCCGTCAATAGAGTGTGTGGCACGGGGTGACACGAAGCATTGATCTGAGTTCAAATTAGGACCCCACACCAGGCCGCTGAACACAGACGAAACAGCAGTCAGGAGTGCAATGCGCACTCAAACCAGAAACGACGCGAGTGTGACTTAGGTGAACATGATTGAACGTCGCTGTACACTGGGAAATATACTACTACTAATCAGTCCTAGTATAATATTATTTTATGAATACTACTAGATTCCAATTCGCGCATGGTACAATATCACGTCGGAAATATCAAGCAGGTTGATACTCTATCAAAAACATTCATTAATAATACAACACATGTGTTGGTTTATTAATGCTCAGATTTTGGAACCCTGAATTTATATTGTTGCAAAATTCGTTATTAAAAGATAGTCTTGTGTTGTGCTATGCAGTTCTTGATGGTGATATTTCACCTCCAGTGAGGTATTCGTTGATTTTCGCTGATGCATAAATGGTCGTAGTTTCATAACTTTCATCTGATGTGTGCGGTGCACATTGGTGCACTCTCCACCTGCCAAATACCCGTGTAGTGGCTTTCAGTGTATGTTATGAAGTTGTATATGCCCATCATTCGTAGCCTTCAACTCGAGGGCTTTACTGTGATTGACGAACTTAATCAACGGAGCCTCAAAATCAATAAAAACACAATTTTTTTCTCGCCTGAGATTATTTCATACTTTTTGTCGACATTTTTTCTTCTTAAATAAATCCCAGCCTCTTGTCCATTTCAGTCAGTTTCTGTTTCATACTCACGTCGTCCCATTTTGCCTCGTTTCCTTTTAATGGGAAACTGTTCCCATGGTGCTAATCTCCCCTCTGCATCTGCATAATCATAATCTCATGTGTAAATTGCTAAGCAATATATTTTCTGACGACGATATTAACATCTTCCAAACTCCGACAAATTACGGCGAATCAGATGATGAGAATAAGGTTAGGGGAATGAACTGAGGCACAATAAGGTTTAAAATGTCATTTTTCCTGCAATCAATTAGTGAACATAGCTTCCAAGGAAACTGAATTAGTCGACAGCTACAGAGATAACATCGCTAATTAATCGAGTGTCTTCCAAGTGCTTGTTTCATATTTCCTCCATTTATAATAATAGTGATAATAATAATAACTTTATTTGCTCGGGTACAAATCTGTCCCTTGGAGCAGAAAGTTTTTTACTATCAATGAATACATTGGCCACAGTGTTCAATAAATGATAGTACATAACTGAAAGCAAGACAAAATAAGCCACATCATTAATAACACAGTTGTGTCTATACAGCGCATCGAAAACACATAACTTCACAAAAACTACAGAGTTGGGTGCATATCAACTAACAATATTTTCGGATATTTTTGCTTTAAATACCTTAGCACTATTTATGGACTGTAAAATGTATGCCAAAGAGTTCCATTATTTCCATGAAGAAATAATAAAAGGACTTTTCATACCGATTACATCGATATGATGGAATGGACAGTCTCCGTCTTCGGTGTAATGCGTTTTTCTGAATCAATATTAAATGTTATTTGTTTGTACAAGTTAGATGATAATTGTGTTTTTATCATTTATCACCAGCATGACGTTTTGAATTATTTCTGCATGACTCTTGTGTCTCTGATTGCTTATGTAGATGCAAAAAACGTGAATGCAAATATTTTCTGTCGCAATGGTGGCATTCCTATATGGTATAGTGAGTGTTGATGAAATTTCTCCTTTAGACTAGGTTATTGAATTATTAGTCGCCGTGTCGTCAACTTTATTGAGGTGCATAATGGTGCATGTCGGTGTTATATCTCCACGTCTCACTCATCCACAGTCACTCACTGCATCTCTGTCAAAACCTTCCAACACCATGCTCAATAATATTTTATGTCTCTCGATTCCTGTCGATTATGTTGTTATATTATTTTTGATTATTTTTCTGTTTTCATTTACGGTG
Source organism: Ceriagrion tenellum (assembly GCA_963169105.1). Taxonomy (NCBI): domain Eukaryota; kingdom Metazoa; phylum Arthropoda; class Insecta; order Odonata; family Coenagrionidae; genus Ceriagrion; species Ceriagrion tenellum. Next base: position 121,452,764 of record OY720643.1, read on the forward strand.
AAATTAATTTTTGACTAATTTTTCTTATTTGCGGATGGAACTGAACTTACGTGACTTCTTTATATATTCCAACGTATGTATTGTACTCTCGTAGGACTGTGAGTCTTTTTGTTCATTGATTAAATAAATATTTATCTAAATATCATCCCCTGCCACTCACTCTTGAGGTGGCTTGCGGGGTAATATGTAGATATCCTCTCCCATTGCGCGTCATTTATATCCCCCCTTCTCCTCCCCGCCCCACTCCCCCTCCCTCCCTGGGATGTGGGGAAGGGGGCAAAGGAGGGAGGGGTCATATCTGATTGTGTGCTCGTTCTTGTGTGTACTCTGTAGGTGGTGGTGCTGCTGGTGCTTGGCTCCCTCTCCCTCCATGGCCCGTCCGTGTGTGTACACATAGTATGGGCGTCGACTCTTCCCAATCGTGCGAACGGCTTCTCCGATAACGCGCTCTCTCTTTCCTTTCGCCGAGAAGAAGAGAGACGGACGGACAGATATGCGGACGGAGAGGAGAGGAGAGATTGGAAGAGAGAAAGAGAATGAATGAACTGCGAAGGTGAGATTTCGGCCATGTTCCACTATTATTCCTCTTTCGCACCCTTATCCGCCCTTTTCCGACCGTCGCTTTTCCGACGAAACGTCACGTAGTTCCGCTCCCACGGACTATAGAGGATAATATTTTCTAATATCCGTAGCCGCTCCATTCCTTTCTGTGAATTTTGGGAAGAGCACAATCGCGCAGGGCAGGGAAAATATCATAAAAATTATATATAAATATATAAATATATATAAATAAATAAATAAATATCGTGTGAGGATCTGAATTGCACTGGGACGAGTGCAGCGCACGCCTGCTGTGAAATCACCTCGTGCCCACACTCACACAGTAAATGACCATAGTGGTGGCTTGTATAGTACTTCGTTGATAAAACCCCTTCCTTTGTTTTCTCCCGTGGTGTTCTAACGTGCAGTCAATAATATGTTATGATTTTAACGCGTCATATGTTCACTTCATTCATTAATTAAGTCAATTATCCACATTTTGATAAATGTGTAACAACTCTCCTTTCGCGGATGTCATTGGGTGACCGCTTTATTTCATATAAAGCTTTTATTCACTTATTCATTATAATTTTCTTTTCTAATCTTTTTTCTCCCACAGTGATTTTTTCTATTGGCTTTTCATTCTATATAATGTTTTTAGCAGACCGTTATGCCTCAAAATGTTTCCTCTACGCTTACCTTCCTACTTCGCAGTACGTAATAGATCATCTTTCCTTCCACATTATCGAGGAATACCTCATTGGTGATTTGTATCTTCATCCAGAACGTATTTAGTTATTAAATATTTTTAGAATTTGTCAATAATAATATGACGGTGCCTTAAACTATTGCATTGACTTACTTTAACAATCTCTCTCCCCCACCATTCTTGATGACCAGACAACCTGACAATAGAAATCATGATCTCAAAATGGAAAGATTTCTGTTCACTTTCCACAGAAATAATTTTATTTTCCGACCTAGTTTTGACATTAGTTTTGTCATTTTCAAGGTAAAAAATATATAGCTAATGTCGAAACCAGGTCGGAAAATAAATTTATTTCTGTAGAAAGTGAACCGAAACCTTTTCATTTTGAGATCATGATACCTGCAGTGCATTTCCACAAAATATCGCTGGATACTCTAAAATTAATACTGACAGTAGAATCCTAAGAACTTAGATAAAAAATCTAATTTAGCAATTTTCCTCCTCTCTTAACTGCTGCTCTCGGGAGTGTTACTGAAGACTGAAGTCAAAACACTTTCCGTCGTTCTCCACTGTCACAGCGTGAAGAGAATTCGGTCTCGTGAGGTCGCTCTGGTTAAATCATTGGAGGAGAAAAACCTTATCGTAGAGAAAGGAGGAGGGGGGAGGAAAGGGCGGCCCTGCTTCCGACGACTGCGTCCCCTAGGAAACCCAATCAGCAGCGTTGGCTCTCCAATGACAGCCTTAGCAGCTCACACTTTCGTGAGCCCCTCAAAAGCACTGCTTAGGGAAGAAAGAACATTGTGATTACACCCTTGCACAGCTGCTCGATTTAGAAACCGATAATAACAATTTCTTTATGGTGAGAATAAAAAACTCTATAATTATATCCAAAATGTTTTAAATAAAAACCAAACATAACTCCGACACGTTGTGTCATTATCGAGACACCAAAATAGTTCACCCAAAGTTTTTGATACAGTAACATTCCACATTTCCGTAGATTTCTTTGTTGGTTGAAGCATGTCAGTACAATTTTAACCCAGAAGCTTACTCAAAGGATATCAAGAATGGCCTAATACGGCTACATCTATATTTACGTCCTACCCTGCAAGCCACCAAAAGGGTGGGTGGCAGGGGGTGTTTCCACACTAGGTATGCATGAATTATACGGCAGAACATCGACTCTACGTTAAAACCAGCTTAACACACATGAAACGCGCCAATTAAAAATCTACTAACTATGAAACATTCTATCGTCAATCGTTCCAACATGCAAGGGATACAAAGAATACAACTACAGATTCAAAATATCATGCATAAATAAGAACATTAATATTTACATCATGCATAAATAAGAACGTAGAGAGTATAAAGAGAAATATCTACAGTCTAGCTAATGTCACTATTTGCCCTATTCATGACGACGATCACAGCTGTTATGGTCCCGAATGGTACGCAGAAAAGACGACATTTTATACCTATCGGTTCTACAATCTAGCTCTTTAATTTTATTGGCGCGATCTAATCTGCCGTAGTACGATGGGGTTAATAGTATGTTTTTCACGTCGTCAGAGATATGTTTTTCCTGAAATTTTGTTAAAAGGTTAAGCCTTTAATTAAATCTAAGCTGTGATAGCGTTACCCATCCCAATTCTTCTAACAACCCAGACACACTACTAAACTTATCGTAGCATCGTTTTACAAACCTAGCTCCTCTCAGCTGCACGCGACCTAATTCCGATATCAACCCTGCCTCATATGGCTAACCATATGATACATAAGATTCACCAACCTATGGTCCTCGGGCAGATTGCGTTATTTGAACTTAGAATGGCTACTCATGAAGTTCTTGCGTGAAAAATAATTCTTCCGATAGAATGTTCTATTGAATCGCCCGAGGGGATCTTTCGCAATTTTGATGGCTCCTGCCAACAGCTGCAAGCTCCTTCCATTTTGCTGCCGCGTCACTGCAGCGAATATCAAAGGCAGTGCTATCTTTTTACTACTGGGAATCATCCGGAGAGAGACGGAGATGTAAAGGATTGATGAAATGGATGAACGGATGAATGAGGAGGCATTTTAATTTATTACGCATTCCATCCATTTGATTCGATTATTTTTTTCTCATGTTCCCGTCCATCTTGCAGTGTGATGGGAATGTGTGCGGTGCAAACATAAGGTGTGTGTGTTCAACGGTCCGTCGGGGCGATGTTAATAAGTTTACTTTTGCGTTTTCTTTCTCGAGTGCATTTTTTATTTGATATTTCAATGCTTTTCCTCGTTCTCTTCCCAACGGGAGCTCTGCACGCAGTGTTCTGTTGCCACTGGCTCCCACTCCTCCTCGTGAAATGAAAATACTCTTTCGTCCCGTCCGTGCGTTGCCGTGGGAGTCTCTGTCGACTCGCCTCGCCCCGCGTGACTAACAAAACACGCTCGCTGACCGTGGGTGGCGCGTCGCCCGCCCTCCGGATAGGCACAGCTTTGAAAAAACAACCTAAAAATATAGGAAAAAGAGATTTGGTTGCAAATACATTGCGCGGGAGGCAGTATTCCATCCATATTCGAAATTCTCAGCGGAACTCAATTCGTAATAATTCGTTGCGAAACGAGTGCGGTGTATAAAAAAGCGAATAGTGGAACTTGGGCAGCACGTCCTGGTTAAGGTAGTCCGAGCGAAATATCATTTTACTTAGAAATCAATAAATTTGGTCTCATTTTAAATAAAAATATCTCACCTATCTAATGACACCAAATCTACCCCTTACCACATTACTTTTGGAGATATTTGCCAAAAAATACCAGCCCTTTTACATGGGAAACGTTACGTGCATGCACACCAGAGAGACATTATTTACAAAATGAGGTTTTTCCTACACTTAGAGGTCGTAAGGAAACTAACAGCGTGTATTTTGTATGTTTTCTCAACTATATTTGAAACTTAATCATATTGGCACCGCAATAGGTTCTTGGGTATCATAAAAAACCTTCCGTTTTGAAGGAGTTTCAAACGCACCGCGCGGAAAAAATGAGTCAAGTTAAACAATGAGTCAAGACTTATTTATATATTTTCATTTAATTACTTACATTTTCTGTCATATGAAACTATGTTATTGCACCATTAATAATGCAATATTTAATTGATGTGTCCTACAGCTGGTGTAATTAAACGTATAATTAGAATATTTTATTTTTTTATTTAAGGTGAGAAAACCACATACAGCTATGGGGCCATTTTATAGTAGCCGTGTAACAATGCACACACTTAAGGGCATATACAAGCAAACTTAAAAACAGGTTACGAGCAGAAATTTTGGAAATATATAAAAAAAAGAAAAATGGGGGAATAACTACTTAGGTGAAAGATACGAAAGAGAAAGGCTTATAAGAAGGATTTAGATGAGAGTGCAAAAGGATGGATGTGGGAAGGGAGGGAATTCAATAGAGAGAGGAGAGGCGGAAGAAAAGAGAACGTTTAGTGATCGAAAGTGTAGGAATGGGAAGCACATGTGGAGTGAAGGTTGAGAAAGGGTGGAGCTTTGAAATTGATAAAGGAGAGCAATTCAGGGCAGTCGATGGTGGAATTAAGAATATTATAAATAAATATTAAGTCTGCTGTGAGTCTATGAGTGGGGAGATTAGGGATGCAGAGATAGGATAGAATAGCCTTGGGGGACATATTACGACACTGTGGTGATCTATTCTTAACTATTTTAGCAAAGAAGTTGCAGACACAGTCCAGCGATGAAAGATTAGTTTGAGAAGAGATAGACCAGTTGGGGCAGGTATATATAAGAATTGGAAGAATAATGGAGGAGAAGAAAGTTCTAAGTGCTCGGGGCTCATAAATTTTGGTAAAACGATAGAGGAGGCCTAAGAGGGACATTGCTTCAGACTTGATTGTTTGTATTTGTGGAGAAAGGTTCAATTTATTGTCAGTAAGAATACCAAGGTCCTTAGATGTTGAAACACATTGTAGCGGGTGATTAGTCACAGTATAATGAAATTCTAGAGGGGCCTTCTTATGGAAGATATACATCACACTGCATTTTTCCGGGTTTCATTTAAGGTTCCAAACATCGCACCAATTTTTGGTCTGACGTGAGGCATCCTGTAGTTTATGGCAATCGGAAGGTTTTTGAATGTTCTTGAAAAGTTTACAGTCATCGGTATAAAGTAGGGTATGAGCTTGGGAAGAGAGTATTAGGGAGGCAAGATCCTCAATATATATGTTAAATAGGTAAGGACCAAGGACACTGCCTTGAGGAACCCCAGATGTCAGTGGAGACCATGGAGACGAAAAACCAGAAAGGATAACCCTTTGACTTCTATTGCAAAGGAAGCTAGTAAGAAGATTTTTAAAATTACCAGAAATGTTAAATCGTTCGCTGAGTTTGTAAAGGAGGAGGCTATGGTCGATGGAGTCAAAAACTTTGGAAAAATCTAGGAAAATGGTATCTGAGTTTTATTATTAATGGAATTCACAGCATTATGTTGAAAAACAGCTAAGTTAGTCAAGCATGAACGACGCGGAAGAAAACCATGTTGATTATCAGAGAGATGAGGGGATGTGAAATAAAAACGTCAGTTGGGGATAATTTTCTCACAAACAGAAGGGAGAACTGGGAGTAAAGAGATAGGTCGATAGTTTGATGCTTCATTTTTTGGGCCGGATTTGTGAATGGTTTATAATAATAATATGGTCTCTATTATGACTAGGGAACTATCTCGCTCGAACTACCTGCAAATAATGTGAGGTATCCCGCCGCTCTCGTGTTTCCTACACTCATTTCGAAACCCAATAGCTAGTTAGTTTGCCAGAGTATTAATCTTTTCTACTCTGTCCTCGCTTTTTGTACTCTGGACATACAGTGATTATATGTTTACCGCGATGGGTATGCAACTCTGAGAAATGGTGTACGCTTGTTGAGAAGTGGTTGTAAAATGGACAGAAATGGATAGAAAAGGTCGGAAATGGACATAAATGGATGAAAATGGTTAGACATGGCTGAAATGGAAATGCGGTGTACACTTGTTTTTGAAGTTGCGTACCTCCCGGGTTTACCGCTGTCTCATCCTTGATTCCAACGGTATTCTCATCGCCTACTTGCTTTCCGATTCTCTTTAATATATTCATTGGCCCTTCAATACTAAGATTCTTTGACTGTGCCCTCCAATCTTTCCCCATCCAATTCTAGTTCCCATACTTCCTGGTAACTCTTTTCAATTGTGCTCTTCTTTATTTGGTCCAAGTATTTATTCCTTGGTCTTTCTTTGGGGAATTTTCCCTCCATTTTTCCTTCAGTTATTATCTTCACAAACCCATAGTGCCTCAATGCCTAATCCATCTGGATCTTCTTTTTTGTAACGTGTTCTCAAGGGTCCTTTCCTCATCCACTCTTCTGTTAACTTCGCCATTTCTTATTTTATCGGTAATTTTCGGGTTCCCCGCGTTGAACCATTTTTGTGGACGACTGTTTCGTCGGCATTCCAGTTGGCTTCATCAGGTCCGCTTCAACGCGAGGAGAACCGGGATTTATTGAAATAAAAGAAAACCGTGGAAGCCCTCGTAGGCATTTCTCATTTTATCGGTCAATTATATCTTTCGCTTCCTCCTCCAGCACTAGGTTACGAAAGCATCTAGTCTTTTCTGTTCTGTTTTTCCAAAGGTCCCCGCTTCGGATCCGCCGAGTGTCACGCTCCTCGTGGAGTTTCACCGTATAAAATCTTTGAAATGTTCGGGTTCTTCCAGTAATTCCGATAGTTGCTAGTTCATTTCAATCTACATCTGCATCTACATATACGTCATACGGTAGAACACCGAAACTACATTGAAACCAGCGCACCACACACACAACGCTCCAATTAAAAATCTACTAACCAAGAAACATTGCATCGTCAATCGTTCCAACATGCAAGGGATACAAAGACTACTACTACAGATTCAAAATATCATGTATACATAAGAGCATCAATATTTACATCATGCAGAAATAAGAACGTAGAGAATATAAAGGTATTAAGCAGTCTAGCTAATCTCACTATTCATGACGACGATCACAGCTGTTGTGGTCCCGAATGGTACGCGGAAAAATGACATTTTATACCTATCGGTTCTACAATCTAGCTCTCTAATTTTATTGGCGCGATCTAATCTGCCGTAGTGCGAGGGGGTTAATAGTATGTTTTTCACGTCGTCAGAGATATTTTTTTCCTGAAATTTTGTTAAATGGTTAAGCCTATAATTAAATCTAAGCTGTGATAGCGATTCCCATCCCAATTCTTCTAACAATCCAGACACACTACTAAACTTATCGTAGCATCGTTTTAAAAACCTAGCTCCTCTTCGCTGCACGCGATCTAATTCCGATATCAATCTCGCTTCATATGAATCCCATGCACAGGCAGCATATTCCAGATGAGACCTAACGATTGAAAAATAACAACGTTCTTTCACTTTTTCATCACATTTTCCGAGTATTCTCTTGATTAATCCTTAATTAATTCTCTTAATTAATGCGGTCAAGCATACCGGTATGCTTGACCGCATATTTCCCTTTTTTGTTTTTTTATATGTTTTCTCCAAGATATGTCGTGAGTTATTGTGACCCCTAAGTACTTAACAGACTCGGCGTTAATTATTTCCGTATTATTAATCCTGTAAGCCCTACCTGGCCTATTTTTCTTTTTCCAAAAGTTAACTGCTACGCACTTTTTTATGTTTAGTTCCATCTGCCACTTTTCGCACCAAGCATGAATAGCAAGTAGGTCGATTGTTAACGAGTCGCTATCTTCGGAATTGGTAATATCCCTATACACAACCGCGTTGTCTGCGAAGAGTCTAAGCTTACTTTTAACGACGTTGCTAATATCATTTATGTACAAGAGAAATAAAAGTGGACCAATTACACTTCCCTGAGGAACACCCGATGTAACGCTGTGTTTGACATGATACCGTCTATGACAACCCTTTGTTTCCGCCCATGTAAGAACTGATTAATCCAACTAATAATATTTTTATCTATTCCATATGCTTCTAGTCTTCTAGTAGTAGGGCGACGTATAAACGTTTTGTAACGTAGAAATAAACAAGCTCTCATATAAATTTTACTGCATTGAAGTCGGTATCATGGTTTGGACGATAGAGTATCTCAAACTCGGGTGTCTTGCTATTTTTACAGACAGTAGTCTTTTCTGTTCTGTTTTTCCAACGGTCCCCGCTTCGGTTTCGCCGAGTGTCACGCTCCTCATGAAGTTTCTCTTTCAATAGATCCTTGAAATATTCGGGTTCTGCCAGTAATTCCGATAATTGTCAGCTTATTTCAATCTTGAACTTGTTTTTTATTGATTCTCTTCATCGACATGTATCTCCACTGGACAATGGGAACAGAGAGGACTTTCTCTCACTACGGGGCGTGAGATATCCGCTCCTCGTCGCACGTCTCTGTATCTCTCGCCCGGGTCCGTCCTTATTTGCACTGACTGCGGCGGAGGGTGAGGCGCCGCCGCCGGCCTGTTATTTTTGGCAACCCGGACCTCTCCGTTCTCGCCTCGAATTGCAACTCATCGCCTTGTCTCAGTAGTACCTCGTTCAACCCGTCCCTCCCCCCCTGCCCCTCTGACCACCCCCCTCCTTCCCCAACCCCTCCCGTTCGTCGGAAATGGGAGGGGGAATGGCCCTCCCCCTTTCACGGACGCTACCATTCTCCAATTACCATTAGCAAGTTCGTCTTCCCCTCCGCACTGCATTGGGAAGGAGTGCAAACAAGACGGCTGTTGAGCCCTGAAACACACAACCCCACGCACGAAGCCCAGCACCATGATGCTGGTGTCTTCATCGGGTCGACTCTTGTATTGCGCTGCGAGTCACCGCAGGGGTGTGTGGCAGGCGGTGGAACTTGCTTGACGTGTGTATGCTGGTGCCTTTCGATGAGGGGCTGCTGCATGGTTATGGAAATGAAAGACGTACGAATTCACCAATGTGCTTAAGGTAGTCCGAGCGAGGTAGTTCCATAGTCATAATAGAGTCCATATTCGAATTATACGTTTTAATTACACCAGCTGTAGGACACATCAATTAAATATTGCAATATTAGTGGTGTAATAATATAGTTTTATATGGCATAAATTGTAAGTAATCAAATGAAAATATCTAAAAGTCTTTAACTTGACTCATTTGTTTCGCGCGGTGCGTTTGAAACTCCTTCAAGACGGAAGGTTTATTGTGATACCCAAGAAACTATTGCGGTGACAATATGATTAATTTTCAAATATAGTTGATAAAACATGCAAACTACACGCTGTTAATTTTTTAAAGACTTCTAAGTGTTATAAATACCTCATTTTGTAAATAATGTCTCTCTGGACTGCCTACACGTACCATTTCCCATGTGAAAGGGCTGGTATTTTTTGGCAAATATCTCGGAAAGGAATGTGGTAAGGGGTAGAATTTTTGGTGTCATTAAAGGGTGAGATATTTTTCTTAAAAATGCGACCAAATTCATTGATTTATAAGTAAATTGATATTTCGCTCGGACTACCTTAACTGTTGAAATTTGCGTTGAAAAAATATTTTGCCTTTCAACTATCTACATCTACATGCTACCCTGCAATCCACCGAATGGACGTGTGGTAGGTGGTGTAGGATCACGAGCTGTGTAAACGTCTTTAGGAGGGCATTGGGAGAGGAAATGGTGAAATGCATTTCCAAGTGTTTTGACTGTTTGGAGCTCAGTTTTTTCTAACGCCGTTAATTGTGAGTGGGAAGGACGAATTTTTAAGTCTATCCGCTCCGGAAGGTATATCTCTTACTTTTTATCGCCTCTTTTGGATCCACAGATGCAGTGCGTTGTTAATATGATATTCTCTATGTCACGCTGATAAGCATCTGTTATGAATTTCTGAAGAAATATTGGTCTAGCTTGTAGCCTCCGAGTCTCTATCGGCTCCCAACGTAATCCCTCTAATATCTCCGAAACACGTTATGCTCCCTCATAGTAGTTTTCAATGGAGCGAGTAGCTTTCTTTGGTATTTTATTTACTTTTCGTATTACATATCTCTCTGCTCCCAAATGGTCCCAAATGCTCGCAAAAAATTAAAGAATGGCCTAACCAGTTGCGAAGTTGTATCATCTCTCTTTCACTTTTTCATCCGAGGACCTTCCTACTCTACGCTTGATTTAACCTGGTTTCTTCAAGGCGTTGCCGCATATGTTTCGTATTTGTGCTCATTACGATAGGTTTGAAGTGAAGGGAACCTATGGATCCATGGATACGAGATGGGCTGTCAACATTATTTTTATATCTTTTTACAATCATGCTATTATATTAGCGTTACCCACACATGGGCAATATCAGACTCGACTCAACATTTTAATGTTTGCATTTTCACGTGTGATATCGCCGGTATTCGATCCGAGTTGTGGTGTGTAAGCCTTACCAATGGAGAGTCGAGTGCGTTTGTGAAACGGTTATTAGACATTAAAAAATTTATTTCTGAATGTAACGAAAGAGTGTCATATTATTAGTCTGTCTGCCTGAATGTTAATGGAATTGAAAAAATAAATGCGAGCACTTCTCGGACTCTTCGATCTCCCGCCGCCGCTCCTGAAGTACTCGCAGTAAATGAGTGAGTGCTCTTGGACGACGATACAAAAAGAACGTTCGAAGAAAACAGAGAGCGGTCTTCACCTCGAATGCTTGTGTCCTTCAATCTATGGCCTCGTGACATATTGAGATCTACTTCTACGGATTAATGTGCAAACCGACACTTATTATTACTAATTAAGTGTTTTTTTATGAGGGGGTAAATGCAGTTACGCACAGAGTGTTGGACTCGCGATGACCAGTCGCCATACCAACTAAAACCCTAACCTCTTTTCTCCAGTGACCTGTTTCCCCCATGGTACCGCCGCAAAGTATTACTTCGCGTTGGGAGGTCATAGACTTTCTGGCTCTTCCAATTTCTGGTCGTCTTTCCTCGTCACCTGGAAGGCATTTATGTCGTTAACTCTCTTCTCCAGTGAGGTTTCCAGGGCAAAGTCTCATCCCCATTACATCCTCCAGCTCCTTTCTTTCCTCTTTGAAGCGTGGACAATCGAAGAAAATATGTTCCGAATCCTCAGGCACTCCACATCCAGCTGGGCACTCCGGAGATTCCTCCTGCTTATATTTATGTAGGTAGGCTCTAAAACACCCATGGCCCGAGAGGATTTGGGTGAGATAGAAGTTAACTTCTCCGTGGTTTAACAGCTGTGATCGTCGTCATGAATAGTGCCAATAGTGAGATTAGCTAGACTGTAGATATTTTTCTTTATATTTTCTACGTTCTTATTTATACATGATGTAAATATTGATGTTCTTATAAATGCATGATATTTTGAATCTGTAGTAATAGTCCTTGTACCCCTTGCATGTTGGAACGATTGACGATAGAATGTTTCTTGTTTAGTAGATTTTTAATTGGCGCGTTGCATGTGTAATACACTGGTTTCAATGTAGTTTCGGTGTTCTGCCGTATGATTCAGGCATGCCTGGTGTAGAAGCACCCCCTGCCACACACCCTTTGGGTGGCTTGCAGGGTATGACGTAGATGTAGATGTCACATGCCAGGCTCCATACCGCCCGCTCGCGGGTCCGTATACTCTTGAATACGTCAAAGATTGCCTCCTTGGTACATAGATGAAACTCTTACTTATTATGTGTGTGTGGCACGGGCTGATTCCACCCAAGTCCCAGTTCAAATCAAAATCTTCCCCCGGTTCATAGACGCTGACTAGAAAGCAGTCATGAGAACAATGCGCCATGAAACTAGCAACTAGGAGAGGGATACTTTGACGAATATTGTAACGCGCCGCACAGTCGTTATGATACGACAACTGGTTAGTGTTATCAATGCTAGTAATAAATATTTCTTCAAGATAAAAAATAATATAAAAAACAAGATCCAAATCATGCTGGACATTTCAAGCGGCGAGAGACGTTAATTACGATGGTATATTATTATACTTACTTTACTTTACGCGATCAGGCCCAGTGGACCGCGCGATGTCACCACCAAGGCTATCCACTCTTCTCTTCTTTTGGCTAATTCCCTCCAATCTTCCCAGGCTTCTATTTGCCGCAGATCCTCTCTTATATTATCCATCCTTCTTTTCTTTGGTCTTCCCCTTGGTCTTTTCCCCTCCGGGCTCATGCAATTTGCTAGTTTAGGATATCGTTCATTGTTCATCCGTTCCACATGTCCTACGTCATATAGTTCCTGATTATGTCGTCTTCTCTATTCCCCTGTTAATTCGTCTTGGACTGGCCCATATATTTTCCTAAGCACCCGCCTCTCAAATATTAAGAGTTTGTTAGTATAATATAAGCCAGTACAAAATCTACTGTACCTACTATGAGTCGGAGTTTCATAGAATTGATGTGTCGCCACTCTTATGATCCCTTATTGCTCGAATAGCGCGGAAAAATGGTATTTTAAATTAACCTTTTCTGTAGTCTATTTCCTTTATTAATTCAAAGCAGTACAATGGACACGTATTGTACTGGTGCCATCGTCATATGAATGCAATTACCCCTCGCTATTCTCTCTCTCCCCTCTCTCAATCGTGCTCCACTCCATCCCCCTCCCACAATGCCTTCCTCCCCTTCCCCTTTCACAACTCTTCCCAAGCCTCACCGCTTCGCGTAGACAACCCCCTTTCACCCCCCGAGTTCCCACCCTGGCCAAACAGGGGCGCTGCCCGGGTGCTTACTCTTCGGCTCATCGGGGAGTGGGGCGTCATAAACGGCGGATCTTCATTCGGCTCGCCTTCCTGCCTCCCGATGATGCTTCTCTTTGCCGCCCCGATCGGAGTTGGGGGGGCGGAGACAGAGGGGGAAGGGGGTGGAAAGGGCAAGGCAAAGGCGTCTCTACAAACAGGGTTGTGAACTGGCACAAACAGTGGCCACCCTTGCCCGCAATATCCCCCGTTCACCCCTCCGGAAACCCAGGATCGAGTCTCTCCCTCCCCTTCACCGCACCATATTAAGTATCCCTTTCTAATAACTCCGTTCAGTCGCAATCCTTTCCCAGAGCGAGCGCCACCCTCCGACGCCGCAAAATTTTCATCTTCTAAAGGCCTTTTCTCTGCAGCCATGTGTCCCTGTGTACTGCAGCTCTCTTCAAATCAGCATATGTTTTTAATCCCAACGTACTTCGCACATTATCCAGGAACTTCTTTCTTGGCCTCCCTCTGCTTCTATTGCCGAGCACCTTCCCTTTCATTATATTTTCTAAAAATGTATTATGTCGAAGAACATGACCGATGAATTTCACCTTCCTTTGCTCCATCTCTTTTTTATCAGTCTTCTTTCTGCTTTTATTTCCCTCAGCACCTCTTCATTGCTCTTTCTATCAGTCCATCTTGTTTCTGTCATCCTCCTCCATATCCACATTTCCGTAGCTTCCGACCGCGACTTTTCCATCTTTCTCAATGTCCAGCTTTCACAGCCATATAACAGTGTGTCCAGACAAACTTTTTCGCAAAATATTTCCTTATTTCTACTTTAATGTGGCTATTTCCTGGAATATGTTTTTTTATTTTCATATGCCTTCTTTGGCAAGGCTATCCTTCTTTTTACTGCAGAGGTGCTTCTGTTATCTCTTGATTGATGAAATTATGCTCCCAAGGTAGCTAAACACTTCAAACTGTCTTATTATCGATCCCTCTATCATTATACTTACATTGGGTTCGTTTTCGTGTCTATATACTGTCACAGCTTTGGTCTTCTTTCATTTTCATCTGCGGACGCTATAATGTTGAGGGGGCGAGTCTCGAAACCTACCAATGTCAATGAGATTGGGCTACGCATGCCATCCGCTCATCAAATTCAAACGATGCCGTGTGCTGGAGAGTGATTTTGCATAAGTAAACCATGCGCCTTAATATGAGGCTTTGAATAAAAGATTTAAGATTTTCCTGGCGTAATATGTTTAAATATCTTTCTCGGAAAAAATAAAAGATGACAACTTTTACTAAAGTGAGACTGACTAAAGTGAGTGATATTCGTAATGCTAGTACAGCAAAACAAGTCGGGTTATATGGTAAACTCCATGTGAGACCTGAAGATGATGTGAATGCACATCGAAACCTGGGTAGTTTTTTAATAAACTTAGTAAAAGTTGTCATCTTTTATTTTTTAATGATGGAATACCACCAAGTGAGACTGGCTAAAATGAATGATCTTTCTCGGGCTTCGCACTGGGTAATATTTTCAAAATTGGCCTACGTTTCGGAAAACGACTTGTTTTCCATTTTCAAGGCGCGTGTTATTTCTGTCGTTTCCGCTATAACACTGATTTTAAACTGGCCGTTGATGGCCGTGGGACAAATCAGCCAATCATACGGATCGTAGCCTTCATCGTTGGGGCATCAACGGCCAGTTTAAAATCAGTGTTATAGTGGACACGACAGAAATAACACGCGCCTTGAAAATGGCAAACGTCGTTTTCCGAAAGGTCGGCGAATTGTGGAAATATTACCCGGTGCGAAGCCCGAGAAAGATATTTAATGGCTTTGAATATTTGGGCGAGTTGCAAAACCTGCAGCGTGAGTGAAACAATTATGTTTCTTCCCTTTGAAAACTTGCAACGCGTATCCACAGCATGCAATTGAAAACGATGGAATTAATCGAAATGTGAATGCACTGATTGGGGCGATGAAATGTGCGAACAGAGGCCTGCAGTAGTGAGGAAAGACATTGATTTTATGATTTAAAAAGATTATAATGAATAGCTATCTAAACCTGTATGATTTCATGCTTTTGCAAAATTTAAATTTGGAGACAAATATAGCGCTATATTGTTAATTATAAATAATGAAAAATTAAAACTATTTACTAACCTGAAAAATTGTAATGTTGTTTATTAGCCTACAATTTGAGTTTCATTGTTGAAAATGTGCTAAAAAGAACTAAAAACACTTGGCAGCATTAGCTTCAGATCTCCCAATTTTCAGGATACTTTAAAAATTACAAATGGCAATTATTACTCCAAATTGGAACTTTGTAAGTTTGATAGCATAGACGTCATAGGTTTTTCTCATTTTCGTAATTTGTTAAGAAAGTCACGTCGCAGATTTTCAAACTCACCCATCTCATTCGGTTCTGCGGTAGCGTGGACGATTCACAAGTCAGTCCATCCGTATTTTTGTTTTACTCTCGGAGTGGAGGAAGTTCCAAACATATGACAGTCTGAAGACGCGACACGGTGAAATGATCCTTTTGGAGTCTGATCACACATTCCGAATCTTCAAGTAAAGGACACTACGAATGTGTTAGAGCTCAATCAACTTAGGACCAAGCAAACTATTATCCTCCGATGTGAGCTGTCATCAGGTTACTAATTCTTCAGGCCAAGCTTCTTCAGGTCTGGAGAAATTTATATTCAGGAATTGAGGAGGCAATATGTGTTTTTATATTTTTAAGTTTTGATTCGTTCCAGGTGCATTTTTCAAGTTCCTGGTAATCATTAAATAGTTTTATTTGATACAACCAAGTAAAACTCTTATCCGACTCTTGATGGCACTCAAAAGCCGTTTTCAATAGGATGTCAGTCGTATGAAGCATATGATTACAAATATTCATGAGGCCTCCCTTTTTCCAAAAGCATATCGGGAGCATTCCATCGAAGGTGTTGTTGTGTGCGCGTATCAGAGCTCATCTGCAGCTTTAAGCGCACACGAGCGACTTTGAATGGAACGGTGTGCGTCGTCGAAATTTTTTTAAACCTGCCGGTTGGCAGCATTTTGTTAGTGAACAACAGTCACGGGCGAATGTTTTGTAACGATTAATGTTACATTTTGACTTTACTTTTAATTTATTAAATAAAATTGTAGGGCCTTGGCTGGATTTTATCGGTTTTATTTGCTTGGTAACGGTTATTTATTATCATGCGTGAATGAGTTTGATTGCCGTGCTGGTACAGAGTAGAGATGTTTTGATCCTGGAAGAATTTTGAGGATTTATAAAAATATTGTTTGATTTTTAATTTGGCTGATTTTCTTATTTTTATCATTCTTATGCCCGGTTTCACCAACGACGATCAGCCCTTGATCGAGGATTATTCTTGAGTTGACCGGTGATTGCGTTTCACCAACGACAATCAGCGATGATCGCAGATCAAAATCGTCGGTCAAGTTGATCGTAGATTTTGGCCGATCAAATCCACATTCATGCAACATGGCGGAAATATTGTCTTCAACTCAGGAAAAAACAGAAGTCATACTTAATTATTTGAAATAGTGAGAAAACCACAAGCTAGTCGAATCAAACCCGCACGATGTGTAAGAAAAAATGAAGTTTATATCTGAAATTTGCCTGCATTTGATTCCAACTCACTTCAGGATTGGAGACTGGTTACTTATACCGAGCAATAGAAATTTTACGATATCAAAACTGAACTTGCATTTAATATAATTCAAGTATTGTGCAGTGAGAATTTTTCAGGTAAATAGTTCTACCTTCTCGCAAGATTCGGTTGAATTTAGCGGGATCTCAACATGAGAATCATGAAAATCGCAACCTTCGCAAAGGAGTTGTAACCGCTGTTGACGAGATAGTGGCTTTTTGTGAAGAAGTTTTTCACTTGTTGGTGGCTTTTATCACATTATTATAGTTGCATACGAGCGGAGAAGTAATCTTTGATACGATATTGACGTTACTCTTGAAG
Organism: Ceriagrion tenellum; assembly: GCA_963169105.1. NCBI lineage: Eukaryota > Metazoa > Arthropoda > Insecta > Odonata > Coenagrionidae > Ceriagrion > Ceriagrion tenellum. The sequence continues at coordinate 121,469,719 of OY720643.1, forward strand.
ATATTGATAAACACGCCAAGAATGATAGGTGAAGTTGAAAATGATTGTGATACAATGTATATTGATTGACACTCTAGTATTTAGCTTTAGGAAGGGATTCATGCCTTGATGTAGTTCATCCTTCGAAACAACCAATTATAATGCCCTAATATGTATGACTGCAAAAGAAATGAGATATTGGTAGTAAACCAGGTCAAGTTTTAAATGAGAGCAATGAATGGCAGTGTTTAGATATTCAAGCATTGACTAGCTACAGACATGTTCATAATACCGAGTAGTAGGTAGAGTTCCTTTGAAAGCACTGATTTCCTTTTTATATGACAAAAATGCTACAATATAATGCAAAGAGTCATTAGCTAATATTATGTTAATTTAATATATAGTAATACAGTCAAACCTCCATCTAGCGGACATGTATGGGACCGAAAAAATTGTCCGCTATTCAGAGGTGTCCGCTATTCAGAGGGGGCTGCTGTCCGGACAATTACGGCGCAGTTTGTATGCGGTTTAACAGCGTCATTTAATAAAAATATAAGAATTTTAATACCTTTCATCATTTTTTTTAATTTTTTAAATATTGAAACAATACTCTTTTAGCGTAAACATTCGAAATGAAAATATTGTTAATTGTTGTCCGTGTAATAACTTTTGGCATCTTCATTATCATATCCAAATTTAAAACAAATATTGAAATAAAACTAAATAGTAAAACAATACTCTTTTTGCATAAACATGCTTAATGAAAATCTTATTAATTGTTGTCCGAGTAGTGACTATAGGCATCTTCGTTATCCAAACCAAATTTGAAAGCTCTGAAAACCCTATAATAGAGAGAGTACAAACGTATTACATATAAAAATACATTTTATTGGAGCTCTTTATGTATGATTATATACTTTGGTTGTGGAGCTACTCATTTAGTAAGTAAAAGTCAAGAAAAACATGAAAGTTAACCTATATTCTCATTTTAATAGATAAATATGAAAAATTGAAGTGATATTTCATTGAAAAAGTAACAATTTTGCGTTGCTTATGGCTATGAATAGCATTGGATTTTCTCCTGCATCCCATTATTCAGCATGCATAAATTTTCTACTGGAGAAATAGAAAATTTGCAGTCAAACAATATTCATACATGTCAAATTTAAAACAATCTGTGACTTCATGCAATCCATGGTACATACCGCTGCTAAATGAGATAGTGGGTAATCTTTTGCTGTTTTGAGGTAGACTCACTCAGTTGTTTCTCGACGTGTGATTCCACCATCGTAATCAGCTGCAGTCCTGTGGCATCTCCTGTACTTAGAAAAGCTTGCTTTATCTCTTCAATACTCCTCAAAGTTTCTGTAGTGGTCAGAATTTTCGTATGGACTTCCTGCACAACATAGGTAATTTCTTCATCTTCGTCAGTACTTTAAACGTTTTCTGATGGAGAACCCATTTCTGCCTCAGAAATAAGATTGTTTGTCCTGAGGGATTGGTCTTCTGTGCATAAGCACTCATATATTGTAGCATATTCCTCTTCTACTTCACCCACAAAATTCTTCATTAGCATTACCAGTTCTTCTTGGTCAGAGTTGCCGCTCTCTGTCTTATAATTACTGTCTTCCCAATTGTAATTGAATACTGCCTTAATGAAACAATTACGGACAGTTGCTCCCTTAACATCATTAACTGATGAAATAGTCCATAGAATGGCATCGAGAATAGTGATGCTTTTTGTAATGTCATTTTCTTCACTTTTGTCTTCAATTTTCGATAAAATATGCCTCAGTACCCTTTTTCTGTATTGGATTTTGAAGTTTTGTATCACCCCTTGATCCAAAGGCTGACAAAAAGATGTCGTATTAGTTGGGAAAAAAACTAATTCCACATTTTCTAACTTTAAGTCCGGATTGGATGAAGCATTATCGAGGAACAAAATAACCTTTCTTTTCTCCCTGCCCATCTTCCGGTCGAACTTTGCAATCCAGTCAGTCATGATGCCACGAGTCATCCATGCTTTTTTGTTCGCATACCAGTGAACACCAAGATTGTTTACATTTATGTTCTTAAAGCATCGTGGTCTGAAGGATTTTCCAATCACCAGCGGCATTTCAAATTCACCGATCATATTTGCACATAACAATAATGTGACTCTTTCTTTGGAAACTTTTCCACCCGAACACTTTTCTTTCTTCAAACACATGGTTTTCTTCGGTAATGCGCGAAAGAAAACTCCGGCCTCATCACAGTTGAATATGTTTCTTTCACTGTAAGTTTTACACAAATCCTTTAGTTTGGACCTCCACTCTTACACAGTTTTCTCACTCACGGAAACTGCTTCTCCACACACACTTTTGAATGATATGTTGTGGCGTAATCTAAATTTTTAAAGCCAGCCATTCGATCCCTTAAAGTCTGAGACACCCATTTCTTTTGCAATTGCAATTGCCTTCTCTTGGATTAATGGACCAGATATTGGAATATTAAACGAACGTGCCCAACAAAACCACTCGTAAGTGAGGCTATTAATTGCCAGCCCGTCAGTTTTTGGAAACTGTCTCTTGATGTTTTCACCTTTGTTCTCAGCCCATTCTTTTAACTGTCTCTCCTTGCTCTTAAGAATGTCACTTACTTGCGTCTTCCCCATGCCAAATTTCTCTGCAATTGCACGAACACTTAACTTCTCTTTGTCTGACGCAAGCACAATGAGCCGTTGTTCGGTGCAATGATATGCAAATACTTTTTGGTGAAGGATGCCCAAGCAGTTTCGTTTTCGTGGGTCTTCACTTATCACCTCACGAAATTCAAAGGAGATTCTGAAGCTATAGTGTCGGAAATCTGACTAACCTAGCGGGCCAGTCATACATACCCCTCCTCTTCCCTTTAACACTCCGACTTTCGCGCTACTTTGTACAAAAGTTCCCCTACTTTGTAAGTGCCTGTGCCAGCGCTCATGACCCCCCTCTTCCTATCTTCCTTCAATTTCTGGATAGCGCGGAATATCTACGTTGTTTTCTGTTGTCTGACCCTGGTGTCCGGTGTACTTCTACAGCTATGTGCATTCGGGTTTGTCTCTCTCCCTTACTATCCCACGCACCCAGGCGAGAGCCGCCCGTCTTTCGCGCCCGCTTGCAGATCTTTTGTATCCAGGTGTCAGGTTGGGCCTCAGTCACCAAAACAGATGATTCAAAGTCAATTCTGCGGGGATTCCGTATCCCTGCCGGACTGAAGCATTCGCTTGGTAGACAGATAAAGCTTGGGAATAGAAGTAGAGAGGTCCCCAATTAGCCTCCTCCATCTCTCTAACTTCCTTATCTACATCACTCTAAGGACTTAATCTTGCTTTGCTGCTCCCGAGCATCTTCCTGCCCTTTCAATCTATCTCTTCCCACAAAACCGTCTCCCCTCGGTAGTCAGCAGAACCCCACACTGATAATTCCACAACAGCCACGGTAAGGAAAGCGTGGCAATAAAAAAAGGAAGGAGCACCAACCAGTAGACTAACAAGTTGTTTCTCCCAAATTGTTCGATGTTTTTTTCCTGGATTAGTTCTTTGTAAGCAATATGCTTTCAAGAAATGGCGTTTTTTTTGTTTGGAGGAAAAGAAAATTTCACAGGATAGCACGTAGTGTGTCCGTAATTGGAGGTAATTGGGGCAAAAATAACATTTTCTGCTGTCTGCGTCCGTTATTAAGAGTGTCCGCTATTTGGAGGTGTTAGTTCCATAAGGTTCAATGTTCTGCTGTCGGGACCTAAAAAACTGTCCGCTAATGGGAGGTGTCCGCTATTTGGAGGTGTCCGTTTAGGGAGGTTTGACTGTATATAAAAATGTGTGCCGTTCATGTGCATAAGATGTTATGCCATATTATTAAGCCACCAAGTGTTTCTGTCACTTCTATGTTGGTGGTGTAATCACGATGAATTTTCTTAATTATATAACACCCCTGGTTCAATGTATGCTGCTACTTCTTTGGCATTTATTGATATATGACATTTGGTCGCATTATACTAATGACTATTCTATTGCAATCACTTGATATGTTTTTTCCTCGCACATTTTGTGGCTATTAAATTAAGGTATCTTCCTTCTGTAGCAAGAAATGTGGAAGATGTTTATCAATATATGGCCTGCTGTATTTTGCTATGAAAAAATGTTTTCTCTGAATTCAGTTGAGTATTGTAAGACTTTTATTTCATGTATACTTTAGAACATGTCTATTCTGTTTTATTTAGTAACTACCTTCTCATGTCATAGGTGATAACATTATGTCCCTAGGTTTGAGAATAGTTGGTACTTTTTAAAACTTCATACAACCATTATCATTGCTGTGCCAGAGCTCTTTTGGGACAAACTTAATACCTAATAGTTTCCTCGTATTGGAAAGAAACAGGCCATGGTATTTATTAATTTTCAAATAAATAACAGACTGCCTAGCTAGTTAGTAAGCGTAAGTTATGTAGAGGCTGCTTTACCGGTATTTTTAGAATAGGTATGCGTTGTGCAGGTACTAATGAAACTGTTTTTCAAAGGTTACTTGTTACCATATGTTATTCTTGGATTGAGAGAAATTTTTGATTACAAAGTATAGTAGAACGGGAAAATGGAGTGTAATTATTGAGACTGAAAAATCAATTTTTATTGAACCAGAGCTGCTCAATATTTTAGTTTGGAGATAACTGTGCTTTTTTATGCACAAGGTTGATACTCATCTGAGCAGGTCTCTTTTTGGAGATCGTGCTCTCCCCATATGCCATTTGGCATTGCTAGGTTTTAGTGAGTCTCTGCAAGTAGGAAAAATCAAATCTCATCCCAATACTTATATCACTGGAATCATTATTTAGTTTTATACTTCAACATTTGAAGAGGACATTTACATTTAACAAAATGCTCTTTGTATAAGGACATCATAGCAATAGTTCTTCAATTCAATTCAAATCAATTCTTCTTTAAGGCTGGTGTGTTTTCTTTTATGTCGATGAAATCTCATGTTGTTTGCTTTGTAAATGGGCTAGCACTAAATCCAACAAAATAAGTAATTGGCCATTGGTATCTTTGCTAGCTATTGTAGTTTAATAAACTTAGTTAGGACGTGAGCATAAAAATTTAATTTTCTACATATTGATGAAAGAAAATATAGAAAATAATATTATAGTTTAATATGTATTATCTCAATAAATGTAGCATATAAGAATCCTCTGGTGACTTACTCCTACTAAATCAAATATTATAATGTGTCCAGATTCAATCAGATCATATGTTCTGCATCTCAATATCATGATAATAACTAAGTACATACGTTGGTGGAATTTATCCTAGTGCAATCTATAGGTAACCATCAGGGCTGGTTTTATATATGCAATACTGGTTGCGATCAGAATGATCATTTCTATCATATCATGGACACTTGCTGTTCTAACTTAGCTAATAATATTACGAAGGCCTCAGGTAAAGTCCTTGATTTGAGTTATATATCGAGGTATTTTAACATAGGAGCTAAATGAAATGGCTCTGACTGATTAATAAAGTTATTTATCATTTGAAGTTAAAAAACTTTTTAATGGTGAAAAAAACTGACTCAACAATGCCCCTGCAGGACAATCAAGAGACATTCTAAGTCTATAGTAATTATGTTTAAGGATATAGATAAATTTCCTGCTAGAGGAATGGACCTTTACAATATGAAAGAAGATTATTTTGAAATAGCTGGATTTTCTGGGGTAGTTGGAGCTGTAGACTATGTTGACACAATAATCATCTCTACAGGATGGGACAAGAGGCAGATTTGACTAGTAATGGAAAATACTGTTTTTCTAACGATTTTAGCCTGAGACTGAACAATTTGGTGGTCAGATGACCAGACTCTACATGTCAAAGTGCATAGTTTAATTTAACGCTTTTAACAAACACAGATTTAGAAAACAGGGAGACTAGCGATGAATTTCTTTGGATGCCCTAAGTTATCGTTGCCCACTCCCTGGTTGAACCTTGCTACGGGAAGGGCAAGTCATTACAACATTTCTCACATATAAATTACATTTATAATGGAGTGCTTTATTGGGGTAGTTAAGAGGTGTTCATGACCATGCTAACCAATATGGGCCAAAATAGGTACTGTTCTGGTTTTCATCATAGACTCTGGAATTTTAAATAGTATAGTAAACATTTAAAGATGATGAATGTTTAGAGTCTTTTTGTGAATGCTTGACACTTTCATGAAGGTAATTGGCTAATTGGAATGGAAGAGCCATCTGGGCTTCAGTCGAGAATTCCTTATTTAATGGTTCATTTACAACAGCTTATATGCATGACTGTAAAGGAAATTAATAAAGTACACATTGTAAAAAAGCATAGGTCATTAAAGCATAAATTTAAGAGCTATTTTTATTTTTTCATAATTATAAATGGTCAGTGTTATACTCTCGGTAACCAATTATTTTAAAATATAAAGAAAAGTTGAGTAATACTCAGCAGAGAATCTACCTTAGATTCATGACCCTTCAGTTATTAGGTAGGGATACATAGTTGTAAATTTTCCATGCAAGATTGGACATGATCTAGAAACATGACCATTTTTCAATGGCAGGTCTTGGTAAGTAAGGTTGGGATTACTAAAAAATAGTTGAATTACAAGGCACAAATTCCCTGAGTTTTGCCAGATCAACCTTTTCAATTTTTTTGTTCTTGAATCCAATGCACTACATCTCTGGTAAGTTTTTATTTAGTACTTCAATTTTTATTTATTGCAGTTCATCAATTATCGGGAGAATAGTTTCTGAGAATATATATTTACGATTGAAACTCTTCTCATCCCGTCGAAATCCTTTGTTCATAATAGTTTTTCAACTGCTTGTATATTCTTGACGAGTTTTTTGGGAGGTACCAAATGTCTCTACTAATTCATCCCAATCATTCCGCTCTTCCTAATATGTTAGATATCGAGCTTTTTTTATTTTCCAACATATTTATATAATATCCCTCTAAATAGAGCGACAGATAATTTTCCAATACCGAAATGAAACATTGCACGCAAAAGACATTTAAAAAATATCGCGGTCCTCAGAAAATATAGTAAACAGAGGTCACATGACAATGACCACCAATAGGCAAGCATCTTACGAATCTATGAGAACATTTACGTGGCATGATTGCCGATCATATGATCGCCGATCTTGATCAACCTTCAACTTTTGGTGAAACGGATGCGAGATTTGATCCCCAATCAGTGAGTTGACGCCGATCAACTGATCGTCGCTTAAAGAGAGCTTGGTGAAACCGGGCATTAGTGTCCTTTGGACTTGGTGGTGATTTTTTTCAAAATCACCGGGCGCCCTGAAAAATAAAAAGCCAAAGTAACTTGCTCTACCATCGATGCACTGAGAGACATGTGGAGCTATATAAATTTTCCGATAAAATCCAGCCAAGGTCCTACAGATTTATTTAAAAAGTTAAAAGTAAATTCAAAATGTAACATAAATCATTACAGTTTCGTGTGAAGTTGTTGAATTCATGGAAAATAAGCATTTAAATACGAAATATTGCTATCCCAGGGTTGCAAAAAACTTTCAATTTGCATGTTTGACGCCTATACTGAATATTTACGGACTGGACAACAATCACGAATGCCATTATCTACGTTCTTGTGTCATTCATCGCTCACCAACGTTGCTTCCGATCAGCGCTGCAGTGCGCACATCTAGCGCGCAGGGTCTGTGTGACGAATGGAAGACAAGTGTGCTGTTGTGTTTACGATGTGATTAGCACTCTAGGGAGGAAGGAAGGCACTCATTATAGACTTAATCATCCTTTATCTATCCCTGGCGCCATACAATTCCGTGGAATGAGCGTCACGTGTCTTTTGTTTCGGTTTGAAATTGTCCCCAAAATTGTGACGAGGCTTGATATTGCCGCACGCATGTGCTTTGCTACAACTGGCGACGTAACTCCTCTCTTCCATGATCGATGAGTGGAGTTCGCTTTTGAAGCAAAGAGTGCATTCGAAAAAGAGACGAGCAGAAGATGAGGCGTAACTCATGTGGGTTCACCTGCTCGAGGTCGCTCGCGTCGCCCGAGGAGGGAAGAAGGCGAAGGCGCGGCTGCGTACCACCGCAGCACAGGCTTACTTTCGATGTGGCGCTCGATCGCCTTTGACCATTAAGGTACGCTTTCATGAACGCGTTTCAGCCGAAGTGACGCGAAAGCGAGATCTCCATCCAATCGGAAGCGCGGATTTCTTCGCGTGAGTTCGCGTAGAGTCGCGTCGCCCGAGTTGAAATATTTTCATCTTTCGACGTTTGGAATGCGTAGAATCACAAACATGGCCGACCGGCGAAGTGTAGGTTCCATGGATGAAATAATCATCTCCGAAATTCGAGAGAAGTACACGTACCTGTGCAGTTATAAGGACTATCGATACGAGGATAGAAACCTAAGGGAGATGGCGTGGAGGAAGATAGGAGTATCCATTGGAGTGGAAGGTAAGAACAACTTTTATTTCCGATGATTCTCAAAGCTTACATTTGTTGATGCATTGATGGTAATATCATTGTGTTGTACCGCAAAAAATGTGTCGGCTCGGTGGAAAGCCCTCCGGGATAAGTATATGAGGGACAAAAAGAAGACTTGTAGTTTTCTTTACCATTTCTTCTCTGCTGTAAATAGTTCGTAGGTTCCTCCTACACCTAGGTTCGCCTACGCGCAGGATCGCTTGCATGCGAACGGTTCACGCGAAGAAATGACTCGTCTTGTCGCCCGCGTGCGCGTCTGACGCGTCCATGAAAACGTAGCTTTATACTCCAGTTTATAGAAACACGGACAACGTTTGTATTCTATTGATGTAACAACCGAGACAGTTGTGGAAAAATGTGACATCAAAACATTATAGTATTCTGTAAAACACACATATGAGGCATCTCATGGATCGAGCTCGCGGAATTGCTTGGCAATAATTTTTTCCCCGTAGAGACAAATTTGTTCACTATATTCCCCATGTATTGATCTGTTTTTGTTGCGATGTCCAAACTTTCCCAAGAGGTTTATACAACCATTCCTATTCTCATTCCATCTACGTAAGGATTCAAAGGATAAAGGTATAAAGTATTTCGTTCCATCCACCATTTCGGTGACATCATTTGTCCCCCCTTCTACTTTTTTCATTTGATTTTTTTGTATTTCGTCGCGAAGGAGGGCATTGCTTGTCCTTTTTGCTTCACTATTTTGCTTAGAACGTCTCTACCACGATGACACAAGTATATAGAGCCCAAACCCGGGAGAGATTTGACAGTTATTTTTAACACTTGATCCGTCAGATGGGAAAGGGTCAGCTTTCGAGACGAGGCACTTGTTTGTTGGCCATTTGAAACAACAGCGTGCAAAACGAGGTCGTTTTCCAACGACGGTAAAGGCGCTTCTCTTGTTTTATGGATCCCGGAGTTGAATGGAATCCCATGCGAATCTAGCGAAGGGATGCCGACCCGATCGTCAACTGTTAATTCCGTCAGATTGGGACATCTCATTCCGAAGGACTGTGTGAAGCCTGTGAGGAGGTTCCTAAGATTGTTTGACTGCGGCCTCCCACCCTTCCCTATCTAATGCTAGTTTCCTTACCTCATGGTTTCTCTTCCTGTGTACTTTCCTCTTCATTTGGTCCATGAACTTATTCCTGGGTCTTCCTCGGCGGACTTTTCCGTCATTTTTACCTTTAATTATGTTCTTCTCACACCCATTGTGTCTCAAGGTGTGTCCAATCTATCTGGTTCTTCTCTTCTGTGAGGTGTTTCATATGGCCCTTGCCTCTTCTACTCTTCTGTATACTTCATATTTTTTATCTTTTCCGTTCATTTTATCTTCAACAACTTCCTCTTGCTTCCGATCCATAGAGTGCTATGCTTCACATGAATGTTTTCACGTACTGTTTCCTGGATTGTAGTCCTATCTCCTTTGAGTACAATAGTTGTCTTTTTCCCTAGAACGCCTTCTTAGCTTGGGCTATTCTCCGCTTGATGTCCGTTATACTCCTTCCGTCCCACGTGATGGTACTTCCGAGATAGGTGAAGGAATCCACTTGTTCTAACTTCTCTCCTCTCAGGGTGACTTCTACATCCAGCTTCTCTCATCTGCATAGTAGGGGTTTAGTCTCCGCCTCATTTACTTTCATGTTGTTTTCTTGGATGACTTGGTCCATTACGTTAAGTGATCCAAGAAGATCATCGCGATATCCAGCTATGACCACAATATCATCTCCGAAGCGGAGCATGTTTATTTCTTCTCCGTTTATCTTTATCCCGCTCATTCCAATTTCTTTTGCTTCCCAAATGGCCTCTTTCAAACACATATTGAACAGTGCTGGTGAAAGGTTCCATCCTTGTCTTACTCCTTCGTTAATTTTAGCTTCTATGTGACTCCCATATCTCATTTTATCTCTTATTTAGGATGTTAATCTTCATCTCATTGATATTCATGTTGTACCCTTGGTGAACTTGGTCCATTAAGTGACCTTTGAAGACCATCGTGATTTACAGCTACGACTGCGATGTCACCTGCGAAGCGAAGTAGATCAGTTTCTTCTCCATGTATCTTTGTCCCACTCAGTCCTACTTCTAGTGCTTCTCATTTGGCCCTTCCAAGTAACCGTTGAACAGTGCTGATGAGAGATTGCATCATTGTCTTACTCCTTTGTTAATTTTAGCTTCTGACTTCCGTCTCTCATTTGCATTGTGAAGACTTGCTTCCGGTACATATGGTAGTTTATTCTTCTGTCGTCGTAACCATTCCGAGTTTTTCGAGCAGTCTGAACATCTTGTTCCACCCAATATTGCCGAAGGCTTTCTCCAGGTCCAAAAGTACAATGACTTCTTCACATCCATTGTTTTCCTCATCATTACTCTCTTATAGATCATGGTCTCCATGGTACCCCTGTTTTTCCTTAATCTAAAATTGTTTTCCGAAAGATTGTCTTCAATTTTCCTTTATATTCTTCGGCATATTACTCATGTGATTATTTTAGATTCATGTGACACTAGACTCAAGGTTCGGTGCTCCTCACATCTCTCAGTCCTTGTCTTCTTCGGTGTCATAATTTTTACGCTCCTTTGAAAATCCTCTGGAAGTGCTCCGCTAGGGAGCTATTTCTGATTGTCGTGTACACGTTATTCATGTGTCCGTCGGGTCTCCTTCCAGCTTCGCCATTAGAATACTTTCGCTGCACTGCCAGACTGATTTCACTCTCATGCCCCATTCTTTCTTCAGTATGATGTCTACACCTGTAATCTTCTGGTCGTATCCTGAATATATCACTCGATATCCTTCACTCCAGCAGTCGTCTGGCCCCTCCCATTTGGTCTCTCTGACTCCCAATATATCCATCCCTAGTCTCTCTTTCTCTATCTTCACGCTCTCTAGCTTCCCGCTCATCCCTTAAGATCTCATGTTCCATGTTTCTATCCTGCCGTTGCCCTTCTTGACTGAGGTAGGTACCCCTCCCAAAAGTGACCGCCCGGGATGCAGGGTAGAAGAACAGTAAGCAGATGTGGTGGCTTCCCTGTTGCCTTCCATTTCGCGGTACCCTGGCTGATTCCGTGAACTTCAATCTCGCCCTAATCTGTGGCTGTAGACACTGATTCGATCTTTCTGATTTTCGTCATGTATGCCTTTTGCTGGAAATGCTGTATTGGGGTTAAATTCGGATATCGTGGAAAAGTTTGTTGGCCAGCCAGGGAAAATATCTTCCGACGTTTGATCTCGAACCTGCGACCTTCGTAACGATATTTAAGCACTCCACCACTTGTACAAACTGTAGAATATTGATTTTGTATTGCACTTCTTAAATATAATGCAGAAATTTTTACATAAATTACGAAGCATCATCCCCATAGTCAGTCTGCCTCTGGCTGTGGTCGTGAACGGACGTATTTTTCGCTTGCTCGCTGAACATGCCGTCTAACTGTGTTATAATGAGGCCAGGTCCTAAAGCGCGGCAAGAATTCTCGCATTGTTTCATGTGGCAGTTGTCGCGAACAGTATCATCTTGCCTGTACCTCTATGACCGAGGATGACCTGAACAATTTGGAGGATCTGCAACAGCCGTGGCAATGTCCCCCCTGCTTGGGGCAGAAGCATTCTTCCCGTGATGACAACACACCGGTGAAAAGCAGTTTCAGCTTGATTACAGAAGAACCTGCGAGGGCGACACTGAACGAGATTTTATCCGGCATCAAATCCCTGCAAGAGGAACAATAAGAGGTAAAAAAATCACTTACCTGGTGTCACGAAACAATGAGTGAATTGAGGGAATCTTTGACCAGAGTGAACTGTGCCATCTCTGCGCTAAGTGATAAACTTGATAAAACAATTAGTGATCTCAGTGAATTGCAAGCATGAGTTTCTGCACTCGAGGGGCATATCAATTACCTCGATCAAGAGTCTAAGAGAAATGTGGTCGAGATTCAGGGATTACCGTATAGTAAGGGTGAGAACTAAGCTGCATTAATGCAAAATTTAGGACAATCACTAGGAGTTAAAATGGATTCCTCTGATATAGACTATGTGTATCGCCTGGGCTCTCGTCCTGACACCACAAGGCCCCCAACCATTGTCCTTCGATTTCTAAGGCAGATCACTGCCAGTGAGTTTCTAAAAGGCCGGCGGGTCAAACGAGACCTTAACTCGCGAGACCTTGGATTCGACGATATGCCTACCCAACCAATCTATGTCAATGAGTCACTGACGCAGCAGAACCGAAAACTATATGCCCTGGCTAGAGAGCTTAAAAAAGCTGGAAAATTCAAGTATCTTTGGATTAGAGGAGGCAGGATATATGTCAGAGTATGCGATGGTCGAGATCGGTGCTTGATAAACTGTAAGGAGTGATAAATTTGTATGACTGCTAATTCAATGAAATTGTTAAACACATGTCATGTTAATGCGCAGTCTCTACCCAGGCACTTTGACGAACTTAAAGACTACTTCTCCTGCCTCGCATACCATGCCATTGCTGTTTCTGAAAGCTGGTTGAATGTAAATATCTCCTCTGAGTCCATCAAGTTAAGCAACTATCAAATAATATGACATGATAGAAGGGGCCGAGTTGGCGGTGGTGTCTGTGTGTACTTACATGACAGTATATCGTACAAGATACTGAAGCAATCTGATGGTACCCCTTTTAGGCCTGAATATATATTTTTAGAAATTGTGGGCAGTGAAGGGAGAGCCTTATTTTGTGTTATTTACTGGCCTCCAAAAACGGGTTACATGTCAGAATGCTTCGAACCGACGCTCTACAATCTCTTTTCTACTTACAGAAGTGTGATTTTGTGCGGGGATATTAACGTTGACATTTTGAAGAAATCACCAGAAAGTGCCTACCTTTAGGATCTGATGTTCAGTTGTAACCTGTCAATTATCCCTTAAAAACCCACCCACAATCTCCAGCATAGCAGCACCCTCTTGGATCTCTTCATTGTCGACGATATCACGAAGGTCGAAGACTACGGACAGCTTCCTGTCCCCTTCTTATCAGAACACGATTTAATATATATCAAATATCGCTTCCAACATGAATTTCATCTTCCTAAGAATGTATACTTTCGTAATTTTAAGACTTTTGATTTTGCTAAATTTGAATCTGACTTATTAAATGTTAATCTCGATAACTTTTTCAGGTTTTATGTGGTGGATGAGAAAGTAGAAATCTTTAATTCTGTGGTAATGGAGTTGCTTAATACTCATGCCCCTTGTCAAATCATTGAGACATGACATCAACCGTCCCCTTGGCTAACCCCTGCACTAAAAACTTAATGTCGCGTAGAAACCGCCTTCGACGGAATTATCGACGTACTCTCCTTCCTCACCTGCATTAGGAATACCAGGAGATTCGAAATCAGATGCAGCAGCTTATCCGAACTGCAAAACAGAAGTATTACAATTAATGCTTTTCGGATAAATGGGACGTTAAATCTACCTGGCAGGAGTTAAGACATCTTGGTATTGGAAAACCTAGGAGACCCCTACCTAATACAACATTCTCACCGCACGACTTAAACGGTTACTTTCTCACTCCTGTTTTCAAGGAAGATAACCAGAAGAAAGACTCGACGACTCTACTTTAACTGGTGATAGCCTTAAGTTTTACGATTCTTCACTAATCTCCCCGTTTGACAGCGAAAGGCTGTATTTACCGCATTACACTCCCGAAATTCTCTTGCGCTCGGTTAAATCATTGAAATCAAACTCCACAGGTGTAGTTGGAATCGATGCGAAAATAATTAAACTCATACTTCCCGCAGTAATGCCTCTAACCCTAGATATTTATAATTGTTCCATAAAGTACTCTACATTTCCAACTCTCTGGAAATCTGCAATAATCCGTCCTATCAATAAAATTCCAGTGTCTAAAGATATGTCTGATTTTAGGCCCATTGCTTTGTTGTGTGCTCTCTCAAAAACCCTTGAGCGCTTTGTGTACAACTCTACAGTAAATCATCCATCTCGGCTGAACTTTTTTGACAAATATCATTCGGGCTTTCGTAAAAACCACAGCATTCAGTCTGCACTAATTAAAATAACAGATGATATTCGTCGATCAATAGACGAAAGAAAAATCACAATACTAGTTCAATTTGATCTTAGCAAAGCCTTCGATTCCTTAGATCATGATATTCTACTACGACGCATGGTTCAACTTCCGTTATCTCCCTCCGTTCTGTTCTGGTTTCATTCCTACCTTTCCAGTCGGCAACAGGGTGTTACGGTGAATACGGTGAATGTAAAGAATCAAGTTTTCTACCTGTTCCCGGGGAGTCCCGCAAGGCTCAATTCTTGGACCCCTATTGTTCACTATTTATATCAAAGACGTCACTAGCACCATATCTCATTGCAAATACCATCTTTATGCGGACGACTTGCAGATTTATCTCGAATCCCTCCCAAAGGAATTAGAAAATGCTGTTGAATTGATCAATAAAGATATCCAATCTATCCTTAAATGGTTAGCTGTTAATCGGCTGAAGTTGAATCCTGACAAGACTAAGTCAATAATATTTGGTAGTCCTTCCTATCTGAACTTCATCTCAATGAGTGGTCTTCCCAAAATAAGAGTACAGAATATCCTTATAGAGTACTCGACTTCAGTGAAAAGTCTCGGGGTTCATTTAAATAATACCTTGAGCTGGCGGAAGCACGTTAAAGCTGTATATAACAATGTGTATAAGACTATGTACCAATTGAAGCACTTCAGGCATCTGCTCCCAATTTCACTTCGCCAAAAGCTGGTTCAAACTCTGGAATTCCCACATTTTGACTATTGTTCAATCATTTTCTCAGATGTTAACTCAGAACTGTACATTAAGCTGCAGCGTCTTCAAAACTCCTGTCTGCGTTTTGTTTTCAACATCCGCTATGATGAACTCGTCACGCCTTATTATGAAAAAATAAAATGGCTGAAATTGGATAAACACCGAAAACTGCAAAAGGCTTTATACGTGTTCAAGGTCCTAAAATCCAAAAACGCCACCTATTTGTATGAAAATTTTATATGTAATGTAGATACAGGAAAAAGGTCAACTCGAGTCACTGAGCTATTCTTAGTCCTTAAATTCCATACCTTATTATTTGAGCACTCTTTCATAATTTCCTCCTGCAAGTTATGGAATTGTTTACCCGTAAATGTTAGAACCTCTTTCACATCTTCGATGTTCAAGAGAAACATGACTGATTACCTATGTAAAGTTGCTTAGTTTTTTGTAATATGTTGGTCACACTTAGTTGACTGCTATGTGTGACCGATGTTATGTGTCTCCTCAATTGTGTATTGTAATGTTGAGTGAGATCCATCATGCACCCCAGTATGTATCATCCTACTTTGACGGCTTAGTCACCAACTAAATTCATTTATTGTTATCTTAAATCCCTGAACATTTGCGCTGATTTTTATTGTTGTGTATCATATTATTATTACCTACCGATTTTTTATTTGTTTTATGTGTCGCTCCATATTGAATTTAATAATTCTGTTTGTCTTGTTACCAATTCATTTTTAACTATTTTTGTTTATTTTTTGTAATGGCATGTAATTATTATTTTTCTATGTACCAGGGGACTTATAGTCCCAGAACAATAACGACCATTTTCAATTTCAATTTCATGCTTCTATCCCAGTGACTTTCCTGCGAAAATCTGGTTACATTCAATCATCCCATCCTGATTTTGACAGTGCCGCGAACGTAAATAGCTTTGTGGTAAAAGATAATTTTCCTCTGCTTCTTTCGGGAGGGCGAAAAATAATTTCGCCCTCCCGAATGTCGTAATAGTCGTGTTTGACTGCTGACTCAGTGTTTGGATGGATTTTTATGAGAAATATCTCTGAAATACATTCTCTTAAGACAGAAGTCACATTCCTTGAAATAAAGACGATCCCGTTGCAACCCGAGGCGAAGGGTAGTTAAGGGAGACCAACTCAAGAGACACCGCGGGGAGAGGATTGTGAATTTTCATTGTTTATATTCCCCGACTTCTCCACGAGTCACCGTCGAATGCTGTATCACGTCGGTTGATGGAAATGCACCGGAAGTTGGATCGCAGTGACTATGTAAAAATGAATTATTTTAAGCTATTTTAGGATTACGAAGAGTCAGGTCACATGTCTAAAGCATTTTATATCTTCTTGTTTAGAAACCTACCCGATTAGTGATTAAGACTAGTCTTTTTGAAGTATTTATCATTTTTATACCCTTGCTCAGTACAATCGCAGTCACAGCGGATATACCTAAAATGTGTCATCAAATACTAGTGGCCCGTGGTCATCGTCATTTTCAACGCATCGCATGGGGCAATTATCTCAGGCAGGTATACAACTCAACATGGATTGGCATATTCTCATTTGCTCTCAGTTGAAATTCTTCTTCACATGGCAATGGAAAACAGTTGTAGATTCTCCTTTGAGGCAACTCCTTTATTGAAAGGTACACGACTGGCATATTCACAGGGTCAAAAACTAACGCCGAGGCAAATGAACTTCAGCAGCAACTTGTACAACTTGAGTCGATGCATTTACAATCGCTCAAATACCCTTGGCATTATATGCACGATACCTGTGAGGACAACTTGCTCCTTTAAGCCCCCATGAGATTCATGGAGAAGGAGAACGCCCGTGTAGCTTAATTGGTTAGAGCACTCGGTGAGAAATTGAGGGATCTGAGTTCGATTCCCAGTCCAGGCGAATGATTTTTCCTCTGTAAATTTCACACAATTAAGCATTAATTACTAGCCGTTGAAGGAATTCTCCAAGAGAAGTAGGCTGAAATTCAACTGATATACTCTCTAAAATCCCAGACCCATTACTGCTGTTCACAATTTTGCATCAAATAAGATGCAACTAAAACAGCGATACATTTACATATTACTTTTCCTTTGTTGATAAATTAACGTATTACGTTTCTTTGAAACGGTGTTTATTACCCAATGTCAACAGGATTTCCGGCGAAAAAGATGCCATTGCACCTGCTATTTTTTTAGGGAAAACTATCGTATAACGACATTGTGGATAATGGAAACGGGAAGGGATAAAAAATTACCTCATCCCATCATTGAAATAATGAACGATGTTACACGACGCATGAAAGATGCACTCTATAATCGAAATTTTGAGCTGTAAATGAGAGCTTCGACCGATTCAACTATTACATTATCATGGTTAAGCGTACCTCCTCACCAACATAAAACTTACTTTTACTGCATAAAACTCCCTCATGGCTTCAGGGGTCACCACAATTGTCCTGCGTTATCTCTGTCCTAAATTCCTCCTTCCTCAAACCCTAATTCACGAAGGGTGTGCCATCCAAAACAACTTCTCATCCTCTGCCGCCCCTGCCTGCCTTCCTCTTCCCCTCATTCTCCTCCACTTCTCCCTCTCCAAACAGTCCATTCATCACCTCCATTCATACAACTTTTTCCAACTTTTAAGGACATTGAGATTTACTTTTATGAGAGTAAAATGGCCGTTGGCTACTGCGCGAGGTACTACTAATTTGCAGTAGCCCGCGAAGTCTTTTTGATGCTTATTATAAGAATTTTCTAAAATTTTCATGTGCCCTAAACGATGGATAGAGAATTTAGCTAGATCTATAAGTCATGGGTGCCATCCATTCTATACAAATATATATTTCTACATCTTCATAATACCCCGCGAGCCGCCGCATGGGCGTGTGGCAGGGGGAGTTAGGCAACCAGCCGTGTAAAGGTGTACGTTTTTTTGGAGATGAAATGGTGACATGTGTTATAGGAGTGTATTTAGTGGAGCTCAATTTTTATTGTGGTCGCTTATTCTTCGCGGAAAGAAAGAGTTCTTGTACCTATCTGTGCGACAGAGTATCTCTCTTATTTTATCGCATCTGTCAGACCTAGGGATGTGGTGAGGAGTCGTGATAATATTCTCTATGTCACTCTGAAAAGTATCAGTTTTGAATTTATCAAGCAACCTAAGCCTAGCGTGTAGCCTCCGAGTCTCTATGGGCTCCCACCTTAATCCCTCTAAAAGTTGTGAGACACTATATGTACGCTCGTAGCAGTTTTTAACGAAGCGCGCTGCTTTCCTTCGTATTTTATTAATTTTTTTGGTTACATCTTTATGACCGGGGTCCCAAATGCTCGCGGCGTATTCGAGGTGTGGCCTAACCAGAGTGATGTAGCATCTCTCTTTTACTTTTTTTTCTTAGAATGTAGATTAAGTAGGGGTCTAATGATTGGGTGCGGATTCGATAAATATCTAAATGGCTTTCTGATATTTCTGATCCATCGGACACACGTGCCAAAAAAGGATAAAAACGGAAACGGTTTGCGCTCGATCCTTTCCCTTCCTTTAATCGCAATATCGACATAAGACGCCGTCATGAATCGCGACGGGCTCTCCCATATAACGGTCGATTTGACACACGTCGAGTTTCCATCGATGCCCATTGAAGTTTTTTTTTAGAAAGACGTGAGCTGAGATGATTAAAAGATTTATGTATTATACACATATCTAGAGGAAATAACATGTATCGATTATTGCCTATCTTTATCCGTATTCTTGTCTCCGAAGTTTCACAACGCGGCAGAAAATGTATGGACTTCCACCCTTCTATTCCTCATGGCCATCCCTTATTAATAGCTGTGGTCCACGGATCCATCCGAATGGGGTCACGTGTCTCTATTCGGCCGCATGCCGCCCCCTATCCCCGCTAATCCGGCGTGAGCCAGGGCCGGCGGACTCAATTTCCCCCTCCCCCCCCCTGACCCGTGGCCCTCTTTGTAGAATCGCTTAAGGGTACATAGCGCTTACAATGCACCGAAAGCCCTGCCCCGCGTCCTTAGCTTTCAACGGCGGATTGAATTTTTTCCTGCCATCTATTATTTGTTCCTGTTATGCAAATTTTGACATTAAAACATTTTTCAAATATATTAGACCCCTCCCTCGACCATTTACCCCATGTTGATCCGGCTTCAGCGTCCTTAGGTTCACTAAGGATTAATATGCTACCAATGGGAGGCTTCTGTTGGATTATCTCACGGCGATTTTGCATTCAAAACTACAAAAGTCGGCAACGCCAATCGTAGGGATGAATGCCTTTCCTTGTGGGGCCGTCATTATTACCACTGAAGATCTGTAGTGATTTACCATCTTTTGACAATTATCTCCTGAAATAATAAATGGGCGATCATCACGATTTACTTGTGGATGTTGCTGCTACCATTAAGAAATGAATCAGTGAAACAAAGCCGAAATACTCTCTTGTAGATCATCCATCATTCTTGTATCCCTCCATGGTAAAACTCATGGCTAAAACGAATTGTACTTTTGTATTGGCAGTCCATCCGCGGGAAACAGACGCGGGTTTGATTCTATGAAAATCCTTCATTCAACTAAGGGCTACGGATAAAATTAGTGGTTGAAGGCGTAACTTTGTGGAAGGTTACCACAGACATGACGAGAAAGAAAAGTCTCTTAGTAAATTCCACACTTAATACCTTTGATACCTTAAAACTAGGGATGAATCTATTCCACTTTCTTTCGACTTAGATCCCGATTTTTTCAAATCGATTTCCGATTCTCGTTTCCGATTCCATCGACTCTTATTCCTAATAATAGGTGGTATATCGGTATACCAGTAGCGTACGACTATTACTTAAATTCAAGTATTGGCTGAAATAAAATAGCAAAGACAACTAAGTCTCTCAAATATTATTTTATTAACAAATTTATTAACAAATAGCAAATATATCCTCAGCTTATTATGGGGCGATTTCAGTATATCCGTCGTGACGAGGATTTAGATAGTGTATAACTTCACCTGAGATGCTTTACAATTGAATGAGACGAATTAAATTTACCCTTTGAGTGCGGCATGACGTGATATCACGTCAAAGTTGTCTTAAGGCTGGTGCTGACGACGTGATATCACGTCAAGTGTACCGTGATTAATGCAGCTTTCACTAGGGAATTTTCACTATTAGGCCCCATAGCGAAAGCTGGAACACTCACGATATCCATGACGTGATATCACGTCATAAGTACCAGCGTAAAGACAACCATGGCGTGAAATCACGTCATGCCGCACGCAAAGGGTTAAGAAGTCAAAGATTTCCACCTCGACGTGTGGTCTGGTCTTTCTCTGGTTATCAAATTGAAGAAGCACGGAAATGCGTTCAATCTCGTTGAACGGCGCAACATTGGTTTGCAATGCTTTGCAGTGTATGCGCGCAGTGGACATCTTCGGATTGACTTTGCTGGCGTTCATGAAAGAATAAAATGCTGGAATGTCGAGGAATTATTAGGTTTCACAGGTCTACGTGCTCTAGATATTGGAAACGATCCATCTCCCCCTCAAGGTAGTGGTTGTGTGGTTTTTACCCTGTCCTAATACAGGCCATATACGAATTTTATTTTTGTATTTTAGCAGCCGGATGAAGTAATTATTTTTATATACCGTCGCAAAAATTTTTTTTTATGTGGGTAAAATTTGCAGTAATTGACTAAATATACATTCATTAGCCTTTAGCTTGTCTACTTTTTTCACGCTATACTCGAGGATCGCGATCCTGTAAACATTTCTGCATTGATAATTGCGTTATTTTTTTTATTTATATTTTGATATTTGCGATATTTTTTAAATGTTTGAAAAGCCGTAAAAGGTACCCATCTTGACGAGATCTAGGAGCTATGCACACCTCAGTTTTTAATGAAAGTCTCTCTGGAGTGCTTACCCGGACTTTTTCCCAATAAAAACGCCTTCTACTTTTTTTGGCAAATGCATAGCTCTAAAAGAAGTGCGGCAAGTGGCTGCTGATTTTTCGTTATCTTTGAAAAGGTGGAACATTTTCCTTTAAGGTAATCCAAACGAAATATCATTTTTCAGAGAAATCAATGAATTTAGTCTAATTTTCAAGAAAAATATATCCCCCTTCCATTGACAAAAATCCCTTGCCACATTACTTTCTGAGAGTTTTGACGAATAATACCAACCCTTTTACGTGGGAAATGGTACGTGTATGCTCTCCAGAGAGATATAATTTACAAAATGAGGCATTCCCTACACTTAGGTATCGTCAAAAAATGAACGTTGTAAAGTTTGTGTGTTTTCTCAACTATTTTTGAAAATTAATCATATTTTCACCGCAGTAAATTCTTCGGGATCATAATTAACCCTCCGTTTTGAAGGAGTTTCAAACTTACCGCGTGAAAAAAATGAGTCAAGTTAAAGACATATTTAGATATTTTGATTTGATTACTTAAAATTTCTGTCATATAAAACTATATTATTGCACCATAAAAAATGCAATATTTAATTAATGATTTTGTTCTTTCCCGTCGAATATTGTGTGAAATTCTCTCGGGATTCAACCGGGTTAAATTTTTGGCTGCTGCCAACGTTTCGACGGATAACACTTCCATCGTCATCAGGGTAATGATCATTATCCTAGGGATGACGATCATTACCCTGCTGACGATGGAAGTGTTATCCATCGATACGTTGGCAGCAGCCAAAAATTTAACCCGGTTGAATCCCGAGAGAATTTCAACGCAACTTTTAATTCGTGTGTCTCACAGTTGGTGAAAGTAAAACTTATAATTGGAATATGGTGTCTATTGTGATTAGGAAACTATCTCGCTCGCATTACCTTAAAAGGAGACCAAATCCATTGAGTTCTCTGTGAAATGATATTTCGCTCAAACCATCTCAAGCGCGGGTATCCGTTGGGGTGGGGAATCAGGTTGGATCTCCCCGAGACCAGATTGTCGACCGTTTGCCCACCCCTTCACTCTTCGCCGACCGACCACGTCGCCATGTTTCCCTTCTGTTTGGCCGGATATTTAATGGACGCTCGCTGTTCTTCCTCCCCCACCCCCACCATCTCCGCCCATTTCGGATTCAGCAAAAAAAAGAAGACCACCGTGCATCCAAAGCGAGGATACAAACACAATGCGAGAAAAACCTTTCGCACAAATACAGACTGACTGGTAGACCAGACGGCGTCACTGGGCCCCCCTTTCTAACGGCATGGGATGGACACCCCCCTCCCTCCACCCCCGATACATTAATTCTTCCATCCCTTCCAAACCACCACATCTCCCTTTCCCCCGACTCCTCCCTCCCCCTTCCTCGTCCCTTAATTTTTTTCAACAGAGAAGAACAGCACAGGAGACCTCCCTCACGCCCTCCTCCCCTGAAGGCATTCCCAATGGTGGTACACGGGGCAGTAGTCCGTTGGGGGGAAAAAATTGATGGCCGTCCATGGCATCCCCTTTGGCGCCGTGCCTGGTTGTTGTGACCGCAATTTGCTGGAGTGTTAAGTTGCGGGATGAGCAGGGGCCCGCCCTCGACCCGCCCCTGATTTTTTCACGTCCGTTGCCATGATTTTGTTAGTTTAACGACCCCCACCTCCCCTCTGCCGCGCGCCTGTGTTTTTGGGTGAGGACGGGCGATGGGTGTGGAGGAGTCGGCTTTTGGTGAGCGATGGCTGCTTCCCGCGGTCGACACACATAATTGGCCAGTTATTTTTGCCGCCTCACTTGCAGTCCCGCGTGATTAAACCCCGCGAGCGTGTGAAGGTTGTTTCTCGACCGAAGGATAGTGCTGCCCTCTGCTGCCTGGGGGGCACGGTACTGGTAGTTGACATGGGACACGCGAAAGCAAAGCCGCGCCCGGCCTTGACCACCGCGCCGTCCACTGGCCGTGAGCGGCGGAGGAGCGCGGGAACGCAGAACACACTGAACGCGATTTTAGCGTCAGCGCTCAATTCATATTTTCATTGACTTCCTCTACCTCTATAGCTACATAATACCCCAGGAGCCGCCGCATGGGCGTGTGGCAGGGGGTGGTTGGTCACCAGCCGAGTAAAGATGTAACATTTTTGGAGGTGAAATGGTGACATGTCCTATGGGACTGTATTTAGAGGAGCTCAGTTTTTATTGTGGTCGCTTATTGTGCGCGGAAAGAACAAGTTTTTGTACCTATCTGTTCGACAGAGTATCTCTCTTATTTTATCGCATCTGTCAGACCTAGAGATGTAGTGAGAAGTCATGATAATATTCTCTATGTCGCTCTGAAAAATATTAGTTCTGAATTTATCAAGCAACTTAAGCCTAGCGTGTAGCCTCCGAGTCTATAGGGGCTCCCACCTTAATCCCTCTAAAAGTCGCGAGACACTACATGTACGCTCGTAGCAGTTTTTTTCGAAGCGCGCTGCTTTCCTTTGTATTTTATTAATTTTTTTGGTTAAATCGATTTGACCAGGCTCCCAAATGCTCGCGGCGTATTCGAAGTGTGGCCTAACCAGAGTGAAGTCTCTTTGACTCTCTCTTTGGCTTTTTCATCCGAGGACCTTCCTATTATACGCTTAACAAAACCTCTCTTCAATGCTGCGCCACATATGTTCTGTATGTGTAATCCCCACCATGTATCAGATGTTAAGGTAATTCCAAGATATTTTACTGTATCTGATTATTTTATGTTTACTAGCTTCCATCAACATATTACCTTGCAGGCCACCTCAAGGAATGTGTGTTATCACCTACATGCACTATGATGTACTATATTTAAAGTTAACGAAACAACGACGTATAATGAATTAGCAAGAACCTGCAAAAACTTGTCATAAAGGCTAACTTTCGCCTACAGGCACTGCTCTATAGGTACTACCACTGCTACCACTGCTACAGTAACTATTCGTGTTTCTGTAGGTACTTTGCAAATCCCATAAACGATCGAAGACGCAAGAGCCACGAAGGAATCACGCGAAATTGATGTTAGTATCATATGGTAAATTGCGAATATCAACTGAATAGCAGCACCACCTGACGACTAACTTTCTTTTAAGTCTCTTTGGTACTGATTATTGTCTCTTATCGATCGCGGGAAAAAATGATATTCCAAACCTCTCTCTTTCCCTGAGTTTATTTATGTTCACGTTAATCCGTAAGATAAAAGATAAATCTACGATTGTACGATGTAATAGGAGTTGGGGGTTTCGTAGCGTTGTGTTTAATGAAAATAAAACAGCCTTCCGAGATAAACTTATGATTCCAACGGAGAATTGCGAAATTGCCTGGTCACACGTTACCCATGTCAATGCGGGACGTCTGCTCTGGCGATATTGCAAGTTGGTCTTATATACGTGAACTACATACATACACTGGCTTCAAAGAGTCCATCGCAATTAGATGTCCCAGGCGGACCAACACAACAGTTGACTGTATATCACTCAACATGTATTCCTCCGCTTGATGACCAAATCCATACATCTCCAAGCTCCAGAGAACACGCTTATGACCTCGAAATCACGTGATTCGCGGGTGTTAAATCGATGCAGTGAGCGTTCCATTAGAAAATCTTGAAAGCCTTATTTTTTTGTTATCTATCCGCATTCGAGAGGAAGCAAAAACCGCATATCCTATCGTATGGATCTGCAATTGCATATACATACCCAGAAGAGCCTGTTACGGTTGCTGAGGTATCCAAGTAAGGCAACCATCTGACAGCGAAGACATTGCCGTTTTCGATCTCTACAGTTGACCATTAACATATTACAACATAGAAGAGTGCAATGAATCGTAGATGAAAGACAATTTTGTGACTTCCACCGTTTATTAACCGAGAACTACCGCTTTTGACCGCCAAGCCGTCATCATTCACTCCCGACGTGAACTAAATGATGCGAAACCGATAACGCTCGTGACAGTGAAAGGTGGAATCAATGACCAACATAATCTTTCAATCAACCTATTTCTTGACGAACTTATTCAAAGGCGAAGCTTTGAGTTTTCATTTCAATCGTTGAAACATTGTCTTTCTTAATTAAAAATATTCTTTATTGATAACGGCTTTCGCCCATAATAGGTAGCCTTAATGCAGAATTTGGGCGACACTCTCACCCTTCCCTGAATGGTCGAAATATCGGCCCCAAGATACGGACTCGCTACGTCAGATTAATCAGCGACGACCTAATGTCACCTCTACTGAAGATAAAGAAATGAATGATGAAGTTAATTGAAACGCGATGAGTTGAGTGATAAATATTCCGATTTGAGGTGTTCGGTGATGCTTACAGATTAGAGTTAGAATCCCTGCTAAAAAGTCTGTATAGTTTCCTTATAGGTACTTCTACAGAATTTCTTTAAACGTTCTGTAGATATTTCTAAAGTATTGAAACGCCATTTTACGGAATTCCATCGACATTATGCAGAATACCTTAGGACGTTCTGCAGAATTCCTTAGGACGCTTGGTGGAATTCCCTACGACATTCTGCAGTATTCCCCACGATATTCTGCAGAGTTTCCGTATTTCCGCATATTTCCGTAGAGTTGCTGAAGTTCGACAGAACAGCTTGTAAGGGGTTATTTTGCTCTGCAGAAAATAACTCTACAGAGCATATGTTCTGTAAAGTCAGGCTCTCATGTTCCGTACAGATCTTTAGAAAAGGAACTAGTTCTGAAGAAAAAGAGTAAATTTCTGTAGAATTCCTTGCGTTCTACAGAACAGCTTCTAAGGAATTTTTAAACAGGGATGCCAATGCAAAATTAAGATTCGATTTCATTCTGAGGAATTTTATGGACTCTATCAAACGCCAGAGAAAAAATGGAAACTCTAAAATGTTTCAAATATCACGAAACCTACGGAACATTACATTTTGTTGAGTTGGGATGGCGGATGGAAGGTAAACAAATGAAAGAAGACTGAGGAAAAAGTGAATGCTGCTACCAAGAAGTTTAGACGCCTATATTTCTACGCGTTTACATCGAATTTCAACCTTTTTCATTGAAAGGAACAAAGGCTGGTGGCCTAGCATAGCCGTCTCACTTTAATGGTGGTTTGAAACATTCTACTTTGCTTAACCGAAATAAATGAAAGATTCATCAACAGGTTAAGATTTACCGTCGGTACGGTAACAAGGGGGTGTGTCGAGAACTGTGACTGATGTCGTTAATATCGTAATTTTTATGATATAAATCGTCTCACGATTCTTTGATTAACTTAGACCATCTGTATCTACCAAATCGAATTGGGGTCAATTCATATAAAGTCATTTAGTCCATGTTGCTTCGTTTTTCTTATATATCTGCTTTTTGGCCGAATAGTTTGCCAAACTTTTGGCAATATTCCACCAATGTCGCTGGGTCTCGCTGTCTCTGCGTTAAATTTCCCAAAAGCAGGTCAGTCTGTAGCCTTTCCTTGGATACAAAATTCACTTTCACTGGCACGAACTTTCTCGGAAAGCAGGAACTGTCTCGATCTCTTTTAATTATAAATTTAAAGAAACGTCTGAACTGAATAATTGTTTTCACTCTGACCCTGAATTATTTCACCAGACATGCGTTTTAACTCTCTGTCATAATATTTACCGACTGGTACATGCCACTGAAGTGTGATGTCGAAGAATTTTGTGAAAAACAAAATCATTTTAATTTTTTCAGTATGTCCGTTTATCGCTACATCATCAGATATGGAGTAATGAATCTTCTCATTCCCAGAAATGATTCCTTTTCTGATTTCTCTTATGCTCTCGTCAAACATTATTCTACCCCTCCCATCTGCCGCACTTGCCTAACCCTTATTCTCATTTTCACATTATTCTTCCATATTCCGTTACACTCCTCTTTCCAGTGACTTCTATCTCGCACTAATCTGACAGAGGCGGCGGCTCACATTATGCCTATTCATAAGGTTTGAGCGGTGATTTGGTCGATACTTGATTGTGATCTGATCTTACTGGATTTTCTGGAGCGATTTTACCTTCGACGGCTTTTTCGATGAACTAAAATGATATTGGTTCACTATTTAATGGAATCATCTGCCAAAAAGAATTGTAACTCCTATTTTATAGCGACAGTTGTGTAACGAGATAGAGCACTGTAATGCCTAAACCATACAATCCACTTTGTCACCCATCGCTAGTGATGGAAGGCCCCTCATCATTCACGCTATAAACAAGTGCCAATAATGGAGTATTGCTTACTTAAACTTTACACTGAAGACGTTGGATGCTTACTATGGATGTGAATACTTTTGTGCTACCCTCTCTTGTTTTTTTTAACTTGCATAAAAGTATTTTAAAAAGTCAATAACCGATTGTGCAATTTACTACTGCCTCTTTGATTCTTAGGTGTCGTTGAATATCTTAAAAATACCACAAGATTGTTCAGGTATTATCGTTTGCTATATCTCTTCCCGCTATTGGAAAATATTTATAAAGAAAGAAAACATGTTTGTGTGGGACCGGTCTTTCCACCTCCCGAAAACTTGCGTTATCCGGCAAATTAAGTTGTTCGTCGTAAAACTCATACTATTGCTTACTCATTGCTATATTTCGACATCCCGACTAGACGTGTCTAACGAGCGAATTATCCGAATACTTATCCAGACCATTTACCTAGTAATAACACATTGTCGGGTAGATAAATCATAGCGTCGGTGACTCAGTGTTTACAAACAAAGCACATGGACATCCTGAGGCACAAACTCAGCCACGGTTTACGTCAACTGTCATTATTAACAGTTTACTTCTCCACGCAATGCGATTTCTGGCAGCTTTTTCCGTCGATGGAAAACTGGGTCTTGGTTGCTGAAATAGAAGTATGATCGTGTGATAGTTTCTCAATCCACTCCATGAAACGCAGAAAACTCGAAATTTAATACTTATGTTTTCAGCGAATAGTTCCTGATCCTCGCGTGCATTTGCACTTTGAAATTTGTGTCGTCTTCATAAATTATTGAGCGGGGAATTTGCGCGAACATTGGACTGCATGGATTACGCCCGCCTCTCGGCCCGCGCATAATGTGGCCCGGACCCTTTCCGGCACTTTCGTCCGGAAAGGGATCGGGGTGGGGATGTAAATGGACACCCTCCGTTCCCTCGGAGCTACCCTTTCTCTCCTCCCTTGGACGTCCCCCGGGTGAGGATGGACCCCTCCCATCCCACCCCACGCCTCCTCGAGAAGCAGTGTTAATAAATTCCAGGGTTTGGGCGCTTTGCTTCTGCTGCGGTGGCCGGACGGGGGACAGATATCGCGTCGTGTGCGACGGGGGAGGAGGGTCCCGGTGTGGTTTCACTGTGAGGGGGGCGTTCCTCTTCTTCTCCCCCTCCCCCCCCGATCCTCCTCTGGACCGATTGTCCATCTCCCCCCCGCCCCCGGAATAGAGTATAACACCCCCAAGGGTGGGGGCCGAATGTGTGTTGGCCCTGGATCTCTTCCCTTGTGTGCGTTTGTGTAGGGGCGGTCGGAATCAGTGGGCGAGCGGGTCGGTCAGTGTGGGTGGGTCAGCTGTCAAGACCATCCACGAGGGTGGGGAAGGGAGGGAGGGTGGGTGGTGCTGCTCCCACCCTTACCTCCCCCACCACCGCTGCCCCTCCGACCCGCCCTCTGTCCGACTCCCGGCCACTTCATGTTGTCATCCATTTCCTCCGCCGATATCCAAAAAGTGCTATTTCCACGCAATCCTCGCCTCACGCCACGAGGCGGCGCTCAGTGCACGCAAAGGAGAGCGCGCTTCCAGTGCAGCCCCCTTCCAACCCCCCCCGTCTAATCGCCTTCAACCGTCCTCCTTATCCCTTCCCCCCCTTCTAGAAAATGTTCTGTAGAACGTAGTGACTTCTACAGAAATTGACTCCTTTTCTTCAGAACTAGTTACTTTTCTAAGGATCTGTACGGAACATGAGAGCCTGACTTTTCAGAACATGTGCTCCGTAGAGTTATTTTCTGCAGAGCAAAATAACTCCTTACAAGCTGTTCTGTAGAGTTTCAGCAACTCTACGGAAATATGTGAGGTTTCCGTTGACCTAGTTACTTTTCTAACGACCTATATGGAAAAGGAACTGAGCGATCTTGTTCCGTTCCGAACTCTGCAGAACGACGTTGCGAATTCTGCAGAACGTCTTAGGGAATTCCACAGAACGTTAAGGAATTATGCAGAACGTCTTAGGGAATTCCGTAAAATGGCGTTTCGATACTTTAAGGAATATCAACAGAACTTTTTAAGAAATTCTGTAGAAATATTTATTAGGAAACTATACAGAATTTTTTAGCTGGGCCCCACCCCCTGCCTTCTCGCGTGCTTAGCACAGTATCTTACTGGACCTCACCGCTCGACAGAGATGGACTAATGTACGGATTTGGACCATGGGAATTCTCTCTTTCCGTGTTACGGCACCGTGTCAAAAAGCGCTTCTGAAGTCGATGCTAATGCTAATTCATTGCTGTGTGATATTGAAGCAATATGTGCAATCATCATAGTACAGAAGCTGTCACTTCTTATGCTAATAGTAAAATTAATTGAATGCATTAAAAATAGATTGAAAGCACATTTCGCCTCTCCGAAATCCGATAAAAAGGATTCTGATTGGGACTGTCTTTGAAAATACCTCTATTCATTAGTGAACCACCTTGGAGTATATTCTACGATTATTTTTTCAAAAGATTGACGTAGTGTATACCTCTGATTTCATTCGCTGATATTTACTGTATGAGCCCTCAACTCTTTACTTACAAAGAAGCCGAGGTGATTGCCTTTGTGCGTTCCGATAATACCGATTGGCCTGCTGGTATAATGTTGGCATTTGCTACAACTATGGCATACCGGTAGGAGATGTTAGGTTGTCGACGAGGCGTCTGTTTCTTTAACAAGGCTGACTGTAGTCAACGTTTGACTCAATTGGAATCGCCGCCGATTAACCCGAGGCTTCGCTTTCAAATCACCTATATGAAGCATGTGGGGAAAATCACTCAATTCATTAACTCTTATGAGAGAAAAATGAACCCGTCAAGAGGAGGGAAATCAGAAGAGAAAAGGTGTCAGCTGTGTAGAATGCCGCGAAAAAGAATAGAAGCATTGCTATATTGCTAAAAAACACCGAGCAAAAGGTTCATGACTCGGGGAATCGGTGGTAAGAAGTTTCGTATTCCATCCGAGTCTACCTCACTGGGTAGTCTACTTTTGGCTTTGGCTAATTGTAACCCCTTTAACAAATCATGCTCTCTGTGCTCACTTGAGCTATAACTGCATATCTCTATATGCCAAAGATTAATGAATAAATACCAATGAATGTCCAAGTTTTTCCCTGTGCCATGCTAGAGTTTATTGTCGTGACCTACCCGCTCTGGCCTTTCGGCCACGGAGATATATCCATTTCAAATAGTATTCTCAACGCCAGGGGCCAAACATAAATATTGTCATTATTAGAAAGACATATTATC
This sequence comes from Ceriagrion tenellum, assembly GCA_963169105.1. Lineage (NCBI taxonomy): Eukaryota > Metazoa > Arthropoda > Insecta > Odonata > Coenagrionidae > Ceriagrion > Ceriagrion tenellum. The sequence continues at coordinate 121,500,421 of OY720643.1, forward strand.
TATGGGAGTTACTAACTGACAGAATTTCAAATTAAATCTATTCGTTGTGGTTTTCTGTGGACTTCATCACTGGCATATTTCAGCCATTGGAGACAGTCAATGAAGCATATCTGTTAGCATTTGTGTCGATGAATTTGTAGTCATTCGCAGTCCCCGTTGTCAGCCAATCCCAGTTGCATTGCCCAACATCCCCCCCTCCCGTTGACAATGCCTGTTTCAGCTCGTGCAAGAGAAGTACGTGTCGTCGTCGATCTCAGCGACGCTCGCTTGCGACGGTGTCCGCTCGAAATTCTCGAAGGAAGTGTCGGAGCGCACGTCTCCGATTCCAGGACATGGCGAGTTTATTTGCGAGGGCGAGAGAGGGAGGGAGGGAGGGGGGGGAGGAAGTTTGGGTGTTTGGAGGGGAAGTCTTTTGGCAGCGTCCACGAAATTGGCTCCCCTAAGGCTCCCAAACTCGTAAATCCAACGATTGCGGTCCACCTCGGGGTCCCGCCCGCAAAGCACCACCCAGCACCACCCACCACGCCCACAAAAGCAGGAGAGCGAGCCAACCCCATCTCCTCCGCCTTGACCCGCCCCCAAAAATCTGCATCTACTATTTCAAACGGGTGGTGTGCTGGGGGGTGGTGTGGGGCAGTTTGGGGGGTTGGGGGACCTCTCGTCCCCCCCTCCCCCTCCGTGAGAGGAGGAATCCAAGGGCATTGGAATCCTTTAGCCCCGACATCCTCTCTTCCTCCCTCTCCGTCCCTCTCCTCCCCCCCCGGTTTTCCGTGCCGTCCGCCGCAGAACCAATCTTCCCCGCTGACACTTCCATTCGCTCCCCCTCCCACAGGGGGTGGGGATGAAATGGCGGGCATCGTCGTCTTCTTCTTACGCCGTGCCAGCCCTCCCCCTCACCCCACCCCTCTGTCTCTCCTCACAACGCGCAAAAGAGACGCCCTCTCAATTTCGATTCGCAAACGTGCCCATGGCTTATTTAGCCAAGAAAAGTGCTCTGCGTGAATAATCCCATGCACGAAAGTTCCTTCGCGGTAACGTCTACGTAAAGCCAAAAGCCAAAAAATATCGAGTTAAGGTCCGTGTTAGTTAATCCAAAAAATCATCATTTGCCAACGTTTCGGAATTTAATGAATTCCATCATAAGGGCTTAGAATTTTTATAAGGGTGCTGAATCATGACTAATGCTCCCTTAGAGCAACAATAAAATAAAATGGCAACGAGGTTATAAACAAATTAACATATTATTTAGTTCAAATCAAAAAATAAATAGAGCTTAACAACATACAATGTATGAAGAAATAGACAAAAACAACGAATCTCATGGAAAAACAATAATTGTACATATTATACAGCTGAACTCAGAGATAAGTATAATTACAATCAATATATAGATATATGATACAAGATATAAAACATAGACCATGAGGAAAAAAAACAATTTAAGTATATCTTATACAAAAAATTGGCAATGCGAATTAAATACTGACCAGGCTAAACTATTCTGGAAAACATTCATTCAATTAAATGTCATACAATTTAGAAGATTGGAAAATTGCCGACGAGCGAGATTTCCTCACATCAATTGGAATAGAATTCCAAAGTTGTGCGGCGGCCACGACAAACGACTTATGAAATGTAGTGGTTCGGTTGGTCGGAAGTAGAAGGTCACTAGGTTCTGTTTTGGTAACCATTGTATGATGGGTAGTTCTTTTAGAAAACATATCAGTTAGGTAGGACGGTTAATTCCTGGCAAAGATAGAAAAAAAAATGTTCCGAGTAGGTATTTGATGCGGGATCTGGTATTCAACCAACCAAGTTTTTTATAATAGGTGCCGAGGTGCTCATCTTTATGAAGATTAAAAATAAGTCGAACGCTCGAATTTAGGAGACGCTGTAGTTTGATGCTCTGCTCTGCCGTTAAATCATTATAAGCAAGACAACAGTAATCAAAATTTGGAAATATTAATGATTTGACGATCAGTTGTCGGGTATGTAATGGCTGCAGATTTTTATGCACCTTAAGTTGATAAAGCGTACTATTATTTTTATTTGAAATGTTTACAATATAGTTGTTCCATCACAAGTTGTAATTGTCAATATACCATTTGTAGGATGAGAGTAATGTCGTCTGCAAATAAATTAATTTGGGACTTACACTTTGGATTAAGTATAAGTCTTAATCGACGGTCTGGAAGCGATTCCCATTCCTGTTGTTACCAAAGGTCAGTAACTTTAATGAGATTATCCTGACGGCCTTTAAGATATCTTGCCGATCCGAGCATTCTAACTTGGTTATTATTGTCCATTGTAAACTTCTGCGACCGTTCGTATTCCTTATATTTCCTTCGCCTTCTCCAGATTGCATTCGTCTCCCAGTCACGACTCCACCCCTCCCCCATTATTCCGTATTTTCGTCCTCTCAGTCAGGAGAGATTAGTGTATATTTAAACGTGGCACTCTTTTACCATTTGGTTATTATTCCGGCTAATCAGTTAGCTATGCGTTAGTCCTTGATTTAATTCCCTTTTCCCAGCCAATTTCCATAAACCATGCTGAAATCTTTCATCTTCTATTCTCTCTTCTTCCATCAAAAGCCATTTAAAGAAAAGGGAAGGTGCTTTTTTATGGCAAAACGACTGTGGTACTGCGCGGCTGCGGTGAATGGGTCGATTCTCGTTTGTTTCCAGATTTGCGCGATACTTTGCATACGTGTGCCCATTGGTAATATTAATTGTGAAAGTGAAAAAATGTATGGTATCGATTTGTTTTCTTGGCTATTTAATGCTATTTCTACTCGTAGTCTTTACGGCCCCTGACATACATTTCGAAGTAATTTGATGATATATGAACAGATTTTCTCCTAAACGGGAACACATATTTTTAATTTTTCTTAAATTGTTCCCCGTAAAAATCAAGGCATCGTGCCGAATAATAAGCAAGCACTTACAATAAACGCTTACATTTCAAATTCCACGCCATAAATCCAAGTCATAACGATGCTTTAATTGGGAAAAAAATTTAAGAATGATATCTGCCGTCTTACTATAAGTTTTTTGATGGCAATATGTGTTCATTTTTGAATTTCACACAGACAGCACTTCACACATCAACTAAAATCCCCGATATGCACCATTTTGTCAATAAACCGGCCATCGCGCCTCCGGCGCACCCATTCACTAGGACCCCCCCTGCATCATTACTTCTGTGCTGAAGAAGATGGCTGCAATGCAATCGAAACTGTCGTCTACGAACATGGGAATACGCGGAAGAGAGCCTGAAAAGCTTTCTGTGTCATGCGGTGATGTTTACCAAATATCGCGTTCCAAAAACTAGCGGGTAAGGCAATTGCTCATTGACGCTTTCTTCCCTCGGAAGGATTGCTTCACCAAGCTGGAGAGTCCAGTCAACGCTTTTGTTTTGAAATTGATCATCTGCTCCTTTCACTATTGGGATTTTAATGTTTACATATACTTTCAAGACCGTTGACATCTTTAATTAGCTTCTTTCGTGATCATAGATGCGTGTTATTATCAGGGCTTACTGCAAAATAAGTTGCGTATTGCCAAATTGAGTAATATGTGAAATAAATTATGTATAAGTATTCGCACAATCAGGAAAGGTACTTGATTACCGAGTCCTGGGCTTGTGGAATATTTAGAATTTGAATAGCTCCTGTTTTGCGCTATTGGTTGACAGCATTAATGTTGAGCAATTGATGTACTGCAAAAACTTAGAGCAGCATTGCGGTTCATTACTCTGATTTGTAAAAATTGACCTTTAATTTTTGATTTTTAGGGATAAACTCAATGGCAACTACTAAAAGTATATGTATTTAATTGAAACTCATCTGTAAAAAAATAGGAGCTTCAGTCTCGAGTTTTGTCATATAGGTAATCTCGGTGATAAAAAAAACATAATTTTATTTTATAGGCATGTACCTCTCCCTAGGCATTTCTCCTGAGTACTCCTTGTTGCTATTAAATTAAATCCAACATAGAGATGAAGTTGGTGTTTTTTGGAAAATGGGCTCATCCAGAAAATTAATAATTACCCTTTGCAAAATGTGAATTTCAATATGCAAGCCATGAATGCTCCTCTCAGCTCACTCTAACCGATTGGAAAAAGGCTGGAGAGATATTTCTGAGAAGAGAGTGCAAGGCGCGCCAAAGCAAACATAACGGAAGCCGTTATTAATTTGAAATTTTCTCGTAAACTCCTATTTCTCGGATTAGAATTTTTCTCTTGTGTTATAGGAAGAAAAATAAGTAGATGGGAAGAATACCCTTGAGTTTATTTAGAGACTCCTTCTCGCAGTCAATTACCGTAATTATTTTGGAATCGAACCTTGCCTTCTCAACGTAAGCATTTTTCCATTTTCCTTTAAAGCTTCGCAATATAGTAATAAATTATTCCTGGCCGTTCTCCCTCTGAAGTGGCCGGACGTCCTCATCGACACAGATCACATTAGACGAGGGCCGAAATTTCAAGGCGGATAAGTTCCCTTTCTGTGGATGGCATTATGAGAATTGGATGTTTTAGACATTATTGGTGTGCCATCCTCTGGTGTATTATCTCCTCATGTCATCACTGTAGGAAGCTTACGGAATAGAAAACCAGCTTTCACATTAAAGACGTTCGCTTTATGGAAGTCTAATTTTATCTCTCAAAAATCTAACTTTATAGAACCAGCTTTCACATTATAGAAGTCTAATTTGAGAAAAGAGCCGGCAATAATCTTTCATCTTAGCATTAAAATTGTTCGATTCCCTTTATATATTGGTGAATAATTCTGCATAGCACAATTTTTGTGCTAAGGGAAAGCTTGTTATGCATTATTCCTTGATGTGATGAAGTAATCATTGCTTTCTCGTGGTTTTAGAGGCCAAGGTAGGTAATTACTCGGCCCGCAACCCGCAAGTGGCAACAGCGATCAAACTTTCACCACCCCTCTCGCGAAGACGGCCGCCTTACCGCTGGTTTGAGCCCGCTAAAATACTCGGTTGTTTATTTACTCGTTAAAAATCGATATCACTATGTGAGTATACGATGGTAATTGTTATTAAATACTGCTGTAAAGAGCTTCAAAACAAGACCAAGATGTTGCTTCTACTACTTTTCATAACCAAGAAAAAGTTGATTCATGAACTTGTTAATAAATTTTTATGGCACATTAAAAAGAATTGAACGTATAATGATACATTTAAATATGTTAATCCTACACAATACTACAGGTTTATTACGATTAAACTGCAAGTTTCTTCACTATATTGGCCTAAAAACCTTGCGTTCTGGCTAATTTCGCCCAGTAGTTTTTTCCCATACCTCACTTATGTCTCTCTCGCTCTCTTCTCCTCCCTCTTATCCCCTCTGTCCTTCCTCTTCACCCCCCACTCCCATGAATACATTTATTATGGATTTAGATATTTTGAATTGTTGCCTAGGCTACGTGTTGCCTAAGTTTCCACTTTTAGTTCACCCAGTTCTTGGCGCCACTTCGATTAGTCTTTTCAGTTGTTATTGTAAATAGACGTAGTTAATTGTTGCTAAGGTGAGACTGGTGAATATTCAATTACGATCGAGGAAATATTAATTACTTGATACTTTGAATAATATCATGCTATTTTTGTGATCTAAAAGTTACTTTGAAAATGCTGGAGAGGAAATACTTATTACAGAAAATGTGTAAGAGGTTTATGAAACGTCCATCGTGTGCCGACGACGATGTTTGCCAGACCCTGATTCTAATTTGAACGCATTAAACCCGTTTGGCTAAAATACATAATTTAGAATGCATTGTTTAAACAGAACTTTCTTCGTACCAGGCTGCAAAACAGGGTATGCGTCTACGAGGACCCAAAATAGGAGACTTGGATTGAAAAATAAGAATCTGTTCAATGCTGCGGTAAGGGCCTTTTCACCTACACTGCAATGATGGCCATTGGGAATACTCTTGAAGTCACCTCGCATCATTATTAAATTTTCGTATAGCGATATTCACGAAGTGCTAAGAAGTTAACTGTGCATTTGTGTAATACAATTTAGAGAGGAATTAAATATATCTGTAGACCGGACGATACTAAAAAGTGTATAAATACGTCGCGCGTGTAGTACTACATTTTTATCCACTGCATAGTGATTAATTGTAAGTAAAACCCATGTATATCCATGGTAAAACCTGTACGACGTATTTATTTACAAACTTTCGACTATATTTACATTTGAACTTCCGTCTTTCATCACTAGGCGGCACCAATTTACAAAAAGTTGTTTGTTTACGGAATTTTAGACAACAGTTTTTGGTCACGAGGTAATAAGTTTTTCCTTCTCTTCAACGATTCCCAAAAGAGAAAAATGACCTCCCCATTACCAAACTTCACCACTGAAGACATCCGAAGGACAGATGTTGACGGAGAAAGGGATTCCACGGGCTGTGTAAAATCCGCTGCAGGCTTTTATTAGGTTGCTCTCGAAATGATTGGTCTGCAGGTTTTATTAGGTCGGCTCTCTTTACGGCTCTTCTTTTAAGTTTCTGATAGCTGGAGCAGTTCAAATCCTCCAATAACTTCTTCGTATAATCAAGCGGCCAAGTCTTCCTCTACATCTTTTACCGTCAGTCATTCCTTCTAGTATCGTCTTTATCAAGCTCTCGTGCCTCAAAATGTGACCCACGAGTCCTGTCCTCCTGTTCCTTATACTTCTCCATATGTCATTCTTTTCTCCAATTTTCTGATAAACTTCCTCATTTGTTATTTTATCTTTCCAACTGATCTTGAGCGTCCTCCTGTAGCACCAGTTTTCAAAGGACTCGAGTCTCCTTTTTTCTTCTTTCCCTATTGCCCAGGTTTCACACTCATATGGGGCAACACTCTACACATACGCTTTTAATAATCTCTTCCTCGTACGTATAAAATACGTTAATACATATACATACGAAAATAAAAGTAATCGGATAAAAACTCTGCCATCTGGATGAATCGGAAATATCCTCTTGGATATTCTCATCATGTGACGGGGTCACCGAAGTTAACCTCCGGATAACAGTTTTTGAACTCAGGCTTAATGCTGCTTCCAATCAAGTTTTCTCTCATCTTCTCATTTAGGTTGTTTAAAATGTAAAATACTGGGTAAATGTCGGCTTCTCTCTCACCAGCAAAAAAATCTTTCCACCAACTTCTAAGGCGTCTGATATTCAGATCAGTAAAACTGTATGTTTTTACTGGACAGAATTTCAGACGCTGAAAAACTTCGAGGGACGCATGTTATTGCGGAATATTATACTTGACCGTGGAACTATCTTACTCTGCCAATGTGAAAGGTGTTAGTCGTCCACGACGCTAAAGCAACGCAAAGAAGAAGACATAAGAAGACGTCAGCTGGGGAACAGTTCACTCGTGAGGAGAGTAATCCCTTTGTCCTAGCGCACAGGATGATGGGAAGGGAGAATAGGAAAGCCGAGGACGCGGCAGTCTCTCAATGCGATGCATTGCATTCTCCGCCGCCCGGTCGGCACCCCTCTCTCGCCGAATCGTCCAATAATGTCGGAGCGGTTCTTTTTTTTTGCCTCGACGCGGCATCAGTTGCATGAGCGTTGCCTGGCAACCCGAACTCTCCTCCCTCTCCCACCCGCTCTCCCGACGCACGTCCCCTCCCTCTCGCTCTCTATTTCGGTCCACCGTCCCCATTCCACCCCCCAGGACACCGCCCTCTCCCATCCCCAACCCCCGATCTCCCTCCTCCCTCCACCTTTGCGCCGTTGCACGCGTCCAATCCCCGATGCTCTGCTCCATTGAAGTCCTCCCTTACCTCTTGCTCCCTCTATCTGGATTTTCTCTTTTCAGTTACTCTTGTTTATAATATATACAAGAGTAATTTTATGTGTTCCTATCCACTTTCTTTCTACCTTTCTCTTTGAACATTTATTTCTGTGTGTGTGTGTACATAACTTCACTGAGGATCACTCGTGTGACGAATGGACAAAAATTGCCACTGGAAGACAGACAAAAAACATAGTTACACGAAAAAGAATAAAACTTACAGGAAGCTCCTTAATATTTCGGCGTGCCGCGCACCTTGGTCGCGAGGACGTAGAAGAATGAAAAGGAAGGGAGGACTGAGGTGGAAGGAAGGGAAGGAGGGGAGGGACAGGGGAAGGGGAGGAGGGGGAGAGAGGAAGGGTGGGGGCGTGAAAGCGGGAAGTAAAGAACATTTAAAAGGAAGAGTTTGGACTGAGTATTGGTGATGGAGGAGGTTAGTGAGATTAATTGAGTACTGGCGGAGAGAAAGCTTGGAAAAAGTAAATACAAGAGGACTCAAGATCTTTAAGTTGGAGGGTGGAGGAGGAATGGGGAAGGGAGACGAGAATACCCACCTTAAAAATATCATTGAAAGTAGAGTTGTGGGAAGAAACGTGGGTGGCGACAGGGAGGGAAACGGAAAGGAAAGGTGGATCATTGCAACTAGACATGTTGTTTATATCCTCCTTTGTGAACTATGCCCTAGCATCTTCATAGATTTAACCACGGAGTAGGATATCCTACTCCGTGGATTTAACAACGACTGCGCTTAACATGTGTATAAATGGCCACCGCTCTGTTTGCAATGATCCACCTACCCTCTCCGTTTCCCTCCCAGTCACCACCCACGTTTCTTCCCACAACTCTACTTTCAATGATATTTTTAAGGTGAGTATTCTCACCTCCCTTCCCACTTTCTCCTTCCCCCTCCAAGTAAAAGATCTTGAGTCCTCTTGTATTTACTTTTTCCAAGCTTTCTCTCCGCCAGGACTCAATAAATCTCACTAACCTCCTCCATCACCTCTACTCAGTCCAAACTCTTCCTTTTAAATGTTCTCTACTTCCCGCTTTCCCGCCCCCACCCTTCCTCTCTCCCCCTCCTCCCCTTCCCCTCTATCCTTCCCCTCCTTCGCTTCCATCTACCTCAGTCCTCCCTTTCTTCTCATTCTTCTACGTCCTTGCGAACGAGGCGCGCGGCGCGCCGAAATATTAAGGAGCTTCCTGTAAGTGTTTTTCTTTTTCGTGTAACTATATTTTTTGTCTGCATTCCTGTGGCAAGTTTTGTCTATTCAGCACACGTATATACAGGGTGTTTCAGGAGGAAAGTTCGAAACTTCTGGAGGAGGTAGGGGAGGTGATTTTAAGCATTTTTTATCATAGCAACATGGGTTTGCAACTCCTTAGTTACCGAGCTATGGCAGCGTAAACATTTTTTTAGAAGTATTCTGCAATCACAATGAAAACACCCGATTTCAATTACTAGTTTCAATGGAGGAGATTTAAACTTTGCACAGTGGTGCGAAAGATATGTATTTTTCTTGGTCTGCAGTCGTAAATGCTAACGGTATCTTATTCTCAAGATGGCTCTCGAATATTCGTCGAAATTTAATTCCTCAAAAACAAATAATTTACGATAGCGCTCTTAATTTCAGAGATATCGAAACGTGTGTAAGAATAAAACTTTTTGTAAATTTATTTTTCAATTCATTACTGCAAAAATCACATCTCTATCTTTTAAAATACGAAAGATATGGCAACTTAACCGATGTTGAAACAACGAGGCAACAAATGTTCTTGTGGATAAGAGCTTTAATTTTCTTAGGAAACCTCGGCAATTAGTGACACTAATCAAAATTTGCCTTTGAGAAAAAGACCCGAGGAGAATATGCAACCAAGGTCATGGCCTAATTGCTGAGAGTAACAAAGTTAACGGTCACAAAGACCACAAATACTCGTCGGTGGTGTTAAAAATATGGACGAACAGTTTCTGCCAATTCCAGAATCATTGACTCTGACTCTGACTGACATTTCCAGTCTAACACTCGTTGAATGAATTTATATCTTTAACAACTCCTTGGCCTTTAAAATCAACAGTTGTCCTCATCAAGTGGAAGTCTTTTCCCGTAAATTTGAGATGAGCTTTCCTGTTTAAGCTACGTAGTGTGTCTGTAGATAAGTTTTACATGCTTTTTACATGCGTAAGTTTTAATGCATACACAGATAGGCCGCTGATGTTATCCACCACGTATACACCCGCGCGATTTATTTATATTATGTTAGTTTAACAATACGTAGAAATCTCGAACACTAGAAATTTCCAGAAGGATAGCAATAGGTCGCAGCGAGTAACTTGAAAAGGAGGGGCGGACGAGCCGATGGGTTTTTTATTGTTTAGATGTCTTGCAACGAGTAATCACGCTGAGCTAGGAATTGGACATTGGACAGGCATTGTGTCGACCGCCTGCCACGAGTAAGCACGCTAATCCGAATGAATATTGGATGACGATTATCGGCGGATAGTTTTTTTTCTGAGTGTTTTGTGAGAGTTAATAGTTAGGGGGGAACGGCATCGACAGGTCCACGGTCGCGAGAGTAAGCAGGGAGCACGGGGTGTCGCCACGACGCACGAGGTGCCGTGTAGTACAGCAGAGAAGGTCCGGACGCGTCAGAGGAGAGGAGGTGCATGCACGGAGCCTTGCACGTTGCTTTCACCACAAGCGGGCTTGCTGGTTGTAAAGATGTTTGGAAGACTGATTGTTTTAATCTGAAAGACTGGGGTTTGTGGTCGTTTACATTTCTTGAGGGGTGTTGATTTATGTGAATTTCTGTGTTGTGTGGAGGTGATGGGCATAGTGTGTCGCAGGGTAGTTTATAAATGTTGATATATACTTTTATTTATGTTCTGTTTGGGTGATTTAGAGTGTTTTTTTGTTGTTCGTGGTAAAATACTGATAAGTGAAATAGGGAGCAGTTTTCGTTGTTAATTGTACAATGGTATGTACCGTGTAATGCAATAAATTGATGTATGTGAGATTGTGTCCAGCCAAAGAGTAACTGTCGCTCCATTTTTTTCATTACAATCCCTCCCACAAAACCAAACTTTCATTGCTGTCAACGGTTCGAATTTTGCTCTAGTTAAGCGTCACTGCGAGATATGAGTGTGCGTAGGAGAGCCAAAGCTCCGAGGTTGCCAATGTTTAAAATGAAGTGCTATCTCATTTCCAAGCCAGAGTTAGTGACTAGTAGTGGACTCCCTCTGATCTGCTCGTCGAATCTCTTCTTATTCTGCCTCCTACACTCTGTCTTGCCTTTTCCGTCACTTGAGCTGCCGCTTCGAAGATCGCAAAGTTCTTTCCCTTGCGAATGCTTTTGCTGCCCAAATTTGATGGTGAATCTGTAGTATTAATATCCTAGAAATCTTTTTCAAATCAAACTGACATTCTTTTAGCCTTGACATATTCAATTTAGTCTTTCTCTAATATATTCCCGAATTGTTATTTTATATTTTCATCAAAGCCATTTCTGTTCTTACGTAATATCTTTCTCTGAATTTTTCATCGTGATTCGACAATTCCATAAATATTGTCTATGTTCTCCGGAAAATTTTCGCCCACCTGCTCGCCTTCGCCGCCGACATATGAGCATCGGCGGCCGTGTTTTTGCTTCCCACTTGCCCACCCACTCACCCCCGGATGGAATTAATTGAAGCGGTGGAAAGGCTAAGCGGAGGGTGGGTGGGGGCGAAGCGTTACCCCTCCCTCCATTTCCCCTCCCCCGTCTTCCCCTTACTTCCCCCTTCGTCCCCCGGAGCACCGTTCAACGATTCAATATTTCCCTCCCCCACCTCACATCTGGACCAGTAGACGGCGGAGTTATCGAACTGTCTCGGTAGCGTTTCCAATAATGTAACAATACGCTCCGTGTCCAGGTGTTCTCCCCCCCCCCCTCGATGCAACGGCAATTAAAATCAGTTGGCCAGGGTTCCGCAGCTCTCTTGGCAAGGGTGAGTTGGGGTTGATTCATTCCCTTTACCTTTCCATTTAATACCCTTCTCCCCTCCCGATGCCAATTTCTGCGTTCCGCACTGCCAGTAAAGAGATTGTCATGCCCCTCGGATTACACAGACTAATGCCCTTTTTGGCGTTTAATCTCCCTTGGAGTCGTATGTTTTGGGAGACTGGGCACTCATCGTACCACCTGATTAGGATTGCTCGCGTTAGCATAAGGGAATAAACTATGCGTGCTTGTTTCTTGTTGGATATATATCTTGAGAATGAACAATTACTGGCCATAGTTAGTCCTAATAAAGGAAAGGACGGTAACAGGCTTATTTTGCGAGGGTTGAGTAGGATTGCTTCCTCTCGTAGATCTTTCTTATTCAACTTACTTTGTATCAAGGCTTTAAAGTATTTATTTATTTATCTTCACTACCTCGAATACAGCACAATGGGCCAATTTATATCGGGTAAATAACAGTAACAACGGACGAGACACAAACACCCATGTCCTGGGCAGGAAATATTCTAACCAGGCGGGACTCGAACCCGCGACCCTCGGGTTGGCAGGCGAGGACTTAACCCCGCCGCCACCGGGGCCGAGTATCACTTTTACTGAAAGTAAAGATCATATTTTATTCTAAATAGGTGGTAATACGACGTCTATAAGTTAATAAGTATACCTACTGTAAGGATATGTGAAAAATTTCTGACGTCTCAGGTGTTGAATCATTTCTTGTAACTGTTAATATCACGTACTATACTCATTCATATTGATGATCCTGCAGCCTATTTACGGGATACATGTAAATATTCCCGTACATTTCTGCCGTTATCGGATAGATGCAAGACTATGTAGACTTATGTAATATGTAGCAAATTTGTTATGCTATCAGCGACACCTTTCATGATTTTCATGCAGTTAACACGGAAATTTTCACAACTGACTCAATGCGTCGAAATCGGAATAAGTGGAATATGGAATAAACAGCCTCATTTTGCCTATAATGATGGTAGGTGGTCTATAGTTGTGAAGAAACTCTCAGATAAGGTCGCGGCTCATAAATTAGATTTTTCATGACTATACCAGAAATATATTTTGAAGCCTCGAGATTAACGATGGGTGAGTAAGAAGCTTTGACCTTTTTTTTCTTGATGTGGTAGATGTACGCATTAAAATGTTCTGAAAATGAGATTTCATGGAGAATAATTATCAACCAATATATTTTAATTAAGCTATATCATGTAGTAGGTATATTGTTAGCTGGCCAAGAAATAAGTTCGAAATAGTTCGAATAAGTTTTACTCGAAAACAAAAAGTAGTTTTTGATGATATTAACTATGATACGGTTGAAGTCACATCCAGCGTCCCAAAAGAAAGCGAGATTGAACCTCTTTTATTCATTTATTGCATGTATTATATTACATTTAAAATTATATAAATGACATAAATTCTCGAGTTAGCAGTAAATTTAGAGTATTTGCAGACGATACGGTCATCTGCCGCGAAATAAGCGAAGACTCGGACTTTGAAGATTTATCATCAGACCTTAACATCGTTCATTCGTGGTGCCAGGAGTGGGGACTAGAACTTAATCTTAGTATATCCATCACAGGATACTTCTTGCGAAAGTCATCCACAAATGGCATTTCTACACTTTGGGTGGATTTAACATAAAATCTTCAAATTTGTTTACTACACCCACAGTGTAGATATGGCATTCTTCACATTTAATTTCAAATCTGCAGATTTTGTTTACTCCACTCACCCACGAAATATTTTACGTGAGGTAAACATAAGATCTAGAGAATTATATATAAAATACATGCGGCATAAAACATATCTGAAGATTTTATGTTTACCCCACTTAAAATATTTCGTGAGGAAGACATACAAAACATACGCGGCGCAGCATTTACAAAACGAGAGATTTAAGTTTAGCGTTTTAATTTAGCGTTTTAGGCAAGTTTAATAGGAAGGTTCTCGACTGAAAAATGAAAAGAGAAGTCCTACTTTGCTCTGGTTAGCCCTAACCTCTAATACGCCGCGAGCATTTGGGACCATAATCATGAAAATTTAACCAAAAAAATAATAGAACGCTTCGCTCGCTTCGTTAAACGCTGCTACGAGCGAGCATGTAGTGTTTCACAGATTGTAGAGGAATTAAGGTGGGAGCCTTTAAATAATCGTAGGCTACTTTGAGTCATTCAGAACTGGTGTGTTTCAGTGCGACGCAGAGAGTATTATCATGACGCCTCACTACATCTCTCGGTCCTTCAGAGGCAAATAAGAGAGATACATGGGGGAACTGATGGATACAAAAATTCGTTCTTTCCACGCACAATAAGCGTCCACCTAAAAAATAAACTCCAGTCAAAAGACCACAGAAATACACTTCACCATTTCACTTCTAAAATCTTATCCTTTACAACTTTGCTCGGCTGGTGTTCTAACACCCTATACCACCCGCTATGCGGCGGCTTGCTGAGTAGCATCTACATCTACACTACATACTAAACACGCATACGGATTTCTGAGCACAGCTCACCTCTTAGGTGGAGACAGAATTTCGTTGGATGAAAGAATATAACGAGTGGGTGATTTAATGTACTTAGGAAGATGTTTACGAAAGATGGACGGTTAGATGAGGAGATAAAGAGACGTCCGAATGCTGGAAGGAAAGTGGTAGGTAGCATGTGGAGCTAATCAAGGAATGAGTGTCTGTCTAAGCAAGCGAAACTCGCCGTGTACAAAAGTGTGCTTCTCCCCATTTAGTTGTATGGTAGTGAAACATGGGTATATCAGAAAGTAGACTAAACGCCGTGGGTATGAGTTATCAGAGAAGTGTTTGCGGAAAAAGTAGGATGGAAAGAGTCAGGAATGAGTGGGTAATAAATGAATGTGGCATAGATGCTCCAGTAATCTAATGCTCCAATTCAAATGCTCGATGCTCCAATTAGTCAATGCTCCAACTAGAGGGAAAAATACACTTGATGTTTTAGCGACAAATATTCCACACATGGTTGTAAACATAGGTACGGATAAGGGAATAAGCGACCACAAGATAGTTAAAGCTAATTTTTCCGTGAGCATGATCAAGAAACACAATCCACAAAGAAAAATCTACTTGTTTAATAAGGCTGACTACGAAGGTATGAAACGAGAGTTGCAAAATTCATTTACTAATTTAAAAAAAATAAGTATCAACAGTAATACTGAGATTTGTGGAATACTTCCCTCAACGTTACACGATCAGTAGTTAGCAAATACACACCAAGTAAATGGAAAAGAGCCAATACAGAGCCTAGGTGGTATAACGCGGAGGTTAGGAGAACATTAAAGAACCAGAGAACATGTCATGCTAGGTTAAAAAGGGCAAAAATAAACAAATCCTCCGAAGAACTATACACAGTCACCAAAAATGACAAAATATTTAAACTCTTAGCAAAAAAAGCGTGGCGAAGGGCGTTAGCTGATTTCAAAAGTAAATTACTGGGAGAACAATTGAACGATAATCCCAAGGCATTTTGGTCGTATGTTAGGGACACTCAAGGAAATAAATAAACAGTACACACGCTTAAGAATATCAAAGGGGAATAGCTAACCAACAGTCAACAAAAAGCCAATTCGTTAAACTCATTCTTCAAAAGCATTTTCAATACTTGTACACCACATCTTTTCGATCCGCAGCCTATTCGTTCCCAAACAATAATGCCTGAAATTATTATAAATTGTCGCGGCATAGAACATCAGCTACAAAATATCAACCCCAACAAATCCCCCGGTCCAGATCAAATACCTGCTCGCGTATATAAAACATTGGCATCAGACATAGCGCCTTACTTAGAATTAATATTTACCAAATTTTAAATAGATCACGTAGTGCCTAAGGACTGGAGAGTAGCAAATGTCACACCTATATTCAAAAGCGGCGACAGGGAAGACCCTAGTAACTATAGGCCTATTTCTCTCACATCCATTTCGTGTAAGGCATTGACGATAAAATGTCTCTTTGTTATTAGATTTTTAATTGGCGCTTTGAATGTCTGGTACGCGGGTTTCAATGTAATTTCGGTATTCTACCGTATCATTCATGCATGCCTGGTGTGGAAGCACCCCCTGCCACACACCCTTTGGGTGGCTTGCAGGGTATGACGTAGATGTAGATGTAGATGGAATGAGCATATATGAAAGAAGCGTGCTTCGTTGGTTTGGCCATGTTGAGAGAATGGATGAGAGTCGAATAACGAAACAGATATATAAGAGTGAAATGAATGGTGCGAGAGGTGGAGGTAGGCCGAGAAGTTATGGTTGAATGTGGATGAGGAAATTCTCAGGAGGAGGAATATTAGGAGTCGTAAAAACAGGAGGGCGTGTATGAAGCAGTGTATGGGGTAAATGAGGCAAAAGAGGTTTGCAAGGATAAGTCAGTATGGAGGAAATTATTGAAGCAGAGTTAGGTGTGCAAATGTGTGTTTGTGAGTGAAACTCTGTGACTGTACCTACCCCGGAAGGGAACGGCGTGATTGGTATGGATGTATGTAAGGAATAGTTACTGAAGTTTTATGGGAGTAGTTAACATGGGATATTTTATTGGTTTATAGTACCATTATAACTTGGAAAATAAAACATTATTGCAAACCCAATGCTCCTCTGTACCTTTCGGAAAAGAAACTAAAATTGGATCGGGCATGCATCAAGAGAGAAGGGTATAATGACTGTAGTTTATGCAGGATCGGCGGAAGGGGAGAAGGAGGAGAATGCTGAAATTGACAGATGAGGATGAGGAAGGGGGGACAGCAATTCGAGGAGACCAAGGAATAGGCGAGGTGCGGAATCGGACGGAGACAGCGACGGCGGATAAAACTTGCAACACGGCAGTGCACCTCGTGATGATGATGTGGAATTGCAGACTACTCTGGGTGTAGCTTTGTAGGCTGCACATTAATATATCTTAGGAAACTCGAGTCCTCATCTTTTTGACTTACTTACGAGAGCCGTAAAAAATAAGATTTATGGGAATATGTCCGAAAAGGAGATTCGATTATTAGATATGATAACAGTTTCTACTTTAGAAAATTTTCTAATTTTTTTGTTAAAATAATATTGTTAAATAATCAATTTTTCAAGCCAAAAAACTTTTGTGCATTATGAAATATATACATGAGGAAGTTATTGGCATCTTTTTATATTTTAAATCAAATTCTATCGTTCATGACGGGGGGTTACTCTAGCTGTCAATGTAAAATGCTTAGTTTCTCCGTCATTCTGTCCGCAAATTTCCTTCCGTTAGGATATGTACGCATTAATTTCATTCGATTGTTTCGCTCCTCCGTAATTCGCTCCCAATCTTCTTCTTTTAGACATTCAAATGAGAAATACCGGTCGTACAAAGTGGAGACGAACGACAAACAAAAGAAAATAAAATAAAGACTCTTATTCTTTCAGGAACATTCGGTTTTCCTTTCAAATTATTGAGCATATTTCCCTCTGCAACATTTGTCTCTGATGAAGAATGTATAGCTCTCGGGTTTCCAACCGGGTGATGATGGTTTTTGGCACCGACATTTCAAAGGCGTAGTCTGCCATCTTCCTCAGGGTGATAATTTTGGCTAGGAGGGCGTCACTTTGTATATGCCCTGTGGATGGGCTAGCTTGCTTCCGATTGGCTCTCTTTTCCCGCTCTTTTTCTTATAACACTCTTGATTGGTTTCCACGCATTTCTGACCTGAAAACCTCTGTCTTTGTTGATGTTGTCTCTGTGGTTGTCGGTTTCCACAGCCTCCTTCACAATCCGGTCCCAATAACTCGGAGCGCGATGTAAAATTGTTTCCCTTTGAAATTGATTGTGTCCATTTTCGAGGCTATGTTCCGCTGCTGCGCATTTTTCGGGGTGGAAGAGGCTAAATGCACCTTTCATGTTCTTTTAAGCGTTTTTCTATAGTGCGGCCAGTCTCGCCGATTGGCACCTTCCCGCATTCACATGGGATGCGGTAGACGTCTGGTGTTTTTAATCCCACATCGTCCTTGGCGTTCCCCAGGATGCCTTTAAGTTTTCTTTTTGGCTAATGTATAGTTTTAATTTCGTATTTCGCCAGTATCCTGGCGATCTGGTTGGATATCCTGAGGACGAAAGGAAGGCCGGTGCCAAAAACCACCATCACTTGGTTGGAAACCCGAGAGCTATACATTCCAAGTATTC
The DNA here is from genome assembly GCA_963169105.1 of Ceriagrion tenellum. Lineage (NCBI taxonomy): Eukaryota > Metazoa > Arthropoda > Insecta > Odonata > Coenagrionidae > Ceriagrion > Ceriagrion tenellum. Next base: position 121,518,412 of record OY720643.1, read on the forward strand.
GTCGGGAAAGCATTAAATCTTACATCATCTCCGATAAAATGATGGGAATTTTTCTATTCGATGCTAAATGTAAATCCGTGATGCTTTACGGGGTTACGTTGGACTAGTAGCGATGATAGTAATAATGAGGAGCACATGAGAGTGAGGAATCACCGAATGGGTCCATCTCTCCGATATATATAAGACCCTCGCAACCCGCATCCAGCATCCCTCGTTTCCATCTCTTCCCCTGTACCAGTGCCTCTCTCGCCTTCCCCTCCTCGCGTTCCCTCTCTCTCCACATGACGATAACACAGACCTTCCACCCCCCCCCCCGTCCTTACCGTTGGGCTCCGTCAGCAGTTCCAGCGCGCTGAGCATGCGCTATTTAGGGTTGGTAGTCGGCGGGGGGTGGGGGAGAGGCAGGGGGGAGAATTGGAAGATATAGGGAATGGGTTGGCACGGCTGCCCAGATCGGAGGGGGGGGGGAGGAGATGAAAAGGGAGTGATGAGAGATGGGGATGGACTGGAGATGGACTGACTCCTTTGACTGGATGATTGATCGACTGTTTACATTCGCTCGTCGCGGGCGACATTTTGGGACGTGTATTAAAGCCCTACAAACGTTTCAATCGCTTGATTATGCCATCAGTCAGGATGGGTTTGGAGTGGAGAGGCGAGCGTATCACCGGTTGTGCGTGTGAGTGAAATCTTAGGTAGGGACAGCAGTTGTAGGGGAGGGCAATCTAAAACAGACATAGCATGCGTAAATGAATGTTTTTTTTTGTTTGCCATACTTTTGGTGTTGGCTGAATTCTGTATGAATGTTGGGAGTTTGCAAAGAAGCAGGCCACCGTCTCTCCCTGCTGTTGTTTCAGGAGGGTGTCAATATTCATTTAATATTCCACCTGCTAATTGGTTGGTTTTATTATTACAGTCCTTACCTTAACATCCATATTTCTGTTAGATGTGCACATTTTATTATGGCCTGCTTTCGAAGTACTTGTCACCAACTAGGCGAAGTCATTGATGTACGAGGTTTTTTTTATCAATCACTATTGCCCGCTCATGGTGATAGAGCACGTTTAAGTGTGTTTAATACATTCCGGAAAAGAGTTATATTGTTAAAGTTTGCTATTTGCCTAAAAATCACGTAGATTTGAATTTGGATGGCGTTTATCAAATTTATTGGCGAACCTACTTACTTAAATTCGATTTACACCTAACGTTAGCTCATGTAGTTTGTCGTTGAGTCATAATTTAAAAAAAAAAATACGTTTGATTTTCCACCGTGATGAGATCAAAACTATTCCTGTTTATGGCGTCCTCCAACCGATTGCTACGTTTGCGATTTCATTAAGAGATAACGTGACGCCCATATGAAATTTTTATGAGACGCAGATGAATATTTTTAAATGTTACTATAAACTTTCAGTTCTTCTTAAATGTTGAAAACAAAATTTCATATCAGTATTGTGAGATAAATTTCTTCACATAGGATGATGACCTGAAGATGACGCAAAGCGTTGAAACCCGGGTCGTGAGTTTGTATTTTTTGTGGTTTGTAAAAGTTGTTTCAATAAACCCATTTCGCAATGAATTACCACAAAGTTACTAGAGAGATTTTCATTCTTAAATGACTCATTCTTGGTTTCAGCGATTGTCATCCTTTCCACTGTGGTCCTTAATCATTAGATGGACATAACTTGGGGACATTTAGTCAAGATAATAGTTTCCAAGAGTGGGAGCATAGCATAACATGGAGAAGTCCTTTGTGACTTTGTGACTCAAGGAAGTTTAATTTTTTCCGGTCTCAGTCGCCTAGTGAGCAGCGATCGTTCCGAACCACCCTAAGATCGTGATTTCGTATGCTACCTAAGGCAAAGATTGTTCCTAGAGTAGTGTACTTTGGTGCCAAGGAGTCATATATGTTAGGCATCATTTTTTGAAGTATTATTTCCACCATAGTCTCTAGGATTGGTATTATTGGCTTAAAAATAGCATTAGAAATAATATAAGCATTAATATTTACAAAATGGCCTTCGAAAAAAATAATGGATGGATGCTTGAGTCGTTATTAAGGCTAGTTTCAGCGTTGTTTTAATTATGATAATCAATACATGGTATTTTTTTAAATTCAAAACTGCCGTATGCGATATTCTATGGAAATTCGGTATGAATATTTTTTCGCAAACGAGACGATAATGTAGACTGAGAAGAAACTGCACTCGTTCGAGACTAGTCTTGATTTCGGAAACCGAGGCTGATATAGAAGTCTGGTGGCGACACTAACTTTAACCACGCAACGTACGGAGGCGGCGAAGTTCCCATAGCGCTAAGCAGGCAACAATCTGACAAAAAGATGACAATTAAGAATGATAATGATATAAATGTCGTCTCAATCATTAAAACATTTCATTGGGATTGGATTCAAGTTTTTTCGTTATGACATTTCAGCAAAAAAAGTGGCCCGTTAGAAATCGCCAAAAAACGGAATAGTATGTTCTCATCATGATAAAAAATCAAATGTTAATCGAAATACGTTGGGGTATGGTTTAACAAAAAGTAAAATTGGCGAAAGTTTAATGGAACTGCATATCAAGTGTAGTTTCTTGTTGATTTTGCTATCGGAACTCAAACTCAAATCAGCATAATTCTTACCCCGACATATGCTTCCAAGAAAATTTTCTATAGTATTCCATACTTTTTCTTCCTAACAGCCTACGACTCATTCCTATGTCCAAGTTTTTGTCCGTGGGAAAACTACAATTTAGGTGAACATGCTTTTTTTATTTTTCTTGTGGGATCTTCAAGATGAATTTCCATGCTCCATAAGATTTACTATACATTTTAACATGTTAAGTAAGAGTATCCTATTCAAGTTTCTCCAAGAACTGGTCTCTAATGTATCTCAATGGTTTTCGAGGAATACCTTTGGAGAAGGCGAGAAAGTTCAGAGAAGGAATCTATCCAAGAGTTGCTAAAAATTACGTGGAGGCGGGAAAAGTTTGAATAGAATTTGAGGGGCGAGGGAAACGGAAATGAACGGCTTATTGGTAAGCCGGGAGCTTTGAAGTCTGCGGCAGCAAGAGAATGCTAAGGTTAGAGAGACAAGTATTTTGGAAAGTATGAGGTAAGAAAAAGTAGTTTAAGAGTTTAAAAGGGTATAATGTAGGGAATACCCTGATAAAAACTTCTGAATAGTTTCCTTATAAATACTTCTACAGAATTTCTTAAAAAGTTCTGTAGATATTCCTTTAAGTATTAAAACACCATTTTACGGAATTCCCTACGACGTTCTGCAGAATACCTTAGGGTGTTCTGAAGAATACCTTAGGACGTTCTGCAGAATCCTTAAGACGTTCTGTGGAATTCCCCACGACGTTCTGCAGAGTTTCCGTATTTCCGTATATTTCCGTAGAGTTGCTGAAGTTCTTCAGAACAGCTTGTAAGGAGTTATTTTTCTCTGCAGAAAATAACTCTACAAAACACATGTTCCTTACGTTCTACAGAACAGCTTCTAAGGAATTTTTAGCGGGGTATGCGTGATAAAATTGAGCATTGAGGTCGTTTTCTGTGAGGCAAATAAGATATGAGATTTATTTGGAGTCACCTAGAATCGGCAATATAATTAATTAGATGAGGATAATATTGGCTACTAAATGAACCAACTACCGGGTGTGGACTATCCAGGAGACTACAAGTTGACCGAGCGTTTTTATAATGTACATGTTTTATACATCAATCTTTGGAAAAGTGTAAAATATTAAAGAGTTTCTCTAATTTTACTGCAAATATTTGAGCGAAGTGTCCCAAAAATACAGGCCATAGTAAACAGATCAGGTTTCAAATCAATGGTTTCGGTTGAAATCCCACCTCGGCTGCGGCAATGGTATTTTTCCCAGCCGAAAGATCTCCGGCTCTATTGAACAGAAGAGCTTTGTGAGTTAGGGTGGCTGAAACTGAAGTTCCCTATCACTAATATACGCCGCAGTTGAGTACTTGTGTGCTGAAGATAAACATATCATTCGGTAAAGTTGGACGAATTGGCAGCAAAGAGATGACGGATCGACTTGGTCGCGTATTAGTGCCGTATTTGGGATAATTACTTGTCAGTGCACTGTAAATGCTGAGTACTTGTATTTATCAGTAAAAATATGTCGAGTAGCCCCGTTCGATGAGAATCTTTCGATGCGGCGTTCGTCGGCTCAGCGTTCGTTCGTTTTGCGGTCTTGCGGCGTCAAGTGAGCGCTCTCATCGCTTAAATAAAGTGGTCATCCTATCAACTCGATCGCCACTTCTTAGCCCTCCTTGGCCGCGAGAGTGTCCCATCACGGCGCCCCCTGTGTCAGCGAATTAATGGCGAAGAGAGGAGGAGGCGAAGAGAGGAGGAGGGGCATGATGGGGCGAAATGTTGAGAACGAAATTTAAGAGGAAAAAAGTGGAAAGAGAAGCCTCTTTAGTTCAGGCGGTTGGTCTGGGAGTTGGGAGGTGAGTAAGTACACAGGGCCCATCCCCTCACTCCCGCACGCCCCCTCGGCACTTTCCCTTTCGTCGTAAACTCATCTCCAACCCCCATCTCACTCATCCCCTCATCGCCGACGACCCTTAACCCACCCACCCCTTTCCTCCCCTCCTTCCATTCGCTCCAATACGCTCAAGGAGAGATCCTCTTGCTGAGGGGGGTGCGGGGGGGGGGGGTGGAGAGGGGTCGAGAGGGGTGGGAGGGATGCCGAGCCACCCCCTCTCCCCCACATTTGGCATTCTTCCTCCCGACCCCCCCCCCCCCCAACCCCTCCCCTCCACGAGTGGAGAAGGGGAGGTCAGTTCTGCGCGGGTGCGGGAAACTTATTTTGTTGTCGATAGACGACGTCTTCCCAATCGGTTTAGGATTGGGGTATGTTTATGGAATATAAGTCGTCACCTCATGGAAATTCTCTTTGTTTTATCTTTGTTTTATTTATTTATTGATCTTTATTTATTTGTTGATTTACATAATTTTTCAGTTATTTTTACTTTCACATAATTTATTTATTTTTATTCTCATTACTTATTTAATTATTTGTAGTTATGCATCAATTACCCTTTTCATTATTATTATCATTCATGTGTATTTCACGGATTTTTTTTCTTTTGTTTGTGTTACATTAGCTTTATCTGTCTGTAGGTTTTCGCAGGTTTTTCACGCTCCCCTTCATGTGTGGGTGTTTTCCTGCAGAGGGGTTTTTCGTCAAGGATATTCTCTTCCTTATTTCCTTACGTTTTTTCCCACAAATGTACATATCTTTCTTCACAATTATTTCATGTATTTATCTGACGAAGGGGTCGATTGAAGAAGGGACTGCTTTAGTCTCAATCTCGTCCCAATAAAGACGCCCTATTATTATTTCTCCTTTTCATTCCTCAGTCGTGCTGGGTTATTCTAGGGTACAGGTAATGTACCAAGTACTCCCAGAATACATTATTCAGTTGTTTTACTAAAATTTAAGAATTTTCAGACTATATGGCATTATGCTATAATGACAGCCTTCTGGATTTGGATCTATATGTTGTAATATAAATTTAGTTTTTCCAGACTTTTTCTAAGTTGTTTCGGTATTATTCCGGTGGCTGAAACTACTGTTGGGTACTATCTCGACCATGTTCATTTTCCACAATCTTAAAACCTCAGCTGCTAAATCCTGGTAATTGCTTTTTTTCTCCAGTATGGTCCTTTCCATATTGTCAGTCAGAGGAATTGCTATATCTATGAAGTACACAAATTTATTTTATTTGTCTACTAATGTGATGTCTGGTCTATTGTGCTGTATTCTTCTGTCGGTAATGATAGCACGGTCAAAATATAGTTTGAAATTTTTGTTTTCAAGTACGGACTCAAGATTATAATTATAATATGGAGGACAGTTCTTATCTATTAGTTGTTTTTGTTTGCCAATTTGTTGATGAATAATTTTTGACACTCAGTTATGTCTTTGTAAATAATCAGTGCTGGCCAGTATTTTACTTCCTGAGAGTATGTGTCGGATGCTTTCTGCACTTTGATAGCATCGCCTGCATCTGTCATCGGTTGTATTTGGGTCTTTGAGGATGTATTTGCTGTAATTTTTTGTATTTACAACCTGGTCCTGGATTGCTATCATAAAACCCTCAGTCTCCATGAAGAGTTCACCTAATACCAACCATTTGTTTATTTTATTATTATTATTATTTGTTATGTTTTGTGTAGTACAACTATACACTTAATTTATGACCCGACCGAACTACACCAAAACTACAACGAAATTATGTGCACTAAAAATTTATTATCAGAAATTAATAAAGTGATTCATACGAACTGTGTACCATTGGAGTACGATGATTGAAAGACTAAAATATCGTATCTGTCGGCATCGAGGACACGGCTTTTTTTACACCAGAAAATGATCTTTCACAATTGCTGTTCGTCTTCGACCCCGGAGGTTAATTTCAATTCTGGAGGAGAGTATGATGAAAATATTTCGCTTAGAATCAACGCAGCAGTGAAGCAACTATTATGATAGATATTTCACGTCGAATAATGTGCTTGATTGAGTGGGAAAACAAATCGATTTCTGTTATTGAATATTCCTACATGGATCAACTACAGACCTCTCTTACTTTTAAATCCAAACAGAAGATTTTTCTAGATATACATATAGCTTCAAAAAACGTGCGTGGGTCCTCGATACCGGCGATTACGGTAAACATCCAACTCAGTGCTGGCAATGTCATCATAAAAAATTAGATCTGTGCTATGTAAGGCTGTTACAGGACGTTTATCTTCGAGCTTACAAGTGACGTAGGTCGACGGTCCAACAAGCGCTAGAAATTGTTAAGGGTGCCGTAACAGTCTGATGCTAGGAAGTCGAGAAGTGTTCCCCACCGTTAACCGTTGTTCTTCACATCCTTTCTACATCTACGTCTACATAATGCCCCGCGAGCCGCCGCATGAGCGTGTGGCAGGGGGTGGTAGGTCACCAGCCGTGTAAAAATGTAAGTTATTTGGGCGGTGAAATGGTGACATGTATTATAGGAGTGTATTTGCTGGAGCTCAGTGGAGCTCAGTTTCTATTGTGATCGCTCATTGTTGGCGGAAAGAACGAGTTTTTGTACCTATCTGTTCGGCAGTATATCTCTCTTATTTTAGCGCATCTGTCAGACCTAGAAATGTAGTGAGGAGTCATGATAATATTCTCTATGTCGCTCTGAAAAATATCAATTCTGAATTTCTCAAGCAACCTAAGCCTAGCGTGTAGCCTCCGAGTCTCTATGGGCTCCCACCTTAATCCCTCTAAAAGTTGTGAGACACTATATGTACGCTCGTAGCAGTTTTTAACGAAGTACGCTGCTTTCCTTTGTATTTTATTAATTTTTTTGGTTAAATATTTACGACCAGGGTCCCAAAAGCTCGCGGTGTATTCGAGGTGAGGCCTAATCAGAGCGAAGTAGCATCTCTCTTCGACTTTTTCATCCGAGGACCTTCCTATCGTACGTTTAACAAAACCTAGTTTACGTTACATAGTTTGAGGTTCAACTATATGGAAGTTGAATTTCACAAATGAAAAAGGAACTGCTCTCTTCCACAGATCCACCTTCTTGGCACAACATGCCTCGACACAAACATATTCTAAGAACCGATGTTAAATAATTGCCTTCTAAATGGAGACTCTTTTTGAGATTGGTAGTGTTTTCATTTCATTTCATGTCCTCGGTCTCCCTCGGCGTCCAGTACTCCGAGGCCCTCACTCACTCTCCCTTTGCTTGAAGTGCCGGTGGGTATAAGTCCACGCCTGCAAATGCAAAGGTCGCGGGTTCGTGTCCTGCGTGGGGGATTTATTTCTTCCACGCGTTCATGTCCATTAATGTTTTGTGACGGGGTTAAATGGAAAAGAGAGCTACATAGCCCTAACTTCGCTATGAATAAATACAAAAATAAATCATGAAATGACAAACCTCTCCCTCCCTTATATAACTCCCACATCCTTCCTTTATCCACTTCCTCTCCTACTGCACGTCTTTATCACTTCTCACCCGCTTCGACCGTAGGGTGAGTACTTGAATATAACCGTTCCTTTGCTGTATTCTTTTCCCGAGGATGAGAAAATTTGTTAAAATGCTATTACCTTGTGATCAAGAAAATATTATACGCTTGAAACTCCACGCTTGGTACTCATTTTCCTCTTCGATGAATCGATTCCACGCCGTTAAACCTGAAACATTATACTTCGATACGAGTTATAATTGACTGACACCGCTGTCACTAAAAGGATAAATATTGATTTCGGCCGTCCATTTTTTTAAGTTGGCCATTCTTCGATGAATATGCGATTTTAGAAAATGTATTTGCCCGACTCCACTGATGTTCCCATTTCATCACATTACAATTGAAGTAGATCCTTCAGTTCGACGTCAACCACGCTACACTGAATTAGGTGCATTAATTTAATCTTCGATTATCTTTCAAAAACATGTTGACATCAGTGAAAAATAGGGCAGTCGTAGTTGCGGCTTTTGATTCATCTTAAAGTAGTCATCACTGATAAATTATAGTTTAAAAATTATGGAAGGGAATATTCCTTATGTAAATTCGGAATTACTGATAGTAACTGATATATGTTCCAGGCGTTATTTGCTTTTTAGATTTGAAAGTCTCGAAAAAAGTTTTGCCGTTGATGCTGGAAAAAGGCTGTAAATACAAGAAGGCGATTATAGCGAAGAAAAATATAAAATTCTAATCCTAAAAATGAACAAAATATCGCTGGATGCAAAAAATTTCTTGGATTGAAAATTACTTTAAAAGATTTGCTGCAATAAAACTAGTGAGCTGAGACTTGAGCTAAGAAATTCGTTTCAAGTGCCTGTTAATCTAATACGCCTATTTATCTTGATTATAAAGTACTTTTCTACGGCAGTAAATCTGAGAGATGCTAATCACTTGTGTACGCTTCAAATGATGTGATAATGAAATGCAGTCTCTGTTTTTGGAGGATGAGCATTGGCTCATTCCAAATGCCTGTTTCGAGACCTGAGCGTCCTTAAGTGGTGGATTAAGTCCTGTTTTAAGGAGTTTTACCCTCTTTATTCCTTGCAAATAGCGGTCACCATCCCCTCTGGCTCCCATTAATGCTTAGTTTGAGTTCCGGAAAATGTCAGTGAAGAAGAAAAATCATTTAAAAACCAGTTACGTGTTTTTTCAAAGGATCGTTGACGATTTTAGAAGTATGGGCGAAACAAAATCAAGAAGCCAATTGCTTTAGACATGAGGATATCTTGGAATCTTGATTAAACTTTGTTTCATGTTTCATTTCGAAACACGGAGCTTGCGAAATGCTTCAATTTAAAACCGAAAAGTACTAATTTAAGAACCGAGTTATTCGAAACTGAGTGCTGGGGAAAGATGCCTGAGATTAAGTGGGCGGAGAACAATAGAAACGCTTAATTGTGGAGAAAAATAAGGGAGGGAAAATCCATATGGAGTACTATGCAAAGGACGAGGTTCAAATGGACAGGGTGCACTTTGAGTCACAGCAAGTTTGTCAGTGGTAGAATAGAAGAGACCGTGCCATGTGCAAAACCGAGGGAAATATTCACTAGTCAGTTGAAACTGACTACTAAAATCACAACAGCTGGGGAAGCGTGGCATGAGGTGGAAGGGGACAGGGTTGAATGAGGAGCTGCTGTGAAACGATCTTAGGATTTAATGAATAATTACGCTGCATTGCAACAATTTATTAAAGTGAGGAAAACTTCTACAAACCACAGAATAACACATACGTCCACTATCCGGGATTTGAAGGCTGAGCGTCATCGTCAGGTGATATAAAAATGTGCATCAATCCCTTATATATACTATCAGTCAGTGGTAAGAGAGGGGGGGGAGGGGAAGGATGGTGGGGTGAGGGAGGGGGTGGGAATGGTCCGACTTCGAGAAGTTTCCAGACCAGAACCAACGAACATTATAGTTCATTTAAAAATCACCATGAAGAAAAGAGTAATTTTGCTAAATACTTTATAACTTGTGACCATCAAGGTGATTTTAAACTTAAAGTACTACATTTTACTGATAACTGACGTGAGTTAAATGCATTTGAACAGCTCCGAATTTTAAAACGAAATGTTGACTCGGATGTTAATCTTTTTAAATGAATGCTTGCTGCCCTCCAATCCCCCATCCATTCCTCTTTTGTTGACCATTCACGTCTCCGCCTAACCCCACCAACATCCTTCCCCCCTTCTCCCCTCCTCTTACCACTGACTGATAGTACTATAAAAGGGATTGCTGTACATTTTTGTATCTCCTGATGACGACGCTCAGCCGTCGAAACCCGGGTCGTGGTTGTGTGGGTTTTTCTGTGGTTTGTAAAGGTTTTCCTCACTTTAATATTTTTGTGATGGAATACCATAAATTTTCCGAAGATTAAGTTTTATTCTAATGCTGCATGGCTTTATTTATCGTTCACAAATTTATTTTTGTAATCCTCAGATCAGGGCTTTTCAAGCCTTTTATATTATTTTACATCAAAAGCCTTTCAAAAGTGCAAGTGAGGTGCTGCTTCTCTGTGGATCGGTCACATCTCGAATACGTCGCGAGCATTTGTGACCCTACTCTGACAGATTTTATTTGAAAAGTAAATGGAATACAAAGAATGTTATACAAATGTTCTTGCTTGAAGTTAATCAAACTGGCTAAGGTTGTTGTTATTTTCTCTCGTCTCCGCTCTCCAATTCGCAGTCAATTCACTCGCGACGTCAAGTTTGAGTGACTTGCGTTGCAGCATCATGGCCTCATGAGTGAAAAATCCACCCAGGAGGAACCCCGATTGGCGCCCCTCGCGCTGAATAGAGAAGAACCGACTCCGCTTTCCCGACGGCCTGCACTACGTTTCCTGAAATCAGTCCGAGAGGTATCGCACAACTAAGTGTGGTACGACTCAATCGAGCGATGTTTGGTGGCCACTCTTCGTGGTGATGGGGTGGATAACACACCCTCGGCGCTTCATGAAGGATTTTTATGGGCAATGAGAGACATGGAGTGGAAGCGCGAGAACGCATTTCGGAAGGACGCGGGAAAGGACACGAGTGTGATGAGTGGGGGGAGATGCGGTGAATTCGCGGCAGAAACGCGCCGGAGGGTTGTTGACTGAGCAGGGGGCGGGTAGGGGCGGAGGGTGGGGGAGGGATGTAAGGGAATGGGGGAGGTGCCAGTTGGAGGGTGTTCGGGGAGCAGCGGAGAGTCGGATGAGGAGTTCATCTCCGAAGGAGAGGTGCTCAGCATCGCGAGAGGAGAGCGAGTGAGAGGGGGTTTTTCGAGGGCAGGCAGAAGGGGGAGAGGGATATGGGGGAGAGGTAGGGGGGGTCGTTCGGGGGTGGGGACACCTTCCTCTCTCCCCTCCCCACCTCTCCTCCATCTTCCCCGACCGAACACTTTGCCCCCTAACCTTGCTCTTTTCAGTCCACCGACGAGCGGCTGTGCTTCAAGAAATGCGTCTCTCGGTTTCAGAGTCAGTCAGTCAAGTTATACACGCGAACTTGACCGAACCCTCGATCGGGGTGATTCCATCGCAGTTCAGGCTATTTTTTTTATAATAATGATGTTTGCTCCAAAAGAATAAATACAGAAAAAATACTAAGAATACAATATTAAGATATTTAGTGGAGCTTTAGGTAACCTATAAGGCGAACTTGTGTTTAGGTTACCATCAATTTGAAACACGAACATACATTGTTACATATAGAACAAGAAATAATATATATATAACAACATTTTAAAATATTCCTTTTAACAAGTATGTTTACAAAATTAATTAATTTTATTTAGCAAAATATATCTTCGATTTTTTCATTGGTAAATAGCCGGTTTTTAACTTCTTTTGAAAAAGAAGCAAGATTAGGTGTACATTTGTACTCAGAAGGTAATATGTAGTACATATTTGGTCCAATATATAAAAAACTTCGCGTGTACAACCGCAATTTGGGCCTCGGAAACGGTGTCAATATATTGCGAAAATTCCATAAACCTGGCCTATTTGAGACTGGAATTTTAGCACCACTCCTCAGAAAAAAGTCTAAGTACTTTGTAGACGTACAAATGCCTAAGTGGGAGGAATTTCAAATGTTAAATTTTCCGGCGTAATATTTTGCTCCTTAAAGCCGACGAGTATTGAGAGTAAAAGCTCTTGATATTTAAGGCCTTGAGCGCGAGATTAAGATAATTATAGAGATCTGAGTTTTTATGCTGGCCGCTAAAAAATTGCTGAGTTCCCTCTTGCAATTCCAATATTTTTCGATACCCTTTAAGGAAATAAAATCAATTAATGGATTATAACAGTCCTTTTCTAAAATTGCGATGCGCAGTCATTGAAGAATCGAGGTTAAGTATCCAAGCAGTCTAGAAGGTATATGGTTTATATGCAGCCTACATATTTTACTGACGTATTTCTTAATTTTCTATCTCAAAAAGTAAATTAATTGCTTTTAAAACCACGTAACGCGCCATAAATACGGCCCTTTGTCTCAGTTTTTGACTAAGACGTTTCATTTCAATGAAGGCTGTTTTATCACTCTCTTACAAGTGACATTTGTTACATTTCGTTGCATCGTACGAGTGACATCTGTGGTCATGATTAAGAGACCAGCTTCTGGAAGTACGAATTTCCAAATTCATCTATGGGTGATTGTTCATTCTGATGTTGTTAATATGCTACTACGGTCTCCTGATTAATCCCATCCATTTCTGTGACATCATTCCTTTGCTAAATCCTCTTCTTGATTGTTATCTTTTTCTTACTGTAGAGTCTTTACAAGTACTTGTGAATCCATTGCTCCAATCCGTTAATCTATGAAGGTAGTGCATTTTGTGATATTTTGATTTGAAGCAGGCGATCCAAGCATGCGTTGATGATGACTTAACATCATGAAAAGCATCGATTCCGTCAAAAAACCTACCAAACTAATTCTTAATATAACGGGAATAACAGTATTTATGCTCTGTTTTTCGATTTACGCTTTGGGTCTGCTTGAACAAGTTGGTGAAAAAATGTCGGCTCAATTACTCCAAATAAGCCCGAAAATCGAACGGAAGTACAACTTTCCAAATGCGTCTATGGGTGGTGGTTCATACTGATGTTGGTGATATGCTCTTAAGGACTCCTGATCAATTCCATCCATTTCTGCGACATTGTTCCTTTGCTTAATCATCTCCTTTCTTGTTATCTCGTCCCGACTGTTTATCATCAACAGTCATTAATGATAAACTTTGCTGCAGATATCTCCTGCAGTCACCTCTGTTTCTTTCCTGGAAAAAGACTTCGCTTTCACGTCCTTCTTAATTGCTGTAATAATTGATAATGTGACGCATACATTCATTCCTAGGTCGTCCTCGGTAATTTTTCCCGTTCATTCCTCTTTCCATAATATTCAAGAGGGTGTTTGGTTCAATGTATTCCTAATTGTAATAGGAAATACAAGTAAGATAAAATGCAGCCAATAGGTGTTACTGGAGTTTGTCAAAACTATTGAAGAGCAGGCTTCTGTCAAGAAATACAACAATTAGGATATACCTAGCGATTATCTAACCTGTTCTCTTGTATGGGTGAGAAGTGTGACTGACGAAGTACACACAGAAAAAGTTGTTAACTTTTAAAAACTAGGTATTAAGAAGAATATATGGAACAACTCTTGAAGCAGGAACATGGAGAATAAAGAAAAACAGAGAACTCAGAGATTTATACAGAAGACCTGATATTGTGGCCGTGGTTAGAAGCTGAAGGATAAGATGGCTTGATCATGTCAGGAGAAGAGGATACAGCCATACGATGAGTGTGGAGGGGACACCCAGAAGGAAGACACCCACCAGGAAGGCCAAGAATAAGATGGGATGACCAAGTAGACAATGATGTGAGAAAACTGGGTGGTGACATTGAAATGGTGGAAAACAAAAAAGTCTGGAGGTAACTTGTAGGCGAGGCCAAAAATCAGCTTGGATTTGAGTGGCCCCTGGAGTAAGAGTAACCAAGTAAGCAAGCATTCCTAATTGCAAGTGCTTTTTCTTCTCTTCAGAGTTTTCATCAACCGACTTTCCTCTTCAATCTGTCGCACGACTTCATTGGTGATCATCCCCAATATATCTGCCAAATCACATTTATGTTGCTTCCAATTTTATTTCTTCTGCGGCTGTTATTGATCGGGCTTCACTGCCTTTTTAAAGCGTCCTCCGAATGCATGTTTAATGGATACAGGAAGTGTCTCTTAAGAATTGACGAGTCTTTTGTGATGTCCTGTTTCAAAAGTGCTGAAGACTTAACGCTGGAACAACGGAAATGGTTTATTTTGTATGCATGTATATACTATGGCTAAACCTGGCCCAATGAAAGACCACAATACCGACCAAATGCCTCCATTTTTGCTTCGTTCCGCAACAAATTGCAGGGAGGAGCAGAGCCTTTATCTTCAGAGACTAGGTCGTCGAAGCGATAAGGAAAATTTTTTGCCTGTGTCTTTTTTATTTACCTAAGTTCTTAAGTATTTTAATTATATTTAGTTTGTTTGCCTCGTCAGCTGAGGGCATAGAGGAGAGGAAAGTGTTTTACTCGAAGGTATAATACTAATATATACATGTCATAGTTCGAAAGTAAGGCTTTATCTTCTGGGGAGAATAAGGTGGTGGTGTCCCCATTGACTTCCACATCCTAGTACCGTAACTTTATGGAATGTTAACGCAGACATGGCGACAAAGATAAATCTCTTAGTAAATTCCACTCTTAAAACTTTTATTCATGCCATAGGTTTTGATTGTCATGTAATAATTTTCAAAGGTCATTTCATTCATTCAAAGGTTCATTCATTTTCATGTCAATTTCTCACAACAATTGCTGGCCTCGGAGTGGTTGGGTTAGGTCCTTGCCTGTTGACCCAAGGGCTGAGGGTTCAAATCCTGTATAAGACCTTTGAAAATGATTGCAAGCCAATCGAAACCTAAGTCAGGAATACAAGTTTTCAGTGTGGAATTTATTAAGATTTTTCTTTTTGTCATGTCCGTAAACTTCACTCTCTCTCGAAGCTGTGGCTGTTAATACCGGTCCGATCTTGATCAGCGCCATCAATGCCTTCTGCTGAGAGTGCTGCCTCTCAGTAGTGGGGCCATCTCGGCTTCAGTTTGGGTATCATGTAAAATTTTATTTCCTTTGCCAGAAAAAAATCACCCGACTCTGGTTTAGAGCCTAGGACCCTCGGAACGGGAGTCGTACACATGCTACCACTAGGCCACCCCGGTCTCTCAAATCTTATACCCCTCTGTCTATCAATTTATAAAGGTAACGCCTTGTGCCTGGTGCTAGACGCTTCTGTCTTCTACTGCCCTCTTCAATTTCACGTATCTTCGGAAACCCACTCGGTTCTTTATTTCTTCCTCGGGTCTTCCTTTCCCTTTCTTTCCTTGGAACTTCCCTACTAAAATTCCAGTAAATAATTGTTTGTGTCTTATTATATGACCAACATATGTAAACTTCCTTCTTTCCATTGCTTCCAACAAGCTTCTCTATTCACCGATCTCATGTATTACTTCCTCTTTCGTTTTCCTGTCTATCCATCTTGAGCGTATCATTCTCCTCCACATCTCTACCACATCTAGTTGTTGTTACTTTTCCTTTTACCGATTCTCGCTTCCATACCGTAACGTGCTCCAGACAAGGATTTGGACAAATTTTTTTCCTTACTCCTTCATCCAAAACTTTGCTCACAAATAAACTATTATATTTTTTTGCTAAACGTTTTTTGGCCAACGCTATTCTTCCCCTCATTTCACAGTTACATCTATTGTCTTCAGCTGCCCCCAAATCTTACCTTGCAAATGTGGCCTCTTCATGTCCATGCAGCTCAAGCATTTGACGTTGAACGCTAGCGTCCACTAGTCCGCTTTCTAGTAAGAAATCATAGTCTTCAGTGATAAATTGATCACGCTTCCAAGTTAACAAAATTTATCCACCCAATTTCCTTTTGGAGATCCTATCATTTTGTGACCCGTCTATTCATCCATTTTCCTTGTTTACAACTAAAGATTTGGTTTTATGAATATTGATTTTCAATTTCCATTTCGTCATGGAAGTTGTCGAAATTGCTAATATCCTTTTCAATTATGCGATGGTAATTATATCATCAGCAAAAGGTGTGCTATGTATCATTTTTCCATTCAATTTTTGTCCTTTCATTTCGGCTTTCACAGTCCCGATAGCTTCCTCAATTAACATATTGAACAGATGTGGCGATAGGGTGCAGCCCTATGTCACTCCTTTCCTAATCCTTGCCATATTTTTGAATCCATTGATCTCCAGAGTGGTCCTCTTATCTTTATTGAGTTGGGCGGCCAGCCTCATTACTCTTTCCTCCTACATATACTTATATATATAGTACTTGAAAGTATATTTATCTGTATTACCCTTCATTCTCATTGTGACGCAATAATCTCCTTCCGACGCTGGAGAAGGGTAAACAGGCACGGAAAGTCATATGTATGCTAAATATATTTCACTTTAATATTAACATTGTTTTTCGGATATGTATATGTATGATGTATAAAATTAGGGCCTATGATGTTAGTTCAGGGCAAAATCATCTGCGCAACCTAATCCTTTTATTACTCCACTTCAAGAGATTTCGTCAGAATATTCAGGGAATGTAGGAATTCATCAGAATTCTCTTCCAACATGTTCAGCGTATTACAATCTAGCACTGAAAATAGCGCGCGTTTAACTGTGAGTATATAATAGCAAAAAAAATCAGAGTAATGTGCAGTATTCTTCCCTGATGGCTAGAGTACTGACTAACCATACGGACGGCCAGGGTTCAAATCCCTGCAGATGAGGATATTTTTCATAGGAAACTCGATCCTTACTTAAGTGTCTTGTGGAGGACACTTCAAGTGCAGTGTCTGTCAGATGAGACGTTAAACCGTAGTCCCCTTGGCGCCTTTCGTTAAGAGCAGGCTAATGCCGACGCCGGGTTTCAATCCATCCTTCCTCCCTTACCTATCCCCTATGGCGCAAATGACCTTAGCTGTCGGTCGCCTCCCCAAATATCCAATCCAATATTCCCTGATACACCGGTTTATAGATGTTTACTAATAATGTACAATTTGCATGAAACAAACGAAAAAAGTTATGAGAGAATATATCTGCGGAGATTGAAAACAGTGCAGTTAATCGGAAAGATATGTGGCTTCATTTCCGAGCTGACAAAGAGTCGACTACAATAGCAATCACATATGAAACCTTTCTTAGGGCAAAGTATGATGACGCCCGTTTGTAAGTTACAAAATTGCTGAGAAACGAGAAAATTTCTGCTACAGCAGCTTGCAAGTTTTTGTTCGATACCGTCTTAACCCGCGAGTGATGGCCCCTCCTCCCATCTCCGCTGAATTGAAGGAAAGCCCTTCCTTTCGCCAACTCTCGTGCGCTCAACTCAAACGTCGTGGCCGTGGACTCGGCGGGCACCGAGAAGAGGCGGCCATTAAGAATCGACGCCGGAAGACTCCGAGCGATTCGCTGTGGCGAACATCACCCGATGGGTGTTTTCTTGAGCCCTGGGGCATCCCGGGGAGCGAGAGCTGGCGAAAGAAAAATACCATTACTCTCACTTTTCCAAGAGAGGGAGAGAGGGAGGAGACAAAAGGTAATGCGAGGATTAAAAGCTTCGGAGGAATATGAATAAATATGCGGGGGTGCAGGTTTGTCTCGGCGCATATTTTATTTTTCCCGAGGGGATGAGGAGGGAACGAGGGTTGGGAGGGGGAGGGGAAGGAACCCCCCTCGCTCCTCGGGCTCGACGCACCTCTGCCACTCTGTTCCTCTCGAGAGGGTTGGGGGAAATGGCAGGGGATGTGGGGGGGAGTGGGATCAATCGTGGACTTTGGTGAGGGAGTGGTCGTGAGAGAATTTTCGGAATACAACATACCCACAGTAAAAATAGTGGGGAGGGATTTATCTAGGATGCTCAGTAATGTGGCATTTGTCTGCATTACAAGACTGCTATCACCATTTATCCTTTCACCCACACCCGTAATTCCATAGTTTCATGATTTGTATCCTCAGAAATGAAATTGAAGGGGGATCGGGTTGGTGTGGTGGCTAGAGTGCTCGCCTACCACACAGGCAGCCAGGGTTCAAATCCCTGTGGAGGAGGATGTTTTTCAGAGGGAACCCGATCGCTACTTGAGTGCCTAGTGGAGGGCACTCAAGTACAGTACTCCGTCTGTCGGATGATACGTTAAACCGTGATCCCCTTGGCTCCTTTCGTTAAGAGCAGGCTAATGCCGACGCCGGGTTTCTATCCACCCTTCCTCCCTTAACCCTATCCACTTATGGCGCAAATGATCTTAGCTGTCGGTCGCCTCCCTAAATATCCATTCCATGAAATTGAAATGTAATGTAAAAATAAACATATATCCGTTTGTTTGTTATACCTTTTATTTTAGGGACTCCTGCGAAATTTATTCAACCTTGGCGTAATTTTTCCAGGGTCTGAACATTTTGGAAATATATTCTCGAAGGATGCAGGGATCTTCAGTTGAATACTGGTAAATTTACCGCTGGATGAATTCCTCACTCAGTCTTTAAAAAGTGACCGTTGCAAATTTCTAGGGAAAGTTTAATTAGAGTTTGATTTTTCTTATAGGTACTGGCGAAGTTTTCTAGTTTGGCTAAGTCTCGAGCATTTTATTCCAAACTTTTCACCCAAGTTGCAGACTTCAATCCTGAAGACGCTCGCTGCTTCGCGAGTGAATCGTTGGGTCTAAAATGCTCGACACTCAGCCAATCTCGAAAACTTCTCCAGTAACTATCAACAGCTGCGAAAACCTACACTCTAAAAAAATTTCTTGTATTTAAATAATGATTTATCTATATTATCTCCCTCAAAAATCCTTATATTTCGATACTGAACCTGAATGGCTGTATATAAAGAAATAGAAATTTATTTGTATAGACATTTATGATAGGAAAATAAGTTAATTATCAAATAAATGCAATTCGGTCTTTTTATTTTAATTTGCACTAAGGTTTTTCATCGTCTTCGTTCATAATTATGCATTTCGATCTATGATTCCGTTGTAAGATTCGGTCTCTTTTCATCAAATTGATTTTCTTCGTCCCTCTACGTAATCCCTAGAACTCTTGTCTTTTTTTTACAGAGCCTCACGAATTAACCTCGACGAGGACTTAAAGGTTCTGTTAAAAATATTTCCGCTTAAATTTTCTTTTACTTATTTCAGTTTTGTCTTAGCCATAGACATGCATACTCCATGTAAAATAATTGTCGTAATTACCTTAGCCACTCATTGTATCTAGTACACCAAGTAGTTTAATACTACGTAAACTCTGTAACATTACTATCGTTTTAACAACCATTCTCTTCAAAGCTTGAGAGATCTGCTAATTAAGTAAACCATTTGAGTGCGGCATGACGTGATATCACGTCATGGTTTTTATACGCTGGTGCTGATGACGTGATATCACGTCAAGTGTTCCAGCTTTCACTAGTAGGCCCCCCAGTGCAAGCTGGAATCCTAACGGCACCCATGACGTGATATCACGTCATCAACATCAGCGTATAAAAACCATGACGTGATATCACGTCATGCCGCACTCAGAGGGTTAAGTTGTGAATGATTTCGTAGGTTTCAGCTCATGATAAGGAATTAGTTCGCACTGTTTCCGCACGGAGGTGCGCGCGTGAGCGACACAAGCAGGGGAGGCGAGTGACGTGTCCGCGGGCCATTGGACGATCGAGCTCGCTTGATTGAGGAATTGCACCAAGGGTGCGGATTACGGCTCCTTGTTCTCGCCCGTGACCCTTTGACGGGCGAAAGACGGAGGGAGTGGGGAGGGGGAACATGGAGCGGAGAAAGAGAGACAGAATGAGGGAGAGGACCAAGGAAAGGATGAAGAGGTCAAAGAAGAGACGGCGAAAGGGGAGGAGTTATCCAGGGTAAGAACGGCGCTCTCCCCCCTCTGTATCTCCGTGGCGACGCCTACCAACCATCATCTAATGACTTTTGAATGTTGATGACGGTTTTGAGGGCTCAGTAATGACTTGCCTTACAAGGGATACTCGTTGGGGGGTTGAGGGGGGGAGGGGAGATGGAGGGGGAGGGTGGGAAAGGGAAAGTGGACTTGAGTAAGAAGGCCCCAGCTCCGAAAAGGGTGCGTGGGGAGATTCCGAATGGTGTGGGGGGGATGGATGAGATGGGGAGGCTTGGGAAGTGGGAGGCATAAAGCTTTAAAATGTTTCTCAGAGGGTTGGAGAGTGTTAAGATGGAGGTTTTTGAGGGGGTGGGTTTGTGTGCCTCTCGTAAAGGAGCGAAGCAAAAGATTTCGAGCGAGAAGGGGTGCGAAAGGGAAGAACTAACCCACCCCCTCCCTCCTCCACCCTAAACCCCCTCCAATCCTCCTTCAACCTTCCACCCTCCTTCCTTCACTTCACCCCTCGACCCACACGGAAAACACACTAATAATCTCCGTCGACTCGCCTATCCTTCGCTCACATCTGCTCCCTCCCTCCTCATTCACCTCGTTCCGTGTCTCGACAACTCCAAAATATTCTCCCCTGCATTCCGAAACTATCTACATCTACGCCCTTTCCTGCGAGCCGTCGCATGGGCGTGCGGCAAGGGGTGTTAGAACACCAGCCGTGCAAAGTTGTTAAGATAGTCCGAGCGAAAAATCATTTTACGTAGAAATCAATGAATTTGGTCTCATTTTAAACAACCTCACCTATACAATGACACTGAAACTTCAACCCCTTACCACATTACTTTCCGAGATATTTTCCAAGATATAACAACCCTTTTACATGGGAAATGGTACGTATATGTACTCCAGGGAGATATTATTTACAAAATGAGGAATTTCTAACACTTAGATGTCGTAAAAAAACTAACAGCGTGTAGTTTGTATGTTTTCTCAACTATTTTTGAAAATTTATCATATTGTCACCGCAATAGGTTCTTATGGGACACGCGAGTGATGAGGGGTGCTGAATGTGGAACAGACCACTATTTGGTACTCTCTAAAGTGAATATGGGCAGAAAATGGGTACCAAGGAAGAATGTTGCGCGTAAGCAGTTGAGAGTAAAAGTGGAAAGGTTGCTAGAAGGCGAGGTAAGAACGCGGTATGGTTGCATGCTTGAGGATGCTCTATCATTGAAACAGAGAGAATGGGACGAGCATATCAGAAACGAGAACTTAAATGATGCGTGGGAGTGTTTAAAAGGAGTGATTGTGGAATGTGCTGAAAGTGAAGGTGGAAATGGAGTGGTAGGAAGAACGAAAGGTGATGCATGCGTGGTGGAATGAAGAAGTGAAAATTGCAGTCAGAGAAAAGAAAGAGCAGTACAAGGATATGATTGCTGCCAAATCTGAGGAGGAGCGTACTAAGGCATGTGAGATTTACAGAAAGAAAAAGAATGAATGCAAAATCGTTGTGAAAGAGAGCAAAGAAAGAATGCGTGCGGATGAAGCTAACAAAATGCAGAGTGATTTTGAGGGTAATAAAAAGCTGTTTTGGAAGTGGGTAAAAAGGGCTAAGATTGGTGAAGGTATGAGAATGAATGCGGTGAAGAACAAAAGTGGAGAGATCATGTGGGACGAGAGCAATATCAGAGACTGCTGGAGGGAGTATTTTGAAGAATTGTACAATAATATTGCAGGCGTCGAGGGTGAGCCTTGTGAAGTGGTATGTAAGAATGTGATGATGGAAAAGGATATCATTGAGAAGGAGGGAACAACGGCTGTGAGAATATTGAAAAATGGGAAGGCTGCAGGCATAGATGGGATATCCAGTGAAATGTTGAAATGTGGATGTAAATTACTAATTTGTAGACTGCGTGAACTATACAATTTATGCTTAAAGGTTTCTGTTGTTCCAGAGGATTGGAAAACTGCTATCAATGTTCCGTTGTACAAAGGGAAGGGAGGAAATGCCGAATGTAATAATTATCGGGCCATTAGTTTATTGAGTATGCCGGGAAAAGTGTTCAGTAAAATATTAATCGAAATTGTGAGGAATATTACTTCCGACAAAATATGGGGTGTGCAGTGCGGGTTATGCCTGGGAGAGGATGTAGTGACCAGCTTTTTGCACTTCAGCAAGTGATAGAAAAATGTATGAGTGTCCGAAAGAAAGTGTACTGTGCGTTTGTCGATTGAGAGAAGGCTGTGACATAGTAAATAGAAAGAAGTTGTGGAAGGTTTTGAGAGACTATGGAGTGAATGGGCAGTTATTGAATGTTATGATGGCGATGTATGACAATAGTAAGGCAAGTGTAAGAGTTAGCGGGGCTCTGAGTGATTGGTTTTTAATAAATCGGGGTGTAAAGCAAGGATGCGTCATGTCTCCATGGCTGTTTAATGTATTTATGGATAAATGTGTTAGAGACGCATGTAGTGAAAACGACGGTGTTTTGATTGGAAATGTAAACGTGCGAGTTCTTCTATATGCGGATGATGCTGTTTTGATCTCAGACAGTCAACAGGGATTACAGAAGCTCCTAAATAAGTTTTGTGAATCAACGGAGAGATGGAATTGAAGGTAAATGCGTGCAAGACTGAAGTAGTAGTTTTTGATAAAGAGAATGGGGAGAATAACTGTATGCTGAGGGCGAATGGTGAAGTAATTGAACAGGTGGATGATTTTGTGTACTCAGGTAAGATGTATGCGAAAGATGGAGGAATATATGACGAGATAAAGAGACGTCCGAATGCTGGAAGGAAGGTGGTAGGTAGCATATGGAGCATATCAAGGAATACGTGCCTGTCTAAGGAAGGGAAAATCGCCGTGTAAAAATGTGTACTTCTCCCCACTTAGGTACATGGTAGTGAAACATGGGTATGTCAGGATAGACATAAGAGTAGACTAAACGCCGTGGGTATGAGTTATCTGAGGAGTATTTGCGGCAAAAGTAGGATGGATAGGGTCAGGAATCAGTGGGTCATGAATAAATGTGGATTAAATGTACCTGTGATGGACGTGTATGAAAGGAGTGTGATTCGTTGGTTTGGCCATGTTGAGAGAATGGATGAGAGTCGAATAACGAAACAGATGAGAGTGAGTAGAATGAATGGTGTGAGAGGTAGAGGTAGGCCGAGAAAGTTGTGGTTGAATGTGGTTGAGGAAATTCTTAGGAGGAGGAATATTAGGAGTCTTAAAAACAGGAGGGCGTGTATGAAGCAGTGAATGGGGGTAAATGAGGCAAAAGAGGTTTGCAAGGATAGGTCAGTATGGAGGAAATTATTGAAGCAGAGTTAGGTGTACAATTATATATTAATGAGTGAAACATTTTGACCTTGCCTACCCCGGAAGTGAACTGCGTGATGGGTATGTATGTATGTAATAGGTTGTTGGGTATCACAAAAAACCTTCCGTTTTGAAGGAGTTTCAAACGCACCGTGCGATAAAAATGAGTCAAGTTAAAGACTTATTTAGATATTTTCATTTAATTACTTACAATTTCTGTCATATAAAACCATATTATTAAACTATTTATAATGCAATATTTAATTGATTTGTCCTACAGTTGGTGAAATTAAAACGTATAGTTCGAAAATGGTCTCTATTATGACTAGGGAATCATCTCTCTCGGACTACTTTAAGTTCCATATCGTTGGGTGACTTCGCCGTGCAACCTTATGGTGTTGGCACGCTTCAACGCGGTCACCACTATGACTTGCGAGTCGATTTATGTGACGGAGAGTGCAACGAACAATTGGCGCTCCATTTCAGAATGATGCAAGGTGTTGGAAATTGATAACCTTTTCATTAGTCGATGTGCTAATCCTTGTTTCAATTTAGCACGAAAGAGAGATCGAATCAGTCATTTCTAATTTATACGTATTTCGATTAATTGACGTGAATGGTTGAAATTGCTTATTGCCTTGTTTTCGTTGCCAGAGAAGCAATCGGCCAACTTGGACCCGGTTTACAGAGTTTGCAGCGTAACTCTTGTACGTCTGTGATTATTTATGCAACTGCCGAACACATTAACACCGATTGTATCTCTGGTATTGTTGGCATTCCTACAGTGCGATACATGTTGCTATGATGTCACCTCCTGACTAATTTATTCCCTTATTCACCGTCGGTGATACATAAATTTTAATGGAATACAGTGTAGTACAGGATGGTGATAACTCATCCCTTGCCACCCACGCTCTTCGCTTAACTTCGTGCATATTATGCAGATGTCCCTCCCGCGGTCGGCTTGGCTGGGATTACGATGTCGGAAATATAAATTTGATCGATGGCGGGATTGGATTAGAGTAATGATTCAAAACATTCCGACGTCTAAACGGGACGCCAAACAGTGTGTTTCGTGTGTGTTGGCTGTTCGCTCGCCTCCCGGACCAACGGAGAGAGTAGGAATCAGGAGGAAAATGTCATCAATGACGCGCTGCTGAATCGAGATTTGAGAATGCACTGTGACCTAGGCAGAGGGCGAGGGAAATTGTGGGTGAATGAAAGAAAGGGGTGGACAGGAAGGAGGGGGTGCGTGGTATGCATGCCATGGTGAAATTATAGAGAT
Source organism: Ceriagrion tenellum (assembly GCA_963169105.1). Taxonomy (NCBI): domain Eukaryota; kingdom Metazoa; phylum Arthropoda; class Insecta; order Odonata; family Coenagrionidae; genus Ceriagrion; species Ceriagrion tenellum. The sequence continues at coordinate 121,542,977 of OY720643.1, forward strand.
TACATAAAGTCCACCCTTTTTGTCATCTCTTCTCTCTTGATCTCGTTTCCGTTGACACTGGGGAAGAAAACTTCTTTAAAAAAACGGAAAATTGCGCACACGAGGATCTTTCCCGTTGTGCGAAATCCCACGGAGAGAAAATCATCCGCCATGACCGGGATTCGAATCCAGATCCCTCGATTTCCGGCCGAGAGCTTTAGCCAGTTAAGCTACCGAGGCGTCCTCTTTACTGATCTTTGCGGGTCTCGACTGCCGGACATACAATGTATCAACCAGTCGCTACTGTGCGCTGAGCGCCACTGCCCACGAGGAAAGATCGAACTATGATCACAGAGAGGCGTTCACTCTATTTGACAGACTCAATTTGACAGAAAAGGTCACTAAAATCCACAGGGGAATAGGACGCCTCAGTAGCTTAACTGGCTACAGCACTCGGCCAGAAATCGAGGGATCCGGATTCGAATCCCGGTCAAGGCGGATGATTTTCTCTCCTTGGAAGTTCGCACAACGGGAAAGATCATCGTTTGCGCAATTTTTCGTTTTTAAAGAGGTTTTCTTCCCCAGTGTCAAGGGAATATCCTCTTTTCCTTACTCCATCAAATCCATCGAGGAAAAAGACGACACCGACGAGGGAAACGAGAGATTTGGAGTCCGAGTCGCAATGCGACATCGAAGACGACAAAAACGGCATCAGTGTCTATCTTTCTTTCAGTCGCCACTGCTTGTTAATATTTTCCGTGTCATTTTTCGAGCAACGGTCAGCGGAATGGAATTGTTGTTTTCTCGAGAAGATTTGCCGTAGGGCGCCTTTCGAACAGATCAAAACAAGCAGGGATGAAGGGGACGTGTGAATGTCGGGAGTGTTTTTAAAATTTTAAATCGCTCGGCGCGTCCGCGTCGCGGATTCGAGAGAGAGAGAAAGAATTTCCTCTTCTCCTCGTCTTACATTCACGTTTTTGACTTTTAAACCCATTAACGAGAGAACAATCCTCCCCTTCGTGTTGTCTTTTGCCAGTTTCTTGAAAATGAGATTTAAATTGAAAGAGAGAGAGAGAGAGAGAGAGAGAGAGAGAGAGAGAACAACAGAGTGTAGGGGAGAATGAATGCCTTCTTTGCGCGGTCGAAAGTAGCTGCCTTCAAGAGGTAGAATTCGTAATAAACGTCAGTTTGCTTTCCGCGTCTGGTAATTTCTGTAAAATCAAGGCATCAAGTATTGTTGTCCTGTGACATATGGAATCACTTACCTGAGTATATTAAAAATGTAACACTAGTAATAGATTTAAAAATGAGTATTACAAAATGTTATTTCAATTGTATTAATGAATGTGTTATCTTGTGTAACATTTATATAAATTGTTGTTTTTGTTGTTTTGAATGATTTACTTCGCATTCCTATGGTAATGTTTGTAAAATAAGGGTGTCAAGTATTGTTCTTCATCAGTAACCTATAATGGAATTAGTTATTTGACTCTAAAACAATGTATTCAAAATTTGTGTTCCTAAGGGACGTTATCGTCCCGAAATAATAAAATATTATTCTAATCTATTCTATTATTCTATATTTCCCCGTGGGTGGAGAGAATTGCTCTGCGTTCACTTGCGAAGGCATCTCCAGCTGAGGTTTTCCTATTTTTTCATAACGGATGAACTCTCCCACGAAGAATAAGGAACTTCAAGAATTCTCCGTTCGTCGTAAACTATACTTACCCCGAAGGACATTATTGGGGTATGGAATACAATTCTCCGCGGGAGAGAAGGTGTAAATTTTATATCAAGTCTTTTTCTTTGAAATCCCGGTAAGCCTTCCGAAGAACGGTTGGGCCGATAAAGATATGGATGCACTGTAAATGGGTTTCATTAATTGCGCATTATGTTTTTAATATACGATTTCAAAGTTAGTCCGTGTGTTATTTCCGCTCGCTCTAAGGCGCTCTTCTACGCAGCGGCGCATCGCATTTCAATTCGCCTCGGACAGCGAGCCGACGCCTGCGTGGCTGCGTAGCACTTCGAAGTTGATCTCGAGCAGATTAGACGTGCTCTATGGTGCGCTCTCGAAACTACTGTAATCGCACCCACGATTGTTGCCTTGTTGTTGGTTTTCAGCTATGGCGTCAAGCACACATAAAGATTTCAATTCATGTGAAATAACAAGCTTACCTTTTAAGGTTCTTTAACTAATGAGTATGCATCCTATATTCACTAAATGCAGCAATAAATTTTGTCTGCTGACTGAATGTAATCCACCATCGTTATCGAGCGCTGAAGTTTGCAAATTCTTCAGCAATTTGAATACATGGATCCCTTGGAGTTCACCACTTGCTTAGATTATTTCCATGTTTTGAGCATATTCCCTAAAAATGAGTTACCACTGATTTTAAACTGGATACTGCTGCGGCATACCAATTTCAATCAGTATTGATTGCTGTTTGTCTTTGCTTTTTGCCATTCTGATGGAACTAAAGATTCTGATTGTAACACTAGGAAACCTTCGTCCACTTTCACGGAAGCAGTCCAGTGAGATGAGAATCAACACGACATCAACCCGAAAATCTCGGTGTCATCCACGCATCATATGTTCTCTGCACATCTGTTCCATGACTTTGCCTCACCCGAAAGGAAATGGGTAAGTAGGCATATACTGAGAGGTTTTTAAAACTTAATTAGGAATTTGAATTATCTATTATGACTAAGTAAGAACAGTCTCTAAAATGCATTCAGTGTTGAAGACTTGCTCGAAAGCAATCCAAATTGAAATATTGTTTGCCATCTTGAGAAAAATCTTTTTTTCAATCATATGAGTAGCCTTCCTAGTGATAGCTCTAATTGTCGTTTCTAACGTCACCTTTTACATTGATATTGTGTTGTTACACCTATGCTCCTAATGAAATTAATTAACGCTTTACTTTCTTATTTACGTTTCAATTTACTATTATCTCTTAGTAAATCTTGCCAGACGTGCCGTTTGAGGGGAAGATGATAATCGCATTAACATGATTCTGTCAGAAAATTCCATTTTAAAGAAGGGCGGATGCCATTTCGTATGAAATGACAGGTCAAAGATTTAGATCGGATAAACGTGTAAGAATGCATGGAAAATAATACAATATCAGGAAATGAATGTAATAACTGGAAAAACAAGCTCTAAAGATTAGACATTCCGGAGAATAAGGAAAGTTTCGGAAGAGAAGTTTGCAGTGTAAATACTCGGACCGGATTAAAATTATCAGATAGAGACATAACGATTGATATTGTTGTTTGTAATGGGGGAAAAATAGGTGAAATCGGTCTGGAAACTTACCTTCAAGTCGTCGGTGTCCATTCTTAGTCAATTGTCGATGGAAAAGTGCAGATAGAAGCGTCCATTGTCGTGGTGATTTACCCGCAGTGCCCACATGGCTCTTGGGTTCAGTGTGGCGATTTCTACAGCCATCGGCAAAAAGAGTCATTATTTTCAACCACGCCGATATCCATTCACCCGTGAGTTACTAATTTCACATCTTTCTAGCCTTTGTTTGTTAAAACAATGTTTCCTACCTCTAAAATTTTGAATAGAGTTGTTAATAGGCAATGTGAGGAACTAGTTGATTTGCTCCCTAATGCCTGTTATTAATCTGCTACGCAGCACAGTCTTGAATTTTTTCCGCATAAAACTTTTATCTCTGTGCTTAATGCACTTGCGAACTACATTAACACTTGCAGTTTCTCTAATGTTGAAAGCTTACCTTAGGTGTAGTACAGGTTGGTGAAATTTTTCTCCTAGCAAGTATTTACAGGTTTTTACTTATGCGATATCAGTCGTTGTTTCATTAACTTTATTAGGGTAAAGTGCAGTGCTTGTTGGTGATAACTCACTAATTGCCAAAAACGTTTCAGGCGGGTTGCAGGACATTATGAAGATATAGACAAGTATTCAGGAATTTTTATTGTATATTGCAAGAGAGTATGTAAAAATATCCAGAGTGCATGAATAACTTCACATTAGAAGTGAACTAGGGAGTATTCCTCCAAATTTAAATGACTGAAAATGAGAGTTGTTGGCAATTCAGGTTGACCATTCTTATCTCAAACTTTCATTGCATTGGTGTGAGAACTCTACTAGAGGTTTAGAATTTTGTCTTGCTAAGCAGTTAGAATAGAAGACAAATCTACATCAAACCCTTGGTTAAGTGGTGTACATAAATAAATGTTGAAGAGTGCATAATTATTTTTGCCTTATAATTTCTAAGCACATTTATCCAGTAACCTCGCGTTAGTATCAAAATTAATTAGGGAGCATGGAACTATGCCTGTGGAGACATCAAGGGATTTCTATATAAAACTATTAGCCAGGTTTCTTCAACATTTAATATCTAATGAAGACCGTTAAGTCTCACAGCCGCAAGTGCTGTACTACTCAGTTGGATCTTATATTAAAATTAAACATGAAAACTCCACAACGAACCATTCTAGATTATTATTTACACACTTCGTTGCCAATTCTACTTTCTAATTCCACACTTTGCATCTTCATCCCCTAAAATTTAAGGACTATAATTTCTCTGAAATATCGAATCAGAAAGGGGAATGGACATGGCTAGTTAGAAGAATGGACATTTCGACCCGAGATGGAAGAGGAATTGTCGAGGTAACTCAAAAATATTAAATGACACAATACATTTATCTTTTCATCAGGAATTTTATTTCATACAAAGACAATGAATAATTAATAGTGCCCTCTAAATTAAATAAAGAATGAAACATCCCACCAACGTGTAGTGTATGGACCAATTGTACTCTCTCTCTCTCTCTTCTGTCGTCCGCACGGTGAGGTTGTCGACGACCTCTAGCGGGGGACGAGAAAGGGTGGGATGGGCTGGAAGGAGGGATGGGGGACTGTTAGTCAAGATTTTGTTTTTCAAATCGGCCATCCCCTCCTCTGCATCCACCGAGCACTCAACATCCACCATTTCCAATCATCCTCTCAAATCAGCCAATCAGACACCTCAAACTTGCGGCGACGTGCAAGAAATCATTGTAATTATCATTATTATTTTTAAGTATGGACCGAATAAAACCCACACAAGGTATCGTTGACAAGTTTGTTCACATCCTCATAAAATATGACAACAGCGCCGCCATTAAGTTGTGTCGACATATTTATATATATATTTATATATATTAATATAATTATTATATAAAAAGGGAAGAAATTTTCTCACTACATACACCAACAGTTTTTACTAGAAAATTTACATCAACAAACACAGAACTGTAGTAGTGAAATGTTTAATTTTTTTCCTTTCTCTCACGAACACTCTAAAAGCACACTCACAATTGTACACTCGAGAGTTGTGTCTCTGAGCACTTTGGAAGAACACCTTGGCCGTCCGCTCCACTGGTCTTCCCTTTTCGTCCCAAAGTTGGTCTCGCCTCCGTTTTCAACACATTCTATCACTCACAAACATCAATTTAAATTTCCATCCGGAAATTATTAACATTCTGCTAATATTAAATAGAAGGTTTAAACTTTTGTATCAATATTATGGAAAACTTTTCTCTTTTACACTGATATAAGTCATTTGTTGGCCGTCGAATGACGCCACTACAGCGTTCGAGCATCGGGTGGCACGTCACTGGGTTTACACTATTTCGGCGTCGGATCTGATGTTCGAGATCAACGGTTCACGTGAGTTTTCGAAAATCAGTCCATAACCCGTTCGAATTCATACATATCGTCCGTGAATGTTCCTCCCCTCCCTCCAACTGCGATCATCTCGTTGCTCTTCGTTGAAGCGAGAAGTGAGCAATGGCAGAAGATAAACCTTGATTGAGCATACGCGAAGGGATGGGAGGGAGGAGCGATTCACTGCGCAGTTGATGGAATTTGACCTGTGTCCTGTTCCCGGCGACGCTCGTATTACCGCTAAAACATCCTCACCACTTCACATTCCGCGCAAAGGTCGAGTTCTTAATCACACGCCGAATATATTGCAAATCGGTCGCAAAAACGTTGGACTCAGCTTGGCCTCCCTGCCACGCTACACTTGAACTGTTCAAAGCGCGCGCCGCACAAATCTCAGTAACAAGAACATAAGTTCACTTTTCATCGGTCTGCAAGACTTTGAAGGCAACACCTTTAGACGTTTGAGATTTCATGTTCCATTATTGTCACTCTCCAGGTCCAAGTTACAGCCCTGCGTTCGAATAAATTTTTCATTGGACTCTAAATCATCAATCACTGGACAGTCCGAACAAAAAATGTTGATAATTCTTGTCACAAAACCTCACGGGGACAAATGTCTTCGCTAACTGATGACAGTCGATCACTCAGAGCGAAGGATTTTCACCGCCACTCTCGTATTTTCCTCAATAATATTCAATACGGATAATTCACACTTAACTCCTTAGTCAAAATGTTTTGGTGTGGGAGGAAGTGCTCGGCTGTACCTCGCAATCAGTTGACTGCACAATTGATACGGACCACTGCGACACATTTTAAGTAATGGAGGAAAACGCCAATCACGATTACGGTCACACGTGCCTTTTGTTTACTCTGGAGTCGCCTGGATGTTGATTCCGCCTCCAAAACGGGCTCAAAAGAGCTTCGTCCCCGTGGTTGGCGGTCAAGGCGATGACGAGGCCGGCCGGATTCCGGCTCGGACACATCCTACCAAGCTCTCCCTTGGAGCGGCAGGTACGAGGAGCACATGTTGGCGGCCGCAGCAGCCGCGGCAGCCGCCGCCGCCGCCTGCTGGTGCTGCACGGCCCCCATCGCCGCCAGGTTCTGCCTCTGGTACGCCATGTTGCTCAGCAGACTGGCGGTGCTCCCTCCTCCGGCGCCCCCGCACGACTGCTGGTGCTGTTGCTGCTGGTGCTGTTGGTGCTGCTGTTGCTGTTGCTGTTGCTGCTGGTGCATCTGGTGTTGCTGCTGCTGAACCACCATGGAGGACGCGAGGGCCGAGGCGCTGGGGCTGTGTGAGCATGGGTTTCCGGGCGGCGACTGTCCGGAGACTGGGCTGGAGCCGAGGCCGGCGCGGCCGGCGGCGGCAGCGGCCGCGGCGGCGGCGGCTGCGGCGGCCACGGCCGAAGAGACGCCTCCTCCGCCCCCGCCGCCCCCACCGCCCCCACCGCCGCCAACCACAACGCCCAGGCCGGTCGGGTCTCCGGCTCCGCCCGTGCCGGAGCAAGGCTTGCCGTCTTTCACGAGGACTGGTACGGCCACTCGTCTTGGAGAGCTCTGTGCCTTCGAAAAAAGACGGAATATCTCTCTGAAAGGATTTCCTTCCCCAACGATGAACAGTGAAAACATCAAGTTTAAGAGAATAGATGGCCGAGAATGACCGCTATAGGGATATCGATGTCGTTCCATCGTGAAATGGTTCAAGTGTAATTCGATTTATACTATGATTATGTATGAAAAAACCACGAATCTTATATTTTATAGAGGCGACAAAGTGCTGTCGCTCCAATGAATTCAATGGTACCTACTTTGAATGATAGGGTTCTTCTTTCACACATATTTATTCCAAGAAGACCGGTTTCGTCGCATAGGCGACATCATCAGATGACATCACCTGATTATGTCGCCTATGCGACAAAACCGGTCGACTTGGAATAAAAAAAACTGTGGAAAAAGTACCATTTCTTTTTTTAATTCATTAGAATGGATTTTCACTAAGTGAAGCCTGAAACCGTCGAGTTTATCCTGTCGCTCCCCGAAATTTATTCCGATAGCTGAATTTACGTAGTGCTTAATGCTTCAAATGAGTAAAATATTGGGAAATAGATTGTTTCAATCTTTTATAAATTTTATGACCCTTGAAATATTTAGAAAGGTGATTTCTCTCACAGAATTAGTCATAATATTCTGGCATTTGCCTTTCCCATTTTTAAAGATACAATTACTGCAATGTTTAATGATTTAGTTTTAAATTCGTTAATTCATTTTCGATGGAGTTGTTTCCTATGGCTAATAAACATGTATATTAAAATATATTCACTGAGAAATATTAGTATTTCGTGTTATAAGTTAATTTAAAAAATTGAGGGCGTGTTCGTAGTAAAAACAATATACAACCGATCTCTTTATTTCCTGATATTATGACGTTACTGATAATATTCTGGAGAAATATTTTTGATTCTCCGGTAGAGCTTTATCTAACATTTTCTTTTCCTGGTTATGTTTTTAAGACTTGTGGAGAATATAGATATCTCGTTCAAAGATTTAAAATAGTACTTGAACAAAGTCTTTCTGTTCTATATGTACGTATCATTCTCTTTTGTTTTGCCATCGATTTTCTTAACTTTCATACGTAAAACTTTAACACACATATTCATGCAAACACTAAAAATACATGCATTCAAAACATTTTTAATTAATCGTGCTTAAAGGACACAGTTTAAATTCCTTGGCAATAGGAATTGTATTTCCGTCTCCTAAGTTTCTTTTTCATTGACACAATGAAATATGCTAACCTTGCACCCCATAATTTAACCGATTGAGGATACACCTGAGAGATTTTAAGCTGCCAATTTGTGGTGATTATTCCCTATTCTTAGTGCGACGGGTATTAGTCACCTTAATCATTCCTTTTATCAAAATATATTTTTGCATTTAATTGAGAAGACCTCTGGCATATAGTGAGTTGAGTCACCCATTTGATTTGTGCCCAGCTTCCTTCAATCAGAAGTATGGCTTCATTGCTTTCTATTGCTTTAACTCTGTTCGTGCAAAAGTATGCTTTCTATTGCTTTAACACTGATCGTATTGCAGTAGTAGTAGCAGTGGGGTTGATAGGGTTCATCGACGACATGGTCATTTTGCATCACTATATGTCATAATTATAAAAAAATGTATATATCATATATTATGGTATTGTAATAAAATACTTAATATAAACCCTGAGTCAAAATTAAAAATCATTTCACATCCTGAAAATACTATTAAATAGGCAAGTTACATTTAAAAATGCCAAAACGCGGTTGAGAACATCTGGGTCATCGCCTAGAATGTACCCCAGGTCTCCCACTAGCTGCAGCCTGTTACGCACCGCCCGATATCTCTCACACTCCGTCAGGATATGTCGTATGCTAACAGGACAGTCGCAGTCATCACATCGTGGTGGAATTTTCTCTTCGGTGAAGAGGAAGGAGTGGGTCAGAGGGCTGTGCCCTATCCTTAGTCGTGTTATGACGACTCCCTCTCGGCGACTCTTCCTGACGGACGAAGGCCACGCTGTCACTACCGGTTTTAACCCGTGCAGTTTGTTACCTTCGATGGTTCTCCACGGCTCCTTCAACTGTTCTAGGACTGCTCTTCTTAATGCCTCCTTCACATCTTGGAAGGGTACCGGCGTCGGTGCCATTACGTTCATGGCGAGTGCCTCTTTCGCCAAAGTGTCAGCTCTCTCGTTCCCGGCGATTCCCACGTGTCCAGGGGCCCACATGAAAAAGATCTTGGCTCCCTTTTTGTCGAGGGAGAGGAGAGAATATTGAGTCTCCTGGACTAAAGGGTGCGCGGGATAAAGGATGGAAATGGCATTCAGGACACTTAGGGAGTCCGTGCATATAACGAAGGAGCCACGGTCCTGTATCCCATCCAGGGCCAGCCTAATTGCGTACAACTCCGCTGTGAAAGCGCTACACATCGGATAAAGCCTTGCTTTCGCAGCTTCGTGTGGGATGAGAAGACTGCTCACGGGCTGGCGGTTCCTGATCTGGAGCTGTCGGTATAAATAGGCACGAGATCTCGATGGGTGTCTAGGAACATATAAAATAGATGCTGGTACTCTTGTGCTGTGGTATAGGGTTTTAGTGACCCAAGGAGAGCTATTGCAGCTTCCGACAGGGTATATGTCAGGGAGTGTAATACCCCGCTCTTGAATGAAAGTATAAAACCTTATGCTATCAGGCCTAGTAGTTCTTGTCCGGCGATTAAAAAGTTCTATAAATCGAGGCTTAAAAACAAGGTTGAAACATGGGTGGAATTTCATTGCCAGAATTTTGGCAAAGGATTTGCACATGAGCAGGTTCCTTCGGTGGCACAATGACGGCTCTCCTGTATCCACATAGAGGCTTTGCACCGGACTAGTCCGGAAGGCCCCAGTGGATATCCGTAGGCCTACATTGTGCACCGAGTTTAGAGTACGTAGGTACGACTCCCACCGGAGGCGAATACGAAGGTACCATAGTCCAGCTTCGACCGAACCAGCGCACGGTACAACAAGATGAGCATTGAGCGATCGGCTCCCCATGTTGAGTGACTGAAGACTTTTAAAATGTTTAGAGTCTTAAGACATTTAAGTTTTTAAATATTGATGTGTTCCCGGCAGTGGAGGCGACCGTCAAAAATCATGCCTAAAAAACGTACTGAGTTAACAAACGGAAGGTTTGTACCGCCCAAGGTTAGCGTTGGGGGAATGGCATGACCCCTACACCGGCGTAAGTGGAGGCATTTAGTTTTCTCTAAGGAGAATTTAAACTCGTTATCTTTGGCCCACCTATCCAACTTGTTTAGAGTAAGCTGGATAAGTTTGCCCGCGGTAGCGGGTTGGGATGACCTACAAAAAGTTGCGAAGTCGTCCACAAACAGTGAGCCAATTACCGGTGTTTTTACACAGTTACCGATATCGGTAATCGCTATAGCAAATAGCGTTACGCTGAAGTACTGAACCTTGGGGAACTCCGTTCTCTTGACTATAAAATTTCGATTCGTGTTGGCCAATTCTCACTTTGAAAAGTGGGTAGGTTACTCATAAATCCCCATTCATGCATCGTTCTTTAGATCTGGTGACGCCAAAGTCGGCCGTATGCCTTCTCTATGTCAAAAAATACCCCGACTACATGTTGGCGAAGAAGAAAGGCTACCTGGATATAGTTGTCTATTCTGACTAAGGTAGTGGAACGGCCTCCGCGGAAACCACATTGAATATCAGAGAGGAGATTTCGGCGCTCTAGCCGCCAGACGAGCCGCCGATTCACCATTCTTTCCATAGCCTTACACAAGCAGCTGGTGAGGGATATAGGTCTGAAGTTATTCGGGTCGGCTCGGTCTTTGCCTTTTTTTAGTATAGGAACTACCACAGACTCCCGCCAGGACGGTGGAAAAGCACCTTCTACCCATAGTTGGTTAAAGGTATGGAGGACCTCCAACAGTGCCGATTCCGGAATATTTCGGAGGCATTGTGGACCTCGTCAGGTCCCGGAGAAGTAATATGGGAGTCAGCAATGGCAGACTTGAGTTCCCAGAGGGAAAACGGAAGGTTGTAATCCGCCAAGGGATGTCTTTCCTTAAAGTTAATCGGGGAGATCTCCGATCGCTTCTTGGTTTTCAGAAACGTCGAGTCGTAGCTCCTATTAACGCTGGTATTGGCAAGTAGCTGGCCGAAAATGTCGCTGATAGTAATTTCAGACGTTATTACATGGCCATTTACATGTAAAAAGGAGATGCCGACCTGTTGGTGGTTACCCGATAGACTCCTGATCTTGCGCCAGTGGCCTTCGCGAGGTGATCCTATTGCACATCGTACATCAGCAATAAGAGATTCCTCTCCTATTTCTCCCTCGCTTATGGAGCGCTATATTATTCCCTATTACCGATATGCTTCTCTAACCATTTTGCTTGTGTTTTCTCGATGAAACATTCCTGGCTCGGTGAAACATTCCTGGCCTGCGCGCGCCTAATTTCCCTGTATAGGTGTAGATCAAGTTATTCCACTGCTCTTACATTTGTAATAAAAGCAATAAAACCACCGCTTCCAATGCCTAATGCATTATCTAGGAGAAAAAGGAAATGCGTAACAACCTACTCATCTCGCACGATTTACCCTTGGCTTTACTTCCGAGCGCTTTGATGATTTCTCCGTTACTGTTTTCTGCTCCTGGTTCTTTGTTTATCTTGAAGTCTTCTACTGCTCTATCGAATTCACTCCTCAGTATGAGTGGGCCCCGATCTTCCTCGTCAACCTCTCCCTCTTCCTTCATTAGGTTTTCTTCCAGGGGCGTCGGCCCTAGGTAGAGTTCTTCGATGTATTGTTTCCCTCTATTCCCATTGTCTTCATCCTCTATCAATATATTCCCGTTCGCATCTCTGATGTTGTTGCTTCTCGTTTTCCTCTCTCTAAAGTGTTTCTTCACTAGCTTGTATGCTGTTTCGATGTTTCCCTTCTTCATGTTTTCGTTGACTTCCTCGCAGCAGTTTTCGATCCAATCCTCACTAGTCTTCTTGCATTCTCTATTGACTTGGTTCCTCAGCTTTTTGTTGAGGGATGTCTCACATTCGTTCCCGGAGTTCTTGTGTTTTCTTTTTTCTTCAATTAGTTTCTTAATTTCCGTCGCTATCGTTGGCTTCTTCATGTTGGTCGTCTTACTCACCAGTTGCTCCTCTGCTACTTCTGCGGTTGTCCTCTTCAGCTCATCCCATTGTTCAACGATGCCCATTACTGTTTTATAATGTCCTTTCGACGGCTGAGGTGAATCTTTCTCTGTATCCTTCTTCGGCCAGTATTTTCGTGCCCCACCTTGGTTCGCATTTTATCCTCTTTATTCTCTCGTAATGAAGGTGGCTGTCCTTGAGTACTAGGTTGTGGTCACTTTTTATCTGCACCGGGTTAGCTCTTGGACTGCTTTACTTGGTTCTAGTATCTGATCCTGATAAGTATGTGATTTATGTGGTATCTAGTAATATCACCTGGTTCCATACTTCCTACGCCTATGGTACTCGGAGAGAGTATTAGCTACTACCCTATTCTTCTCATTGCAAAACTTAACCAGTCTTTTTCCCTTGGAATTTCTTTTGCCCAGTCCGAATCTACACTATTTCCTTCCTTTCCCTCTCCAATCCATTTTTTCTTCAATGTGATGCATACACCTGCAAATTTCGTTTCAAATTTTCACGATGAGGTTATCTTTTCCCTTCACTACCCCGAGGACTTCTTCAATTTGCTCGTAGACTTCTTCTATTTCTTCTTCCTTATGGCTAGACGTCAGAATGTAGACCTGCAGTATCACGGTGTCCGTAGGCTCCCCTTACAGCTTCACCATCAAAATCCTTTCCCTGTGCTGCCAGACTGACTTGCCTCTCTTGCCCCATTCTTTTTTCTATGTGATGCCTACACCTGCACATTTCGTTTCAAATTTTAAAATTCGGGTTGCGTGCAAAAGTTGGATGAAATTTTTCCATCTCTGCTGTTCTGGTTACCTGCTACCCCGGAACGAGGGTCGAACACGCTACCACTGGCCCAAACCGGACCGGAAGATGTTTATGTCACTCTCAAATAACGTTTCTCCTCCGTTACAGGAGGCGACTTCAGCTCAAAGTGACGGGAAGACGCCTCTTTTAAGGGAGGCGAAACGTTGTCTACTAAAAGTGACACGCGCAGCTGTACATGAAGTTATGGGATCCAGCAGGTTCTTGAGAATAATTTTATATCCTGCACGACTTCCCGATATTTTCGCGATGTCGTCCTGACGTCATCAGAAAGAATTCGATAGTCTGTAGCTTAAAAGTGCATGGATACATTTTGCGTATACCGTTGTACCTATCTGGCATCCACGCAGAGATATTCGATCAGGGAAGCGATTGTGCCAACCCTCGCCATGCATCCGACGAACGCTGAATCCACTCCCGACTCTTCTGGGGCCAATACCTTTAATCAGCTGGTTAGCTGTGAGAGTAAAGCCCGTTCAATGTTTCCCTTTCCGTCGTGAGGTTGGAAGTGTGGGGAGGGCTACTGAAGGATTCGAATAGCGGTCCAGGAGGAGGGGGGCTTGAAGCCTGGGGGGTTGAAAGGGGAGAGGCAGGGATTATTACACTCGAATGGACTTAGCCGGTGTCTTAGGCGAGGGACGCCAAAAATCGCGTCACACGCACCAGTGAAGCCTGAGGTACTTAAAGTTGGAAGGCCTGGGAACCGGAGGAATATTAGGATGGAGTCTGGGATGAGTATGCCAGGAAATGCGTTTACCTCTGAAGACCTCAATAAGATGAGAGGCGAAAGAAAGTGGAAAATAAATAGACACGCTTAAATACTAAGCTTCGAGATTATATATTTTTCGAGAAAAACGAAACTTGTATTTTCACATATTGTAGTATTTTTTACGTAAACAATCTGCATCGCTTCGTGTGTTATGAAGAAGCGCTATATTTTACACATCTAATCGAGTACAATACTCAATATGTGTCGAAAATATTATTGGAACATACCTATCTAATATATCATAAATGAGAACATAATTCTCTATTTATCTAAAACCTTTTAAATTGCCTAATGTGTTTTGAAATATACTCTTGTAGATATTTTATTGGAATCGAAAGCTGGTCCCAGATGAGATTTGCTTGTGCTACATATCCAATGCAATTCTCAATGTTGCCTCGTCATTTTTATTAAGACAGTTTTCAAACGAAAAGCGCGAAGTGAAATATAGCAATTTTGCGAAAGAAACATCACCATAGAACACCAGAGAGATGGAGCGGAAGTGTGACTTGAAAGGAGCAGACTGAAGCGAGAAAGGAACGATCAACGGCGGTTTGTATATGTGTACCTTCTGCCAAAAGATCTGCGAGCACACACGATTTTTATGAGCCTCTCTCTGCAAACTTACTTTCATTGGAGTCAATTTATTCGGGTTTTTCCCGCGTTGATTCATGTTAACGGACAACAGTTTGGCTAACGTTAAAGCTAGCGTCGTCAGGCCCTGGATGAGCTGCAGAGATTCATGTTCCTTTATATACCTAACTCCTTAGCTAGTCAGGCGCACGTTAATTGGCCGGCTGGACCTTTGAATTCAATTGTTGTAAAAGACGTTTGAACGTAGAGGAGAGGGGATAACCATCTTCCCTGTTGAAACTTTCTTTGTTTTTGGCTATTTCAATCGCCACTCGTTAGGTATATATTGGAACATGCATCTCTGCAGCTCATTCAGGACCTGACGACACTGGCTGTAACGTTAGGGAAACTGTTGTCCGTTAACATGAATCAGCGCGGGAAAAACCGAAATAAACTGACCTCCATAAATCACCGTGGAAGCCTCCGTACCAATTTTACTTTCATCGTAGACCAATCATCGGGGCGAGAGTATTTCGGTGCATCATTTCCCGTCGAGCACTGAGAGAAGATGGAGCTTATGGCGTGGTGCTCGACTGAAGGGTGATAACGGTGAGGGAGCCACTCCCATCCCCACACTTGAACCCAACCTTTCCCTCGAACCCTTTCGCGAGACAGCAACCGGTAAAACACAACCGTCCGTAAGCTTCGCACGGCCCCCAATCTTGCGTTCTCTACCGCCCCCCCCCCCCCCCCGCCATCCGCTAAAGCCGTCCCCTTTCGAAATCCGGAGTTCTGGGCCTCGCCGTCCCAATTAATGAGAGAATGAGCCACAGTTATTCCGCCTCATCGACTCCTTATGGGAGGGAGGGTGGCGGAAAAGCATCCCGAGGGGGCAGCGACAAAAGCGGCGGAGATTGCTACATGAAGAGAGACCATGAAGGGAGGATTGGGGTGACGATTTGGGGGCCGAGTTAAGGTTAGAAGGGAGGGTTGTGCCCTCGGGAGGGGGCAAAAGAGGGGGTGGGCGGGGAGGAAGGCACCGTTGGGCAGAGAGAGGAAGGAAGTCCCGCTGAGCATGCGAATGAGTGCTTTCCCATGATTATGGTGTTTCTGTGTCCACAAAGTGTTTTCGCGTTTGCTTCCTGTGCTGTGCTTCCGTCGCTCCATCGAAAGACACGTTCCTTTGACTTTTTTTTTGGCAAGGTGAGAGGTGTTGCCAAGGTGAGAGGTGAGCAGTTCTGTATCGCGTGTTCGGACGTCACTCAACCTCGAAGGGATTAGATTGAAGGGAAGGGATGCGTTGATCCGCCCTGTGTTCGGACGTCACTCAACGTCGAAGGGATTGGATTGAATTGATCCGCCGTCTCACGCCATTTGTCCATTTGTCCATTTCGACACACTCGGTGAGAGGTTTAATTTAGGCTGCCGGTAATATTGGCACCGAAGGGATGTTATCCTGTTTATAATGGGTGGATATTTATTCATGACGTAATTTTTTCCAGCGGAAATTAATGCGTTCAACGGGTCAATGAATGCTTTTTGATGGATGGAAAAAATGGTGTGGCTAGCCAGGGGTTTTGTAAAATAAGAATGTTCTCTGATTTCAAGAAATAACTATTTTAAACCATTGTACTCCACTGACCGTCTGAATTGAATTAAGCATCTAGTATGTTCATTGCTTTGTTAGTTCATTGTTTTGAATACAAACATGAGGATGATGTTTGCTTAGAAGTGGTATGCAGATATGTGTCTCTTTTTGTCATTTGGTGGCGGGCAATGTAACAGTTAAAAAATATTTCTTATGGACAGTAATATTCTATGTTCATTTTCTAAACTTTCTCCTGACTTAACATTCCTGATTCATTTTTAAATCACCCCTGTGTCATCTTCTTGCCAGAAAATGTCATTCTCTAGTTAAAATGTTTCACTCATTGTGGCGAATAGGATTGTGTTGGAGGATTAGAATGTTCGGCGAATTGGTGTTTTAGAAATGCAAATATGAAATGATATTGACATTACTAAAGAATAGATTGTGACGGTGAGCTGTAGGTCATCTTAGGAAGCTAAATGTGCTACTACTATCAGGAGTTGTATCACGGCATTAGCCCATTTACATCTCATTCTATCCTATTACCTAGAACATTGTTGTCGTTACTGAGCTGCACTGGCAATTTGGTTCACTCCTCTGACAATCAAGATTTCAGCCTCGAAAATCCGGAGATAAATAAAACGAGGAGTCAAGTGCGTCTTTGCAAGAAAAATGTAAAGGTGAGAATTTTAAATTGATCTGTTTACATTGTCGTATATATACATCTTCGACTGTGTAACGCCTGTTTGCTTTAAAGCAGCATTTCCGTAATGGACGGAGTTTTGCTTATCAGGCCTATTTTGTGCAATAATCTGCCTATATCTGATGAAATTTGCCGTTACAATTATTCAGTTGCATGGAAATAATAATCATTGACGAGCTTGGATTCCGGACTTCAATGATTTCCTCATCTTGGCCCGACTCCTGCAATATGAGCTGACGTATTGTGGTTGGTGAAATATGCCCGACTGCCGTTAGTTTCAATTAAAATTCTCTCGTCAAAATAAAAATTCTATCAAATCTATTCATATAATCAACGCGGTTGAATATAAAATTTTTATAATTATTTTTTCCCGAAAACAGGCCTGCAGTTCTTACGAGATGTGCACGATTGCAGCGACGAAGATACTTACTCAGTTGGTGGTTAACGCATGCGTTCATAATATCTTAACGTTTACGAGCACGAACAGTGTATGGTGTCATGATCAACTGGATGCATCAGAGCTCAACCTGATGGAATCTGAAACGGAGTATGAATCGTGCAAATCCGGGAGAAATTCGTAGTAAGGCCTGTGTAGATGTATCCATATAGTAGTGTATAGACACATAGTGTTACACAAATGTCAGAGGGATTAAAGTGGGAGCCCCTAGGGACTCGGAGGCTGCACGCTAGGCTTAGGCTGATTGAGATATTCAGAGCTGGTGTGTTTCAGAGCGACACAGAGAATATTATCATGACGCCTCACTACATCTCTAGGTCTGACAGATGCGATAAAATAATAGGGAACAGATTGGTACAAAAACTCGTTATTTCCGCTCACCATAAGCGATCACAATAAAAACTGAGCTCCTCCAAACACACTTTCATAGGACATGTCACCATTTCACCTCCAAAGCTTTTACGTCTTTACACGGCTGGTGACCTACCACCCCCTGCCACACGCCCAAGCGGCGGCTCGCGGGGTAGTATGTAGATGTATCCATATCTCGGGAGCAAGGCTGTTCATTCAACTCAGGTGTAATGTCGTAGCATAGGGTTCTAGAGGGCTTTAATTTTATCTCTTCATTTGAGGCCTTGCTTGGAACATTATTCAATATTCCTGCGATGGCCGATGGGGTCGAGGTGACTTCTGCGCTAGGAACACCAAACGTATCTTGTTAGCATTCCCAAGGTTGATCCTCGAAATGATTCTTTTCGTGCCTCGAGTCACGAGGGAAAATAATACCGTCTAAATAAAAGTCCCTCAATCAGTAACGATCGCCCTCGCGACGCAATGTCTTTTTCCCCCGGAGTAGGTATACAATCTCGTCGACCGCACCACCACTTTCCGCATCGCGGCTTCTCATTCTTTTTTTTATTCCATTTCTACACGTTTATTTCATATCCAGGGATTCCTTCGACGACGCAATTAACGAACGGGACATCGAACTTCGAAAATAATTAATCGGTGAAAATATCAGAAACCGGAGATACAAATCGCGGCCGGAGGAAGAAGCGGTCGGGGGAAGTCGACGGCGCGATTTGAAAAAAATTGAAAATCTGCGCTCCCGACCGATCGCGTCGTTTGACGCGCGTCGTCACTCATCTGTTTTCTCTCCTCTCACAAACGAAGAGAATTTCTATCGCATTCGACGGATGATTCCGTTTCAAAGAACATGAGCGCACGGAAAGTTGAGAATGAATGGCGTAAAGGCCAGGGTTCGTTAAAAGCGAAGAAAGGAGGTGACACGAAAGAGAGGAGGACGCGATTCGATCCTCATTCTTTTTTTTTGTTTTTACTTTCCCCTTCGCAAAGTTTTTCAAGTTCAAAATTCAGGCCTCAGACCGGAGGGGCGAATGCGGGATGGGAGGAAAAAAATAATCACGCTCTTTCCTCTCACTCGCTACCGAGTGATGTCCCGAGATCCCCGATCAGGTTCAGCGTGCGGAAACGCGGAGACATCCATTTGCGAGGGAGCTTCATTTGTTCGATTCTTGTCGGTCGCGAATCGCATTTCCCGTTTTTATTTTCATGACTTCTCCGGCTCTGCGTGCACGCTCGTGTGTTCCAAGGGGTGGGGGGTTAAGGGAGGGAAGGAGGGAGGGAGGGAGAGAAGGAATTAAAGCAGGCAGGGACGGTGATTGAGTCGATGAAAAGCGTCACCTATGTGGTTGCTGCCAAGAGACTGCAGGGACGTGACTTGTTTCCGATCGTCGATAGCTCGAGTATTCCCTCGTCAGGGACGAGTGTAAGCCCTCGAAAGCCCGCGTTCGGAATTTTGTGACTCTTGCTTGTAGCAACGAAGTAAGAAAATAAAAGAGGCCGATGGCGGGCATCCGCATGTTTGCAAAACCTGAACCTGGTCTTACTCCAACTTCTACAGCTACATCTACGTACTACCCCGCGTGTGGCAGGGGGTGGTAGGTCACCAGCCGTGTGAAGATGTGAAAGTTTTGGAGGTGAAATGGAGACATGGCATATGAGAGTGTGTTTGGAGGAGCTCTGTTTTTATTGTGGTCGCTTATTGTGCGCGGAAAGAACGAGTTTTTGTACCTATCTGTTCGGCAGGGTATCTTTCTTATTTTATCGTATCTGTCAGACCTAGAAATGTAGTGAGGCGTAATGATAATATAATTCTCTATGTCGCTCTGAAAAATTATCAGTTCTGAATTTATCAAGCAGCCTAAGCCTGCGTTCAGCCTCCCAGTCTCTAGGGGCTCCCGCCTTAATCCCTCTAACAGTTGTGTAACACTGTATGTTTGTTCGTAGAATTTTTTAACGAAGCGTGCTGATTTTCTTTGTACTTAGTTAATTTTTTTGTTAAATATTCATGAAAAATTCGATCCTAAAGTCATCGTCCGTTTCACCGAATCCAACATTGTTCCCATTTTGCATTAATCATGTGACGTCATTTCATGGCAAAAGTTCATGGTAGTTAATGGTACCATTCCTGGAATTTCATGTTTAATATTTGGGCTGCTCTCTTTAATTTTTTTGTAGGCGTATGACTCGGAATATTCTTCCAAAAGGACCTTGTTCTCATGGTACGTGGCATTCCTTTCGCATTTCAAATCAAATTTTGCAATTTGTACGAACATTAGTGAATGAATTGTTTTCACGAGCCCAGTTATAGTATTGAGAGAATCTTCTGAATGAGTTTTTCAGCACACAGTTGTGGTTTTCCTAGCGTGCAAATCCTAGGTGTGCCATCGATTCACTGAGAATAGCTCATCGCCGCTCGAAATAAGACACATCCATTTCCTTCTTGGCATTAAAGGAGCATCCTCGGATTCCATTTATATCATGTATGGTGATCATTCCCGTGGCGGATGTTGGTTGCCCGTGCCGCAAAGGGAAGAGTTGACAGTTGGCAGCGTTGACACTCTTATTTCCTTCCTTCTCTTCTACATTTTAACTCACTGTGACGGGTTTACGTTTGGAGCCAAGAGGTTTGCTAATTGATGGTCTTCAATAAAATAATGTCTAGTGTTCTGATTGTACATTTGTATCTTCTGTAGGGTACATTTCAGGGGAAAGGGCTACTGATTAGAAGAGATTAAATACCTGTTCTTTGACGATTATGGTGGAATAAGATCAACAATTGGGATGCGATGCTGACCGTTCACTGAGTTTCTGGTTTGCATATCGCACTCTACTTGTGATTTATTTATGGAATAAATATGACAGTTGTTCGAATTATTTTATATACGTGACTACTTCTTTGAAATGGCTTTTCTACTCCCAAGGGGTGAAGGTTTAAAATTTTCTATGTAAGTACGTAGGACAGAAAAGGATAGAGAGTTGAGAAATGTGGATTTGGAGGAAAGTGCTTAACATCAAGTGGTCTGATAGGGTTAGGAATGAAGAGGTGTTGGAGAGAATAAAAGAAGGAAGAAAGCTTTTAAAGACCATTGAAGATGGGAAGAAGAACTGGTAGGGACATGTACTGAGAAGGAAATGTTTGTTACGAGATGTAATGGAAGGAATGGTGGATGGAAACCGCAAAAGAGGAAGAAAGAAAAGAAAGATGATTGATGACTTGAAGGATGGAGGGAGTTACAGAGAATTAGAGAGGAGAGCACAGGACAGTGAGAGATGGAGGCACCAAGGACCTGCGAAAGCAGAAAACTAATGATGATGAGGATATTGATGATCTTTTGTGGATATGAGCTACGAGCGGCCGAAATCTGTACGTGGAGACATTCAAAAGGACGACAAAAAGAAGCGGGATGGGATGGATCCGAACATCTCATAGGAAAAGAGAGAGTGCACATGGATATTTTGGTGGGATGCGAAGCAGAGGGTTGAGAGTGCCTATTTTGTGGGACATTTATGTTGCCCTGGCAACGCGGACTCGCTCTAGTCCCCACTCCGGAAGTTCGATGTCCTACGCCTTCAGCCCGACATACCCTGAGTGAGCTACTTTCGTGTCTGACGTGGAAAGTAAAAAAACAATCCAATAACTTCCTATAAATGATCCTTTGACCTCTTTAATTTTCCGGTGATTCCAGTGATTGTCGCGAATAAATGTGACTGATTGATTGGGGGAAGATTAAAGTCGCCCCAGAGTAAGAATCTGTCGGTGTCATATTGTCGCATTTACTATCAATAGTTCTTCCCCACGACTGCACTCAATGTATTTGGTATGTATCCGCTCCAGTGTAAGCCTCGTAGACTCTGCAACATCTGGAATTACTGTTATCAACGTCTTCAAATTATGGTAGCTATTGGAACTTGAGGGTTACTGGTATGGTACTGTGGAGACCAGCATAGTCTAGAATGTTGTGAAAACGTAGCAAAGTTAGAGCATATCTTTGAAAGGCATCGAATAGAGATAGCTGTTTACGGGATTCGCCTACATGCTGGGATAATTTAACGAGAAAACTACTCTGTTAGATTACTACCCCTGTCCACAGGGTGGTTAAAAATTATATAGTCAGCTCGTACAGAAGAAAACGACCTCAAAATTTGTGTGAATTTTAGAAAGGCTTGCTGAAACCGATTCTTAAACCCTGGAAACAGTAAACAATGTGTACACCATGGTAGAAAATTCTCTCCATAGTTAAAGTATCATGAAGGAAGAACTATTTTTATGATGAGTGAAGTAATGCTTCAGAAACGAGATACTCTCAAACTCCCATGCATAAAAAACAAAGGAATACTACAGAAAAAACAGTCCTTCAATTAGTTGAAATTCCCTCGTCGATTAAAACCAATCCTTTTACAATGTTTTGTTTTGCTCAATTTTGACTTTGCTCTGCAATCGACGACGATATAACGATGGTTATACCGGTATACACGAAAAATATTCCATACCTTATGTTAGTAGGTATTTCTTTTATGGCATTCAATTCCTTTCGGAGCAACATATTCTCATTTAAACTTCCCGTCTCATTGTGCAGTAGCGGAAGACATTAATTACAAAGGAATCCAACCGAGAATCCCGCGATAGTGGGAGGTAGAATGAAATGAAGAGCAAAGGGAAAGAGGGAATTTTATTGAAATTGATGGGAAAAATAATTCAATCTCGGAAGGAGGCTCACTCATTTAATATAATCATTATGCCTCAAATATTTTCTTTTGTTCCTTTTCCTAGCGGAATTCTCTCCCTTTTTTTAAGGTTGGGTTGATCTAAAGGAATGGCCGAAGGATGTGCGGGAGGAGTTTCAGAAGTCAGAGTTGGGAGTGAGGGGTTGGTAAGAGCGTAAAGGGTGGGGGGAGGGCAGAAAGTTAGTGATATTTTGGGGGTGGGGAGGTTGCGAGGAGAAGCGGGGTAGGGTGGACGGGTCGTAGGGGATATGACGGCTGTTTGTGGAAGCGAATCAAAATTCATAATTCCTCGAGGAAGGGAAAGATCCCTAAAAGGGGGAATATCAGGGGTGTTTTCCCCCCTCGTTCCATGGCATGGGGGGTTAGTGGAAGATTTTGATGCCCTTCATTTTTATCTTCGACGGTAAGCTGGAGTTTCCGGGAGGGATGGGGGTTGAGGGGGCGTGGGAAGAGATTGGCGAAGGATTGTTGCGTGGAATGGGATGGGGGGAATGAATGAACGGTGAGCCAGCAGGGGGAATGGAGGATTTTATTATTTTAGAACCTCCTTCCGAGAATGGTTTGCGTATCGGACGGAAGAGGGCGGAGTGAAACGGGGAAATTCCTCCGCTGGTTTCGATTACTTTTTTATTTCCTTCCGTCGGAGGAAAAGTTGCGCGCCTTGACGACAGATAAGGAAAATAGGGGAACGTTGAGCAGGGGAGAGATTTTTAAGAAAGTTATCGCTTGAAAATATTTTTTTTCAGCAGAAAGAGGAGTTACGTTTTTGCATGCTCTTAAGAAAAGGCGTATATTTTAGGTAGTCTGAGCGAGATAGTTCCCTAGTCATAATAGAGAGCATATTCTAATTATACGTTTTAATTACACCAGCTGTAGGACACATCAATTAAATATTGCATTATTAATGGTGCGATGATATAGTTTTATATGACAGAAATTGTAAGTAATAAATGAAAAAATCAGCGTAAGTCTTCAATTTGATTCATTTTTTCGCTCGGTGCGTTTGAAACTCCATAACTGAAGGCTTTTTGTGATACCCAAGAACTACTACGGTGACCATATGATTAATTTTCAAATACAGTTGAGAAAATACACAAACTACGCACTGTTAGTTTTGTACGACATGTAAGTGTTAGAAATTCCTCATTTTGTAAATAATGTCTCTCTGGAGTGCATGCACGTATCGTTTCTCATGTAAATGGGCTGGTATTTTTTGGCAAATATCTCCGAAAGTAATGTGGTAAGGGGTTGGATTTTTGGTGTCATTGGATAGATGATATATTTTTCTTTAAAATGAGACCAAATTCATTGATTTATAAGTAAAATGATATTTCGCTCAGACTACCATAAGGGGAGGAGGTCGCTCATTTTGCGTGGAGTGAATCGATGGGGATGGTGTCAAGTTTTTGAGTGTTAAAAAAATGCGTGTTTTTCGCCGTAGACGGCCCCGTTCCCCGGCGTACGCTCGCGTTTGTGTGCGAAGGCGAAGAAGGGCGGAATTGGGACAGTGCGGTGGCGATGACGGATTCGATTCCGCGATGAAAGGGAAGGGAGTCGGATTTCGCCAAGTAGAGGATTACGAAACTTAATTCCGATCGTGCCGATTCCTTCCGTTTGATTTTTTTATTATGATACGTCCTCCCGTTTTGCCGGTCGTCCGTTCCCATAATTCTGCGCGTAACTCTGGCTGAGGGAGGAATCCGCTGCGCTGACAAAATATTTTCCCCGTCGTTTGCGCTTTTCCGGACCAAATAAAAAAGAGATGAAGATTGGAGGGAGCTGATATTGCATCCGCCTAATTTTCGTTTTTTTTTCCTTCTTTCCCTCTGCCATCATCCACATCGGTTTACTCTCGTTCACTTCGGTCTTCCAATCAGACGAGTGTGTGTGTGTGTGTGTTGAGTGGATTTTCGTCTCCCCCCCTACTCTTTCCCTCTCTCCCCCCCCCCCCCCCGAATGTCCCTAATCGGTTTCGCTGGCTTTGAAGAAAAGAGTGTTTTCTCAGTTGCCTTCGAATCGTTATTTCTTCGATCAAAAATTTTCATTTCAAAATGTGTGTCCTTGCGTACGTGGCTGGTCGGATTTGAAAAATACGCGGAAATGAATGTTTTCCTGTTCAAACAGATATATATATATATATATTCCACGAGAAGCCTAACGTTATACAGAGTTATGGCTCTTGTTGTGCCATGAGTCATATCACTATCCTCTCATACCAATGCTTATGAGGGGAAGTATTAGTATAATCACCGAGAGTGCCTCTGCTTTGCAAAAAAAAAGCGTGTGCTGTCTCCCTTGTTTATAGAACAAATGTAACCGTAGAAATCCGCCGGAGCATATCCAGCATTAACTGTGGTCCTCAACCCAAGCACAGTTTAGACTCAAAGAGAGAGCGATTCCGAGTGTACTAACCAAGGTTCATTCTTAACATTCATCTATTCGCTCGATAAAACGTTTTTTAAATTTGTAATTCAGATGTGAATTGGCAACAAAACTAGTCGTTCCTGATACGCCGTTACGCCGAAACCCTGACAACGATTCTACTTGATAGACTTTGGGTGTTATTCTGATTTAAAATCCAATCAATGAATATCGAACAAACTCTTCATTCAGCTGTGCATAGTTTTAATTTGAGTGGAATGGAAAAAAATAGTTATATATTTTTATTATTAGTTGCGTATGGACCCTGTTGGATCACGCACAGCATTAGGACTCATTTTTTAAGTTTCTTTCTTATCTTCCACACTTCTCTCATTCTTTCTCCGTGGATTCTCTTTCTCTCTTCCGTCCATTTTGTCCCTGGTTTCTTTGGGACTTCGTTCTCTGGCATTACGTTCCACTGGTGTATCTTATTTCTGTCGGTGATTCTGTTTCTAATTACTCTAGGGTCTATTTTTGCTTTTTCTAGATCACCTCTGACTTGTGACAACCATGGTATTGTTGATTTGACACCTTGTAAATATGTGATGACCTTTTTGATAAATCTTGTCGGTGGGAGTCTATTGATATGTCCGACGAATTGCAGTCTTCTTTTTCAGATATCCGCCGCTAGGTTGGACATCTTCTCCGTAGTTTTCCTGGTGTGCAGCCTATACCCTTCTTCTGTTAATTTTGGGCCGAGAATTTTCCTCATGATTTTTCGCTCTTCCTTCAGTATGTTCTCCATATCTCTTTTTATATGAAGCGTAAATAATTAAATTATAGTAAGATAAATAGTTATATAAATAAAAGTGTTGATTTGCATGCGAAAGTGGTGCGGAGGGTGCAGGGTAACACGTGCTGAGGCGCATGCCAGGGTATTGCTTAAAGCGGACATCGACATCATAGCAGCAAAGAATTGCTCGAGCATTTAATTTTGAATGGGATTTAACTTAATGGTGGGGTGTTTATGAAAACATTCTAATTGCCGACAGTCTAAAACAGGCCTTTTTTGAACAAATACCATCACGTCAAAGAATGGTGACATTAATGATACTGCTTCAAATACAATGCAACCCTAAAAAAATATATATACTGCGTCGAAAGCGCAGTTTTAAAGGCTGCATATTTAAAACACTGGGAAATAATTTTTGACTTCAATTTAATTCTTTGTTCCTTTAATGATGACACGGTGTCCCAGTCAGATTTTATTCATTTACTTGATTTTTAGTTGGCACAAAATCCTTTTAGGAGGCAAACATCTTCAGACTTCATTTATATTGCGTATTCCATACAAACTAATGTACAAAACACAACAAAATGCCTTATTTTCATCATTTAATGGGGTAATCATCAAGGGGATAGTTTTTTTCGTTGAGTAAATGTCAAATTTATTAAGAAAGGGATAGACTTCTCGTCAAATTGGGACGTCGTGTCTTTAGTATTGAGTGAGGTTGTAATTTTTATCTGATAGTGATTAGAAATTATTTGTCAGTAGTACAATTAGTTTTGTGAGCTTTATTAGTTGGTATGAAAGGAGAGAGCTTTTTGGAAGTAAGCGTTGGGAAAGAATGAATCAATGAAGGGAGCAGAGAAAAGGCTTAAAAATCTAATTAAATTACCTCAACACCCAGCTCACCTGGTTCTGTGCATTCTGCTCCGCCATCGCCTTTTCTTTTGCTTGCCGCTTGCATTTATAGCGATGGTTCTGGAACCAGATTTTCACCTGTAAAGAGCACAGAGTTTTCAGAATCAGTGAACAAATGATATTAATTTGGAAAAAAAGAGAACAGCATTGTTTTAATCTCTCATCAATGTCCCCTGCTTATCAACCGGATGGGCCGCATCCTTTTAAGCTTGTTTCTACGAGCGATTAATTTCTGACTGAATAACCCACAGCCCCATTGAAATCTGCATTAACAGGATGAAGTTTTTTCCCAGGTTAAGTCTGGCAAGTTTCGTTGATTTTCCTTCAATGGATTTCCAAAAAAAGAAACAATAAGGTTGGTTGACATATGACAGATATGTAGTTTTCTAAGCCTTCTTCATTACCAATATCTCGTATAAATGACAAAAGAAAAGTATGAGCACTGCCTGTACTGAACGTCGTATATAACAATAATGGGACTGTAGTCTAATCTTTGTTTTCGTCGTATGAGACTTGGAAATCCAGAGCAAATATAGAACCAATTTTTATGGAAGTAATTGTGATAGCATTAAAGAAACTGCGCGTCGTACGATATTTCCTGAAAGTAGCGCACTGTCGTCTAACATGGTTTACTAAGTTATTGTCATTTGTTTGAACTGAATTTAGATGCTCTGCAGTACATGGGATCGTCCTCGAATGACAGTATCCGAGTCAATCTCAAATAAGTCAGACCATTTCGCTCTCCCATTATTATCATCCTTTCGAAGCCCTCCTCCAGAAATCGTTTGTCATCCTCCCCGAATTGGACCCTTCCGCTATTTTTTTTACCAGCTGAGAACTCTTCCAATTATATTAAACTCGTATTAAACACAGCGCACTCACTCAATTGCAAAGGATCCTCAATACACCTCGACCGTCGGAGCGTGAGGCTAAAATTTTTTCTCGAAAATTTTCCCTCGAAGTTCCTTCGCGAGAGGAAGATCAAAGGGGACGTGACGAAAGGGAGGAACGTGCGGGGGGGGAGGGGTGGAGGGTGGGAGGAAGGGGTTGAGGGGTGGGTGAGGGATTCGAGGGGTGTGTTTGTGTGCGCTCGAAGGATGACGTCTTAAAGGGTGGGAACGTGGTGGGAGGTGGAGGAGGAGGGACTTTCCTCGTGGATGGATTCGCGGGGATTTGAATGGGTGAACTGACGGTGGGGGGCGTGTCCTTCGAAGCGCGGCGGCAGTGGTGCCGTAATAAGCGCCGAGGGGGAGTGCGGGGGAGCGGCGTCGCTCCATATCCTGTATCGCACGGCGGGGTGTGGCTGAATGGGAGAAATGTAGCTCTCGTGGGATCTCGAAATGTAAAATTGGGCGGATGCGGTTGGGCGAACTCGTGCCATTAAGGTTTTGGGGAAGTTTTTTCTTTTTTTACTCTTCACACGTTCGGTATGGAGTCTTCTTCCCGCTTCTCCCAAGCCTTCTTTACGTAGTGAATACTCCCGCCAACACCCCTTGCGCCTTTGAGGAACGCCTAGTTTCCTTTCACGCTAAATAAAAGTATGAGTGGAAGAAAATAGCTCGTGCTAGGTTGTGGCAGTCCTTGAGTGAGTTTTCTTGGAAACATGGAAACATTTCCCGACGCTTCTACCTCGTGTTTTATCTGGTGTATATTCGAAGGACTGACATAATTTGTTTAAATATCGACCTTTGATAGGGCCAAGGTTGCCCATACTTATGCAGATATATGCAGTTAAATTGCAGAATTCTGAATAAAGAGCACCCATAGTATTTAAGGTAGTTTGAGCGAAATATCAGTTTTACCAAAAAATCAATGATTTGGTCTCATTTTAAAGAAAAATATATCACCCTTCCATTGGCATCAAATTTTCAACCCCTTACCACATTACTTTCCGAGATATTTGCCAAAAAATACTACCCCTTTTATATGGGAAATGGTACGTGAATTCACTCCAGAGAGACCTTGTATTAATAACGAGGCATTTCCTTCACTTAGACCTCGTCAAAAAATCAACAGTGTGTAGTTTGTGTTTTTTCCAACTATTTTTGAAGATTAATCATATTGTCACCGCAGTAAATTCTTCGGAATCACAATAAACCTTCCGTTATGATAGAGTTTCAAACGCACCGCATGAAAAAAATGAGTCAAGTAAAAGACTTATTTAGATATTTTCATTTGATTATTTACAATTTCTGTCATATAAAACTATATTATTGCACAATTAATAATGCAATATTTAATTCGTGTCTCACAGTTGATGAAATTAACACGTATATATGGAATATGGTCACTATTATGATTAGGAAACTATCTCGCTCGCACTACCTTAATTCCACGCCACTAATTTCTATTTCATTTAATTTTTGGACGTCTTGTCATTTTCAAAATGTTCACTGGGAACGGAAAAACTAATTAATCATTTGACTTTGATGCAAAAACGCTGCACCCCCTCGAGAGTTAAAATAAACCTGTTGTATACAAAATTATAATTCATTTTAGTGTACACATGGACCTAAAGGTCACTTCACGGACAAGATTTCGCAAGATTCAAATAGTTTTATCCTTACTTTCAAATGCTGCTGTAACTGGATGGTATTCTCATGGTGTTCCACCGTACTTTCGACTCCAGTGTTTCAACATATGACCCTGTATTCGTTTCGAGGGGTTTAGTATGCATTTCGTCTCCTTGCAAACATTGAGTCATACGTTTCATAGTCTTTAAAACGATATATAAATCGTGCATCGAAACTTTTGCAAAAGCAAACCTGGCGAATACGGCGGGAATACTCGTAGTTCGCAGAGGAAACCTTAGGAAAAGCAATTGATAATAAACTATGGTTCGATGTTATATCGTCCAGTGTTATGTTTCCTATGGGGCACAATATACTATGTGAATACGCTCTACGTTTGATGATTCTCTCGCTCTCCAACCATTTAAAGTAATTTTTGAAATACTTAATTCTCCAAGTTCATATTACGCTAATTCCTGATATTTGAAGTAAAGCAGGCATTGCATTTATGATTGCGTATAAACCTTTGTGTCTGATAAATCTTGCAAATCAGAACGGCCTTGTAGAAATCAGGCAGTGTTGATGGATTGGAGTCAGCCACGGCACAAATGGCATTTGTGCCGTGATACACCTCGAAGACGGACCAGTTCCGAAAGCTAGCAATGTAAGTGTGATCGTGTCTTTTTTTGTGTGTGTATCTCCTCCATCCTATCAACATCGTGTATCGTCTACAGTAGTCCATTTCCATCGCTCTTAACTTTCCTTCATTTCTTTTTCTAAGCTCCCTCACCTCTGCCCCATATGTGGCAATGCTCTCTACTATTGTTTTGTAAATTTTTTGCTTAATTTCATTTGTGATGGTTTTGCCCCAAATTATTGGGTGTAATTGCTGTATTGCGTTTTTGCCTTTTCCCATTCGGTTTCATATTTCTTCATCACTTCCTCCATGATTTGTTCTTGTGGTCCCAAGATACTTGTAGAGTCGTCAGCATTTGACTATTTGTCCATCTTCCACTTCTATATTCCAAACCCGTTCCTCCGATAACCATGTATTCTGTTTTCTTAAAGTTTATTTGCAGACCCCATTTTTTTATTCATTTAGTTTTCTTAACATGTACTCTGCGTCGTCCTCATCTTCCGCGAAGATTACCTGGTCATCGGCAAAGTGTTGCGAGTATAAGGTCTTGTTATTATGTTAATCCCCATACTTCCACATTTCTTTCGCCATTCTTTGAGCGCTTCATTTAGGTATATTTTAAATAATGTTGGCGCTAAACAGCATCCTTGCTCAAGACCTTTATTTACCTCGAACTCGGGTGATAACATGTTTCCGGTGGTAGAGTGGCAATTCCCAAACAAACGATGCTTCCCCTGCTTTCCTCTCCCATTCATATCGTCATCCTGGGGTCTGTGATACTTAAATGTTATCGCACAAGTTCCTACTACTACTTATTACCCGCGGATTCGATCGTCTTATTATGTCCCAAGCCCATTTCCATATCGGACGAATTGAAATATAAAGGCGAATGATTTCATTCCAGAATAAATTCATAAGACAGAGCATGCATAGAAAATCTAGTTTACATAGTTTACCCAGAGATAAAAAAATAATGAATACACAATCATATCACTACATAGCAGTTTTGAAACAAAATTGGGTGTATTGCTGTGTTTTCTAGGATTTTACAAATCAATAAATCCACAGTGATTTTCCCTTTTTTAATAGCCATTTTAGCGGGACAAAACTCTTAAAATTCTGTTCGAAATGCGGGAAGTGTAATGTATTATACGAGTACTTGTTTGCCCATGGCTGCTGGCCGGCAATTTTCTCTGAGCATTAGCCGAAAAAAAAACATTCGATTTAAATTAATCTCCTTTTAGAGGAGTTATACTTTTCCAATATTCCTCCGTGGATTTCTCGGGCATAAGACGGAGATGTGTGGCAAATTTGACGGTGAACTTTCAGTAGTTTCCGAGATGTTGTTATGAGTTTGTGAGTCATGGATGTGTGCCATTTATACACATAGGTAGGTATGCATACATTTTACGCCCTGTGGTTTCCGATTGGGGCGCGAGGAGGCAGCGCGGCATCCGTCCCCCCCATCTAAAAGGCGGGAGTAATTGATCTGAGGACGAAACCGGTTCCCCAACGCCCGCAAAGCCACGACTCTTCTCATATGAATTTGTCATTCATGAGAATTACGAAGCATGAAGTCAGTCGTCTCACGGGATGAATGTCACCTCATTTTAACCGCAAAGAGGGTTATTAAAGGCAAAAAAAATATTATCTCCGGTAAGGTAAGAGCGATGCTCGCATAATGCTTTCTCATTCAATTCGCACTCCTCACTCTTCTTCGGTCGCCTCTCGTTATCTCCGACTCTTAAGGTTTTTTTTTTTTTTAGAGATTCCTTTTTGGGGGAGGGGAGGTGGAAAATACAAAACCCGTGATTGTGAGGAGAGGTTGACGTTTTATTTCTTTCGGTCGGACTGGGGGGGGCGGGGTCGCCGAGCTCGACACTACGACCCCCCCCCCCGATTATCGCCTTCCTCCCTCTTTCTCATCGGATCACATAATCTTTTTATCGTCGAAATTATCCGGCAGGTGTCGCACAAGTGCGAGTTGAAGATCATTTTCCCTTTCGCGTTCCAAATTTTAATTGTCTTTGCCCTCGCGAACGACGGAATAAATTTGCTGATTTCTCACTTACTGGCGGGATTTCCGATGGAATTATTCAAATCGACGTGCGGCGCGGGATCGTAGTTTTTCGTGTTCCTTTTATTCATTTTTTCTTTTTTATTCGACGTCTCGATTGGAATGTTTGAGACATGGAAGGATTAAAAAAAAAAAACAAATATCGTGCGGAAGAACAAGGCAATGCTGGATAACAGCTCACCATTCGAATTGCTCTGACTCGCTCGACTTAATTTTTTCGGTTACGGATTCGTTTCTGTTCCCATTTGGAATTTTCTCCGGTAATTGGTGTCAGTGCATCATTGGTAAACACCACACTTTGGCAATTACGGCGTTAATATCCGTTCGGATATACCGTTTATTTTGTGACAACAACTGAAGCGTGAAAACTTAATGGCCCGTCAAAGTTTGTTTTTTTTTAAACTTGATGATATTTTTACGGTTGAAATATTGACTTCATTTCATTATTAACTCTTCCCTACCAAATTTCCTAACTCGTGTTATATCTACGGTTAGATAACTCCGTTAAGTTGTTAAGTTTATATGTGGCACTATGATCTAAGGCGTTAACAGAAAGAACGGTTTCAGTAGGTACTAACTTACTTTTTGAAAAATGACACTTGAAGTGTGACAAATAAAAAACTGAGCTCCAAGTGATGCTTTTAATTTAAAAACACTATACCTTGACTCTCAACACTGTTTCACAAAACATAATATAGGCAGAGGAATGCGTCTGTACTCCTAACTTAAGTTTGGAAAAAATGGACAGTCTCCACTTTTGTTCCCAAGAGCTCATTTTCAGAGATTTTATCACTTAGGAAGCCGTTTTACCTTCGTCCTGCACTGTTCTTAGCATAAGTGATATAATCAGAGTGACATCAAATTTTCTGCATACTCAGGTGATTCTGTGGCATCCCACGATATATATATATATAGATGGAGATGGCGGTGCATTCATGGTATAATAATTTCAAAAACACTGTAATCAGTGGTTATTATCCTGAGACATACGGTAAGCCTAATTAATCCATAATATTGTCATGAAATGAGTATTAATTGCCTAAGAAAGGTCATATAGTTGACATTTTATAGAATTCCCAAGGCCAGTGTTGCTGTAAAGTTATTCGATTGGCAACTGAGTGGTATTGGCAAACTATTTTCAGACTTTAACGAAGAAATATTTCGTCACGAGACGTCACGTCTTCGGATTCCTCACGCTGTGCAGTCCCAAATTTTTTATATATTTTTCGGCTGTTCCCCAGAACTCGGTAACTCAAGAGGTTGAAGTTGTGCTCACACGTCTTGTATGCACAAATTCCGTGCACAAGAACTTTGGAGAAATTTTTAAGGGAGTCTTTTGTCCAGCCACCAAAAATATGAATGGAAGTTTGCCTTGTCCGCCCTTTCTTACAGAGCGCCTTGAAGAGGGTTTGACAGTCAGCCAACAAATCGCGTCAAAATCCGCTTTCGGAATTCGAAGAATGTCCCCCCTCCTCCTAATTTCTTGCTTTCTTCCCCTCCCGTGCTTTGATGGTGCATGGACGAGGGTACACTAAACAAGAAGGATCGCGCGCGTTGGCAGTGAGAAGATATTTACCTATTTCGTCGCGCTTCCAATGGATCACAAGTAGGGTTATCCTATCCTCGAATCGGTGAGTAAATGTGCCACGAAAATCATGAATCGTAAAATCGAAGATGAATCGATTTGGATGAGTGAAATTGTCGATCCATATCTTGCACTGCAGCGGGTTTTTCAGGTTTCAGTTACAGCGGCCAAATCGCTTCATCTAACCTCTGACGTTTGTCCAGAGACAAGCGATGCCTCCATTTGCCAGATGGGAGTTGAAATCGCGACCAATCCATGGGTTGGAGCGATGACATACGGGATTGGCTACCGGACCATATACATATTGCATCGAGGATAATGTCACGATAATGTCTGCGAGAGTTAGCATACTGTTGATTGGGTGTGCCTCTAAACTTTCTTCAGCGGTCGAACCAATGAGAATGGAGTACTCTGTACTCATAGTTGTCGAGTAGAGTGTCTCTATATTCCTTGTTTGGAACACTTTAACGCTGCCCGCACCTTGGAGACTGAGGCAACTACAAGTGTGATGAGGACCTGGTTCTTAAAAATTCCTCATGGTCCTTCTACGGCATCGGAGGGGACGTTCGTTTAATCGCTGAGGGTATTTTCTTCCAGAGTTGGGCGTGTGGAGAGGGAAGAAGGAGGAGGCTGAGGCAGGCCTTAAAATGCGATTACGATCATCCGGGAAGAGGGGGAACTCTGAGTTTAGCATAGCGGCTCAAGAGATTTCGGCCGAACATCTAACTTGAAAATCCTTCCGTGCGTTTGTTCATCCTTTTCAATAATATTTCCTACTCACCTTATTCTTTTATCCTCTTTTTTTCGTCACGAGTCTTTCACCTTCTCGGTTCACCTAACCAACTATCCCGACGGTGTATCTGTCCACGTTCACAAAAACCGTCGATCACACCTCTCTGGTCCCTGCGGAGAATTGTGAGCCATAAAAAGACCAACCAACAAACTTCACACCCTAATAGGATTGTCCCTTAGCCGCAGGGTGCCCTGAGGTTCTTCAGACATTCGAGGATTTATGGCTCTCCCGCAGTATGGTCCGCACACACTGTCCGTGGATCGGTCGGGTCCCGTTTAAAGAGCAAAAGCCTCCCCAGTAGCAAAGCAGTGAACACACTATCTCCGTCGACACCTCATCGACATCATCATCTTCCTAGCTTGTCGCCACGTTGAGTGCACTGCGCCTTCACAACCACAATGCAGACCGCCTGGGGTTCGCTGCCCAAACTCGAGTGTGAGTCGCTTAGGGTGAGAGATAAAAGGAAGACTAAATGGATGCATCGCCCTTAGGGTTGGTTGGTTGGTTGGTGCTCTCTCGGAGAGGGAAGTCTTTTAGCACACCCCATTACGCCACTCCTATGTCCCTCCGCCCCTGACGAAAAGGGTACAAATAACTATTCCGGATCGTCGCCGTCGCCCGCCCGCCAAACCCCTAAATCGAAGTGAACCCCTTGTTCACCCCCTGCCGTTCGTGCCCCCAGGGGGAGAGGGGGAGGCCAGGGTTCCGTGCCCCCTTTTCATCTCCTCTCCATCCGGGTGATGGATGCCCTTTCATCCCTAGGGCCGGAACCGGCAATCACAGGGCTCAACGCTTTTAATCGTTCGTCGAAGGAGAAATTCACTCCTGGGCTGCTTTCCCGTCTCAACCCTCCTCCCATTGCAGGCTTGGAGGTTATGGATTTCGCTAGGGCCGGGAGGAGGGGAAGGGAGGGGGGGGGGCTCAAAGATCGCCCTGGGGCGATCATGCGTGAAGCCGGTGTCTACAATCATTTGGGGCGCGCTCGCTTTGTTAAAAGAGGTTAAAGAGAGGAAGGAGGTGGCGGCCGGGAAGGAAGGAAGGAGAGAGGGGGGTTGTTGGTGCTGGGAGGTTGGATTGCCCTTCGAGCCGTGCGGTTTCCGGTGAGTTCTTTGCGACGGCCGATTTACGCATTACGCCACGGGCCGATGCCCGTCTGTTGTGGTCCTTCCGATTGCGGGGACTTGTTGCCTGTGACTGTTGGCACGCACTTCAGTCGCGGATGATCATTCTTCCGCCGTCAATCAGTGCCAATCGCTTGAATTCACCTCCGGCATCGATGAAATAATTCCATGCCAGTACAACTACACCGGCAGATTAGGCGATTGTAACGAAAACAAGAGAGAGAGCGCGGTTGACGGTCGAACAAATGAGCTTCAAGAAGCGTTTATTCCTCGTGCTTTTCGAGACCACATGCATCTAAGGGAAATTCGTGCGTGGCCTTGCCGGTGGCGACTCTTGGTTTCGATTGATCTCGAATGCGTTTAAGGGAAATGTACAATGGCGTCCGTCTAGTCATCAAGGGCCTTCTTGCTGCGTCGCATCTGCGTCTGCGAGAAGAATTCACAGCTGCATTTCTTGGTGTTTTCACAAAATATGCTGAGGGGATTGGCGCCGTCATTCATTTGTTTGGCGTATTTATCGACTACATGTAAGGACCAGCGCTAGTTGCCAGTTCCAATTTGTACGTGTGACCCAGGCTCGTACTAAAGTTAGTAAGTGGCTTATGCTAAGGGCTGTACTTGGATTAGAGCGCGGCCTAAGTAAAAAGTGGAACGCAAAATTTTATCAGTTATATTTATAAAAACCGAAAATTATGGTTGATGCAGCCATATCATTTTAAATTCAGAAGTTGAGCTGCAAAGTTCGATTATTTTCGTACCCGCTGTGCCCATCATTGGGTTTATTATTCCCTTATTCACCGTTCTCATGATATCAACAGCTATTTCACCCATGAGTGAGTTTGTCTCTCAGATCACAATTTCAGATTTTTCCACGAATTGATGGCACTCGGGTCTGACGCTATTCCACCCCATTGTTCACCAACGGGGCACATCTCATGGGCTTGTAAATCATTGAAATTCAACCACAAATTTAAGGATATTTTGAAAATGTGTCGGCATGTTACAATTCAATTAATGGCAAGCCGAAGGGAAAGGCCATGGGACGTTGATGACGCCACACTTCATAATACGATGAATTAATTTCGTGCGATAAACAGTTGAAGCGCCTCGTAATGGAGAGGTTTCCGTTTCCGCCGCTGGTGACGCGCTCGCTTCGAGAGGAGAGACAAAAGCGGCGCGCTCCACGCAACGGCGAAGCGATGCGTTGATGAAGAGCACGACTGGTTATGTATTAACGAGTCGCTATACCCGTCCTTACCGCCAAAAACAAACGCCCACTTTTGTGCGCAAGTAACTTCGTCGCGTAACCATAGCAGCATTTGAAGCGAACGGTTAAAGTTTCCCCCACCCAGCGATGACAGTTTTTGTCGTTTGCTTTCCTCGGACTTCTTCCTCTTGGAATGATTTTTAAAATATTTTTCGCTCCGGCAGAACGCCGCTTTCCTAATGCCATCTGCGTTTGTTAAAAGTTGATCCTGCGTCTGCTCTTGGAGGGCACTTCAGAAAGTTTCGCCAGCGATCTCGCATTGAAAACGGTTCTGGGAGAGTAAACAAAACGCCTCTCCATGCATGTGTAGCCTTCGCGGAATCCCTCTAGTGCACAATGGAAACGGATTTATTATTCATTTGGAATTGCAAGAGTGCTGAAAACGATTTCTCCGGCTCCCCTTCTCCCCCCCGTATCTCCGCTCAGCGTTCGGCGGATAAAAAAAAACACGAAAGAAAACATAAAAATGCAGAAAAAATATCGCATATCGCGTACCAACGGTTTTCTAGTTAATCATGGCGAAAAGAAACACTTAAACACATGGTGCACACATCGGTTTTGAATGTTAGATGCCAACCCTTAAAAATCCCAACCCCTCCGAACGTTTGGAATTTCGTTTGGAGAGGCATCGCATCTCTCTCGCGTACCCTACCCATACAATTGCCGGAATATAAAAAAAGAGGATTCAAATCGTTAAGAGGATATTCCGTCCCGTTTGCTTTAACTTTTTTAAGTTATATAGTGTTTTAGAGAGCAATTTAAGAGATCTCGATGGCGAAACTTATGTTTTTCCCCCAGTCTATCGCATTTTCGTCATTCTGTAAAATCCAGACCTAATTAACATGAATTTTGCGACGACATCAGCAATCTCCTTGCTCGTTCCCTTTAAATGTGGAATTTGTTGATGAATCATATTGGAGTAGTTTTTTGCATACCCGCGTGATTGAAAAGCTATACAGTGATCCGTCATTCCATACGTGTGATGATCTTACGATTATTATTTCGCTGTCGACGAATAGAAAGATAAGAATGTTTACGGGGTATAGTTAAAATATTTATAAAAATTTAGATACATTTTCGCATTGGAAATTTTATATTCAGAGGATTTCCGAATATATTTTTACAGTCAACAGGGATTACAGAAGCTCCTAGATAAGTTTTGTGAAACAACGGAGAGAATGGAATTGAAGGTAAATGCGTGCAAGACTAAAGTAGTAGTTTTTGATAAGGAAAATGTGGAGAATAACTGTATGATGAGGGCGAATGGTGAAGTAATTGAACAGGTGGATGATTTTGTGTACTCAGGTAAGATGTATGCGAAAGATGGAGGAATATATGACGAGAGAAAGAGACGTCCGAATGCTGGAAGGAAGGTGGTAGGTAGCATGTGGAGCATATCAAGGAATGCGTGCCTGTCTAAGGAAGGGAAAATCGCCGTGTAAAAATGTGTACTTCTCCCCACTTAGGTATATGGTAGTGAAACATGGGTATGTCAGGATAGACATAAGAGTAGACTAAACGCCGTGGGTATGAGTTATCTGAGGAGTATTTGCGGCAAAAGTAGGATGGATAGGGTCAGGAATCAGTGGGTCATGAATGAATGTGGGTTAAATGCTCCGGTAATGGACTTCTATGAAAGGAGTGTGTTTCGTTGATTTGGCCATGTTGAGAGAATGGATGAGAGTCGAATAACGAAGCAGATGTATTAGAGTGAAATGAATGGTGCGAGAGGTAGAGGTAGGCCGAGAAAGTTGTGGTTGAATGTGGTTGAGGAAATTCTAAGGGGGAGGTATATTAGGAGTCTTAAAAACAGGAGGGCTTGTATGAAATAGTGTATGGGGGTAAATGAGGCAAAAGAGGTTAGCAAGGATAGGTCAGTATGGAGGAAATTATTGAATAGAGTTAGGTGTACAATTATGTAATAATGAGTGAAACATTTTGACTGTGCCTACCCCGAAAGGGAACAGCGTGATGGGTATGTATGTATCTATGTAAATATCTGTTATATGCCCTCGAAATTACTCACCAACGCAACTGCTTCCATATTTCAAATTATTAAAACTTTCGCGGTCCACATTCGTCAAGCAGTGATGGTTTTGAGATAACCCGCGTCAAGATTTAAAAAATCCAACGTTTCTTCTCCTTTGCCGCAGACCTCATCAGGGCTGAATGACCTAATTGCCTTTACTGTGCATCAATTTATATCGTCGAGCAAGGTGCAAGAGGGGGAGGGGGTGGGTGTTGATAGAGAGTCTTCTGGACGTCGCTCTTCTTTCTGGAAATTACTGGTAGCCATGATTCACTTTTTCTTTGTCCCTGGTCTCTCTTGGAATTCTTTCTATGCTTTTTAACTTCCTAGGCTTCCCGGAAGATTCTCGTCTTGAAATGTTTTTCTCTGGCGACAATTTTTAGGCTAGTGACGTCAGTGGTTTGGCCTAGGGCGGCATGTTCTGCAACCGCTGATAATCGGCGTAGCCCAGTCGAATTGCCACGCTGTGCTCCTAGATTCTTGTTTTTATTGTCCGACCAGTTTCACCGACGTACACTTCCATATGGTCTTTAAACTTTACTTTCCTCTAAATGACGTTCTTATGCCATTCTAATGCTTCTCTCAATCGTCTAACCAAGAGCTTACCTACCGATGGCGACCTTCATCATTCCACTGCCGCCTCCATAGATTTCCTTATCCTGCATTTCATATTAACGATTTGCCTAGCTGGAATCCTCGCATCCCCTGCCATGCCCAAAGCTGATTCCTCGCCATCTTCTCAGCAAAAACTTCTCCGTCTCTTTCCGTATCATCTTCTTCTGCGCCACCGTTATAAACTCCAAGCTATTACAAGCTCCAACTATTTGGTCTGAGAAAAAGTTTCAAACCCGTCAATCAAATGCCCTCTCTAACCTATGCGAAGACATTTTTTTGATCCCAGATCCTTAATTAGTTGACAGAAGGGGACCGTCAATTGGACGGGCCTATGTTCCCATTTGTGCCTATGGTTAAGAGCAGAACTGTACTTTTCCCTCCGAATTCATTGTAAAACGCAAGGAAGTACATATCCCTACGTTGGCGACCTACAGATTTGGCCATTCAAATGTTTATGAGTAACACCTGTGACATTAAAGTATGAAAAGAACTCCCAGGATTGACCAAGACTACTTACTTTCTTACCATAGTGAGGAAATAAAGAACTTTCTTCTACATTAGTTGGTTACGTTTTTGCGCAGAATACATGGCAGAGGCCAGTCTATGCCAATGGGTCTAATGTAGTCTGATATATTACTTTGAGCTGAAAGATGATACTGAAACATTGGCTCCTCACATATCTAAATGACAACAGTGATATCGTAACACCCTATTGGTTGGATGCCATTGATGACGAGAGAAGTTCTTCGTGGGGGAAGAAAATCACCTCGCATCCCGCATGCTCCTCCCTTTTGGGTGACATAAGCGAATCTGGGCAAGTCGCGAGTATGGAATGTGGATTCTTTGGTAACAACTCAAACAGGTAGAGGCTTCTTTTTACAATAATTAATACGCACGAAAAAGAGAGTGATTTTAAAAATCCTATGCTCCTTTAAGGTAGTTTGAGCGCAATATCATTTTACCTAGAAACCAATGAAGCTGGTCTCATTTTAAAGAAAAATATATCACCCTTCCATTGTCATAAAAAAATTAACCCCTTGCCACAATACTTTCCGAGATATTTGCCAGAAAATGCCGGCCCTCTTATATGGGAAATGATACGTGTGTGCACTCCAGAGAGACCTTATATTAAAAATGAGATATTCCCTACACTTAGATCTCGTCAAAAAATCAACAGTGTATAGTTTGTATGTTTTCTCAACTATTTTTGAAAATTAATCATATTGTCTTTGCAGTAAATTCTTCGGGATTGCAATAAACCTTCCGTTTTGGTGGAGTTTCAAACGTACCGCGCGAAAAAAATGAGTCAAGTTAAAGATTTATTTGGATATTTTCATTTAATTACTTAGATGTCTGTCGTGTAAAACTATATTATTCCACCATTAATAATTCAGTATTTAAATCGTGTGTCACACAGTTGGTGAAATTAAAAGGTAAAGGTATTCGAATATGGTCTCTATTATGATTAGGGAACTATCTCGCTCGCACTACCTTAATTCTGGGCTCGAATATGAGGGAAAAATCAGGAGGTGAGGGGAGGGAGAGGGTTGGGGGGGATTGAAATTTCATTGACGCACAATTTTGACATTTGGAATGGGGAATCGGTTGTCAGGGAGGAAGGTGGGGGAGGGGTGTAAAAAAGAGCGTGGATGTGTCTCACGTTCGTAAATGTTGTGAAGGAAACTAGTTGGCGAGGGGGGTTTGTGGAAGAGGGGGCGAAAGGGGCGAAAGACGGGCGCAGTGGGGAGCTCACCAGAGCAAGGAGTGGAGCAAAGGAGCGGGCGGAGGGGAATGGCGTCACGGCAATGTGCGTCGCGGCACTTGGGCCAATCGCAACATAACTAATAAATGGACAATCCGCGTGGGCAATTTCATCATTTCGCCCACACGCCACTATTGGCCGCGCCGTCCGTCTCGTGTGAATGGGGAGAGGGCAAAGAGTGGTGATGGTGTCGAGGAGGTGGAGTCAAGGGAAGCGAAAGGTCGAGAGAAATGGGAGCTTCTTTTTTACTCTTCTTTTCTCAGTCTTCTGTGATAATCGCAGATATCAATAAGCTTTTAGAGGCGTTGTGGTACCATGCATAGGTCATAAGTCATTCGAACATAAGTTGACGCTAAATCTTTTTCTATTTTTATGCCAAACATATATACTTGTGCTGATGAAGTCTTCTCAGGTTTTCCACCGGGTCAGGTCGTTATGGGACGACGTTTCGATAGTTACCACCGCCATTGTCCACAGGGTATAAAGACGATGCTCTGAGGACGATGGCGGTGGTAGCTATCGAAACGTCGGCCCATAACGACCTGACTCGGTGGAAAACCTGAGAAGACTTCATAAGTGTAATACGCCGGGAAAGAATTAAATCATATATATACTTGTGGATAAAGTTTGGCGTAATGTCGAGGGATTGTCTTACTTTTATCTGCACCTTGGTTTACTGCTTGATAAAATTATTCCTGATACCTCTCCCTGAAACTAATGCCACTAGAGTTGTTGCGGATATTCATTTCAATATAATGAACTCACCAAGAAGTCGCCCCTTCGAATGTTTGCCAGGTATAGACGGAGTAAATTTGATTTAATATCCTATTTCGAAACATCCAATCGAGTAGACGAATCCAAAATCATGCCATTCAATGTCCAGTGGTGAACACTTTCAGGAAAGTTGATGCTAAAAGCAGAAGCGAATGAAAGGGAAACAATGATATTCTCGTTTTGAGGAATGGATGACAGCACCAGCCCAATCGGTGGAACTCATCACAGTTGGCAAATTAACAATTAACAATACGATTATTCCATTACGGGAGTAAAAATGGGGTTTTGTTTGTGCGATAGTTGGAAACTTAAACTCTACTAGCAAATTTGATTAACTGAACCCAAAGGAGGGGATGTTACTCAGGAAAACACACGCATAACCGGTTACCATTCATTTTTATTATTTGAATTTTGTTGATAATTATTCGTATATTTTATCGTTTTATCAGTTTTCTTGATTTTGTTTTCATCTTTGCGTAGCTGTGGGTCATATATTTTTCAAATCACGCGTATATTATTCTGCAATTCGCCTTTTCGTGAATTATCTGTATTTTTCGCAAGGAAGAAGCATTCCCAATTATCAGAAGGGATGAACTTCGCTGCGCGATGACATGAACCTGGCCTAAACATTCTTTGCCCTTCCTTCACTCGCGTGACGGAGGCGGTGGCGAGTGGAGAGAGATAAAGGATACATACCGCACCCCCACGCGGAATTGGAAGGGGAACGCACGGGGTGTGCACTTTTAATCTCCAGTGAAGAGAAGGCAGAATGAGATCCCTCATACCAACGGCAAACACATTATCTCACTCGTAATTATGTACGAATGCAAGTTGTACAAAAAACGTAACTAACGGGGGATGGAGCTCGATGTCTTTTTATCTCTCTTTCGTTGAATCCCTGCGTATTCACATACCATCCTCCCTGTTTTCACTCCGAATGCTCAACCCTTCCTGCGAGATCTCTTTCCGTGCCTTCATAAAAATGTGCACATTTTTTTCATTCGCTCTTTTTAAAGACGCATTTATTTTGCTTGTCTCTTTTGTGCACGCGATTAACCACGCTCCCTCTCCGTGCGTTCTAAAAAAAAGCATTAGGCGAAGTGGATCCCGTCCCCAAAAAAATCGTTGGAAGAGATGCGAGAGGGCAGAGGCACACGGTCGAATCCAAAGGAACTTTGCCACCGCACGTATAGAATCCACGTTTTGGCCCGTGCGTGTTTGATCGTGCTCGTCCCGTGTCGTCCGTCTGCATTCAAACCGTGAAAAAATGGATTCATTCAGCAGACATACGCATAATCGCAAAAGCTTTTTCGAGGCTAATATACACAAACGTGAGCGTTTGAGGCTAATATCCATTTCACGCGCGATGCATTCACAGCTTTGGTGACACGGGGTAGTGTGGATGACAGAGGGGAAACTGTCTTTGTGTTCACTTCTGCGGGTTCACATTGGCGTCTTGGTGAATGGATTGGTTATTAGCTTAACTAACAAATGGGTCGCGTTCGTTCACCCCACTGAAATGATAACGGAAAGAAAAGTAACGCTGTGCAAAATGATGGGGGAGTCACGGATGAGCAGAAGGTTTCAAATTCGTAGCATCTTGCCCTTCCTCCAAGCCACAGCCTTAAATGGAAGCTTTCATGGAAATCGTCGTTTGGAAAATCAGTTTCCCGGAGTTGGTGCTTGGAAGCATTCATACTATTTGATGATAAATAATTTCATTGCCTCAGTAAAATACTTCTTTAGCTTCTCTGAGTATTGCATAGTTTTTTTATTGCTTCGTTTTCATTATAAAGATCTCGTGTGAGGATTTACATGATATGCATTAAAATATTATTTTGGTTTTAGATTCCAAGATTTATGGAGGAAACGAGCTAATGGTAAAAATACGGTATTTAGCACGTCAATTAGCTTGGGAATGATTACCCTCAACATTGTAACAT
This sequence comes from Ceriagrion tenellum, assembly GCA_963169105.1. Lineage (NCBI taxonomy): Eukaryota > Metazoa > Arthropoda > Insecta > Odonata > Coenagrionidae > Ceriagrion > Ceriagrion tenellum. The sequence goes on from OY720643.1 coordinate 121,586,520, forward strand.
CTAGCCGTCTTAATATCAACTATCAGAATTCATTTCAGGATTAGGTTGTGGCCAATGTATTTACTTAATCATATTTTACCGCGAGTGGAGAGCTAATAATTTTCGCACTAAGTACGGCATGAAGGGAAATAAAATTGAAATGTATGAGAATTTATGTCAATTACCTTGACAATACAAAACTCTAGCTTGTGGTAATTAGAAAAAAATTTGTCATGAAAATATAGTTTTTATTCCTTTTCCAGTGTGGAGAATCATTACCCAGCAATAATGGAAAACGATTAATTCACTAGATTGAACCATGAATTAATTGATCAGGATTTTATGAAATATGCAGTGTACAGTTGAAACCAAGTAATTTCTCATTAACGGGACGAACTGTCAGGACTGCGCGCTTCGCGGAAAGAAGCCGACAAGCGAGCCAACGGTCCTTTCTTCCACTGTCGTAATAGGACGGAACAATAGATAGCGGGAGATGAACACGATTGTTGCATTCTCTCCCACAGCCTCCGATTTTGTGCTGCGCAGAAATTTTTATACGCATGTATCGGGAACGGCAACTGCTGATGAAATGCCAAAAAGATAAGTTATTTATCGATGCCCGTTACCGTTAACCATGGAGGATATTATCTAATTCTTTTAGTCTTAGGATATCAAATATTGCAAATTAGATTGCATTAGTTTCAATAATTATTTTATTTTTCATTCCAGAGCAAGCTTCAACTCATCAAAATGGCACCGTTAAGGATAAACGTTTCCATATCGATGTATTTTGGCTCATAATTTTTATGAATACTATCAAACTTTGGCATCAGTATGTATTTCCACCATCCACCGTGTTGGGGTTTCCATGTTACGCAGAGTCATTTTTTTACATAAATGTTTCGTTATCGCCAGCAGCTGGAAGTACGAAACGTTAAGTTTATATATTTAAAAAACGCGGCAGAAAAATCCGAAAATGGTTGGTTGGGCCATCATCAAAATAAATAAAGGTACGAATTGAAGCAATCACTCAGCTAGAACTATTTTCCCGCGGGGATCGGGTTGGTGTGGTGGTTAGAGTACTGGCTAATCATACGGGTGACCAGAGTTCAAATCCCTGCAGTGGCGGATGTTTTTCAGAGGAACCCGATCCCTACTTGAGTGCCTTGTGGAGGGCAACTCAAGGGCAGTACATTGTCTGTCGGATGAGACGATAAACCGAGGTCCTCTTGGCGCCTTTCGTTGAGAGCAGGCTAATGCCGACGCTGGGTTTCAATCCACCCTTCCTCCCTTACCTGGACTCTATGGCGCAAATGACCTTAGCAGTCGGTCGCCTCCCCAAATATCCAATCCAATCCTATTTTGAGGCGTTTGAAATATTCGTGATTTTTTCCTCTCAAAACATTTTTATCAAAATTTATGTATGGAAATAAATTCTGTTGTGTAAATCAAAAATTTCCCAGTCTCGCGGTATGAATTCCCTCAACCCTCCCTGGTCCGCGAGATAAGGGGGGAGGGGGGTCGGAGAGAAGCGCTTTGAGGGAAGGTTGCGCCCGTGAATAAGCTGGCGATATAAGATAATGGCATTTTTCGCACTCTCATTCTCCTTTCCACGCGAAAGTTAACACAGCGCACGGGTTTTCGCCGCATTGACGTCGGCCGGGACGAGAAGTGCGAGGAGCGCCAATGGCATCATTTCGGGAATCTCCCTCCCCCCTCAAGCCCCCCGTCCCTTCTCCTTAAAATGCCATCGCTTCGCCTCTCCCTGTGGCATTCCCTTTTCACATCGTTCCACCTTTGTGTCCTCTCCGACTTCGTCCGCGCACGCTTTCAGCACAAAACGTTCCGTTCCCTCGTTTCTCATTCCCTCTCTCTCTCTACCGTTCCCTTTCCAAACTTGGTTCGCGTCAATGGGACGCGACTCCCTCGCGAGAACGCTGGGGCGAGACATGAAAGCGAGAAGGGAAGATGAACAGGGGCAGAAAAGGGGCGAAGCGCTTATATTGCTCCCCTCCCTCCCCCCGGTGTCTCTGCGAGCTCGCTTTCAAACGTCCTCCCCTAATTCCCTTCCCTCCCTTCGTGGCGAGGACGCGCGAAAAGTGGGAGAACAGAGGACAGTGTGTTGTTGGCTTCCTTTCCCTCGTTTCGCCTCATTGCTCTTCCTTTGTCCCTCGGCTGAGCAGTGCTCGCGTTTTCGAACCCTGGATAATTCTCTTCCCACCTCCCTCACTCACAACAGCCGTGGATCTCATCTAATTTTCTCCAGCAACATTCTCTCGTGGTTTTAACTGCGGAAATTGCCATTCTTTACTTATTAACTTGTGCTTACTATGGTATGGAAATTACGCAAAAAGGAACCTTGGACGCACCGACAAAACAAAAGTGCAGTAAAGGCAGAAAAATTAAAAATGTGAATTAATGGGGAACGAAAAAAATAAGGGAAATTATCGTGGTAAATATCTTCATACTAGATGACAAAAACAAGCAGGAATCAAGAGGGCATACAAGTGTTGAACGGATGGGAAATTGAAGCAATTATGAAACATATTGAGGTAGACGGAGGTCAACACGGGCTAAAAGTGAATTGGGACTATGGAACGACCGCGAAGCAAGAAAAACAAGACGTGGAAAGGTGTCGTAGAATAACGCCAACTGTCTTGAATAATTCCTTCGTCTATTCGGGGACTTTTCGCGAGGTCCCGGTAGGAAACAATATCGCTGCTTTCTGTACAGGCACCCGCTGCGGCTTTAAGAACTCCGGGTGGAGGGTAAGTGTCTTGGCTTACACGGATTTTCCAGGTTCTATTTTTACATGCGAATAAAATGCTGAACTTTGTGATCCCCCTCTTATATTCTTCCCCCTCCTCCCCTTTTGCCGCGGACTACTCTCTCCAGATCAAATGCCTCCTAGTTATTTCATCAACCTGGTTTAACGCATTAGCAGAGGAGCTCATGGCATACTTACAGTTAACGACCCTAAACATCTATTCCTGTATTTGACTTGTACGTGTCTTGTGACTAAAGCACTAAAGAATGCACGATCATCAAACTGTTCACTTCGTAATTTTAATGCATTCATTTCGGATGAATACTAATTTACATTCATCTTCAGGACTTATTTTGTTAGTCACCAGTTTAATTATGGTTCTAACTTAAGGGTACCTAAGGACTCATAATTTTTACATAGGTGGAGTGATGGCTAGCATGTTAACATGATAAATGCTTGTTTAACGTTTTTGTTGATTTGGCAGTACACCTGTCTTCGAAATGGTGACTTGCGTCGCATATTCACAGATTTAATTTGGGTGTACTTTGGCAGTAAATGCCCAGTAAGCACGCAATGGCGGCCGTGTGGTGGAAATGATTGCTAAGACCCATATTGATAGTTAAGAGTATGTATCGCATCGAACGACCATGCTAGTTTAGTACTCTAAGCTGGCTCTATCGGACACCCTTTGAGACAGAAGTTGCGCGATTGGGCATCGGACTCCCGTTATTCATGAGTCTTTCGATCCGTTGGCCAACAATGGAGGGATACGAACCTCCCCTGGCTTCTTCTCTCCCCCACCCCTCACTCCAGCCGACAACCCTTCCCGACTTCTAACCCTTTACCTATAGAACCCTGAAAGCCTCCTCAATGGTGTACGGCGAGCGAAGAATTTTCTCAAACTTACCTTTCACTAAATTCTGCAAATGTTTTGCCTATACATTGTATAGGCGTAAATTGAGTAACTGCGCGGAGATAGTGTGGTACGAGAAGCATAGAAGGCGATCGGTTGCTACTAATTAGAATTTAGACCAGATAATCGAAAGAAAATCAGCTAATTTTTCTCCACACCTGCGGAAAAAATTACGTCCCATTGTCAGCAATAATGGCCCCTATCGCTGGCGGATATATCATATATATATACAACATGAACACCTTCAGGGTTGGCAAAGTCAAATGCAAATTCTGCTAATGTTCCGCCTATACATAGCTGCGCAGTGATAGCGGTACGAGAAGCATACAAGACGATCGGTCACTTCTAATTAGAATTTAGACCAGAAGTAATCGAAAGGAAATCAGCTGATTTACCTCCACACCTGCGGAAAATGTTACGCCCCATTGTCAGCAATAATGGCCCCTATCGCTGGCGGAAATAACATACATACACAACATGATATTCCCCTTCAGGGTTGGAAAAGTCAAATCACTGTATTTTGAAAAACATAACCGTTGAAACAAAAGGAAAATATTTATTTATGTAAAAAGCAACAGTATGTATTTTCGGTTTTACGTTCTATAACGTTCCAGTTTTTAATTGCATGCTCGTGATATAATGGATCGAAGGAAGTCAGGTTTCGCAAATATTTTTCTGCAATCTCTAAATCTACTACTTAAGGGCTCCCTTCTGTTCGCATTGCGCCTTTTCCTTCCTCCTCCTCCGCTCTTGCCTCCGATTTCCACCCCTTCCCCCAGCCCCCAAACTCTCGAGGAATGGGGTTTGTCTGTGGCGTGCGGTTTTCGGGGCTTTCTCCGCGTCAGGGTGTGCGTGGGAGGCGGCGAGGGTTCGTTTGGGAGGTGAGGAAAGGGTCTTTGGTGGGGAGAGAGGGGATCCGGAGACGAATGACTGCGGTTGGCCGCATTTGCGGTGGCTTTTGCGTTTCTCGAGGCGATGATGCGAGCGGCGGGGTTTTTTGAAGAATGGGGGGCAGCGGTGAGCATTGTGAGGAACGCTTTGCACTGAGAATTGTGGATCTTTAAAGGGTCGGTCGGACCGGGGGAAGGCAGAATGGGGCAATGTCGAGCGGCAAGCCTTTGTGTTGCTCCGGTCGACCTGGGACTGATTCCACGAGAAACTTCTGTCGCTCAAATTCGGAAGGCATCGTGAACGGTGATTCGAGCAAACCTATGAGTCAATCTTAATGTATTCGTGCATCACCGTTATTCATGCGAAATGGGCCTTGTGTCATGTGACGAGTGATGCATTGCAACGATGAGAGACAAATATTTCTATATTGTGGAGTAAATTTCACGTATAACTATATTTTTAACCCCCATAATGCAGCTTCCTGACATTTGGTAACCTGAGTCTCCATTAGAGTCGAATGCAGGGTTGATTTTTTTCCCTGATTGAGTTTCCATTGGTAAAAAAGTTTATTTTTACAATAAAGACTTAGTTATTTTTACTTATTTTGCGAAATGGTGAAATTATTTATCAAATTATCGCAAATACTCCTACCAGTAAATGACAGATTCCTGTTTTAATAGCTGACCCCCTTTAAAGAAGGTATCGCATATTTCATGAATTAAATTTTAACCCGTTTCGTATCTCTCTCTTATTATTTCATATCTTTTGTCACCATGAAAGGTGTTACTGCAGTAGATAGTGAATTAATTGTTTTACTAAAAGTGTGATTTAGTTTGGAAACGTAATGTTTGGCGTTGTGTGCAGTGGGCTTGATCATTTTAGTTGAGGCTGCAAAAAAAGGAAGAGTCGGGTCTTTTTGAAGTTCTCCAGAAATTTTCTTCTTTCTTAAAACAAAAAGAACTTGCGGGGATTGTGGCATAAGATTACTGAGTTACTTTTAATTAACCCCGGTAACTAGCGAACTATTGGTGCATATATTGGCGCCACCAGTTTGTGTTTACTTCTGTGTAGTTCTGGATGTATCATTTTATTTTTATCTAGTAAGGGAATTAAGAGTAAAGCTAATCGATTGTCACTTTTTGGAAAAATCTGTATTTATCTTCCGCAAGTGAATGTTAAAAAGAGTCCTGAGCGTTCTTTATTTTGCTATGGGGCCAGCAGTCAATGGAGATTGGATCATATCTGAAACCGCGATACGATCTTTTACCGGAGCATATAAGTGCCTCATCACTATGGCTCGTCGAAAAGATTTTCATTGTACACTGATATGTGATTAGACGTTAGGGATTCGGTAAACTATGCATAAATCTTCGAGTAAATGTGTTTTCGAAAGGCGTTGTACAATCTCTTACACTCCCTGCCACTTGTAACTATTATTTGAAGTACGATGACTCAGGCCCTTCAACGACGGCTGGCAAAGATGGCTGGATGCGTCACGCTTAGGCTCGCATACCTTTGGTTTTATTTCTGCTTAGCGTATTTGTTGGATGACGCCTGGCTTGACGAATGGATGAAAATATCTAATCATTTTTAAAAGTTATATTAAAACTAGGGATTGCCCAAGTTTGCTTAAGTTGGACGGTGCAAAATTTGGTTAGCAAAAAATACGCTAAAATATAGATTTCATTCGGCAAAATATACTTCATGCCGTTGGTTTTCCATTAGCAGTGAGTATAACTTTTACCTTTGCAAAAATAAGATTTATCATATATGCTGAATATTCGCTATAATTCTTTTATAAAGAGTTTTTTTTGTGAGAATTACTGCAATAGAAATCAAAATCACTCATATGGATGCTACTAATTAAAAATTGGTGTTTGCTGGAAGCGTTGTGGCAAAATTCTCTTAATTGTGAAATCTGTAATTTTGTTGGTGATTTCTGGCCTGACCTAAGGGTTATACTTTGTATTTCCACTGTCAAGTTTGGTATTTTACGACCATGGTTTCGACGGCTCACGTCATCTTCGGGTGAACTGTCGAAACCATGGTCGTAAGATATCAAAATTTATTGTGGAAATTCGAAGTATAACCCTTTCATTCAAAATACTGTGATTTTCTCAATTGCTACATACCTCCATAATATTCGAGTAGATTTTGTAATTTTTTATGAATATTGATATTTTATGACTTTGTTTATAAATTGAAATTTGGGGTGTGTTCGTAATATAACGTCCATGATACATAAACGACGAATGTTCGACTGCCTTATTTTCATAATGGATGCCTGATTGTGCTATTTCCGTCAAAATATTTTGTTCGGGTGCAGTACGTGTAGAAATAAATATCCATGCGGGATTATTGCTATTGTATGAAGTGGACAAGCGTGTTACTTTAGCGGTAATACGTGGCATAATTTTAAGGTAGTTTGAACGAAATATCATTTGACATATAAATCAATGAATTTGGTCTCATTTCAAAGAAAAATATCTCACCTATCCAATGGCACCAAAAATTTAACCCCTTAACGCATTAATTTCGTAGATTTTGCCATGCCATAAAATACCAGCCCATTTTCGTGGGAAATGGTACGTGTATGCACTGCAGAGAGACATTATTTACAAAATGAGGAATTTCTAACAATTACATGTCGCAAAAAATAACAGTGTGTAGTTTGTATGTTTTCTTAACTAATTTTGAAAATTAATCATATTGCCACCGCAGTAGATTCCTGGGTATCACAAAAAAACTTCCGTTTTGAAGGAGTTTCAAACGCACCGCGCGAAAAAAATTAGTCAAGTTGAAGATTTATTTAGATATTTTCATTTAATTACTTACAGTTTCTGTCATATAACATTATATTATTGCACCATTAATAACGCAATATTTAATTGATGTTTCCTACAGCTGGTGAAATTAAAACGTATAATTCGAATATGGTCTCTATTATGACTAGGGAACTATCTCGCTCGGACTACCTTAATTTTCGCCGACAAATTTATTCTATTTCGGAGAGAATCGCCCATCATATCGATGCAGAAGAAGGGACTTCCATTCGATCCGTTTTGTAAGCGGTCGAACTATCTTGGCATCGTTCACCTCCAGTTCCAACTCCTCTCATTGTCGTTCCCCAGTGTCTCTCAGCGGGTCGGACTGACTTCCCCCCCTCCCTCCCTCCCAATCGAAGCAACAAAGCCTTCATGCGCCATCGAAGCCGCCTTTCATTCGTTCATTCTCATCCACTCACTCTCGCCAGATCGTTATTTTATAAATGCAGAGTGTGTCCCCTCCCCCCTCCCCTCATCCCGGTCCCCATGCCTGAAGCGCGCCTTTTTCCCCTTTTCAACAGTTCATGCGAAAAGCTCAACTTCTCGCTCCAACTCCCAAACACATAAGCTAGCCAACCAATGTAGAATTACTTTGTGAGCGCTATAATATAGATTTTATGGCGTTTTTTTCTTCTCTTTCCTTCCCCTCTACTGTTCCAAGTGTGGTGTGTGTCGTACGTAAATTGAAATGCCATTAGAGGTGTTCTCATCATCCCTCCTGAACATCACATCAAGCCAAGCCGGACGCATCGAGCGAGAGGAGACTTCATTAAATTGACATTTCGTGGCGTGTTGTACGCTGACTCCCCCGTCCAAAAGGGGGCCATAGGAGGGTGGGTTGGGGGGGGGGGAGAGGGGAAATATTACGGATAAGGGACCGAGAGGAGGAGGAGGAGGGGTGCCTTTATTATCGACATGCGAAGGCGGGCGGCGTTTGTTGCGTTGGGCGTGACGACGATTACTTGGATACTTTGCGCGCCATCTGACGAGGATTACGGCGGATTGTTTCGAGCGTGGATGGTCTCTTACCCTAGGGTGTTTGCATGGGAAGAGGGAGCGAGCACTTGCTTTGCGGGGAGGGAGGATTGCGGGGTGGCAGTGAACAGTGGCGGTCTCAAGTGAGTGGAGAGGGGTTCAGACTTTCGGGTGGGGAGTTTACGCTGGTGTCGTTTTATCTCGTTTTCAAGGTGTCGAGTCAAATGTTGAAGGACTGGTGACCCGCTTAACGTTTGGGTGCTTAGCATGCTCTCGGCGAGTATCTATGTAATTAGGCTTTTAGAGACTCGATATTTCATCCCCAATGGAATAAAGTGGTTTAGATTCTATGTTCGTGTTACCTGACTTTGGTCTAACTTGCACTTAGAAGAATATAATTAATGATAACAACACCCCATCAGTTTAAAGAGTAAATACACTCATCCCTATCAACAGGAATTACATAAGCAGAAATTTTTAAGCGACCTGGATGAGGTCTATATTTTGGATTTTGAAAAGTCCTCAATAATTTTTGCCAATGGCGGTCCAATCTAGATAGGTGATAAAAGAATCAATACTTTTTCTTTTTTCGCTAAACACTAGTAAGGCATATTCACCGAGAAAACAATGTGAAACAAACAAAGAGGTATGAACTTGAAAAAGGATCAGTTTCACAACTTTCCTGATGTGGTTATTGATAGGTATTCCTTAATAATTATTCCACTTTATTTCTCAACGCCTATTTTTAAGATGTTGTGGTTTCGCAACTTTTGTCCATTGAGCCATTTTCATCTAGTCATAATTAGTTGAAGTAAATTCTTTATTAAATGATATCCCTATCACCTTCTTTGGTGAAACTCATCGTTCCATCGATCCTCATCTTCATCGTTCAATTAATCTTCGTCGATATTCGATACAACTTCACTCCCCTTACCCTCTTTGTTTCGCTGAAATCTAGTCACAGTTCCTCTGTCATGAAATTGCACGCTTATACTATGCGTTTCAAAGTTCTCAGTTGCACACATTTATTATGTATAGGAAAGTGAAGAAGGAATAGGAATGGGATCACTCCATTATCCTTCCTTCTTGGAGCAAGTAAATCGGAGCGTTGAGAAACAAATCATTTTATCGATGATGTGGGAACGAGTCTGACGTCTGCCGTTTCCCCTCTATTTCCCCCTCCCCCCAACATTTCACTCTCAATTACATTTCCTTTCCTCTCAATGGGAGTAAAGCATTAGATTGAACCGTTTTCTGACCGCCAGTGATGACGACTTGACTGTCGAACCTCTCAAGAAAGATTTGTGTCCTTCAAGCGTTGGTTGATTGTAATAGCTGTAATCGTCATTAATTTTTTTGTCGAGGTTGAGCCTTGTCTCCACTTGGCGGTGCCACTAGCCAGTTGTTTTGTAGCCTATTGAATGACCGTGAATGTGCGTGAGTTCCGGGAATGATAGAGTGTACCTTTGAACGCGTGAGGATCGCAGTTGACGAGAGTCAGCGATGCGGGATCCCCTGGAAGTGGACTGCAACCGGACTGGACTGCGCCGAAGTTGTCGGGCTGGGACGATGAATAGAACGGGAATAGAACCACGGGCCTTCTGATATTGCGCCGATATGTATAATGTGTACATGTATTGAGGGCAAGAGGCCGGGGTGTCTTCTAGCGGCTACGACAAACATGAGGATAGAATCTCCAAGGCGGGAGTGGGGCGTATGGCTGTACCCACCGCTTTTTCTTTTCAGCGCCACCACACCCTCTGCCGTCGACCTCTCCTCCTCCCATTGATCGCAAACCCCCCCGCACACCACCCCATGCACACCTCCTCCCTCTATTGCAAGAATCAGAAGGAGGAGCATTGTGCCGCGAGACGAGACGGACGGAACACCACACTCTCCTTCGGGGAGCACCGCACAGCACCTGGGAGTTGGGGTGAGGAGGGGTGGAGAGGAGGATATATTTTTGAAAAGGAAGTGGAGATATGGGGAGGAGAAAGGGTTTCTGCTTGAAGAGACCAACCCCCTTCCCCCGTTTTCCCTTTGTGTGAGGACAGACCCTTCCCCCGAGTAAGGGGCGACCCACACACATTCCGAATTATATTCCGCTCAAAAGGGAGGAGTGAGCGACGGGGAGAGAATTCTTTTTTTTTTAATAGGTTCGGAAAGTGTATGTGTGTGTATATATAGATATAAATAAATATATATATATATATATATATATATATATATATATATATATATATATATATATATATATATATATATATATATATATATATATATATATATATATACATACATAAATAAATGTGCATATAGAAAGGTAGAAAGAAAGTGGATGGGAACACATAAAGTTGACGACCACAGTGGTGGTGTGAAGGTGTAAAGATGGCCGATTTCAAGTGGAACGAAGGTCCGTGGTTCAAGTCCCGGTCCAGTCCAATTTTTTCCACTTGGAATCGGCCATCTTTACAACTTCACACCACCACTGTGTTCGTCAACTTTATGTGTTTCCTATCCACTTCCTTTCTACCTTTCTGTTTGAACATTTATATATGTATTTGCCGCTGAGCGGAGTGGTGTGGTGGCGGTGGCGTGTATAGGTACCACGTGGTCTTCCAATGGTTTTCCTGACTACGAGAGCGCATGGGCGACACGAGATATGTATCATGGGGTGCTTTCGATGGACCTAATACGGAATACACTGAATGCTCTCACTGAAAATAATGGTTCACTGGAGGGTTGCGTTTGATAGCACTCGGAATGATTCGGAGTGCGCAACTTAGGAGTCACGTGGTACAAATGCGAACGGTTAAAGATTTAGGTGAATTTGACTCTCTCGGAGAAATCACCGTAAGTGTCTGAAATATCGTTTGCTATCTCTTTGAGCGCCAAGCTCAATTCCGTCAACTGTACTTCCGCGAATAAACCTTGATCGAAAGGCCAGCGTGATATTTTTACGAGTGGTCCGAATGCCTCAACATTCTCAACCGTTCGCTGTTGTGCCAGGTGACTCCTCGGTAAAAAGAATTGGATGGGATACCGAAATTGAGTATATTCTGGGAAGCCATTGAACTGACCATTTCGGCGAGGCTGTCATTTCAGTTGAACGCCACATCCAATTATAATTGTTATGATTCCGAAGAAATCAATGTAAATTGATTCGAGATTGTAAATGGTGAAACTAATTTCTGCAATAACGCGACTAGATGATGTAGCTTTCAGCATCTCAGTTAAACGCGAGCCCTCAATACTAACTGGCCCAAAGATGATGATCAACTTTCTGACGCATTCATGGGAAAGTGTTTGCATTTTGTTTAGGCATATGGAAAAGTATTTTTAGATAGCTGTCAGTAACTTGTCCGATAATCTGCTACATTTTCACTACTTTCTTTGTACTACTAAGCTATTTTAACATTGTTGTAATAAAAGAGACCAATTCATATCTTGCTAATAAATTACAAGTCTCTTTGGAGTGTCTACCGCCGGCCATCATTTCGCTGAAACTCTCCCAGGCCATCAAAGGATTTGGCTGCCAGATCCAAGTAGACTCCCTTAAGATAGTCCGAGCGAAATATCATTTTACTTAGATATCAATGAATTTGGTCTCATTTTAAAGGAAAATATCTCACCCTTCTAAAGACTCCAAAAATTCAACCCCTTATCACATTAATTTCCGAGATATTTGCCACAAAATACCAGCCCTTTTACATGGGAAATGGTACGTGTATGCACTCCATGGAGACATTATTCACAAAATGAGGAATTTCTAACAATTACATGTTGTAAAAAAACTAACAGCGTGTAGTTTGTATGTTTTCTCAACTATATTTGAAAATTAATTATATTGTCACCGCAATAGGTTCTTCGGTATCACAAAAAAACTTCCGTTTTGAAGGAGTTTCAAATGCACCGCGCGAAAAAAATGAGTCAAGTTAAAGATTTATTTAGATATTTTCATTTAATTAATTACAATTTCTGTTACATAAAACTATATTATTGCAACAATTATAATGCAATATTTAATTGATGTGTCCTACAGCTGGTGTAATTAAAACGTATAATTCGAATATTGTCTCTATTATGACTAGGGAACTATCTCTCTCGGACTCCCTTAAGCTAGTGTTCATGTATTCCAATACGATGACATGGAAGACAACTAACTGAGCCGAACTATGCTCTCCTGCTAATGCAAGGGTGTCCGGATAAGATGATGACAGTGATTTGACGGACAGCTGAGGGAGCAGAACCGGGCATTCCGATGGGACAAAAGGGGAAAGACCTTCGTGCTTCTGAAGGCAGCATTACAGTTTGTTTTCATGGCCATTGCGTGGGCACGGGGGCGCTTCATTCTTTCGGAGGATGAGACAGGTCTTGATGGTGTCGACATGAGATGGACTCACTTGAGAGACCGATGAAGCGGGATTCTGAGAGCCACTTATTTGATGGCACGATCGATCAGTTTCGCCTTAGTCCGACTTACCGTCATAGACTGTTTCTCGTGTTTCGGCAATCAGTATTATGTCCTACTCAGTCTGAAAATTGTTTTCCTTCCTATGACGTCAAAATGAGTGTACCCGTGCCGTTAAAATTATATAGCCTCCAAAGTGTATGCAGTTAAGCTGATAAGTAGTGAAATGTGAAAAATGGTGTTTTAGTAGGAAGACGTAAAACATTGTGAAGAAGAGTAATTTACTTAATGAGATATTTAATTTTTTTCTCTCTACAACTGAATCAATATCCGGCTACTTATTAAGAGGATCTCGTTCACTTGTACTCCTGCACACTTAGCATTCTCCGCGTCACTTTTGTCTCTTCCCTGACCGAATAGAGCAGAACACTCAGTTTAGAGCGACTCGTGTCTCAACTTCAGAGAGTTTTGTGGAAAGAGTTCACTTTCAATCCATTTCTATGTCAAAATTCCATTGACTGCAAAATATTTGGTGAACGTGCTTTTTAACTGACGATGAATTCGCCAAATATAATATATGCATAGGTACTATTATCATTCCGTCCATTAATAGTCGTTTGAGGAATCCAAGTGGATGCGACCACTTCCCTCTCCTTCATCGCGAAACGCTTCTTTTGCGGCTCCAGTGCGTGGAACTGAACCGTGGCTGTCGACTTTGGATTCCGATGCCATAAGGCACGAGAGAGTGAACAGCGCCTTCGGGGCCGAGACGGAAATTTTGTGAGGAGGGTTGTCGGAGGGGGGCGTGGCTGGAGTGGGGAGGGGGTGGGGGGGAGAAAGGAGAGGGGGTGAGTTGGAGAAACCGGAGTGAGTGCGAAGTGTAGTCGCGATGAAAGTTTGATGAGTGTCGACGCGGCCGCTTTCCGGGGACAAACAACAACGCCGTCCTCACTCGACACCGTCTCGCCCGCCACGCCAAACTCACCCCCGCCACTCCACTGCCCCCCCCTCCCACCCCCCACCCCACACCCCCCTTCCCACCTTAACGCCTTTTTAAAATGAACGTGTTTATCCCGGCCGTGGCATCTTCATTAGGCGCCTCTCTTCTCCGCACTCTCCTTAGCGCACTCCGCCCACATTGCTTTCCGTCCCCACCCTCCACCATCCTGCCCACCCCTCAAGCCTCCACCCCCTCCCTAACCCTCCCTAACCCTCCCTCCACTCATTGCACTTCTCTCTCACTCATTTCTCCGAGAACAGACAGGAAAAACTTGAAAAGCTCGAGGATAAACATTGAAATAAGAAAAAAACGAGTGAATTGTTTAACAAATTGGAGCCTGAAACAAACCCAGATCGTAGATCAAGCTGCATTTCTTCACTAGGAAATCTGGAAAAGTGTACATTTAGTCTGCGTCTGTTCCCCCACGCCCCCCGCTTTCCGACCTCCAACGGAGGAAATAATACAATCGGTAATGAAATTCGCCTCATTGCTATCTTGCCACCTCCTTAGGGAGATTGCCAACTTTAAGAAACGCCATATTTTACACCAAGACTGTTAGATTATTGGTTTGGGGAGCCTTCGACAGGACCTCGGGCACCTAGACCTTGAGTGATCCATTGTGCCAACCCCATGTTTAACCTGCCTGCCACATTCAGACAGGGGACAAGAGCGCCACGGTGAAGGTATGAATGGTCACCCATCCAACCCTCGTCCTGGCCCAACATTGCTTAACTTCAGTGATCTTACGGGAACTGGTATTTAACACCAATCTCCACGGAAGGTTGTATTCATTCATTGCTTTCTTTTTCTTATGCGCTCAATTTTATCAAGGTCAGATGACCAAGACTTCTCAAAAGAAAAGTTTTAAAAGGAGAATGAAAGGAAGCGTTCATTTCCATTGTCGCGCAGTCAGCTGGCCTATTGACCGACCTCAGTTCCAATACCCTTTGTCGACGCTATGTGAACTGCCAGCATTTAACACCATTTACCCAACAGTAATAAGTGCGGTTGGCTAGTGTCGGCAACCCGAGCTCAGTTGTTACCATCGTCTAATATCGTGCTTCTCTAATAAACAGTTCTACAATTATTTAATTATTTGTGACATTTTTCTATTGATGTATATTTTCTATAATTTCTTCTCCAAAAACCTTCAAAGAGGCGAAGAAAGTCATCTTCAGTTGTCGAGAGGCCTTGAAAATTGTCACTCAAAATTGAGTACCAAAGTATGATTTTAGTTGTTGTTCCAATTGCGTTATTCTATAATTTGGGTACCTATTTAGACAGCAAAAAATCCAAAAATAATTATATGCCGGATTAGTGCATAATTTTACCAGGAATAAGTCATGTGAGAATTATTTCAAATTATTTTTTCTCATGCTTAAACATTTTGAAAGCATTTTGCACTTTTGCGCTTGGTTTACCGAGTCGGTCAAAGATAAGTCGCGATGACATTGACGGGAAAGAGTGTAATTCCTGACTGAAATACTTCACCCCGCATTTTGCCGGAGGTTGGCATATTGCACTTACAGCTGAAGCCCCGTCACTCTTTTTGAGCCATCACCATAATTTGTACTTTTGAAAATACTTTGATTCGCATATTTTACAATGCCTTGCATCGCCATTGTCATATAGTCACACCCGATGTGAAAGAGGAAAAGCGAAAATACAACATTTCCTCCTACTCCTCAAGATCTGTGACAAGAATAAATCTTGAGCCATTAACTGCCTGTTTGAATGTCGTCGGGCCTCGAGGCAAAATGACACGAGTCCTTGACAATGCTATTTGGAAGAAGACTCTTCCTCGTCCTTGGCGTAAACAGAATGTCATCCTCGTTCATTGAATGCACGGAAATTCCACATTCGCCGTGATGTTGATGACGGAAGGTTCTCAAATCGTCTTTCACGGTGTCTGCTGCGCTTTCTCCTGCGTAGCACTCTCTGCCATTTTTCCGAAATGCACTTTGCGTAGACTTGGTCTTATAAAGCAGAGAATGGTCAAAGAAATACACATATCGATTCCTTCGTCATCCCTCTTACTCGGATTGCTATCAGCAAACATTGCAAACGACTTTTTTCAATGCCAAATATGGACGTCATCGAAAAGTCTCTTGAAAAGTTTTGCATCACGCAGTGACCTTCGACGGTGATGCCTGTTTATCCACTTCACTTGTGTGGTCATGAATTATCATGTATCCCCAAGTGCCAGTAGACAGACCACTGTCAGTTAACACAAAATAGAACCCAGACCAATAACATCCACCCCTCGAGCCTCGGAGCGTGCTGTAACGCATTAATTATTATTAATTCGACATAAATCTTCTGTCCCCATCCGTTTTCCTCTCGCCTGTTAACGGTTTCAGTCGCAGTTTGTCCTTCGATTGTTTCCTTTCGTCTTATTTCTATTTCACTCGCTCCTCCCACGCCTCGGATTTAATCCCTCCCTCTACTCTCTTCATCATGGTCGTACCAACCCCTCGAGGCGAATACTCCTCCCTCTCGAGTTCCACAAGCACTGTGCCCTGTCCCCCTCCCCTCTGCTCTCGGCTCAGCCCCCGCCCCTACAAGGCGCAGGTGGGCAAACCTAATAAAAGGACTAAAGCCATTGACGCGTCTTGGTTTATTGAGGACATGCCTCCTTCAGGATGACGGTCGCGAGAGAGCTGCTATAAACATGAGTGAACGCACAGCTGTCTTAAGGTAGTTGGAGCGAAAAATCATTTTACTTAGAAATCAATGAATTTGGTCTCATTTTAAAGAAAAATATCTCACCCTTCTAATGACACAAAAAATTAAACCCCTTACCACAGTACTTTTGGAGATATTTGCCAAAAAAATACCAGCACTTTTATGTGGGAAATGGTACGTGTATGCACTCCAGAGAGACATTTACAAAATGAGGCATTTCTAACACTTACATGTCGTTAAATACTAACCGCGTGTAGTTTGTATGTTTTATTAACTAATTTTGAAAATTAATCTTATTGTCACCGCAGTAGGTTCTTGGGTATCACAAAAAACCTTCCGTTTTGAAGGAGTTTCAAACGCACCGCGCGAAAAAAATGAGTCAAGTTAAAGAGATGCTGATATTTTCATTCAGTTCCTTACAATCTCTGTCATATAAAACTATATTTTTGCACCATTAATAATGCAATATTTAATTGATGTGTCCTACAGCCAGCGAAATTAAAACGTATAATTTGAATATGGTCTCAATTATGACTAGGGAACTATCTCGTTCGGACTACCTTAAGCTTGAATTCTCTGTGCTCGCCGAAATCATTTAATGCCTAGTGGAGTGTTGTGAAATAATGATGGGTCGTCTAAAGATATGTTGTGAATGTCGTCACCCCAAGAAACTTCTTACAGCGGGGGACAGTTAATGCCGGGAAGCCCGAGGAAAATATCTAAACAGGCGTGTTAAAAAAATGAGACAGAGCACAGACGTCGTGATTCGGGAACCTGGATCTCGTCAAACCGGAAACAACGGTATTATTAAGCATCATGGCACTATTCATGAGGATCCTGTCACGATTGAATCGTTTCATATGTGAGATGTGCACATTATACAAGGACACTAAATTAAAATATAACTATTAATGATTCGCCCAATCCTATCGCCATGCATATAGCCAATGTAGATTATGACTATGTACATACAACCAGGCTAGCCGCCGCATTGGCGAGCGGCAGGGGGTGTTAAGACACTATTCGTGTGAAGTATGTTACAGGGAGGTGAAATGGTGTCTTCTTCTCTTCTAAAGGTTATCCTTGTTGATGCAGCCACGACTTCCAACAATCTCTCCTTTCAGCCTTCCTCTTCATTTCATTGTACGAGGTGCATCCCATTTCCATCGCCAATACTTTTAGGTGTGAAGTTCTCGGTCGTCCTCTCTGTCTTTTGCCTAGAATTTTTCCTTCAATAATATATTGTATGAAGTTGTCGTGCCTGAGTAAGTGTCCGATGAGATTTGCTTTTGTTATTTTAATTGTTGCCAATAGTTCTCTTTCTGTATGGACTTTATTTAGTACTTGCTCATTAGCTTTTCTGTCGGTCCACCTAGTCCTTGTAACCCTCCTTCAAAACCACATTTCTGAAGCTTCAAGTTTGGTCATTTCTTTCTTCCTTGGTGTCCATGTCTCGCATCCATATGTTAGCACACTCCATACAAAGCTTTTCAGGAATTCCTTCCTAGTCACAATACTAATGCTGTTATTTATTAGGAGACTTTTCTTTAATTGAAAGGCTTTATTGGCTAACGTTATTCTTCTTTAGACCTCAGAGGAGCAGTTGTTATGATTCTCTAATATGCTACCCAAGTAGCAGAACTCTGTCACTTCCTCCGAGCTCACTCCGTCAATACGCTATTCGCTATCTTTCCATTTCTCTTTCTTTCTACACCATGAAATGGCGTAGAAACAAGAAAACAGTTGATATTCATCGACCATAGTTTACAATAATAAACAATGGTTATTAATTCTAAATTGTTGACGTAAAATATTAAACCTTAAAAAACGTTTGGCTCCTCAGAAAAACCTCTCGTGGGTAATAGCGATGCTTGCTTGCACATAGCCAAAGGGGGATCGAATCTGATAGTCCCGGATTAGCCTTCTACCCGCGGCGATTGTTTGTACTCATGTGTGTTGGTGGTGGGAGGGGCATATGTCGGACGAGTCAGGGAGGGTTGGAGGGCAGGGTAGGAGGGGGAGGGGGTGGCCGATCTGACAAGATATTGTGAATGGATTCTGGGGGGTTGAAGGGGTACATATATATATACAGAGAAGGGCATCCAATTAGTGCCGAATTGAATATCCGACCGGCCCAAGCCAACTCCCTGGCCACTCAATGACCGACCCCCTCTGCTATACACCCACGGAAACGGACGCGGAAGGACCGTGCTGATTTATTTTCTCTGCTCGCGTGGAATCGCATCAATGTCCTTTTTATTTCTGTTTTTATTTTTATTACATTGACTTCATCATCCGGGCGATGCCAAAAATCCCTTCGGATGGCGACTGCGCCCCTTATTTCCTGCCCCCCATCACATCCTCCCCCTCTTTATCCTCGAATTCCATAGTTTGAAATGAGGAAGATTCAGGGTCGGCCAATGCCATGGCACGACAGTGGATGGCGGATTTTTCGTATGGTATTCGCGTAGGAGCCCATGCGCGTCCTTCAGAAGGAATGGCCTAGCATTATGCCCGGCGGATGTGAAAAGGAGAGTGTGGAATCAAGCATCACGAATGCTCGTTTGCCGGTGACCAAACAATCCCTTAAGGTAGTCCGAGCGAAAAATCATTTGACATATAAATCAATGAATTTAGTCTCATTTCAAAGAAAAATATCTCACCTATCCAATGGCACCAAAAATTCAACCCCTTACCACATTAATTTCCGAGATATTTGCCACAAAATACCAGCCCTTTCACATGGGAAATGGTACATGTATGCACTCCAGGGAGACATTATTCACAAAATGAGGAATTTCTAACACTTAGATGTCGTAAAAAAACTAACAGTGTGTAGTTTGTATGTTTTATTAACTAATTTTGAAAATTAATCTTATTGTCACCGCAGTAGGTTCTTGGGTATCACAAACAACCTTCCGTTTTGAAGGAGTTTCAAACGCACCGCGCGAAAAAAATGAGTCAAGTTAAAGATTTATTTAGATATTTTCATTTAATTACTTACAGTTTCTGTCATATAACATTATATTATTGCACCATTAATAACGCAATATTCAATTGATGTGTCCTACAGCTGGTGAAATTAAAACGTATAATTCGAATTTAGTCTCCATTATGGCTAGGATACTATCTCGCTCGGACTACCTTAACTTTCCAAATGAGGAGAAAAATTTAAATTGGGGGAAACGTATAAGGCCTTGGGGAAAATATCGTGGGGTGCGTAAATAATCGATGTTCCCCAAGGTACCCACAGACACTCATCTACACAATTAGGATTTGGTGGTCGGTAAAATTCCCCAAGACTTCCGCAAATACTCAGACACTTGACTGAAGTGAAGAAGATTTCACCGCGTGAATTCGAGTCATGGACGGCTGGATAATCATTTTGTTTTTTACCCGGGCGTATCTGATACGCAGAGGAAAATGACTCTTCGAGCATCAAGTGACCAATAAGTAGATGTCACCAAGGCGAATGAAACATTTTAGTCCCCCATTACATATGATCTTTCGGCCACTTTTTCTCAGCATTATTTGCCCTTTAATATTTTACATTTAAAACCATCTGGAGCGGTCGTACATTTTTTGTGCTCTCCGATCTAATAAATAATAAAATATTGCGACCAATTTTCTTTGTAAATTTTAATTGAAATACAGAGTAAGCTGTAGTTTCGTAATATGATGAGTTAGAAAATGTTACACCATCTGTTGATTAAAAAAAGGATTTTTTGAGGGAAAAGTAAATGCTGTCCTTTAGTTTCATCCTCTTCACAGACGTTTCACTTAAGATAGAGAAATGTTGCACCATGAACAGCATTTGTTTCAAAATAGACGCATCCAATCTGATGGAAGAAGGAATTCGAGGCCTCTAATTATTAGCAAGTTTCCAATATTAGGGAAAGAATCTAATTAATCAGTTGCGGTAAGAGATGTGACTTGCACGTTTAATGAAGGCTGATATGTATTTGGTCACTACTTCACTGGTTAATGGCACCATATCAGCACATTTGCTGTAAATTCATTCAGGTTATTTAGTTTTCTGTTCAGAAATTTTAATTTTACGAAATAGAATTAATAAATTTTTAATTGTTGACGAATCGGCACTATCTATGAGGCAGTGAATTTTTCTGATCGAAATGGGAATTACCTGAAGTGTTTCATCCTCTCAACATAATAGTAGCCCTAATTCGCCGACTGAAAGCAAATAATTTTCATGCCAACAAGGGATAAGCATAAATATTTCGATAGAGCTGGACGCGTAATTAAAGAAAAACTAGCAATTTAAAATGTTATGGTCCCTGAAGAGTGGAATGAATTTTTTGCCTCGAGGTTAATATAATTAGTGTTTATTTGTTATTACGACCGTTGTCGAGTGGAATTTCGTTTGGGAACCACAAACGATAAATTCTCTCTTTCGGTTTGCTTCGCATTATTTTATTTTGACCAACACTCCGTAATTGTGGATAATTGGAGTTATTTGCGGCCTGCAGTTATTTGTAAATTCAGCAAAGCTTTGCATCACGGGGGCATTGATAAAATATTTTAAGCTCCGTTGGTCAATAAAGACCGCTGCAGCGCTAATGATGCAGCGGGACGCGCGAGAGACTGGTGACATCTAGCGGATGGAGAATGCGCTGGGCGCCCTCCATCCAGCACATCGTAGAGACCACGTCCATTTTGAAATGACGCAAACGTGTAAATACTATATCAGAAAAATGCACGGAACCGTGGAGGGCATTTGAAAAAATAGCAAGCCTGCTTATTTTATACCGACGCGAATAAATATGTGTTCGAGATGTTGTTGGCCTCCGTGTTAAAGTGTGCGTGTGTATGAACGTTTTAATTGTCATTTTTTTTAACGAACATCGAACCTTCGTTCCGCGCATTAATTGCAAACCGGGGCACTGCGCGCCACAAAAGAACCTTCGATGCGGCGACGTCATTTCCCCCCCGCATGCGTCCCTCGAGTTTTTCCCGCTGGCACACCCACCACGACCTCCGATCCAACCACTTCGGTGCACGAAGAGTGAGAGATTGGCGCGCAGTGGAAGACGAGACGTGAGCTCGGGCGGAAAAGTCACGTCTCCGGAGAGAGAGGTGACAGCGGGGAGGGATGTGGTCGCGTCTTTGAGAGCGTATCACGTGCGGGGAAGAGTTTTGAGGAAGGAGGGAGGATGGAAGGAGTTTGGGGTGACGATCTGGTGCATGAAAAGGGCTTCAAAGCACACACACAAACATATAAATACGTCGGAGAGCACCTGGACGAACGGGGAAACTTGATGAAACCACCAATTAAAATAAAAAAAAGAAAGGGAACCAAAGGGGGAAATTATAAAACTCCCATTGGTGATCGCCATCGGGCGTGGACGATATCAAGTTAGCCTCGCAGTCGTCCGCGGCGGACCGTCCGCTTCCGCTGTGTGTTTTGTTTTTTAATCCCTATGGATGCACAGCGAGGGGAAGGGGAGGGGAATGAATAACGAAGCGGTCGCGGAAGAGTGCGTCTCCGGTAGTCGTGCTTGGGCGACATTCGCGAGAAAAAGGATTCGATTCCCTGAGAAGACCAGCACTCGGACGGACATTGTGACGGAGAATATGCGCTCTCTCATTTTTGTATTTAAAAAAAACCTCCCATTCGACGCACCTTAATTAACGGCCACCCCGTGGGGAGGGAGGCAGAGCCCTCTCTTTCAAACGTGGAGGGTTGGAGGAGGGGTTAGTTGGGCGAGGAGGACTTGGACGTCCAAATGACCCACTGTATATAATTGAGCGACGAGTGTGGGGTCACGGCAGATCCGCGGATCCACGTAGGTACCTCCTCCTTTTCTTTTTTGTTTACCCTCGCATCTCACGAATAAATGCGCGAAACACGTGAATCCTCCAACTCCGTTCCCATTCCTCTCCACACTTCCACCCGCATTTGTTTTGTTTTTTTTTATCTGGCGTCCATCGTCAAAAAAATAAATGAGGATCGCGAGCGTATTTCCTTCGTCAACGCCACTGCCGACCTCTCTCTTTCTCTCTCTGTCTCGTTTTCTGATTTCCCTTCAGAAATGTCTCGATTTCTTTTCATCTCGTTCCTTTAATCCCCAGTCCCAATTCTCCCAAAGATGGTGGGAGTGAGCACTTACACCTCAACCTCTTTCCTCTCTTCCTTTCACATCCGCTTTGCATGGGCGAGGAAACTGAATAGATTTCTCTTAACGAAGCTGCGACGGATCGAAAAGTAATCAGAAATGTTGGTGGATGCGGATTTGGACGACGATTCACACCGGGCATTCTTTTTTGATATCTTTCTCTTCGCTTCGTAACCGAAATAAATAATACGAGGCGACGAAATCACGCTCAAACGTGCATTTCATCTTTCAAAGGCCTGCGTCGCTCGATTCGCTGACATTCGCCTCCACGTTCCGGAATCGCAACAGCAATCTGGATCATTAGTGCCGTACCGTCCACGTCAGCACCTCGTGGCTCTAAATTGAGCTCTGTGAAGGTGGCTGCTAAGTCTCTCGGCCGTAAGGCATCAACCGAAGAGAATATTAATCCATGGTGTTCCAAAGAATGTGATCACTCGGAGTGGCAATTAACCCAGACACAAGTCAAAAGACATTAGTCCAAGAAAATTGAGTGGATTTGTTTGAAAATTGCGAAGTAAAACGTTATCCTTTCCTTTCTCGTCAAGTCCACTCACTCTTTTGTGCAAACTGATGATTACCATCCGCTCGACTAGAATGAAGACATTTTTTTAGGACAGCCAGTACTTCCTTCAGAAGGATGCACCTACCGCAAGAGGATTGGTCGTAATGATGAATTGGGGAGCGTTATAATTGATCATCTTTTGTGCACAAGGTCAGCCGGAACAGCAGCCGTGTCTGTCGCCTATTTCTGGAAAACGACTGTCATGTCATACCTTTCCAGCTGTCTCAGTCTATAGAACCTGGGTTCACTACTTAATACTGTCATTTGCGTTATACGTCGGCGTGTAATAACTCGTCTGATTGCGAATGGACATCGATTATAGCGGGGTCAATGATTGGTCGCTCGATGATCTTTAACGGTGGCGGTGACATCCCTCGACGATCTCATTTCAGTTTATTTTATTTATAATTTTTTCTCGGCCGACACGCGCGGTGAATTTGGTATACCTACGCATGAAAATGTTGAAGTTGATTATAAATCCAAATCCAGATCATCCCGAAGCTGCTAAAATGAAGTGATTGCAATGCAATTGAAATCGTATGTAACTGCGCATTTTTGTGTATTCAAATGTATGAAGTTTCAAGACTTAAAATCCCTTCGTTGCAACGCATTATATTGCGGATCTCACCGAAAAACGTCGTAATGTCACATACTTCTTCTTCAGTGTTCAACCCTGGGGTTGGTTTGCAGCCGTACGCCATTCATCTCTTCTGTCTGCTTTTCTCTTCATTTCTGTGTATGTGGTGCAACCCATATCATTCACAATCAGCTGCATGACTGACATCCTTGGTCGTCCCCGGCAATTCCTTCCCTCTATAGCTCCTTCTGCTATTGTTATAACGATGTTGTCGTGCCTTAGAATGTGCCCTACGAAATTGTCTCTTCTTGTTTGGATATGCCTCCACAGGGATCTGGTTTCTTGAACTCTTTTCAGTACCTCTTCATTCGTGACTATCTTTCCAGCTGAGCTTCAACATCCTTCTGTAGAGCCACATCTCCAGGGCTTCTAGCCGCCTTCTCTCTTGTTTTCTTATTACCCATGTTCCGCTCCCGTATAGGGCCACACTCCAAACAAATGCTTTCATCATCCGTTTCCTTATTTCCAAACTAATGTTCTGGCTGGTGAGTAGGTTCTTTCTAAGATAGAATGCAATTTTGGCCTGATGTATTCTCCTTACAATTTCTTTCTGGCTTCTAACATCTCTTGTTATTCTGCTTCCCAAGTAGGCAAATTCCTCTATTACTTCTAGCTTCTCTCCTCCAATTCTCATTATTGGGGGTTCATATTCTTCTTCATTACTGCAAACCATCACCTTGGTTTTGCGTTTGTTTATTCTCATGCCATACTGTTTACAGAAAATCCTACCCATTGTGTTGAGCATCCTTTCTAGATCTTCTTTGGTCTCTGTGATCACAGCAATATCATCTGCATGACGCAGCATATCTATCTTCTGTCCATTAATTTTAATCCCTACCTCAGTAGTTTCACGAACTTGGTCTATAGCTTCCTGGATGTAAGCATTGAATATAAGAGGAGAGAGAGCACATCCTTGTCTCACGCCTTTTCTAACTTTTGCTTCTTGCTTTTGATGAAAATTCCTTATCACAACCATTTCGTTCTTATATAAGCTGAGTATCACCCGCATGTCTTTATATTTTAGGCCTGCTTCCTTCAGCACTCTGAAAATCTCTTTCCAGATAACATTGTCAAATGCCTTTTCCAGGTCAATGAAGGCAATAAAAGTAGTTTTATTTCTCTGCATTTGTTTTTCAATAAGAAGCCTCAATGCCAGAATTGCCTCTCTTGTTCCTGATCCTCTTCTGAATCCAAACTGATCATCACTCAGCTTATCCTCTACCTTTCCTTCAATTCTCCTCAGGATTATCTTTATGAGTATTTTCGACGCATGCGATATTCGGCTCAAGGTTCGTTACTGTTCGCATTTTGTAGCTACCGCCTTCTTCGGTATAGGAACCATGATGCATTTCTGGAAGTCGGTTGGTATCTCTCCTGTGTTACATATGGACCTAATCATTTTCAGCAGCATTGTTTTCATATTTTCACCAGCATTCTTGATTAGTTCTGAAGGAATCTCATCAATACCCGTTGCTTTGTTCTCCTGTAGGTCTTTAAGGGCTTTGTCGAATTCTTCAAGCAGGATGTCGTCTCCTTTGTCATCTTCGTTAACTTCCTCTTCCTTTCCTATTACACCCTCTGGTAGAGGTGGTCCGTCATACAATTCCTCACTGTACTCTTTCCACCTCTTCCCCACGTCTTCACCAAACAGCATTTTCCCCTTGAGAATAGGTAACGAGTCGGAACCTGAAACGTCGGCTGCCTATGACTATCTTACCCGGTGGCGAGCCCGAGAAATGTACACTAATTTAATTCGCCGGGAAAGTGTTAAATCATGCATAGCATTTTCCCCTCTTTATCTTCTATTGTGTCCGGTATTGTTGTTTTCCGTCTGTGACATACATAGAACGTAATTCAAGAATATTCTGCTTATTCAAATTCGAATTCTTTTAAAGATTTCTTGAACCAATGATAATGGTCTCTTTCCGCAACAGTCGTCAAAACTATCGACCAACATTGCAAAGAGCCTTCATCTTTTCTTAAAATTTATTGTGACGATTTTATGCTCACACAAGTTGCTCAATTAGCCAATTGCCAATTGACACTCTTTAGTTTTAACTCTTCCATAACTGTTTCCAACTGTTACCTGTTTCCACTGGTTCCTTGAATGTGGTTCCTTGATTGACGGTTTGTTATCTCATGGGAATAATGAAAGATAATTTTACCATTCGTTTCTGAAATCAATTGTAGAACAAAGAAATTTGGTTCGCATAATGAATACATAAAAAAAATATCGAGAGCACTCAACAATCTAATGCCCAAAAATCGAACGTATGAATGCGTAAATATCGAAATACTAATTCGTCTCAACGCTGTGTCCTCTGTTTAGGGAAAGTATCTATAATTTGGGCATAACAAATATTCATAGTAAAAAATTGTTTAAGGTAAAGCGAGCGAGATAGTTCCCTAATCATAATAGTGACCATATTCCATATATACGTGTTAATTTCATCAACTGTGAGGCACGAATTAAATATTGCATTATTAATGGTGCAATAATATAGTTTTATATGACAGAAATTGTAAGTAATCAAATGAAAATATCTAAATAAGTCTTTTACTCGACTCATTTTTTTCGCGCGGAGCGTTTGAAACTCCTTCAAAACGGAAGTTTTTTTGTGATACCTAAGAACCTACTGCGGTGACAATATGATTAATCTTCAAAAATAGTGGATAAAACACACAAACTACACACTGTTGATTTTTTGACGAGATCTAGTGTAGGAAATGCCTCGTTATTAATACAAGGTCCCTCTGGAGTGAATTCACGTACCATTTCCCATATAAAAGGGGTGGTATTTTTTGGCAAATATCTCGGAAAGTAATGTGGTAAGGGGTTGAATATTTGATGCCAATGGAAGGTTGACATATTTTTCCTTAAAATGAGACCAAATTCGTTGATTTATAGGTAAAATGAAAGGTATTTCGCTCAAACTACCGTAAGTGATACAAAGTATTCTTTTGTAAAATGTTCTGCAGTCGTAAGCAATGTAACGGAGCTAACTCATTTTCCCTACAATATTTAATGACCATAGAAAATTGATGTAAATGGAAGGACGTTTTATCGGTCGATTCTTAAATATACTGTAGGTATATATTTGGAGCTGACAGAGTGTAGAATAAACAGACAACCGCCGATGAAACTCCCCCTGCTGGTAGACACGTGAACTGCATTAGCTCTTTCCCCCGACTCTTTCTCTCAGCCCTTCCACCTTCCCCTCCCTCCCAACCCGAATACGCGCCCCCGCACACCTGAAGCTCTCCCCCGCCTCCTCATTTCCACTTCCCTCCCCCCAGTCCCCTCCACCTACCCTCCGTCGCCCCTCCCCCCTCCAGCCACGCCCACCCGCTGAGGAACCCCCGCAGCCCCGCCCACTCCTCCCGTGTGGCGAATGGCTCCGTGTGTGGCGACGAAATGGGACGGACGGACGGACGGACACATTCACTCGCCTCT
The DNA here is from genome assembly GCA_963169105.1 of Ceriagrion tenellum. Taxonomy (NCBI): domain Eukaryota; kingdom Metazoa; phylum Arthropoda; class Insecta; order Odonata; family Coenagrionidae; genus Ceriagrion; species Ceriagrion tenellum. The sequence continues at coordinate 121,613,753 of OY720643.1, forward strand.
CCTCGCGAGGCGGCAAGCTCTCGCGACACGCCAACGAACGCATGTCGCAGACGTAGTACTTAGTGGGGCACGGATGAAAAGCTCCGCCTGGGTATGTTCTCGTTCCTCACGAATGTGAAAGGGGTTTTTGATATCACGGATTTATTTGTCCAATGGTTCGACTCATTGCGACAAAAAGGCATACATTTTACCCATCGTGTATTGCATTTCCCATGAACATACTCGATGTAAGTATACGGATTTTCGGGTGCCTAAGAAGTCGAATAAGACAAGTAAAGATAGCTCTTAACAAGAGGAAACTCCTCTTTACGACGAACAGTATGAAGTTGTGTACGAGGAAGAGATTATTAAAAGCGTGCGTGTGGAGTGTTGCCCTATATGGGTGTGAAACCTGGACAATAGGGAAAGAAGAGAAAAGGAGACTTGAGTCATTTGAAAACTGGTGCTACAGGAGGATGCTCAAAGTCATTTGGAAAGATAAATAACAAATGAAGAAGGTTATCAGAAAATAGGAGAAACGAATGACATATGGAGAAGTATAAAGAACGGGAGGACAGGACTTGTGGGGCACATTCTGAGGCACGAGAGCATGCGATGAAGACGATACTAGAGGGAATGACTGAAGGAAAAAGATGTAGAGGAAGACCTCGACTTGATTATATACGAAGCAGTTATTGGAGGATTTGAACTGCTCCAGCAATCAGGAACTGAAAAGAAGAGCAGAAAAGAGAGCCCACAGGAGGGCTGCTGCCGACCAATCTAAGAATTGAATACCTAAGACGATGGAGATAAGCTTCCGCAGGCATGGGTAAAAGTCTTACACAACTGAACGAGCTACTTCTGTTTGTGAAAATGGATTTGTCTATCAATTACGGCTCGAATGATTTTGATGAAATTTTGGGATATATATTGAATTTGGACGATAAAGTAAGATTGGGGAAGGTCGTATATTTGGGAATATTACATTTATATTTTCAAAATTACGTAAAGAACTCAAATGTTTAACATGGGACTTGAGGGTAGCCAAGGTGGGTACGCAACAAACAGAAAAAGTGAACGAAAAGCAGACGTAACAGCATACACAAAGAAACACACGTTTTTTATCACAGATTAGAAAGGTACACTGAGTAATTTATTTATTGAAAGTTGTTATATCTCTAAGAGAGCGTCATGGCCCTAACTTTGTGGGACCTGTGGATTTACATATTCGAAAAGAAACACTGCTACAATTTCCACACATTTTCCGTCACCGACCATGGTTTTAGCACACTAGGCCATGGTCAGTACTGAAACCATTGTCGGTGACGGAAAATCAAAGTGTGGAAATAGTGCCAGTGTTTCTTTTCAAATATTATTACACCTCTGTTTAAAACAGTTTCCTAACGTCCTCCGAAGGCAAAGCGGCTTAAACGTTCTATTACCACCAGAAAATCCTAGCCATACAATAAATGTGTAATGGAAAGAGGTATTAAATAACTTCAACACTAATGATCTTGCTAATCCAGTGAAGACATCGCAAAAGTGATTTCCCTGGTCGCTCAAAGGATTTCAATATTAAAATTAAATCGAATTTGTCACCTACTAATATCCTTTTGTTTGTAACACAGGATTTATGAAAGTTTCATCTTCAAATTCACTTTGTTGTCGAGTGAAGCTCGGTTGCTTTGTACTATTCAAATAAAGGTTCATATCTCACGGGTGACTGAGAAAAATTTCAGATCTATTCATTTTTAACGGCCACCGATATCCGGCGTTGCCTACGCAACTGCGAAATGTGTCGAAGCCCGAACCTAATGATTGAGTTGTTATGGTTCCGTTAACGAAGAGTCAGGAATTCATAGCAGTGGTATAAGAGAATCTCGAATTCGCACGCTCTTTTTTCCTCCGGAAGTTGAATCACTTTCCCGCCGTCCACCTATTTATGATGTACCGCATATTTAAGACGTACTTCCGCCGATCCGAGAGGTGGTTGTCTTCCCCGGCAGATGCGGCCGCGAAGACGGAAGATGGATTCCGTGGACCCGCGGACGTCGAGCATCCGGACAATAAATTGAATCCTTTGCATTGAATCATTAGTATTGCGAGCCCCTATACATACCGATACTGAACTTTAAAACTGTCGACAGCTGCTACCTGCTTCCTTATTCCTGTTTGCCCTTTTATAACGGATTCTGGGGCGGGGCGCTGCCCTCCCATCGGATCTCGCACTCCCGACCGTCGCGAAGTGTCGGCGTTGGACGGGCGCCAGCGACTCGTGAGCGGCTCGCGAACGCACGATTGACTCCGCTGCCGGAGTGTGGCAGGAGACGTAGCGGCCAATTTGGGCAAACCGGCGTGGTACGGGGTAAAACGCCATATTAAGATGAGGAAATGCGATGTGCGGATAAGCGGAATCCTCCCCCTTTCCCCCTCTGCCTACTACCCCTTCTGAGGTGAAGGGACTCACATTTTGACCATAACTGGTCCGATTTGACCATCCATTGGTCCGGTGGGGCCCCGATCCGATGACGTACTCCGACAGAGCACACGACGTCTACCCAAAAAAGGGAGCCAGCGGACACCCTATCCCAAGAATTTGGGCAACGGGCTTCGCCGGTTCTCAACAGATGTGTGGGAAGTCTTCGCGCTAGCGAGACTGGCGGTGACTCGTCTGACGCTGTTGGGGAAACCCAACAGCTACGAGGACTAGGGGGAGGCGGGGGCCCGTTGCCGTCCTTTTGACGGCAATCCGCCTCATGGTGTCGGCCTCCTAGTGGCTGCGTTTTCGCTAACCTTTCCCATTCCTTTAAACTTTCTCCCACTACATACTCGTCCTGGTGATAAGCGAGAGCTTCAGACCGGGGGGTAGGTTTTTTAACCCGCGGGGTGACCCGAAACGCCTGCCTGCTACCCAACCACAAACCTTTTCTTTCCCTTCCAAAAGAGGCGCGAATGAGACGGCAAACTGTACTGAGAGGAGGACAAAAGGAGGACGTTTTTCAAAGGAGGGGTGTTTTTCGTCGTGACTAATTGAGGGAGAACGGGGAGCGAGGGAAAAGGGAACGAGGATTGAAATGCGCGCAGAAAGAGAGGAGAGAGTGGGGAAGAGAGAGAGAGAGAGATAAAAAGGGAGAGAGAGAGAGAGAGAGACAGCATCCGAAAGTCGCGTTCAAAATGAAAAAAATAAATGAAAGGCATTTCCCGTCCCGCGTCCAAGGCAACCGGGAGTCTCCCTCATAACCCCACGGTGGATGTCGGGTGATGAATGTCGTTTAATTACTCCCCTTTTCACTCTCCTCCTCCCCTTCCACTGGCGCCTGATCTCGGCACGAGGGACCTCACACCCCTCCCCAGACCTCCCGACCCACCCACCCCTTCCCCCTGCTGCGTGGACGTTTTCATGTCTTTTATTCCGCGAGGAAAGGCCATCGCGGGGCGCGATTCCCACCCCTCCTCGCTCTGTGCACCTGTCCCACCCTCTCTCTCACTCGCTCATCTCCTCCATTCTTCTCCTCTGTCACGTGGCGAATTAAGCAGTGAAATGCCTTTTTCTCATTTACCCCGCGACGAGTGGAGAACGAAGAAGATACAAGCGAGAGGTGGGGGGCGGAGGGAGAGAGACGGGGGCCTTTTATATTTTCGACTGGCAGAAATGACCTGAAAGGTGTGTGTGTTTCCGCAGGGTTGGGAATTCATTTTTTTTTTCGCTTCACGATAATAAAAGGGTAGGACGCGGTTAAAATGGCGGGACAGCACAAAAAAATAACGAAGCAAATTAGATGCTAATGTAATGTTATTTTTTTAGGTTTATGAATAAATGTATATTCTTTAGACCATCATAATTATAAGAATAATAATAAGGCGTCTCTTTTGGTGCGAGATTGAGACTAAAGCAGTCCCTTCTTCCATCTAACCCTTCGTCAGATAAAAACATGAAAATAATGTGAAGAAAGATATATACATTTGTGGAAAAAACGTAAGGAAGTAAGGAAGAGAAAAATGTCATGAGGGAAGGGATACTAGAGAGAGCACAATTATTCTGTAGAAAAAGGAAAATAGGATAAAAATAAAGTCTGACGAATCAATTCATATTACTGAGAAGTGTTTACGGAGGTTTCGAATGGAATGTGAAGGGAAAGAGTGGCGAAGCACCGCAGTTTTCCGTGAAAGCCAAACTCATGCACGTGGTGCACCCGTAGTCACAGCAATGTGTCCTCGCAATGATAAAAGTGTGAAATGGTATTACTACAGTGCCATGATATGCCAAGGCATATTCAAGTAGGTGTGCAATAATAGAGCTTCGTGAAAAACATTATCAAACAAGGGAGCTATTTCCCAAAATTTATCGCTTTTTATCGGGGTTATTTTTAATATTTCCGGAAAATAGGCAATTTGATGGCTATGCATATGTGTGGGAGGAAAACAGTGGGACCACTAAAAGTAACTTTAACTTTCAAAGAAATAAGCAATTGAAGTTTTGGCTATGCTTATAAGACATAGCTTTCGACTTCACATGGTGGAAATTTATTATGTCACTCATAATAAAAGATACTTGGTTTTATTTAATCCTATTTAATACTACACGACCATGGTTTCGACACCGCGTGTCATCCTCAGGTCCTCGATTTCCTTGACCTGAGGATGACACGCGATGTGGATACCATGGTCGGGTTGTATAAAACAGTGTGGAATGAAACCAAGTATCTTCTATTATGAGTTTAGCTATGCTGCTTACTTCACGCTGCAAATAGCTTATTACAAAGGTATTCCCGGGTTCAGTAAAAATTAGTCAACTTCCTATACCAAAATCATTTTTCGGCAAGTCTAATACATCGCAGAATTCTTGGTATTACTTAAATAATTGCCCTTTAGTGACTATAAATTCCATAACAATAACATATTTAGAATTTATATTGGCTCTGCCAGTCAGTGAATAGCGGAGCAAAATTATGTAAGCTCAGACATAACTTGGTGGCATTTAATTGTATAAATGCAGAGGCAAGCCCTTGGTTATTTCAGCTAATATTGCTACTGGGGAACAATCTAGGCTTCGAGTCGAATTCCGCAGTTCATGAAAGCTTTAGGAAGTACCCCTAAAATTTAAATCTTTCGCTCTGCCCACCTCTTAAATGAACATCGCGATGGATTTATCTGTGGAAGATAAATCTATATCCTTTCTTTTCGCGCGAGGGCATGGTGACGCTCGATAATCGTTTTTTTCATGACATTCCCAGATAAAAAATTCTGTATAGTTTCCTTATAATACTTCTACAGAATTTCTTAAAAAGTTCTGTAGATATTCCTAAAAGTATTGAAACGCCATTTTTCGGAATTCCTTCCGACGTTCTGCAGAATACCTTAGGATGTTCTGCAGAGTACCTTAGGACGTTCAGCAGAATTCCTTAGGACGTTCTGTGGAATTCCCTACGACTCTCCATATAGGTCCTTAGAAAAGGAACTGGGTCAGCGGAAACCACACATTTCCGTAGAGTTTCTGAAGTTCTACAGAACAGCTTGTAAGGAGTTATTTTGCTCTGCAGAAAAAGAACTCTACAGAACATATGTTCTGTAGAGTCAGGCTCTCATGTTCCGTACAGATCCTTAGTAAAGGAAATAGTTCTGAAGAAAAAGAGTCAGTTTCTGTAGAATTCCTTACGCTCTACAGAACAGCTTTTAAGGAATTTTTTAGCAGGGATTCGCCTGATCTGATCTGATCGCCTTTTCCCTCGATTTCGAAAAGCGCCAGCTTCTCTTTTTTGTCCAAATAATCCTTTAATAAATCTATAACTGTGAAAAATAAATCTATAACCTTTTACTTTCGTGCAAGGGCATGGTGATGCTCGATGCTCGTTTTTTTATGACATTCTGATCGCCTTTTTCCTCGATTTCGAAAGGCGCGAGCTTCTCTTTTTCGCCAAAAAAATCCTGCGTGTAACTACGGGCGTAATTCAAGCGATTTTGCACCTTCCCCGACAATCCGCTTACATGCCATCATCGCATTGGCTTTTTTCGCAGTTTCGTTTCACGCGCGTAATCCACCGAAAGCCGCAGCCATTTCCCATCATGCACCACCTCTTCCCCTCCGTCGTGAGTGCCACGCTCGCTTCAGAGAGAAAAAAAGCGCCAAAAGCAGGCGCGTGCTTGTGCGCAGGAATGTATGCGTTCTTTCGTGTGTGTAAGCGGCACCTCAAGCGTGACCGACCCCGCGTGCGTGTGGGCACGCCACGCTCTCACCAGGTGGCGCGCGAAAACGGTGTCTCATCAGACGCGTCACCGTGGCGCCGTCCCCTCCCCTACCGTGCGATTCACAAATCATTTAATACGTCCCTCTCCCCGTTTCACTTTCCTCCGACTTTTTTGCGGGATTCGCTGCCTCGTGGAAATGAAATCCCTTTTTTGCGAGGACAAAAATGAAAGGGAGAAATGTATATAATACACCCGTACCCACGGGGTCTGTACCTACAAACGTGCAAACACCCTTGCAGTGTGCGGACTCGCAGTCTGAGGCGCGATTTTTTTCCCTTTGGCCTCCCTCAGTTTAAAAGGCTACTACGTCCCTCAGCGAATATATAATGGAAAAAGGGGATTTGTGCGTTTAGTTTTCGTGCACTTTTTTCTCTCCTCACTTCGTGTCTATACTTTGGCACAAAAACGTGAGGGTTGAAGTCGGCCCGCGCTTAATTACTGGTGAAACGTCCTTTTAGCACCTGTGCTACAATGAGTTTCCCCGCGTATTTTTACTCAACCGCGCCGGACGCTTTTCATTCCTTTGAACGATACATTTTCTCGGCGGAATAACCTGTGGAAGTTTGTCAAAAGAATTATGTTATACATTGAAATTTCATTCGCGATTCGTTTTTCAAAGCGCTTCGGGGAAGATGACGTTTAACAGCTTTTTTAAACGGTTTTTAAATTGGATTACCTTGGAACCGGGGAAACGCTTAATCGTCTAGGCCTCCTAATTTTTCCACAAGTTTGAAGTTACTTATATGGAATTGTTTACTTAAATATGACTTCTTCGACAAATTACCGACAACATTCCTATGTAATAGATGGTGGTAGCTGAACCGCTAGGCAGTTTGGAAGAAACAATTCATCCAGTAAATATTGCAGATTTGTCGTGGAATTTGTGTTTAACTGTGCCGAAATATGCTTTTAATGTCATCCGAGCGAGATAGTTCGCTAGTCATAATAGAGACCATATTCGAATTATACGTTTTATTTTCGCCAGCTGAAGGACACATCTATTAAATATTGCATTATTAATGGTGCAATAATATAGTTTTATATGACAGAAATTGTAAGTAATTAAATGAAAATATCTATATAATTCTTTAACTTGACTAATTTTTTTCGCGCGGTGCGTTTGAAATTCCTTCAAAACGGAAGGTTTTTGTGATAACCAAGGGCCTACTGCGATGACAATATGATTAATTTTCAAATATTGTTGAGAAAACATACAATGACACGCTGTTAGTTTTTTAGGACATCTAAGTGTTATAAATTCCTCATTTTGTAAATAATGTCTCTCTGCAGTGGATACACATACCATTTCCCATGTAAAAGGGCTGTTGTATATTTTGGCAAATATTTCCGGAAGTAATGTGGTAAGGGGTTGAATTTTTGGTGTCATTTGATAGGTGAGATATTTTTCTTTGAAATGAGATCAAATTCATTGATTCCTAAGTAAATTGATATTTCGCTCAAACTACCTTAAGCAACCTTTACCATCGGTCAGCATTAACGAGCAATGTTTTGAAAATGACATTTCGAACACTCTGCTATCGTGTTGGAATTAATCTCACTCTCTCATGCATCGTGTAGTGTGTACCTGTTTTTGTGTTCACCAAGCACCGGAAGCACGCAATTTGAGCGCCACTCGCGGGCGCCCACTTCAATTCGCGCCGATGATGATGTTGATGATTCTCGTCGCATTAGAAGTATTTGCGGGAGGTTTGCGATCGTTTACGCGCTCCGTTAGGCTCCGCTTCATGACCAGAGCTCGATCGCGCCGCTTCGCATTAGCCCTCGGTTCACGGCTAGGCGCCCGGCATTAAACCCAGGCGCCCACTTGGCGCCGGATTAGAAAAAAAATAAAAAAGGTTTCGGCGCTTCGCCACCGCGGCTAGTGGTGCACATTTGTGTCACCGGGGCGGCGCGTGCATCGTATGGCGTGCCGTGCCGTGGGGCGACAAGGCGTGTCGCGGGAGGGGATGATGGCTGTTAGGCAAACAAAGGGGAGAAATAAAACCCTCGTGGAGTAAAATCCTCAATAGAAGGGCCCTTCATCGTAATCAACTCCGTCCTCTCACTCTTTTCACCTTCCCCCTCCTTGTCCTTCCTCCCGCCTTCCCTCCGCTTCGCCTTCCGTCCCTCCCTTGTTTTTTTCTTTATTAAAAGCGTTGGCTCGTAGTTCGCGACCCCGCCACCGCGGGCGGCTGGAGGGCGCCATCTTCGCGCGCGGCGTTGTGTCACGTGTTTGCTTCAATAGTAACGCCGCGGCATGACGTGCACGTATTTCAATGGCTTTGCGTTAGTTCTCCTCGCCTCGTCACCTGCATTAAGCCGGCGTCATATTACACAGTGCGATATTTCTCGTGTGTAGGTCTGCATTGTGGCATCTTGGTGCACACTGCGTTTCACTGTTAGAGCCCGAACTGTGTCAACTGTTAACTTACCCTTTCTGCGTCGACTCTCGCGCTCTTGGGCGCCAATTTGCCAATAATATGAAATGTAATATTTGGTATTTCAGTCTATCACCTTCTGCTTTTGGGGTTTGGTCAAATTTGTGAAACGGACCATTTTTCAAAAATTTATTCTCAATATATTAAAACTTAAAGATTGAGTTTCACTCCAGGAGATTATGTTTAAAACCATCAGTTTCGTTTCAGCAGACTCAGTCATCGTCAATAGGATGATGAAAGTCAGAGGGAGGATGCTGGCGATTTTACATATTGCGGAAAATTCTTATTTGTTTTGGCTGTCGTTATACATATTTCGGAGTATGTTAATTTCCGGCCTCCAAAACTTACTTTCGATATGATTCCGTTATCTCCACTGATGTTGTTTTTTCATTTCGTATTTGTGTGACTTCTTTTGTGATTCTTTTCCAGTATCCAGATGCACGAGAAAGTAGCGTTCAATTGAATGATAATCAGCAGAATGGTGGCCTGGGGCGAGGCTATGGTCTGCTGATGTAGATTTTTCCGGTTGGAAGAGCTTAATGTTGTCAGCGACACAACTTGGCGTGATACACTCCTCTCTCAGTTGATTCGCCGGGAAAACATTAAATCTTTTAAAACTTTCGGTTGTTGGTCGTAAGTATTGATAATCAGTCTCAAAAATTAAAATTTCAGTTATAAGTATCTTCGCCATCTCCGGTCAGAAATTCTCTCATCATGTGAGGTGCAGCGAGATACCTTAGACGATAATTAACCACAATGGCCGCGACTGTTGTTCACCCACACAAAGTCTGTTTTCAAATAATTTCGCACTTAGCTCATGGTTTCATTCATCGTCGCTCTTGTTCGCTGATGCTCTCCGATGCGCGCTGACGTCGACGTTTCGAATGTTAAGCTCTGCACAGCAGAGCGCTCTGTGCGCCGACAACTGAGGGACGCATGCGGAAAGGTCTAAAGCCTGAATCACACGATACTTGACCTTGTACAAGTCGGAGGATGCTAGCTAGCATACTAGGACTTGTGCAAGATCAAGTATCGTGTGATTCAGACCAAGCATACAGGAAATCCTGCATGATCGCTAGCATACTTGCTGGTATCCTTGTTTTCGTAATTGTTGCGGTACTAGTTTGATACTTGCTCCTAGTAGGACCTAGTAGTCACCGACCAATCACCTTTGCTCTTTGCAATGCGGTCGTCAGTTTTTTATGTCAGCGCCTCCATAGTCGTTCGTGACAATTACAATTTCCCGCGATCATATGAACAACTCAAACGTCACAACAAGACAGAATCGCTTGTGTACCTGAGGCAATTGAGGTTGAGGAGCTGCAGCGGCTAAAAGCCGTCGTCTTCGTTCGAAATCATCCATTTCGGTTGTCAAACTCCTTCCACGACTGTACTAGATCAAAGATCTACTAAGCAGATCTTGTGCAAGTTCAAGTATCATGTGATAGCTCCTGGGAAGATTTCAAGCATGCTAGGTTTCTTACTAGAAATCCAGTACTCCTCCAGCATCCTCGGACTTGTACAAGGTCAAGTATCGTGTGATTCAGGCTTGTGGTACACAAAGCGAGTGACGCTAAGCCGCGGGTTTTAGAGCCAGGACGACGTCACTGTTACACCACTGCGTACTACACTACTCATGTGCCTCGTCAGTGCTCCCCCCCCCCTCCACACAATGTTTCCCAACCTTTTCCCGCCGCGGATTCGTTGCGTGGGAGGACAGGTGTGGAGAGTTATGTCGCGGAGCGGAGTATAAATGGGATGCGAGTGCGTTGAGTGTGTTGCTGCTGGTGACTGGGTGGGAGAGATTCTCTCTCCCACGGTGTCACGTGACCCAGATAATCGCCGGGTGAAGGGGTTGGGTGCGGGGCGGGTGTGGGCGTCGGGTGCTTCGCCGTCGGAGGCGCCGTAAAAGGGACTCCCGCTCCCATGACGACGACGCTCCAGCGCATTACCGCCCACTGGGCCACGAAACCCTTTTCGAAAAAAAATAAACCTTTTCCCCTTTCCTCGCGTTGTTTCTGTTTCATACGTGCCTCCCACCGCTTGATCCCACACACACACACACACACAACTCTTTAATAAAAAAAAGTTACTTTTTATCCCATCTGCGTCCCACCGTCCACTCGAGCCCGCCCACCCAAGAGTTCCCCATTTGACCCTCCTCCATCTAACACGTTTTAGTCCCTTCCTCTCTCTCTCTCTCTCGTTGGCTCTCTCTCAGAGAGGGAGAGAGGGTGTGTATGAGAGAGAGAGAGAGAGAGAGAGAGAGAGGCGAGATATATGGAGAGAGGAGGAGGAGGATTTAAACCGCTCCTCATCGTCCGTCATTTGATGGCGACGCCGCAATTAGGAGATCGTCGGCGCGGAGTTAAATGGGCCCCCGAGAGAGAGAAGAGCAGCCTGCTTCCCACGAGGACACTTTTGCCGCCCTCCAATTCATACGAGTCCTCGGCTCCTGTCCTCATGGAGCCCCCTTCTCCTCCTCCCCTCCTCTCATCCCTCCCCTTTTTGCGATCTCCCTCATTCCCCCATCCCTCTCGCCTCCCAGCGCGACCAAGGTGTTCGAATTTGTAAGCTCTTGTTCCGACCGAACGATCACGAGGGTTTCGATGCGAAGAATTCAAGGTACATGACAAGACTGATGGCTGCCCACTGTCAAAAGTGTTGCCGCTTGGCTTATATATTTACGGCTCTGGGGGGTCATTCTGTAACTCCGAACCGATCGGTACGGGAGGCTTTTCGTCGGGTGCGACGTCACACCGACTACCGTGGTATTCTGTATGAAACCGATCGGTGAGCCGAAGGGCTTCCATCGGGAGATTGTACCGACACGTAGAAGCTGTCGGTACCGAGGGGGATCAGTCGGTTTGCTCGAGAGACACCGTAACAAATGGACAACGTATTTAGATTTTTGTCTGAAATAGGTTTATTTGAGGCTTGTAATAGCGATATACTTTATTCACAGGATTAATAGAGACATTGCATGTAATGCAAAAGTTGAAGTTATGATAATAAAAGTGACGGCCTGAAAGAAAAACCGGAAAACAACTGGAATTCCGATGTGTAGCATTGTATTGATCGCTTGGCTCCTCAAAATGTTTTACTATTTGGCGCTATCAAGTACATTTACAGGCCAATATTTTGCCTATGATGCATGTTGGATTACCTTATTATAGTATGTCCAATTAATTCCAGAAAATACTCCGCGACAATTGTCAGTAATTATTGCGCATAATGTATATTCTCAAATTTGAAATTTTACTCATATCGTCTAATTTTGTTCATTCAGCCACGCAGGAAACCTACTTATTAACACTACAGTAGCTTATTATTTGATAAATAGGCTACATCGTGCCGCTGTGAGATATGTGCTTTTATTGACTTTTTTGCGCTTCAGTCCCAGTTTTCACAACAAAACAAAATACTTTGAAGCACCTTTTAAACTGAACTGTCAATTATCACTATGCCTCACTTAAATTTGGATTATTACATAAATACTGCCAATAGTGTAACATATTCGAACGACAAATTTTCCACTTAAACCACGCGAAACGTTCCTGCACGGCGTAATATGCTAATAACTAGGAATTAGGTTGTTACGGAGTAGCGACCGAGAAGCAAGCTTCAGCGAAACTTTCAGGGCCCCTGACATTAATTAATATATGTGTACTGACAATGACATACATGCAACAACAGCAAAGCAAGGAAGTGTTCAACGACATACTTAGCGGCACCTCCACTTCATTTCCTCTCATCATAGTTTTTCTCTACTACTCATTCAAGTCATTTTTACATTCACAATCGTTCCACGAAGACGCTAAATGAATGTTTCATGGCACGAGCGCGCAGCATTACCATTGCTATACACACGAATAAAGCAAATAAATGCGAACATTTCATAAGCACCCCACAAATACTCTATATTCATGATGATACTGTACAATTAGTTTCAACAATTAATTCGAACCATCTTCCGAAGGTTTGCACTCCAAACGAGGCCACTTCTGCGGCTAAAAAGAACGAATATATACAACGCGATAAACTGTCTGCTTTCCATCACACGTGTTTATTTCCACATACAAATAATAAATAAATTGGTATAATTGACTGATCATATTTCTACATACATAAATCACAACACATTAGTTCTCGTTGCACCAAACATCTCTTTGGAACACTTCATGTTCATAAATAACATACTTGCAATGTACTTGAAATATGGAGCACTTTTTTATTGCACAAATATACATTGTCACGCAATCAATTCACAGAACTTTATTATCCTCCTCCTTTCGACATAACTGTGTGTGAATGACTTTACTTTCGACATTACTGAGTCTGTGTATTATAATATTTGTCACTAGATGTTGTTTTGGTTGATACCCACGAGAGCACTAGGCGGCTTCATTTAGTCATTTGTTTGTTCTATCGTGTCTCTCGTCTCCATTGGTTGAAATGGGCCATGTGACCCTCAGCTTCGGCAACACTCGGAAAATTGGGAGGGAGGGGTATCTTGAGAGGGAGGAGTTATCAAACCGACTGGAACAGCGCCCGACTTGCTTACGGAATCGCCCGAGAAAGCTCCGTCGGTAAGGGAACCCCGAAGAGGACTCTGTCGGTACGGTATTCATGCCGTCGGTAGGCTACCGATCGGTACGGAATCGACGAAATACAGAATGACCCCCCTGATCGGGATGAGACGTAAAGCTGGATTTTTTCTACGTTGCCAAATGTCCTCCCTCACTGACATGATGCCGTTTTTGCAAATATCAACCACATCTACATCAACATAATGTCCTGTGAGCCATCACATAAGTGCGTGGCTGAGGGAGAAGGTGAGATATCATACGACGTGCTTAATAAACCACAATACTGTGAACGTGAACTCAATGACCAAATCTTGGAATAACGTTAACCTCAGACATATCTCGGGGAACTCACATACAAAACATGTGCGGCACATCATTAAAGAAACCAGGTTTTGTTAAGGTAGTCCGAGCGAGATAGTTCCCTAGTCATAATAGAGACCATATTCGAATTATACGTTTTAATTTCTCCAGGTGTAGGACACATCTATTAAATATTGCATTATTAATGGTGCAATAATATAGTTTTATATGACAGAAATTGTAAGTCATCAAATGAAAATATCTTAATAAGTCTTTAACTTGACTCATTTTTTTCACGCGGTGTGTTTGAAACTCCTCCGAAACGGAAAGTTTATTGTGATCCCGAAAAATTTACTGCGGTGACAATATGATTAATTTTCAAATATCGTTGAGAAAACATACAAACTACACGCTGTTAGTTTTTTTAGGGCATCTTAGTGTTAGAAATACCTCATTTTGTAAATAATGTCTCTCTGGAGTGCAGACACGTACCATTTCCCATGTAAAAGGGCTGGTATTTTTTGGCGAACATCTCCGAAAGTAATGTGGTAAGGGGTTGAATTTTCGGTGTCATTAGAAGGGTGAGATATTTTTCTTTAAAGTGAGACCAAATTCATTTATTTCTAAGCAAAATGATATTTCGCTCAAACTACCTTAACTTGAAAATTTTCTTTCCATTTTTTCGTGAGTTATTTCTTAGGTAAGAAAAATAGTTTCGGAGCAGTAACTCGCGATTTCGAATAGGTTAATGACAAAGTAATCGGATAGCGGCTGTAGATTTTTAATCATGCAACGGACTATAGCTAACTAATTTCATGTCAATCATTCAGTTACTGTCGACTTCTACGCAACTCACTACGAGGCGCCATAATTGTTAGAGGCGGGGGAAACAGTAATTTCCAGGGCCCGAGAAATTTCATTTCTCTGTTTAATCTTATTTGGTTACTTATTTCTGATATCTTTTCGCGCGTGCGAAAAGGTTGCAGACCTCATTGCTTATCTCTAGAAATTCTTGAGGCGCATAATGACCATTATTGCCCACAGAATTGTAATGAGGACTGCATGACCTTTTAGAAACGATTTCACACACAGATAGGCACAGATATGTGTTTTGGATGATTATTTCCACTGTGAAAATGGAGAGAACAATCCGTACAAAGAGGAACACAATCGATATAGGACATTGGAGAAGTTTGATGAGGAAATCCGAGTACAACTGTGGGTGATAGCGGATGAAAGATTCATTGAAATGCAGCGAGAAGACAGCAAATGCTCCAGAAAGGAGATCTAACGTTGAAAAGGAAGGAAAAAGCAGAAATGAAAGAAGGAATTAAGGTTTAGAAATGTAGTCCATCAAAATGTGACAGGTGTGCGAGTAATACATATCTCATTCTTCAGGAAAGCAATAGTTTCTTGGGAAGGCGGTCACCAATGACTCAAAAATAGAACATCTTTAATTACACCGATGGTGTTGAACGGTGATGTCTATGCACCTTCAACATCATATTGTGACATATAGGTACTGTTAATTTACACTTAGGTTTGTTGTTCAACATATACATTCAACATATAGCTAACTTAAAGTTACAATACAGTGTTTTTAAAGGTTATTTTCGCAATGACGACCTTGTATCATTCTTCCCCTCGCGTGTTCGTCCTCGTCTCACACGTATCGCATCCATCCCTTCACTCCATCCGAAATCCCGTAGCTCATTGCGTCCCAACGCTCGCTTTCCTATACTAGACTGCCCCCACTATTCATCTCCCTTGCCGTCAAATATCCGTCTCTTGACCTCCTCTCCACACATCCCCGCTTCAAACTCAGTCGCGGTGGAAATACATCGTTACATACATACATACCAATCACGCCGCACTCTTCCGGGGTAGGCACAATCACGGAGTTTCACTCATAAATACATATTCGCACACCTAACTCATGATGGGCAGAGAGACTAAGAAAAGACGTGTTCGATGGAAGAATGTAAATGGTGCGTTACGACTAACCGCGATCGGTCGAGTGCCAGCAACAATACGAATCGATATCCTCGTGCGAGATGGGGGGAGGGGAGGGAATTGAAGCCTCCTTCACCCCCCACCCCCTCTCCTCAGCCACGCTTTTCCACCACGCCGTCCGACCTCCTCGCCACGACGCATTTACGACGAAGTGCACGCGCTTACTTTCACAACCCGCCCGTTATGACGATCTCCAGTCGTGTTCACTTCTCGCCTTCCCGATATTATTATCATCCCTCGCCCGCGACACCCCACCCACCCCCCATCCCATCACACCCCCCCCCCCCGCGCACCTCTCTGGCAAAGCGCAGGGTGTCAATCACATGCACGCTCTCGACCTGACCCCCACCCCCCCACTCCTCCCCTTGATCCCCTCCCTTCGCTACCACCCTCCCCCTCCCACTCAACTCACTCCCACGCTCACTCGCTGCTCTTTGCCTCTTTGCATTTCTTATTCCAATTTTTATGGTCCATAAAAATTGGAATAAGAAGAAAAGGAAAGTCAAGAGTATACCGCCTGGGGACACTGGGATGGGATGTCCGTAAATTGCGAAGAGAAAGGGGGACAGACTGAGGCAAATGGTGTCGGTTGTCGTAATTTTATACGACGTGCGCTAATTCTTTTCAGAAACCCTCGTCAATGGCTGGGAACAATTCACCATAGCCTGGAATTTTGACCGTTTAAATTTAAAGCCTCTTATGGAAAGATGTGCAGAGTAAGATGACCGAGCGGGTCCTCTCGTGGGAATTGTTGGACGGACATTATTCTCGCGTCACACACCGGGTGAGGTGGTCTGATCATCTGACCGACGCACTCTTATTTAGAGGAGACGAGAGGGAGAGAGAGAGAGGCGGAGGATCCAGACCCAAGAATAATTTCAATCGACGTCCAAGTCCGGGAGCGCAATAAAGGGAGACGCATCGACCTCTCAAAGCAAATGCCACAGGTTGGAACTCAGCTCCGTGCATGAGCTCTGTCTAAGCATTAAAGACTTAGTTAAAACCAGACTCGTATGACCATGAGCGTATTAGCGACCAAATAACCGATGTGATCTTCTTTCTGGAAATCTGATCCTTTAGAAGTAACAAAATAAGCTGTAAACAGACATAACGTCTCACGGTCAGAACGGATATAGAATTTGCGTCCTAAAAAGGTATTTATTTCGAGAGTCAATGGCCTTCTAATTTGCGGAGACGGAGAATAAGCAACCAAAGCGGTATCATCTTTTATTGACAGTGTGGGCACTATTGTATTTCATACTCGAAATGCCTACTTGGTAGATTCGGCGATAAACATTTTGGCTGATTGGATTAAATATTCCCTTTATAGATTCACACTTGTCGTGTCGTGATCGAACGTCAGCTAAGTACCCCTCAAATTATAGTTTTAGGTAGAAAAATTCATCGTGAACTTATGCATCTCATTTTTAAAGAAACTATTACGAGGAGATGCTTATCTTTGGGATTTCATACAGTTAGATCAGGTCAGGTTTTCCAATTGTCTCACCTGAATATTCCCAATTTCGAGGTCATCTGGAAACATCCCTCAACGTAATCGTCTATTCGTACGCGAGTAAATTTTCCATCCTCTCTCCATACTTGTCGCTCCCATATTTGTCTCACCAGGGATCGCCACTATGCCGGACAATCCCTCGCTTGTCCTCTGCGCCGCCCATCTGAACTCCGCCATTCTTTCCTGTAGGTTTAGCGGAGACGCACGTGTAACACTAAAGCGTTCCGAACTTAGTTGACAGTATGTGCCTCAATGAGAATGTTGTTGTCAAACTGTCGCAACGTGATCTCACCCCTCGCTATCATTTCCTTCATCGCGCACTGTGAAAGTGAACTAATCTTGGCAATTATATTAGTGCACTGGAAGACTTCTGCTTTTTGTTAAATCATGTGGTACTTTTCCTTCCTCATAGCACTTGGATACAATCATGTACAGTTTGCTCTTAATTGTATCACCACTATTTTGCAGTAGTCCTGCTGCAATGTTTCCCACACCAGTGGCTTTATTTTTCTTTAATTCATTCAAAGCATTGTTAAAGACAGCTGTTGTAATGGGTGGTCATTTGCTATCAGCGTCAATAAAATGTTCCTCCTCAATGTACTCTTCTATTTTTTCAATTTCCTTACCATCATACAAGTCTTCAATATCTTCTTTCCATCTATCACACACCTCCTCATGCCCAAATAATAATATAAATTAATTACTGAAAAGCTTTGTATGGAGTGTGCTTGCACATGGATGCGAAACATGGACACTAAGGAAGAGTGAAATGACCAAACATGAAGCTGCAGAAATGTGGTTTTGGAGGAGGGTTACAAGGACTAGGTTGACCGGCAGAAAAACTAATGAGCAAGTAATAAATGAAGTCTATACAGGAAGAGAACTGTTGGAAAAAATGAAAACAAGAAAAGCAAAGCTCATCGGACACTTACTCAAGCACGAAAACTTCACACAAAATATTATGGAAGGAAAAATTCTAGGCAAAAGACAGAGAGGACGACCGAGAACTTCGTACCTAAAAGCACTGGCGATGGAAATGGGATGCACCTCGTACAATGAAATGAAGAGGAAGGCTGAAAAAAGAGATTGTTGGAAGTCGTGGATGCTACAACAAGGATAACCTTTAGGAGAGAAGAAGAAGGAAGACTCCTTGAAGAGCAGTTTGCACACGGAAACAGCGCTAAGTTAATACTATCCCCGCTACTTTTGGCAACATCGCACCTCCACGCGGGTGTAGAGCCACGAGAAGAGACCATTCTGTCAGCTGAAGGTTGGAGACGGGACTGCAGCGCGCTTCGCTCACCTCCGTCCGTCGCGGCCGCCACCCCTTCTTCCCCCGTTCCACCCCCTCCCGTCCCACCCCCAACCCCTTCCGCCTCCTCAACCACCCTCGAATCAAGTCTGCCGCTCTTATCGATTCCAGAGACCCTCGCTTCTTCTTCGCTCTCACGCCATATTGGAATGAGATGCGGATACCTGTGTGTAGTGGTTCCTGATTGGATAAAGGATTCTCCCCTCCCTCGAGCTTCTCACATTCGTCATTGGTCGCGCTCCCTGTGGCGTGGGTGACAGATTGGAGGTGGGGGCGGTGGGAGATGGGAGGGGTGAGGGAACCGATGACAACGGAGGACAATTTGTCACGGGCGTGCAGTGGCAGTGCGTGGACACGTGGAATAGCGACGAAGGCTGGGACTAGGGCTCACTTGAGACCAAGTCACACATCTCTTTAAGGTAGTGCGAGCGAGATAGTTCCCTAGACATAATAGATTTTAATTTCACCAGCTGTGAGACACGAGTTAAATATTGTATTATTAATTGTTCAATAATATAGTTATATGTGACAGAAATGATAAGTAATCCAATGAAAATATCCAAATATCTCTTTAACTTGACTCATTTTTTCGCGCGGTGCGTTTGAAACTCCTTCGAAACGGAAGGTTTATTGTGATCCCGAAGAATTCACTGCAGTGACAATATGATTAATTTTCAAATATCGTTGAGAAAACATACAAACTACACGCTGTAATACCTCATTTTGTAAATTATGTCACTCTGGATTGCATACACGTACAGTCACTTCATAAAGTACCGCGACACACTATGCTAGCGGTTTGTATAGGTCGGCTTTCGAAGATGGAAGCACGTTGGCTATCCTGAGCCATATCTATTGACTGAGCTTCTCCAGGTACAGTATGGTATTTATTGAAAGTCAAGAGGGACACAGCCACCAGAGATGGTTTAGGATAGCCAACGTATTTCGAGCTTCGACATCCGACCTATACGAGCCGCTAGAGTAGTGTGTCGCGATACTTTATGAAGTGACTGTACCTTTTCCCATGTAAAAGGGCTGGTATATTTTGGCAAATATCTCGGAAAGTGATGTGGTTAGGGGTTAAATTTTTGGAGTCATTAGAAGGGTGAGATATTTTTCTTAAAAATGAGACCAAATTAATTGATTTATAGGTAAAATAATATTTCGCTCAAACTACCTTAAAAGTCCTTCGGCTGGCCACTCGCCGCATTCCTATTCCCGTTCTTCGCCACAATGCGCAGTTATCTCAACAGATTCACTCCCTCTCTTCAAGTGCGGCCTTTTTTTATCGCATGCGTACCCATCTCCCTGCTTCATTTCGGTGGGATGACCATTAAAATTGTCTCTTTCCCTCCGTAGCCCGTCAAAACAATCACAGCTTTATGTATGCAATCCACGCTCCAGTGTTTAATGTCTACGGGAATTTTATGTGTTTATTGCATTTAACTTCTTTGCTGAGCAATCCATGTTTCAGAAAATTTTCCTTCATCTTCTGACCGCTTCAACATAAAGTTGAGGAAAATTTGTTGTACTCTAGGTTGATCAAAATAGAAATTTTAGTATAAGTTGCCTAGTTAAAAAGTATCAATTTTCTCCCACAATCATGGGGAAATTATGCGTTGGCACGATCAACACTAAAAAGTACATTCCCAATGCGACCACCTTTCTATTCTTTCCGGGTTAATTTATTCAACAACATTACAATTTGAGGGCTTGTATATTTCCCTTTCAAAATATGCTCTCAGTCGAAGAAAAAGTACATTTGTTACAATATTCCCTGGGCAATGGCTCATTTCATTTCTTTCTTTCATTTCCTATCATATCACGTATATTTGGTTTCCGGTTATTTTTTGTTTTTAACACACGTTTCTGACCCTCCTCTTAACAATTTTTAATCATAATCACCCATGGATTTCTCGATTTAAGTCTACCTGTAATACAGTTTACACTTCAAGCGTAGGCATAATTGTTTTGCCATTGAAGTCTCGCTCATACATTTTGGCAACGTCGTCAAACCAACGATGCTCACACACCTTCCTCAATTGTCTATTGCCGAATCATCACTGTCACTATTTTTTCAGTTCATAATTTGGCATTTACGTAATGAAATTCTCATTGTTACTTCCAAGCCGGATCGGCAGAATCAATTTTAAAAAATTATCTCAATATTTGCTCATTCGTCTTCGTAATTACGGTCCATGGAAACCCCTCATTATCGGTGACATTCCCTCTTACTCATCAGTTGGACCGCCCCTAGAACTTGCGGAACCTCAGGAATCTGTGCCTTGTAGGACCATAAGGCCTCTACGACGTGTGTCGCCCTGGGCAATTGTTGTTTACGGGCTCAAAAAATATAGTAATTGGAGCCCTAATTATAAAACCAATGCGTAGAAATATTAATTATTATGTTCAAGTTATGTATCAATTTTATAAATACCTTGCTTTTCAATAAAACAATTAATTCTAGATTCAACAAATAGATTACGAGTCCCACAAAGCTCACAAATTCCCGTGTGAGATGCAAAGTGCCACGTAAACAGTGGTGCATTAAGGCACACGGTGACCAATATCGGACATACGATAATGTGGCGATCACACCAAATTTTTATCTCTACATTTCTCCTTCCTATGATAACCGAGTTCCTAAAAAATGCGGACCCTTGCAGGTGCGAGGCCCGGGGCAGTTGTCCCGGCTCAAAGGGCGGTGCTGCTTAAAAAAATATTGCGGTTTTTTAGGAACAGAGCCGAAGTAGAGACATATCCATCATCGCGAAAAGACTTTTCATGATGTGATTCGCCAGGAATTCCACGCATAAATTCATTCCGTCGGAGGGGCGAAGAGCAACTCCTCTTAATGCGGTGAATATTACATTGGTTGGTGACTGAACTCAAAATCCGCCTGATTTCACGTGATGTCAAAATGGAAAGACAAATGACATCATGCAATTAAAAGCCCCCCATTAAGTATTTTACGTTCGTTTTTGTACTGTGTATATGCGAATGAATGTTTTAACCTGGCTCTATGGATTGGGTCTCGTTCAGTAACTCATATTAACAAATATTTGGAGGTGTAAGTTAAGGCGACCGCGTCTAAACTGAATGCTGTCATTAGATTGTTCATAACCCGTTATTTGTGAATAATGGACACTTTGCAATTTAAGACGAAGTCTTAAATTGCAAAGTGTCCATTTAATCACTGTGTCGTGTTAATCAGCCTGATAAACAAAACCCTGTATTAATTTTAATGGCATGTCCTGCTACGCTAGAAATCAGCTTTTAATAGGAGCGAAGAATCGCTTGTCATGTAGAAGAACTGATGGAAACCCTTTAAACCACCTCAACATCCTAACCAAGAATTCTTAAAGCGCTTACTAACTTTTTAGATTGTAAGTATTGGACTCGCCTTTGTGGTGCAGTTTTGTGTGACGATAATAGTGTTTCGGAAGCGTAGAGGGAAAGGTTTTGGGATTTTAGTTTTTGAAAGGTCGAATCCGAAGCAGCTGGGTCTGCGATGATCGCACCACAACGCCCTGGGTCCACGTAATATTGTGTGTGGGAAAAAAGAACTCTCCGTCGGTTTTCAGTCCGCCGTGATCGTTGTTCCTGATGACTCGAGTGGCGATGACGGGGCGATTTCTTTACGAGCCGAAATTCTGACAACATGATTGCTCTGTGTATTTGTAGAGGACCCCTTTTCAATCCACCGATGATGAGGGAAACACTATTTATGTACCCTTCTATGTGGAGACCTCATTGCTTTCCATTGGCTTCATTTGGAAGGGATGCCATCCAAAACTAACAATTTGATGGACGCGGGCGTAATGTATCAACCTGTGGCTTTTTCTTCCCTCGTCGTTTGCCAGGTAAATTTAGCCGTTTTTGACACCTCATCACGCGAGCACTTTCATACCGTGGCTATTATGAAGGGAGGCCAGCTCCGAGGGCGACTTCGTCTCTCTGACACCTGTGACTTCATGCGCTACACCATCAATGCTTTCATAATATATCCGCCCTCCATTGTCGCTTACTCTGCAAATTCCATGTTAGCTGGGAGGTGTAATGATAGCTGTAAACCTTTCTTTAACCAAATAAAAAAAAATGCTTAATGGTGATGGAATTATGAAATGTTCACGAAGCAAGAAGGCTAAAATAAATGGCAAAAAAACAGAAAAATAACGAGGTGGGGCTTTATATTTCACCCGAGGTTATGTTTTCTATCAATGTATAAGAAAGCACTCGGGGTATAGTATTTCAAAAGTTCTGAAGATGAATTTAAGAAAGAGCTTTTATAAAAGATGTGTATGTGAGTCTACAGCTGGTGCCAAACATGTTTCCAACGTAGTTACTATTTGTTTACAACGTAGATACTATTAAATTCCAATTTGTACGCCTAGAGCCGGGTAAAACCAATGATCACAATGCTCGACCTGAATTCCCTCAAAGTTGCCGCATATGTCACCTAATAGCTTTTATGACTACATCAGAATGTATTCGCTTCAAAATGCCAAACCATCTTTTTCATATTATTTACTTCAAAATGCCTTGCTATCTTTGTTCATTCTTTTTTCTTATATCTTCGAGGAATTAATTTTTCCCTAAAAGTTTTTCCCGTTCCACAAATTATTTTACTGAGTTCATATTCATGCTTTGTAGTTCATACAGAGCACCTAACCTAATCGGTTTCGTGGATGGAATTTCCCATCAAATGAAATCTTAAAACCTCTTTTGCACTATAAATCTTTTCGGAAAGACTCTTAAATCGGAACGAAGTCCGATAAGAGAAGTTGATATAAAAAGAACACCTCTCTAGAATTGACTGGCCAATTTTCAAAATCGTAAGAAATCCGTTTAACTTTTTTTAAAAACTACGTTACCAATTATTAATATTTATAAAAAACTACTCTACCAATTACCAAATAACAGACACGAGCAATTCTATACATTAAAAAGTTTTCTAGTTCTCATTCTTATAATCAATTTGAAATCAGTACGTACTTGCCGCGAGCAATTGTTCATTTTTACAATGTGTACCATCCTTGGCCGAAATCTGTGATGTATAAACTGCGTTTCGTGAGCCACACGCGGCTCTTTGTTAAAAATGGCTCAGAATTAAATTTGAATATAATGATAAAATTGCAAGTTTAGTTTATTGTAACGTCATAAGGGTTTTACACTTGTTAGTGATTTTCATTAATTTAGCTTAGAAACAAGAACCGTTATAACATCAATCATCTAAATTGTGCAAATGAAAAAGTAACTTCGTTTTCTCCCACAGATTTATTTTCTTGGTACAACATGTTTCGACACAGCGGTGTCATCATCAGGTACAAACTCAAAAAAATTTTTCAGATGTATATACTATATGAGGGGTTTGGGGGAAGATAGGAGGGGGTGAGGTGAGGAAGGACCACCCTGGTTTTCCCTCCCAACACCATCCTTACCTCCCCCAAACCCATCATAATATATATACATCTGAAAATTTTTTTGAGTTTGTACCTGATGATGACACCGCTGTGTCGAAACATGTTGTACCAATAAAATAAATCTGTGCGAGGAAACGAATTTACTTTTTCAGTTGTGTAATTCAACTTCCACATAGCTGAGCCTCAAACTATCTAAATTGCAGTTGGTACTTATTTACGATCTCTAATGTTGTGAAATATATTAATTGTTCCCGGATATTGTCAATTCGTGGAGATACACACGTTTGGATCATAGCGTACAAACGTTGGCTGACAACGGATCTTAACCAATGCTGGTCCGGAAAACGTCCTGGAATTTCCTTGTCACTCTATTTGACATCTGGCAATGCATGTTCGTCAGGAGGAACCTTGATCAGTGTTAACCGAGAGCCTATGTCAATTGTATCAGAGGCAATGCTTTCCATCACTTGCGACTCGATTGTCTCCTTAAAGATACGATTATTTTTACACCTCCCTGGGCATGGTTGTGAGTGTTCGTCATATATGAGTTAATTGTAAGAGAGGACTGTACTGGCCTAAATTCGCTCGAAATAAAAGACAAATTATTATTATTATTATTATTATTATTATTATTATTATTTTAAACTCCGTATCTATTCAGACTCACGTACTTACAATGGTCTCGATTAGTTGACTTTAATTGACTATTTTCGCATTATTCGGACCTCTATTTATCAGTGAAACTCGTCTCAAGATGTCCTTACATGAATCGGCCACCTCTCCCTCTAAGCTTATAACACCCGCCGAAAGTGGGCAGCAGTTTCGACCTTTGCCCTGCCCTGTAGTCAATCCACTCGCTCCGTTTCCCACGAACTCCTCCCCGGCAGATGGCAGCACCGCCATTGGACACAAATTGGCGGGAAAGGAGATTAAAAGCTTAAAAAGCTGCCCACTCCCAAAGCTCCCGGATCACCCTGGCAACCACCAGAAAGCCCCCTCCCCCCCCAACCCTCATCATCTTCCGTTTCCATCGCCCACTTCACCCTCCCCCCCTCCACTCCTCTCTCCGACGATGAAAATGAATAGAATGAGATCCATTCTCAACCCCCTTTCCCTTCAAACACACCCCCTCTTCTCCTCCCTTAACACCATCCATCCATCCCTCTCCACTCCGTTAAGGGAGGGGGGACACTCATGTGTCTCGCAAGTGCCTCCTCCCCACCCACCACCAGCAGGCAGCCCCTGCCCCTCCCCTTCTCCCCAACCCATTCTCGCTCTCTTCCGACTCACGGTTCTACGTTTCGGTCGCTCAACTCGAGGTCCCCTCCGCCACTCGATCGGAAACGCACTTCGCACGGAAGGAGAGATAAAAAGAAACGCGACGAAGAAAAAAAAATGAGCGCGGAGGAGAGAGAAAAAAAATTGCGAACCCTACAGACGCTCGCGCGTCACCCCCAAAGTTCCGTTCCGCGCCGTCCAGATGTCGGCACCCTAGCGCCGAATGTGCAGCCGAGTGTGTCATTGTGATGACGTATTGTAGAGCACTCGTCGAAGTGGGTGGGGGGGGGATTAAGTGAGTGAGGGGGTGCGGGCGGGTGAGCTCAATTGTTTTGAAATGGCGGCTAATTGTAGCACCTTTGTAACCCCCTTTCAAATCTCTTCAATAGGTCCTCTCCTCTACTTGCCTCTCTCTCCCTCTCTCCAGCGCTGCTGTAGTTCTTCGACCCTCGATTATTTAACATGCTGTGCACGAGGGTCTTCTTGTGGAGGGCAGCAGACTCGTAATACGGAATGAAGTGGCGCTCTCTCCGGGCGAATGTGTACCAATGGCTTCTACGTGAGACTGTAAGTCGTTTCACCCAGTGCCCACGTTTATGAAATACGCGGCCTTCATGCCCATCTCTTGAGAAAATATCAGTTACGAATCGAGTGACGTCCAATGGAAACCATTGAGGTAGTCCGAGCGAGACTGTTCCCTAGTCATAATAGAGACCATATTCGAATTATACGTTTTAATTTCACCAGCTGTAGGGCATATCAGTTAAATATTGCATTATTAGTTAAATATTGGGACCAACTTCTTAGAGTTAGTACTAATCGAGTAAAGTAATCCTAACCCAGTGATGTGATGGTCACCTGCACTCGAGGCAACAGAACAGTCATTTCCGCATTAATCGTAGTACTTGCCGCAACACAAAGGTTCAATTTAAATGCGATCAACGCTTTTGGTAAAACAAAATGAATGGGTCGTGAAATGCCCTCTTATCGCTCATTTTCTAGGTGAGAACATAGTATTTACGGCTTTCTCCTGCTTTTTTATTAAATCTATACATTATTTGGCCGTTTATCACATGTTCAACTTCCATTTGGGTATAAGTTGAAAAATTAGAGACTCTTTTTTCAAATCCTTTGATTTCTTCACGAGTATAGAAGAAAAATATAAATTACTCAGCTGAGTTTATAATGTGGAGCAAATGCATGCAAGAAATTAAGAATCTTCGCTGTTATTCCTTCGATTGACTGCCTCGATATTTATTTCATAAACTTTAAGGTGATTGGATCGGTAATCGTTAGCCATTGAGAGCACATTTCTATAACTCCTTGAATAAGCTGAAAAAAATTATATGACCACACTTAACAATTTTTATTCGGCAAAAATATCTATCCTTGTAGTACTACTATGATGAAAGAGTTGCATTTTCAAATTTTTCCCTTAATTTAAGCATTTTTATGACTTAAATTAACGGTGCGGAATTGAAAATTTAAGCAAAAAGCCATTCTTGTTTTTTTCTTCATGATACCTTGGTATAAGATATCCGCCATTTTAATGATCTTAAACGTATATTATTCGCGTTTCAGAGAATATCTGTAAATGCACCATATAATCATTTGGAAATATATGCAATGAGGCTGCACGTTAAAATAGATTTTATTGCCAATAAACCAAATCGGTAACATGCAATTTTTTTCACATTCATCTCTAAATAAGTATACTTATATTACCACTCGAATGTAAAGTTATACGCAAATCTCTTTACAAAAACAAATAATGCTCCAGCCCCTCAAACTCTGCCGAAATTGGATACTATGTCCACGTCAAATTACAGATTCGTGACATTATTTCTATTTCCGTTTTCAAAGAAATGACGGACTCATACGTTTTTCGGTATCGTAAGTAAAATGATGCCACAAGAAAACGGAGCGGTATGCCTCATGGCAATATTTCTGCAGATGTAGTCGAAGAAAAAACTAAACGGAGCCCTGATATAGTTGCTTGAGCCGGGAGTTAACGAAGAATCAAAGTATTCCTCTCTTGGTTCTTTCCTTTTAGATGTCTCCTCTGCATAACTCGGAAGAAGAGCCTCTCAGATGAGTGCAAGTCATGTTTTTTCGTTGCAGCGACTCCGCTAGCACGAAGAGCATTTTTCACGAGTTGGAGCCATCCTTTTTACAGAAAAACATCTTTGCATCGCATTAGAGCGTCCTTCAGAAAACGTCTTTGTTTGTATGAAAAGCGGCGAAATAAATGTTAGCGCTTTGATACGTCCACACAAAGTTGTGTATGGTGGAATTTTAATATCCTTAGTTTCGCTTTGAACAAAATTTAACGGATAAATATCTTCCGCAGGTCGTGATTGAGGTCACTTTCACCCCCCTTGGCCAGGAAAGACCGGCACTCTCGGTGGAATTGCAATTTTTTCTCAGAAAGTTCTAAGTTTTGCATTTATGAATCATAGATTTCATCTGCAAAAGTCAAACTGCAAATTGTGACCACAAGCGTATTCTCGCAAGTGGGAGGATTTCTTCTCTTTATTTCTTTATACCCGCCTAACAGGTAAAATATATAATACAATAGGTGCATGAATAATACTTATCTGAATCAACAATTGCGACTCCATGGAAGGCGAGTACTTGGTCGCACTATAAAAAAAAGAATAGACACTTCCCATGACTCCCACGAGGGGGAGGGGGTTTTGCACTCCAACCTCTCTCGATTTACTTCCGGGCAGGGCCGGAGCAGGAGCAGGGGGGCGCGGGGGTTGTTAGAAGGGAAGGTGCCAGGGGCGTGCGAAAATAAAGAGTCATGAAGACAAAACAAGGGGACAGGCTATAGTGAATACATGTGTGGATCTCACGTGACGACTCACGTGTGTCGATAAACCCACCCACCCACCCCTATTATCTCTCTTTTATATGTCCCACGCGGGCGCTTCCTGTATTCTCACCGTAACGAAAAAACGCTGGAAAAAATGTAATCAAGTGCGAGAGGGAGAGTGAGAAGGACGGGAGAGTATAGAAATAGTATTGTGACAAATCTATTTCTCTGTCACTCTCCACCTCGATAGAAAAACCTGCCGTGATGACTGAGAGTGAGGGACGGGCTATTAAAAAAAAACACACCTATGCACGCGTAGATATGTATATATTATAGATACTAGCGGAAGGTACCCGTTGAAATTCAACAGCTGTGAAAAACGAACTTAACAACTACTGATAGCAATCGAAATATATCGATAGATATCGCGCACAATGTATTTATTATGTATTCAATGGATTCTTCTATCTCAATAGATACGTTCTGGGCCTATATTCACCATGTGTATACGCATGAGAATCGGCTTCAACAATGCCATCGGTCGTGAAGGAGACAGCGTACCAAAAACTATCAATTTTCAGCAATTTTTAGATTGTTTTTTTTTTCAAAATTTAAAGCAAATCAATTAGTAAACAAAAATCGATTGCAAGAATAAGAATATTTATTCATTTTTATTTCCAAGGTTCTTTTTTGCGACTTTGTACAACCATTATTTATAGTTTAAATATTTAAATGAAATAACATCTTCATGCCAGAAAAACGAACTTGACATGTATTTCTTATGGAAACGCTTTTACTCGTCTGGAGTCGAACCGGAGACCATTAGGTAAACAACAGGTAGCCATAAACCATCCGACTGACATAATGAATCACGTTACAGTGTTTTACGTAATTTCGTGCAGTGGTTTGGTAGTTCTAAGTGATCGCACATTCACTCTTTCTTTTTTTATATATGCAAGAAGAAGATGCATTACGAAATGCGAGGAGTCCGGGTTGTTTGAGACAGGCAGACAGACCTCGGAGGTGGTGGTGGTGTCACAAAGGGTTGGTGTGGTGGGAGATTTTGCATGTGGTGTGGCAACAATGGTGACGAGGCGCATGGCAGGGGGTGAATAAGGGGAGGAGGAGGCGGGGGAATCACGGGGACTCGAAGGGGGAGGGAGAAAGAAAGAAGAGGGTTGGGGGGGGGCATGCGGGAGGGAGTTTCGCCGGCGTTTGGTGGCGGGCGTGTCGTCTGGAGCCCTGGGGCTAACAAAGGCACTCTCCCCGACCATTCCCTTTTATATTCCTCCTTCCCTCCCCTTCGTCCTCCGATCCCCTCCTTCTTCTCACTCCTCCCCTGCGAGACCCCTACGGAAGGAGAGGGAAAGGGACTGTGACGTCACCTCATTATAACGCCAGAAGGGAAGCTAATCCGGTGGGGGCGGGTGTTGTGTGTATGGCACCTCGCTAACCCTCGATCTCGGCCCCCCCTCCCCGAACCCCACAGCCCCCCCCCCACCCTCTCTCCTTGTCTCCGGAACCGAACGCGAAAGCAGACAGCAAACGGCGTGTGTATGGGAGGAGGAAATATAAAAAAAACGGCTTGGATTTTGAGGGTAATCCCGCTATACACACATCCCGTGATGTTCCGGCTCGCACGGAAACTCTATAAAGGGTCCGCACCCCTTCAGGACTCCCGCCCGCGGTCGCCTTTGCCGGATTTGTTCATTTTTATTCCTTCCTCCTGTAGTCCTCCACTTCACTGTTCCCCGCATAATACCCGGATGTGTACAAGAATTGTGAGGCGATTATCACACCGTTACACACATTCCCCCGGACGGAATTCCTTGAACGAGTCCCCTTTCCCTTTCGTCCTCCTCCTTCCCGGCTCCTTTTTCCTTCTCTATCTCGCTGTGTGTCTGTTCTCTTCTCGTGTCCTCCCTCCCGGCCCCGCCCCCAACTTCCGTTTAACTCTAGAACCGCTGGGTTTTGCAAACCCCCGCAAACCGCGGCTGGGACAAAAAAGTCAGATCGGTGTTCCGACAATTTCAGGGTCTGTCAATCGTCTCATTTCTTCAAAAAAGATTTATTTACCCAAGGACAGTTCCAGTTTAAGATCAAACTATTTTTAACATCATTTAAACACAATTATTGTGTTCTTTTTAAATGATTCTTCTGTTTTTAAATGTTCTCCATTTACCTCCGTGTTACACCCGAAGTCCCTTCCTTCACCTTGACGTGGCTTACTCCAAATATCCTCACTCTCCTCCCCCTTACCCCCAAAACTTTTCCCCTTTTTACTTAAACCCTACTCCTCCCACCCCCTCCCCCGAGAATTTGGTATATATGTGGCGCGCACTCCCAAAAACTTGGAGAAGGTACCCTTGAAAATGACGCACTAGCGTTGAAACCGGTCGGGGAAGAATAAATCGCAGTGGAATATTATAAAGTATATTATTTTCTGCCACCAGAATGTTATTCCACAAAGTAGAGCCTTCAACAGTTGAAATATATTAACTTCCGGTTCTGATTTATTTATAAAATAT
Source organism: Ceriagrion tenellum (assembly GCA_963169105.1). Lineage (NCBI taxonomy): Eukaryota > Metazoa > Arthropoda > Insecta > Odonata > Coenagrionidae > Ceriagrion > Ceriagrion tenellum. Next base: position 121,644,190 of record OY720643.1, read on the forward strand.
TGCATAACTCATAACTTTAAATCTTGCACATGGCGTCTCATTTTTAACAATTTATATGTAAATATCTGCAAATATCAGAAAACATTTTTCCTTCCTCGCTCTGGTAGGTTTTTCATCGTGAGTGGGCGGGTAAAGACCTGTAAGCTTATTCGCCATAAATTCGTTAAGATGTTGAGAACAAGGGCGAATTTCATATTACCCAATGTCAGAGAAGCTACTCAACGTGTATTTATTCCGAAATATTTGCGGAAAATATTAAGAGAGGTATAGCTCATCGAAAGTTGTTATGGGACAAAAATGCCCCCCCCCCCGCGGTTCTAGTGTTAAAACGACAGCGGGACATAATAATATTTAAAATACAAAAGGGAGTGAAGTCTGACGAAGGCCAACCCTCCATTTCTCGGTAGCGAATGGCGAGATCTTGTCGACTCGCCCGCTCCGTCCTTTGTTTCGCAACCGCTCCAGTGAAATTAATTCTTTTTAGTTTTTTTTGCCGTCGTCGCATTTATCATCATAGCGAAGCCGCATGCTCCGCGGGCCTCGGTCTCAAATCATCTCCGAGTCAAAGGACAAGATTTGCCAACGGGAACGGTGGGTGTCGGGGGAGATGGAGGGGGTAGGGAGGAACGGGCTGGGAAAAGCGTTGGCAAAGGCTTGAATGGCGATCTTTACATTCCCTCGAAACACATTCCCCTCTCCCGTCCACACCTCCAACACCACCACCATCACCACCACCACCACCATCATCATCATCATCATCGGATCTACACGTTTTTTTTATTCCCATGGCGAGCTTTGAGAACAAATCGTTTTTGTTTCTTCTTTGTCATTTACCTCCGCGTCCGGTTCATGAAAGCACGTTTGTTTTGGAAAGCGAGCGATTTCGCCTCTTGTCCAGTCTATTTGGATTGAGGCCTTTTCCTCCGAATGCGAAGCCGCCGCCCCAAAGACGGAGAAACGCCCGCTTTTCCATCTCTAACTCTCCCGTTTGGCACCGATGGCGGTTGGCAGCGGCCATCAGTCGTACTTGGAGCTGGTTATCGCGCACTACCCAGTGTTTGAAGCTCCGGCCCAGAGGAATAGCCGTGAAAAATAAAAAAAATAATAAAAAAAAATGTCAACATGTTCGCCCCATTGTGCACGCCAGTGGCTCCTTTCCTTCTTTCTGCGAGTCGCGTCTCTTCTGTCGGCGAACGCTCAACTGAATGTTTGAAGAGACCGCGTGTTAATCGTAAATATGCGAGGAAAAGAGGATCTTCTTACTCCTGTCGGCCCCTGTGACTGAAAAATTATTTTGTATGCTCTGTCTCATGACTTTTGTGTGTCAAAGCATTTTCGTATACAGCGCCCTGATCAGTTGTCTGTCAAATGTAAAATGTTTTTAGTAAAAAAATTCGAAATAGAAAGTTTATAATAAGTGAAAATACATTCACTGTCAATAATATGAGGAGGTGGGTGGTGAGGGGGCATAGCATTTTGAGAATTCATGTGAATACTCATTTCGGCATGTATTTTCGTGGAAACTGCTATAAATTTATATTAAGTGCGGTGAATTCACGGAATACATTGGTAACTCTATTAACAGCCGAAGATGGTGAAAACTCGTGAGGAAAGATTTAAGGTGCATTGATACAATATTTAATCTAGTTACATCTTTTGGAGGGAGCACTTAGCGCGCATTTGGTTCAATATAAATTTATATGCTTTTCTCGATGAAGATATTTTGCCTGATTGTCGAAACAAACTTTAATACAAGAGAAAATGTTCTCTAGAGAATACGCGTCAAAGTTGACTAGCACTTCTTACGTAAATTTTTCTTTCTGGCATGGTAGGAATGTTTTCATTTTGATCGACTTTACGGTAATCGTTATATGCTGGCTTCCTACACAGTGGATGGGCAATCAGGAGATGGAGACATTTTCGCGATTAGAGTTACCATTCCTGCTTACCTGTGTGGGTGTGAGATGGATTAAACTGGCCAAGTGCTCCCTCTCTGGAGCAGACAGGTACTTTTGCTGCTTGAATCGTCTCTCCAACTCGTACACCTGCGGGCAGAAAGTGGAAATATGTGTTAGCACATCATTGAAAGAACGAGAAATCATTCCTTTCATCTCTCTTGTTGTAAAAATATGACCATGATAGGCTTCACGCACGATTAACTCTGCGTATCGCTTCCATGAATATAGATCAAGTGGCAGCTGCAATTACCAGACCTCTATTAACAAGTAAATGTTATTCTGTCATGAATGAAGAATTTTTTGAGCGATTGTTGTCAATTTTTTATCTGCATGACGTTTTGGAAAGAGCCATAGGAAATATTCGAAGTTTAAGTCAATCATCTGATCAACGTGATACGGGTTTGAAGTGAAGTGGAGGAAGAGTCATCTTTTGAATAAAATATTAGGCTTGCAAGCGATTCAGCGACAACTCTTGGCAGAAAGCAAAAAAATGGCATTTACCGGCAATATTACCCTTTAGCTGCGTAAATTTTCTTCCATTTTATCCGAAAATATCCCTTGGCATCTTTGGGAGTGACCTGGCCCTTTGCAACGTAATCATGAGAACTCGTTTGCGTTGCGTTTCTCCATGTTCTTCTCGAAGTGGTATGTCAAATAGAAGACTCGTAATTCATTATTTCATATGGTGTGGCTCAAAGTTTTTTTCTTTCGCGGATTCTCATCAGTTACGCCAATGCACTCTGTATACTTGATCGGAGCGGGGAAAATGATCTCACAAAATTTCAGCTTGCTCGCCGTGATCTCTGATGCCCGGCTCCACAGCCATCCGGTTCGCCTCTTATCTGCGTATCATTTGCCTCTTTCTACCCGTCTCCACCTTCGCAGCTCGATTTTTAGAATATACAGCTATATACATTCCCGGCACGCTCGAGGGAAGAGCCCGATCAGGTCCTCTGGCACGACATGCGGGTCATTATATTCCAGTCGATGGGAAAACGAAGATTCGGCACGTGTCGCCCGTGCGTCTCTTCATGGGCTGAAGAGCAGCTCTGAACGGAAGCGGAGGAAATCTTTTCCCATCCTTTCCCGCCTCACACTGCAAACCCCCCCCCTCCCCCAAAGAATCCTATACTGCGAATTCCTGAGAGCTGCAAAATATAGTGCCATAAATTATTTCTGTTTTCTTAATCTCTTCCAATTTGATTCCAAATTATTTCTAATGCTCCAATTCCTCGTGTTCAATGTAAAAATTAGTGCAATTTTTATTTGCCAAAAAACAATGAAAATGAAAAGTAATCCTCTTTTCATTTGACGATCCGCTTGGTTGATAAGAACGATATTTCAATAGTATGGGAGGATTTTTTAAAAGTGTGGGAACTTTATATAACACTGAACATGATTTCTAAGTCAAAGTCATAAATTCAAAGTCGTAGGCCACCACGCTGATCCAAAGACGAACAGAAATTAAGGTTGCATTGCAACAGAAATAGAAAATCCGTATCAGACTATTGCTCCCAGTCCATTTGTTCGTTCTCGCTCATTTCTTATTGGAATCATACGATATACTTGTATCGCCCATTGAATATTTTGGCAAAAAAAGAAAAAGTGATGGTTAAATTCATTACTGCCAATCTATGGACACCTTCTTTCTCTTGAGGTCTCTTGCAGGCTAGAGTGTTGGGGATGTTTTTTTATTCATCTTGCTGCAACAGAGTTCGTAAAAACCGATCTATCATCAGTTTTGAGTTCTCATGATGAGCGATCGTCTCCGAGTTACCTATCCGGGCGATTTTGCGAAAGGAATTATATTTGATGCAAATGGCTGCCTTTATTCCCTCACAAACTCCACCCGCTCACCCCATAACACACGGTGATTCCAGAAGAGCCCACGTCAGTTCGAAGCGACCGAATTTCCTCATCTCCCCCTCTACCCCACCCCTTCCCCGCCCCCTTACACCGTGGGAAAAGTAATAATGCCAGGGATTATTCGCTTCATAATGTAGGTCAATTCTAGCGTGCATATGAGAGCGGAGGGGGGGAGGGGTGCCGACGTGGCATTTCCGTGCCGTGGCATGCTCGTTCCTCCTTCCCCTCCCGCCAGATGAGAGCGCCTTATCACATTGCACGGCACCCAAATGAACCCACCGACACACATATGCTCCCACCCCATCGGCCGCGGCGACGGCGCAGCACAATGAGCGTAGTAGCTGCACCCCGACAAATATTCCCGGGCGAGAACTTTTTACTACTCCCCACCCACTCATTTTTTTAGTAATTTTTGTCGAGAAATCCGCATGAGTCACGAGTGTCTATTATTACGTGATGTCGAAAAGAGAAGGGAATTCCGGCATCTCACGTTCGCAAGTCTTCCGCAGTCTTGATTGCTTCGTTTTCGTAACTGAAACCACAGTTGTAATACCGCCGTCGACGGCATGAAAAAACTTCACAGTCATCACGATTCACTTTAAGGCACCGCGGATCCCGTTCCGCTGAGGTAAGTATTACCCAAAGCTACGTTTCGTTGATATGATAATTCCATTGAATTTGGCCAGTCATATGTCCCCCGAAAGTAAGAACGAAACGTCCAACAAAACAGAGGCTAGTAAATAAACGCAAACATTTCCTCCTCAAGTTGTTCCACAACTCCTAAATTCGAGCTACCTCCATGATTGGATAAGCAATTTAGGACAGGATCTCAGGCTTAATTTCATGATATATTTTATCAACTGGCTCACACCTTATATTATCCAAATGAAACGAATGCCCTTCATCCTGGAAAGAAATTCGGCGGCGTCCTTTTTTATTGCAAAAGATTTCACGAAAGAAAATTTTCAGCACAAACTTATGTATATTCATGTCGAAAGTACAAATTTTGTAATGACAAAATTCGTCCATAATGTTTTTGAAAGAGTTCAAATTTATAAATAAAATATTTAATATTAGGTACAGTGGAATAAATCGTGGAATCCTAAACGAATCTGGCGCTGTTTAAATGGGCAAACTCTAGTACTCCTTGTAAGTAGCGGCAGGCGAATTTGGGACCAGTTTGTCTTTCATATTCCATATGAGAGAAACACCGGGGATGGCGAAATGTGACAGATGTTTGTTATGCTTATTTTTCCATATAAATTGATTAGGTGGATGAGTTATGAGATTAATCTGCTTAACACGCGACTGCTCGCGCTCTTGATAACTTGAGTGATCGCATGGGATACCGTTGTATCACAATACTTCCATATGACTTATTTATTTTTAAAATTTGTAAATTCCTTTTTCAAGGGTTAAATTACCATTTTAAACACAATTCCTTAAATAAATGCAAAAAATTCTTTATTTTGGTGCTTACAGTAGTTCACAATCACAGTCACATCTAGAATAGTCACTATTCATTATTTTCTGTTTCACTCTCATCAGTTGACCATATTCAATCAAATTTGATTAAAAAATCTATCGAATCAACGAAAGAATGCCATGCACTAGCCTGGCAATAAGGGACAGTAAATCTTGGTGGTGATGAGGTTACTGAAAAAATATACCTTTAAGTAGTCCGAGCGAAATATCATTTTACTTAGAAATTAATAAATTTGGTCTCCTTTTAAAGAAATATATCTCACCTATCCAATGACACCAAAAATTTAACCCCTTACTACATTACTTTCGGAGATATTTTCCAAAATATACCAGCCCTTTTACATGGGAAATGGTGCGTGTATGCACTCCTGAGGAATTTATAACACTTAGATGTCGTAATGTAACTAACGGCGTGTAGTTTGTATGTTTTCTCAACTATTTTTGAAAATTAATCATATTGTCACCGCAGTAGGTTCTTGCGTATCACAAAAAACCTTCCGTTTTGAAGGAGTTTCTAACGCACCACGCGAAGAAAATGAGTCAAGTTAAAGACTAATATAGATATTTTCATTTAATTACTTACAGTTTCTGTCATATAAAACTACATTATTGCACCATTAATAATGCAATATTTAATGGATGTGTCTTACATCTGGTGTAATTAAAACGTATAATTCGGATATGGTCTTTCTTATGACTAGGGAACTATCTCGCTGGGACTACCTTAAATCATCTTACTACGACGACGAGGAGTCGCAGGAAATAATAAACATCGCATAGGATGCGCGGGAAGACGCATGAGACGTGGAGCAGAGGGAGCAGGGGGTGGGGAGCGGGTGAAAGACGGTGGGGGGTGGGGGGGCTGTGGGAGGGAGAGAAACAGATGACTGCTGTGTTGATTGTCTCCCGAGCCGCGAGGAGGACAAAGGCCCTCCTCCCTCCCCCTCCAGGCCACCAGCACCCGCTTCTCTCTAACCGCACCAACCTTCGCTTCAAAATGGCCGCGGGCTCCCAAACGTGATAGGCCACGATTTAACCGGAAGTGTGCGTCATTCTCTTTCGCTTCCCTCTCCGCTCCCCCAGCAACCTCCGTCCTCAGTCCTCCGTCCTACGCCCTCCGTCCTCCGTCCTACCCCCTCCATCCTCTGAGCGCTGACGGTCCCCGAAATAAAATTGCCCGTTGCCGACTCGAAATGGCTTTTGGGTCGTCGGCTGTAACACCGACTCTCCTCTCCCTTGAGATTTGAATCCGGGCGACGGCGAAGACACCCAAATGGGAATCCCGTATCCTATTTGGCTGCTACGTATACTTTGACCGTGGTAATGGAGCAGTTGGGCAACAGAATATACGGCCGATAGCCGACTGGCTTATATTGGCCTTTCGGTGAGGCACGCATGACCGACTCATGTCGCCATCTTGGATGGCCAACCGAAATAATTCTGAATTTTAAAATTATTTCTATTATTTTTCCTGATACTCCATGAAATGCGGTGCTAATCAGCAACCATTACTTAACTAAGTATGAAAAAATAGTCAACTTCCACTGAGATAAATTTATTCCGACCGGTTTCGCTTTTTACAGCCTCTTCAGGTGAAGATGAACCTCAAGATGCTGTAAAATGCGAAACCGGTCGGAATAAATTTATCTCAGTGAAAGTTGCCTATTTTTTCATAATTAGCTATAGGTATTCCTATTCCACTCCATCAAGCCTGAAACCACAGTATAAAAAACTTACCTAATAAAATCTAAAAAAATAGCTCATTCGTATGCAGATGCATTTCTATTTTGCCTTCAGTTGCAAGGAAACGAATCGCTAAGATACCGCGAGAAGGATTATTGAATGGTGAATATGCACAAGGACATAAAAAATTAAAACGTTATTGCTTATAGTACAATCATGTAAATCTCCCAATGGCACTAAATAAAGGGTTCAAGCCATCACTCAAGGATGCGATATTATGATTTTCCCGAAAGAAAGAAGATAAATGAAACCAAGAGTAAATATATTGTGAATGGCTGAATAATAAAATGAAATAGCTTTTTTGCCCAGTGTATTCGTTACTAAAAAGGTTTCTCAGAAGACTTACCTGGAAGACTGATTTTTGATTGAGTTTAAGGTGAACAGTTTACAAGGGACGTTCCTTGAGGTATTTTTACTGCATAATTGTGAAGATTAAAATCATATTTACTCCTATTGTAGCATTTTTCTTTTATTTATAATTATCTTCGTAAAATGTATTCAGTGATAGTTTTTAAAAACAATTAGGACTGTTTGGGGTCACAGTGTTTGTGTAAGCATTTCATTGCGACTGATCATGGGGTTAAGGCGCGAGATGAATGTTTCCCCAACTTTATGCAAGACGATCATTTATCATTCCCTGAGAGGCATTTTTACCCTCGACCTTGCCGCTGGCTTAAGCCCACTAAAATACTCGGTTGTTTATTAACTCGTTAAAAATCGATAACACAATGTGAGTTTACGATGTTATTATACACTGCTGTAAAGACTTTAAAAACAAGATCGAGATCTTGCTTCTACTTCTTTTCTTAACAAAAAAAAGTTGTCTCATAAACTTGTTAATAACTTTTTTACGGCATTTTAGAAAGAACTGAACGCTTAAAGATACATTTAAATATGTTTTTCCCACACAATACTACAGGTTCATTTCGATTAAACTTCAAGTTTCTTCACTTTTCAATGTCAAAGAGAGCGCTCCGTTGGAAAACGGCAAAAAACCGGCACTTTTTTTTGTTCTCTCCGCAATATAAAAATCGAGAGACTAATGTAAAATAATCAGCAACCACAGTTAAACGTAAAATAAAACAAGTTAAATTATTGTGTAACTCGCATTCATGTGAGTACCACGGTTCATTTTTAACCAGTGTCCAAACTGGAGTCTACATAATTTTTGCACCAACAGTAGCACCCTCCCTGCCTTACACCCCGCCCCCAGCCACCACACCCAGGCACCACACGCAACACACTCAGAACAGCAGAACACAATCCCAGAGACGAGGCCCCCTCTTCCGCCGTCTAAATAATGTTATCAAGTTCCCGTACACTTCCACCCCGCTCCATCCTGTTCCCATGCACGATTGCAACGCGCTCTCACGGGAGCCTAATGAAAAGAAACTCTCCCGCTCATCTCTCTCTCTCTCCGCCCTCATGGGCCACAATTGGCTTCCTCCTCCTTCGAGGCCACCCTTTTCCCACCCCCTGCCATGCGCCCTCCTTTCCTTCCACCCCCCTCCTCCCCCAGCTTCCTCCCTCCCCCGCCCCTCTTCCGATCTCCCGACGGCGCCGCCGCCCCCTCTTGCCCTTATCCGCCCCCCCCCCCCATTCCTCCTCCCCCTCCGACCGCCAGTGAACTCTCATTCTGAAACTCCACCCCTGCCACAACCAAACCCTCCAATCACTCTTCCCCCTTCTCTCCCTCTTTCGCTCTTCCTCTTTCTTCCCTCTCCACTTCCGTTTCCGTCGAATCAAACGAAGAATCCAACGGCGGTCGGGCTGACTGACAATGAGAGGAATTCGGGCACGGGAAAAGAACATAACACTCAGCAATAGACGTGACGGGTTTTGTGGATCTCTTCCGCGTAGTATACTTCCATTGCTTCCGTAGGACGACAGTTTCGGTGGCGTTATCGCTCACAACTTGAGAGAAATTTTGTTGCTCCACCCTCTCGTCGGATCTCTTCGCGTGGCTTCGCGCTAAGAGGAGTGACCAATGTAAGCAGTTGTAGATAAGTTTCTTGGTCCATCCTCAAGTAATTTTGAAAGTATTTTGGGAAAACCTCCAATTTTGAAAGAAGTTTCGTGTGGGAATATATTCTTTTCTTTAGGAGTCATTCCTTACTCCATACTCTTCTTACTGTGCGCTTTTTCTTGCTGATTGAAATGCAATTTGCCATGAGGCAACCGACAACCGCAAAATTATCTTCATCAGCTGATGCCATGACTTGTAGTCAAGAACTGGCATAAAAACCTGAGGATTTTCCTCACCATGTGTATGTAAGGGTTCAGTTGAGGAAATCCTCAAGGAAATCCTGCAGGCTTTTTCCTTGAGGATTTCCTGCGCGTGTGTGGCTACTTTTACTCCCTTTGCCTGGATGAGTGCCCCGTTGAATTAGAGATCCGACAGGAACTCTGAGGATAATTGTTATGACAATACTTAAGTCATGAAAAGATGGATACGAGGCGTGATAAATTATACGATCAATTCAAAGCAATTCATTGATCGGTACACCTCCAATGGTGACCCAAAAGAAAGAGGTTAGTGTCTATTGAGTATTACGAAAAATACTGCCATCTTCGTTCACGCGAAATAGAAATTCATCTGTTCTTATGAGTGTTCTGGAAACAACTTTGCGTTAGCTTGTTTCTAATTGCCATCATCAATCAATTCGGATTTAAGTCTAGATTAAACAGCGAATAGTTCGTAGCACGCTCCTTGACTCCTCTTTAAAAGATAAATTTCAAATACCCGCTCCCAACGAAAGAACAAATGACGAACTAAGGAAGCCCGTCCATTCGGGAGGAGCACGTCTCAGTAGCTTCACTGGATCTGGTTTCGCGTCTCAGTCAAGGTGACGACTTTTCTCTATTGTGTTTTGCATGTTTTATCAATGGAAAAATTGATGAATTCTCTTGGAGAGACACGAGTTGCTGGAGGAGAATTATGGGGCACAAAAATTTAATGTCGCAACTGAGACGTAACTCGAAATTCACCACTTTCGTACAAACCATTCCATTTTGGTTGTCATGGCTGAAACTTTGTCAGAGATTGAAATGAAATTCAAAAGATATTGTCATTAGCAAAAATAATCCAGTGCCTGCGGTAAACTAGCAGCGTCCGCGACGCGATAATTATATACAATTTACGGTCGTCTTCTACGAAGCATACATGTATGATATGCCAGAGCAAATTTTGTTTCAACAATTTCCCATGCATGAGAAATTTATAATGCATAGGAAGAGCTACGAGGAATCAAGGAACCTAGGTCAGATAGGGAAGGATGGAGGTTTGCAGTGAACCAATATTTGGATGCACCACCAATTGAATGAATGATGGTATTTCTTCTCGATATTCTTCAAATTGATGAACTCAGGCGTGACTAACTGTATTCGGTGAATTTTCTTGTCGAAAAAATAACTTTGCCGTTTATAAAAATTGTACCTGCGCTACAAAAATCGTCACGCAGTGTTGTTGAATGTATGTATGTTTGCTTAACGGTACCAAAATGCACTTCGTGCCATTGCATGCTCATTTTTGTGCTAACAACAAAGTTTGCGTTCTCTTTCGGTGTGATTTCGTTGTTCATTTGGCACTGTATCGACGAATGAGTCGTTCGAAGGGTCACACCACTTTGCGTCGTGTGTGGAGTATACATTAAGTCGTCAGATGAATTCAAATCTCTAGGAATTACCTTAACTTCAACACCTATTGTGGAGAACAGACATACAAAGCATATGCGGCTCAGCACTAAAGAAACGGTGATTTATGGAGCGTGTAATGGGAAGGTACTCGAATGAAAAAGTAAAAGAAGGGATGATACTTCGCTCTGGTTAGGCCACACCTCGAATACGCCGCGAGAATTTGGGACACTGGACAGAGTGATTTAACGAAAAAAATTTATGGAATACGAAGGAAAGCTACGCGCTTCGTTAAAAACTACGTATTTACATATAAGAACTAACACATAGTGCTACCCAGCTATTAGAGGCAATGGGTTGGGAGCCACTGGAGACTCTGAGGCTACAATCTCGGCATAGTTTGCTAGAGCAATTCAGAACAGGTGTGTTTCAGTATGCATAGAATATGATTTTGACGCCGAACTAAATCTCTAGGACCAATAGAAGCGATGAAATAGAGAGAGGTTCGTTGCTGAGCAGATAGGTCCAGGAATTCGCTAATTCCCACCATCAATATGCGACCATCGTATGAAGTGAGTTCCACTCACTCAAAACACACCCATTGTTAGTTTACTTAAAATATTTAATTAATAATCCATGTAAACAATTCTTTATAGATGTGTTTATTTTTTTATCACAGCAACGTTTATTTATGTCTACTATGTTATTGTTATAATATGTGTCAAGTTGTGTTCAAGTCACTTTCAATGTATCATTTTCTGCAGTTTCATAAAAAAATATACTGCTGTTCAAATATTGCACTGTACTTTCTTTTCTGAAGTATAAAACTAACCTACACCCGTAACACTCTTCAACATTGCTCCTCCCTATGGCCGTCTCTTGTAGGTACTCGTTTACACGGCTAACGGTGCCCTAACACCTCCTGCCATACCCGCCCGTCCAGCGGCTCGCCGGGCAGTGGGTGTCGATGTAAAAGAAAGCGTCGACGGACGTCCCGAAATTGCCCGCGGGCGTCGCGACGCTCCAGGCGCCGGCGTCGGATTTTTTCCTTTTCCTCGAGACCGTCGGTGCGAAGACGGAGGAAGTGATGCAGACGAGGAGGAGGAGAAGGGAGAGCGGGAGGGGCGGGGGGGGGGGATGAACAGCCATGGGGGAGACACCCCACCCCCTACCACTCGAAGCGACGGGCATGATGGGGGGGGGGGGGGAAATAAATATCGCGCGAACGAGGGACTACTAGTACTGTGCAGCCATGTGGGCGAACGGGAGGGGGTGGATGGGGGGAGGGGTGGCATGGTGGGAAGGCGAAAACATGTGACGGGGGGGGTGGGGAATGAGGGGGGAGGAAGGAGGAAGATCATGGCACGCCACCCGATGGACCAATGGGGGGGGGGGCGGCGGGACTCGAGTGAATGGATCTTAATGACAATTCGCCTGATGAGGTGCAGTCCGGGCGGAGGAAGTGGGTGGGACGGATTGGGGGGGCGCTGGGGTAGGGAGTAGAATGGTCCAGGCCTTCCTTCCCGCTTGCCGATGGCATGAAAAAGGGCCTTGGATTGAGGGATGGTTGTGGTGCGGCACATTCGGATGCAAGTGGCGGATGAGTGATGGTGGGTGGGAGGGGGTGGGCTGGGGGGTGGAGGAATTGCACGCGAGGGAGAGGGGGGGGGTTGAAGACTGCAAATAAGGAAGGCGCCCGACTCGAGACGGTTGCCATGAGGACGAAGACGATGGGGTGGTCGTCGATCATTTCTCAGCCCTTGTGTCTTGGACGTCTTCTCGGGGGGTGGGGGGTTTTTCTCCCGCCCACCCCCCACCCAACTGCCTCTGTCGACCTCATCTGTGCCCTCGCCCGCCCTTCTTCTAATTGCCCGCTTCGACTCCCGTGCCGATCCACATGGACGATGAATGGAAGACGTTCTGAGACGTGCGTGAGAAGATGGCCGACTTCGAGTGAGGACGAGTTTCCTTGCGATTCTCTTGAGGTGACAATCTCTTGATTTGGCAGATTTGAAGCTATCCGGGACTAGCCTCGGACTTTTACGGAGTCACACGCAATGCACAATTGTGCGAAATTCCACTGAGGAAAAAATCATCCGCATTGACCAGGATTCGAACCCGGATCCCTCGATTTCCGGACGAGTGCTTCAGCCAGTTAAAGCGAACGGGTGCTTCAGCCGTCCGGAAATCGAGAGACCCGGGTTCGAATCCCGGTCAAGGTGGATGATTTTTTCCTCAGTGGAATTTCGCACAATTGTGCATTGCGGGTGACTCCGTAAAAGTGAAACTCCGAGGCTAGTCCCGGATAGCTTCAAATCTGCCAAGTCAAGAGATTGTCACCTTACTTAGGTTAGCTTAAAATCTGTCAAATAGTGAACAATTCTCTGTGTTCAAAGTACGATCTTTCCTCGTGGGCAGTGGCGCTAAGCGCTCAGTAGCACCTGGTTGTTACATTGTATGTCCGACAGTCGAGTACATCTGGTCCCGTAAAGGTCACTAAAATCCACAGGAGAAGAGGACGCCTAGGTAGCTTAACTGGCTAAAGCACTCGGCCGGAAATCGAGGGATCCGGGTTCGAATCACGGTCAAGGCGGATGATTTTTTCCTCAGTGGAATTTCGCTCTCTTGACTTGAGTAAATTATTTCAGGAGGCGTCCGACGACGGCTGTCGCCATTACGAATCCGTGTGAGGGATTATTTGCTGAGTGAAAAAGGAGAGAAAGCTGGGAGCGTGTCTTTGCTTCAGCTCGTCGACAAAAGCTGGCTGTCTCCTCGCGACCTATATCGGCATTGGAGAGTATGAATCTCATCTCTCTTTCACGGTCGACAGTTTCGTCGGCGTTGACTGCCAACCGTTGCTGTGAGTGAGCGTTTGTACGGACAATAATCGACCAAAGTCTCGGAGTCCATTGTTGAAATCGCCAAAATTGTCCACCGTCGAGAAAGTTGTAGAGATGGCGTTTATAGACTATCCAATGTTTATCCAAGGACCCATGATAAATAATGACGGCCGTATTCATAGATTCCTTAGTGAACTACTTACGGCTTAGTAGCGCACTAACTAGTCGCCAACTAACAAAATGGTATTAACAGACAGCTACTAAGCTCAGCAGCGCCAAATTTACTGCTATTTTAGTAGCTGATTCTTAAACATTCCACCGCCTGGTTTATAGGCGCTACTGAATATGGCGGTCTGTCACAAGCGGTTCACCTCGGGTGATAACCTTAAGCCATAATGGAGATTTCAGGGAAAAATGCCAATGATACTGGCGGATTTGCCTTTCTCAAGTCTGACGGACGCAACGTGTAGTATTGCTGCTGGATTAAATTCAACATTTAAATTATTTGTTCTTAGTCTGCGATGCCGTGTTGTGGTGCCCATTTTTGCTTCATGGGTGTTTCATTCAACGTAAGAGAAAGAGTTAGTGAGGTGATTAATTTGTTTGCGATCATCGGTAAGTACATACCATGACTTCTTCATCTCGTTTGATCAGTGCTTGCAGCGTAATAAAGTGTATAAATCAGTGTGTGTATGCATGATGACTGCTTTTCAGAATGCAAATTCCATTTTTAAATTATTCGGGCAATAGCGCTGTTCATTTGTAACATTTGATTAATACTCTGTGAGCATATAGCCCTTTGTCAAAGAATGTGTCGAGGATGAAGCCTTGTAAACAATTTACCAGTGCATATTTGTTGTCGTGACTATTGAATCAAGTGAGGTGCTTCAAGGTAATCAACTCGAGCATAATACTCTAGTTTTGTCGGAGCAATATGAGTCTTATATTGATATTTAGACGTACAATTGTTTTCTTATAGAATTGTAATGATTTCGCATAGATAATAATAATTTCAAGACTGTTTACACCAGAGCGATGGTCTGTTTACATTATAACGTAAAGTCTTATTTCGTTTTGCCTTTGTTTTTGTTGGTTATGGTTCACACAGTGAAATCATATGTTCTTCCAGTACTTCAGCAGTATAGACCATCTTATCTTTTGTGTTTTTTTTTCTCCCTAATGTATGGGTGAAATCGGTTTCGTATTAATTATTTCTCTGAAAGATTCGTGAAGGCACAAATTGGTACTCAAAATAAGTGGTGACAGTGTCTGCTATACCGTGTGCATGTTCCTTTCTCGTTTACAAAATGATATATAGGATCCGTTTAAGGAACAGACTCTAATTGAATTGGACTCTAATTATCCGGGCAGAGGTCTTTCTCCGCGAGATGGGGGAAGCACGTGTGGACACATCGAACACATGAGATAATACTAGGCTCTAAAACCAATTTTATATGGAACCTAAATTACACATGTGTATGCACTCCGGATTTAATACCCTTGCAGGTTCTTAATTAATTTATTATCAAAAGTAAGGAGATCCCTTGATTTGTCAGTTGACTTTCAGGTAGTTGTTTTCGTTCGTTACCGAATAAATTCAACTAATATAGTTTTATCTTCATAACGTCAGTATATTTCGATTAATGGATTGTTTTCCGTGCTGAATTCATTACGTTAATGAAATTTACCGAACCTAATAACATCACTACATAAATCAAATACATAAGTTGAAGTCATTAGGCTAAGCAATTATGAATCTCCTCCGTGGAACACGCGCTTCCCCACTAATTATCTTTGATTCGAAGACCGTGCATCGGAATTAAAATTTTAGGAGCATTCGAACATCTCTCGCTCATTTTGGGCCGTGGAACCTCGTTTCTAGGGACTAGAAGAGGGTCGAGGACGGAAATAAACATGAACGTATATTTTCCCGTTTCGCGCCACGAAAATCTAAACCCGAAAGCAAGTATGCCCGCCATATCCTTCTGATTCTGTCGCTCCCCTCGGTTGAAATTTGCCTTTCTCACGCCGCATTCCGAAAGGATTTGTTTCCGAGATCAGGGTCGAGGGTGGACGAGGAATCACGGTCGAAGCCGGGAGCCATTGGTTTTCGCATTGAGCCATCCGTGTGAAGTCGACCGGCCGCGCAAAACCCCACTCCCAGCATGCAAATGCAATCGAGACACGCGCACTACTCGACGCAGAGACCGTCTGACTGTCCGTCTGGTGTGCCGAGGCAGAAGCGAGCGGGGTTGGAGGAGGGTGTGAGGGAGGGGGGTGGTTTACAGAGACCCCCTCCCCCTCTCGTGGTGCGGTCAGGAGAGGGGGAGGGGGTTTGCACACACGATGATGATGATTCGATCGAGGCGCTCTGTCTGTTCGGCGGTGGCGGCGGAGGGTGACCGGCAGGGGATGTCCTCCACTCACTCGTGGACACCCGCGCGTTTCCCCGGTCACGTTTTATGATTTCTCCTCCTGAATCACCCTCTTCTCCCCCGTCCCTCCCCCCCCTCCCGATCACAATCCCCCAACCCGACACCTATAACCCGGCGAGCGACCGGGGCAATCGAACGCGGTGATTGAACGGCCTCACATAGAGCCATATATTTATATTTGTAAATACATACCAGGGATGAGTCGATTCCACTTTTTTTCGATTCCGATTCTTTCAAATCGGTTCCCGATTCTCGATTCCGATTCCATTGATTCTTATCCCTAATAACAGGTGGGATATTGATATATCAGTTGCGTACGACTATTATTTAAATTTAAGTATTGGCTTAAATAAAATAACAAACAGTTAAGTCGCTCTAAAAGTATATTTATTAACAAATAGCAAATATATCCTCAGCTTATTGAGGTAGATAAAGAGTACAAATTGATAGCCTATACCCAAAATTACTGAGACAAATATGATGTGATAAATGAAATTTGATTTGAATATTTATCCATCTGGAATCGATGGAATCGGAATCGACTTCAGGCGATCGATTCTCGATACCGATTCTAATCCTGAGAATCGGTGGAATCGAGAATCGACATTTGGATTCGACTCATCCTTAGTAAATACGTCTATGCCTCCGCCCCTCTCCCTGCCTTACTTGCCCGGTTTCCGATTTGCTCGTCTCTCTGCTCCCTCCATCTCTCTTCCTTTCCGCAGTGTCTGTGTCCTGCCCCTCCCCCTCCCATCTCTCCACCTCTCTTCTCCTCCCCTCCACCCTCCGCAAACCTCCCTCCCCCGCATATTGATTGGATCTCGCGATCCGACCCGGTGGAGCGTTGAAACTCGACTCTGTGTCTGCCTCCGATATCCTATTTTAATTTCCTCATTTTGTTTTGTTCCGCAAAGTGAAACGACCGCACTTTCTTCTGACGCGAACCACGCTTAACACGTCCTCGTTCGTCTCACTCCTTCTCTCAGCCATCCATTCTCTCCAAAGCCTTCTTTTAACAGAGAATTACGATTATCCTCTTTTCACCTAGTTTCCACACCATGAAACCAATGTTTACATATCTTTCTCGGGCTTCGCACCGGGTAACATTTTCAAATTTTGCCGACGTTTCGGAAAACGACTTGTCTTCCATTTTCAAGGCGTGTGTTATTTGTACCCGTATAAATCCGCTAAAAGAAGAAAGCTAAGCTAGAAGCTAAAAGAGTCCGCTATAGCTCGTGTTATAGCGGACACGACGGAAATAACACGCCTTGAAAATGGAAGACAGGTCGTTTTCCGAAATGTCGGCAAAATTTGAAAATGTTACCTGGTGCGAAGCCCGAGAAAGATATTTAAACATATTACACCGGGAAAATCTTAAATCTTATACCTGAAACCAATGCTCCGTACTTTAGCTTCATGAATTTATTTTTTATATACCCTCTTAACAATTCCCTTCTTAAGGTGAATGCCTCCCGAGGAAATTCGATTCATTGCAGCGTGACCCATTCTCATCGAGAACGAATCTGCAGAGAAACGAGAGAGATGTTTACCAGAATAATTTAAGGTCACCACTAATAAAGCGATGTCTGTGCAGGTTTGGTTTAAGTTGGGTTTAGACAGAATAGTCTATCTCGGTGACGGCGGGTTAGAATCCTCGCATGTCAGCTGTATGGTCGCGGGTTCGAGTCTTGCCCGAACGAAGCATTCGATCCTTAGTGATGGTCACCTGTGTTTTTAAAATCAATATAGAATTTTTTCGAGATAAAATTTATTATGATGCGTGTGAAACCAAAACGAGTTAAATAAATAATTATTATCCTGACCCCCAACATTAAATGATCCCAATCGGACAGCAGTAAAAGAGATGGGAGGAAGCAACTATTACGTTAATTGATGGCAATGTAGTATAATGGGGATATGTGAAATCAATACCTGTTAATTAGCTTACACCGAGCGAAGGTTCTTGCCGACCTGCATGAGTAATTGCTGAATTGAATGAAATACTAACTCAGTTCTAATCCAGTAAAATGAAAGGAATTTGAATAATATGGGTATGTATATGTTCAATGTCATCCGGTTCTATCTACATCGACCATGTGTCTGTTTAGTGGGAGAAATGGTTTACAGGTATTTTGACGCCGAAAAAAATCCCGAAAAGATTGCTTATTCCCTAGTGCCTACTTCTGATAGTGTACCTACTGCCTTTGATAGCACTTAGCAGTACGTCGTAAGCTTATTGGAGTAAACCATAGATCTACTCTGTTATGGCCAATTTAATCGAAATGCATGTAGCTAATAAGAAGTGCGTGGCACGGCACACCTAGTTTCATGATCCCCACCCGTTTCTGTGTACACCCAGGGCCCAAATATCGAGACGCTATAGCCTGGCTGCTGGTATGGGGAGGATCTACATATACATACATCTACATACTACCCCGCGAGCCGCCGCATGGGCGTGTGGCAGGGGGTGGTAGGTCACCAGCCGTGTAAAGATGTAAAAGTTTTGGAGGTGAAATGGTGACATGTCCAATGGGAGTGTATTTGGAGGAGCTCAGTTTCTATTGTGGTCGCTTATTGTGCGCGGAAAGGACGAAATTTTATACGTATCTGTTCGGCAGAGTATCTCTCTTATTTTATCGCATCTGTCAGACCTAGTAATGTAGTGAGACGTCATGATAATACTCTCTGTGTCGCTCTGAAACACACCAGTTCTGAATATCTCAAGCAGTCTAAGCCCAGCGTGCAGCCTCAGAGTCTCTAGGGGCTCCCACCTTAATCCCTCTAAAAGTTGTGAGACATTATCTGTTTGTTCGTAGCAGTTTTTAACGAAGCGTGCTGCTTTTATTTGTACTTTTTTAATTTTTTTGGTTAAATCTTTATGTCCAGGGTCCCAAATGCTCGCGGCGTATTCGAGGTGTGGCCTAATCAGAGCGAAGTAGCAGATCAGATGGGATCTGCCGATAGATCGTGACTTTGACTCGTAGCATTGAGTTCGCGGGGTTAAATTTGGTCCCATTTCGACGTGAAATACTCGGGACGTGGAGACGCATTCCTTCCCTCCTTATCTCGAGTGCGTATCTCCGCTCCGGTGCTCTCACTTCGGGTGGGTGCGGGAGATGCTGCACCCGACCGACACTCACCTGTGCCTGCGTGAACAGCACCCTCCTTTTCCTGCGCTGCGCGAGCGGGAACTGCATCGGCTTCGTCTCGCCCGTCACGCCGCACGTGGAAAGACCCGTCATGTTGGACATGTTCATGTTCATGCCGGCCGTCGCCGCCGCTGACGACCCCATGAGACGGGATACTGAAACACATGGATGCATACATGAGTGATTGAACGATGTGAATGTGCGCGGGGCTGCAGACACCCCGACGACATTCATGTTGAACGGGATGTTTCACATAAGTCACTTGGCATGCAATTGTTAATATTACGCGTATTAGACATACAAGTATTACTTAATAATATGTCAATACAATTATGGCAACGTCGAGATCACACCAAATACACTTCGAAGATGAGAGCTCAATTGTTGAACCATGTTGATGATTAAAAGGCACGTGGGACGATCCAAAATTCAAGATTTTGTAAATGGTCTTGGGTGGTTGCAAGCATCTGAGGACATGGTAACATGGCGCACTTGGTTTCAGGCTTAATTTAGTGAATATTTCCAACCTTTCGCAGTAAAATTTACCATGGAGTGTATTTATTTTCACCTTATTTTTATTTCACCTACCCAGGTTTGAAATGTCGATCTTGAAAATGAAGGCTGCGCCTCAGAATTTGGGTCGGTTGAATAAAACGCACCAATTGTGTGTAAACACAGTGACAATCCCTCTTACTTGGTAGTATTTAATGCATTATGTACGAGTCACTATTTAGCCCAACCATTCAAAGAGGAATGTCTGATGTGCGCTGGATCCCCACCACCCTCGCTCCGTAACATACGCTCGTTTTGACGGACAATGTAAGTTTTTTACGAAAGATCAAATTATAAAACATTTTCCTTTGTTAAATACTTTAATTTCGACTAAGGCTTCTATGTACTACACCATATTCAGCTAATGAAGGTGATGTAGCTCATAACTTTCAGGTGACCTGAGTCTTAGTGTCTACCAGATAAATATTGCTCTTTTTTCAGCGACCCACAGTGAGATATTTCACCGAAACACTCCTCGTTCATTATATTTTCGAATATTAGCATGCTTTAGAAGCGATTGTCCGACGTAAACACGCGTATGAATCTGACATCGCAGGAAAAAACAAAGACAAATTACAAAAGTTCTATGAGTGAAATGTATAAATGTGCTTGGTTAGGAAAGGGTCTCGCCGGTTGAATTTCCAATTATGTAGAATAAATGCATTTGCACAAAGAGATGAAGACTGTGGAGTTGATTCGATTGAGGGCAAATGAAGGGAAACCATGAATATTGGAAAAGAGATGTTGCCATTTTGGTTAAGATTCATGGCAGCGGAAGTGTGCAGTGGTGATTTTTATGGGTGTGTCAGGAAACGTACACTTTTGCAAAGTTAATCAAGCTCGAAGTCCGATGCCCGAAAGCGATCGGACCGAGGTTTGCTTGGGGGGAGGACAGGGTGTCTAGCGAAAGGATATTGGGCGTCGTCGGTGTAATGAGGAGGAAGAGGGACGCTCGAGATGGAAAACCTTTGAGCAAATGCGATTGAATCTTTTCGGGAGGCTCCTCCTCACACCCTCTCCATTTCACCCTATCATTTCTTTTTGGCGATGGAGAGACATTATGTAGACTCACGGACGCCTCCAGAAACGCGCTCCATCGCCTGATCCCTCTCAAATTCACACCCCAGCGCCGTTCACTCATTCGGGCGCCAAGGAGTGGTCGGTGAAGAGGGTGCAAGGGTGTCGGGTGGGTACGCGGCTCATGGTTGCTGGAAATGATCGAG
Source organism: Ceriagrion tenellum (assembly GCA_963169105.1). Taxonomy (NCBI): domain Eukaryota; kingdom Metazoa; phylum Arthropoda; class Insecta; order Odonata; family Coenagrionidae; genus Ceriagrion; species Ceriagrion tenellum. Next base: position 121,665,074 of record OY720643.1, read on the forward strand.
CTTGGAAGTTAGGGAACACTCCTTGAAAAACATGTGTTTGGTGGATGGTCTCGCGCGAGACCATCCGCCTGGACTGAGAGAGGCTGGACAATAACAGTCGTATATCATATTTTTTACACCTTAAGAAATGGTACATGCCGTATTAGGTCTCGCCAAATAATGCAAATACAAATACATACAAACATAAAGCAATCACATTCACGTAAACATTAATATTCCACTCTTAAACTTCATTGAGATTACAATAATAATATTCTTCAATTGAATATAGAGGATACCTTATAAGCCAATCTCTTAACCTTTTCCTAAATTGAATAGTATCCACAGTTCTTAAGTTGGTTGGTAACATGTTAAACAATCTGACATTTACCTTATGAAAGAATTTATAATTTAATGACAATCTGCAATAATCTACATTCAAATTATCTCTGCACCTCGTATTATAATTGTGTTCAGTAGATCTGCAGGAAAAAGTCTCCAGATTGTCCTTCACGTAGAGAAGGGCTCTAAATACATATAAGCTATACATAGTCAAAATTCCAAGTTGGGTAAAAAGAGGCTTACAGTGGTCAAGTGGGTGAACATTAGCAATAATTCTGATAGCTCTTTTTTATAGCAATAAAATTTGCTTAACCGAAATAGAATGCCCCCAAAGTTCAACTTCATAATTTTTATAGCTATGAAAAGATGCAAAGTAGAGTGTCCTGAGATACGGCAGAGAAATCAGTGATTTTAGAGAGCGTAGAAGATTGAAATTGTGATGTTATTAAAGAATTATAAGGAGGTGAAGCGGGCGGAGTGAATAATCAAAAAAGGATTGCTACAAAAAATCGACGAGGAAATTTAATTGACGTATTCGGCGAAAAAGCAGCCCCTTGGAAATGTCTCTTGAAGGAGAAATCAATGGGGAAGGATTGCCTGGGAAGACAAAGGATGAAGTACACCGGAATAATCAGGAGGGACATTAAAGTGAAGACCTGTGCAAAAGAGACGGTGCAAGCGGAGAGGGAAGTGGAGTGGACAGCTGAAGAAAAACAAATCTTCGGATTGATTCGATTGTCTAATGATGACAGAAGTGAACAGATCGGGTCTCTGAATGGCGCGATGCGTATTTCGCTGGATTCTCTCGTCGTGAACGTGGAGTCGAATACTCGGGCTATGAGTTTTATTCCGATGTCTACTTTCCAATAACTTTTTTCCAAATGTAGTTTCTTGAGCCAAAGCAATGCATAAATGAAGTAACACATGGTTTTAAACGTAAGTGAAAGGTATTCTAGGGTATCAAGGAAGACTAACACTAATCGTCTTAGTGTAGTACATCTATCTCCAACTATCAATTAGTTCTTTTCCAATGCACACAACTAGAATGGAAAAGCGTAATCGATGTTCATGCCTCCGAGAACTTGAAAAACTACTTTGGAAAATCAGCTCAAAGGGTTTTTATTTCAATCTGTGCCCTACCAATCATACTTGGAGTATGCAGCTTGTCTTCAACCCGGACATCGTTCTTTTTCAATGTAATCCTATCGGAACTTTTTAAGAGTTAGTCGTGAAAAATATGATTGAGTTTAACCCTACCGCCAGCGACAACATTATCATCCCCCGACACATTCCGTGATTAATGTTATAGTTCTTTCCTTTGCTTCCTCTACTGCTCGAGACAACTCTAACCTATGAGAAATCGTTAAGTGGAATGGTATAGAATTTCTGAAACTGATACATTTGCTTCATAATGAAATATCTTTAAAGAAATCACTTTAAAAAATTTCCAATTCCTGAAATACTTCACTTGTAGACAATTCATAACAATAAGACTGGATATCAGGGTCCAAAGTTTATTATTTTAAAAATAAAAAAACTCTTTTCGATCTTTTAACGATTCTTTCGCCTTCACAATGCGTCTAAAAATTCTCATAAATATGCCGAACCGCCCAATATACTGGGCATACCTAATCGGGTCATTTCAAAAGGTTCGATAATTGTTATCTGACCTTTTGGCAGCTTTCTTAGGAGTCGAAAGGTAGGAAAATAATTATATATCCTGTAGGAAAACTTGAGAAGGCTTCACTAATAGTATATGCCGGGAAAAAACCAAATCCTACATCGTCCAAAATACTACCCCGGAAAAATCAATTTTCCTCTTGCTTGGGCATAAAACCTCTTCTGATTTCTTCTCATTATTTACTCAGTTTCGTCCATTCAATGCTGCACTGCTCTCCTGGAGTATTATCACTTCCCTTGTTAAACCTCCGAAAGGCACCGAAAACAATTTGACATTTCCGAGGAGAAGGGAGGCGAGCGAAGAGATTGGGGAGGAGGGGGTGGGTGGTTGCACGAACACACGACAGGATTCTGACTCATGGACCGTGATGGAAAAATAAGCGCGGAACCGCGGAGTGGACGTGGAGGAGGAGACGACAGCGGAATGGGTGGGCTGCCATGTGTCATCCACCCACCCGCCATCGCTCGAGTCGAAGGGGAAAAGGCGAGCGGAGATCTGCTGGCTGCCCTTAAACTTGTCCGACGTGAAGTAGGGGCGGCAGTGACCGAATGAAGGGCGAGAGAGAGGAAATGGGCGATCTCTCTTCTGCCTTTGGGGGCTTGGGGGAGAGAGGGGGGCGAATAAGGGAGGTTTAGCCGGAAAGCAGGGGTGAGGAGGTGGGAGTTTATGAAGTGGAGGGAATATGAAGAGAGGAGATGGTCCAGAGAGAGAGAGAGAGAGGGAGGGAGGGAAGGAGGAGAGGAAATGACATCGTTTGGTGTCAATCTGTTGCCATGATGCTCCGACAGAGGGCATTGGCGGGGCTCGCCGCCCACTTTAATAAAAAAATGAATAAATAAATAGAAGAAGCTGAGTAGTTTGGGAGGGGGTGGGGCGGTCGAAATGGGAGGAGGGAGAAGTGGGAGGGGCAAGGTCGACGAGCAGTGGCCTGTGGAGGCCTGTGGCGGTAGGGGGAATAAAAGTGAATGTGCCGTCTCGCCCGTTGAGGATGCGAAACACGCTCGTGCCTCCTCGCCCTTTGTGCGGTCGTCTCTTCATTTAATGTCCCGACGATGAGCCGGGTTAATTCAGCGACTAACGGCCAAAAAATGGTCGTCAATGACGCGTCATTTTGTGCGGGCCCCAGAGAGGAGGCTCTACCCAGTTTGCCTTTCCCTGACGCCTTCTTATTCAGGTGGAGAGGCTGCATTGTGTCCCTCGTCAGCGACGAGGTATTGTCACAACTGACGGGGGTATATTCACGGGTCGGCGTACGATTCCGTTGAAATCTGCATCCGTCGAAAATCCATTTACATCAGAATGACTCGAATCCATTTACATCAGAACTCATTTTGGTACGAATATATTTCAGAAAAGAAAGTATATTCGATTGCTAGTTGAACACGCAAATAGCACCACAAAAGTGATTTTAACATGGCAGGGGTATTGACGGTTTTAGTCACGCTTATGTCGGTGCTGTTGACAGGTAAATATTATCGAAATTCTCAGTGATTTAATGTGAAACAAGGGATAACATTTTGATTGTTCTACATTTTGCGTGCCATAACCTTTCATATCTCCAGCTTCGAGTAGTTGACGCAGCGCTTATGAGTTCACGGGAGACAGGTATGTTGACGAATTGTCTTACTGGTAGAAAACAATTCTCTTTTTAAAGTCGTGATTGCAAAGAGGAGAGACTCCATATGCCCTCAATTTTAGCCTGACGATGTGTGAAAGGATAAACTCGTTATATTCATGGTAGCATAAGTGTACTTTATGGAATTATTTATAGAAATTGTGTAGGTGTTATATATCCTGGAATATATGTATTCACAAAGTCAATTGTGTAATTAATCCAAATTTATTTGCTAAGTGCACGTTGATTCAATTATATGACTTGCGAATGTAGCGTTTGAACTTACATGAGTGCCGTGAGGATTACCTCGTAAGTAAAGATTGAATCTTGAAGCCTTATTCACGCTGTCCGACTTCAAAAGAAAAGTGATGTCATCGACCGTGAGAGTGTTTCTCTTCAAGCGTAAATAAAAATGTAACATTTAAGAATGCCTAGAAAAAAAGCATCTTTTGAATTAAAATAACGGAATGGCTCTTGTCAGGACTTAACATTGCTGAACGATTTTCTTCGCATGTGGACCGCAACAGCAAATGCCTTTGTAGCAGCTTCTTGCATGTTTGATGATTTTCTGTTGATGGTACGCCAAACTATTCACGAGTAGTTAGATGATGGACTGAAATTTATGTATACGCAATGAATTTCTTGTTTTAAGCTTAGGCAGCCTAATTATATGTATATGCTATGAAGTGAAGGTCCGTGTGCTTGAAGACTTGAGTTATTTAGAAAAAGAGAGACGTTCTACCAATACGCTACTGGAGGAATGAGCGTGTTAAAGAGATGAGCGAGACATTACCCATGTATCGGTATGATCGCGATGCCTCCAATTTGGCGATCCCGTCACTTCAAATGCAAATTCTTGGTACAGTACTCAGATATATCTGTAATAATTACGGATGAAATTATCAAGATTTCAATGAATAAATAAGGACAGGTTTGCACTATGGATAGCTCAGTCCCGACCCTTATGTTATTCTATGCTCACCATTAACACTCTTTAATTATTTCTGATTTCTTCAGCGCTCCTCCGGAGAGAGCGTAGGTGTAAGATTAATTTTTAATTCTTTCTTTAATTACGGGCCACGTTAGAGTTGTGAAAATATTAGCATGTAAATTTTTTACAATTTTTCACAGGAATTTGCTAGCATATAAATACTTGGAACCATAAATTTGTCACGATTAGTTCTCTCACTTAAGATTATAAACTATTCCCATCGTTAGGACACAAGTAATCGGTTGATCGTGATTTTGCGACCACAAATGAATCATCCACAAGGCGTTTTTACTCGGTGCATTGAAATTGATTTTGGTGAATAAGATGGACTTTTGAATTCTGCTTTAAGCTCCTCACCAAGGAAAGGTATCCTCACTCATATCCGTTATATTCATCAATCATATCCGTTAGAGAATGATCGAAGCGAAGCCAATTTTCCGGCAAACTATGTCGTTGAAGATTATTCGGGATTTCCACCGGGTCAGGTTATCCATTTCTGCCGACGTTTCGATGAACGAGTCGTCCATCATCCTCAGGGCATATCGTGTCTGGGATACGGTAGCTAACACACTGGGTGAATTAGGGGATGGGAAATAGAAATTCACTCTTCGACAACCACATCCCAAACACGACATGCCCTGAGGATGATGGACGACTCGTCCATCGAAACGTCGGCAGAAATGGAGAACCTAACCCGGTGGAAATCCCGAATAATCTTCAAAGATATCCGTTAGGGCATTAATTATTATGCGTCGAGAACTATCTGCAGCTGTAATTGTCGAGGGAAGTTTCACCTCTGTTATACACAAACCTCTATCATGTAAACGCTGCTCAAAAGGTTTTTGGAACGTGTGAGTAACATTGGCATTAGTTTTCTCAATTCCTAAGGACGTAATTCATTCTGCTTCGAACGCTTTCGAGTCCAATTCGGCGGCGAGGCTTCAGGAGACAGCACGACGTGCTCGCCCACCTCCTCCTTCGTCTTCAATTGCATCCTTCTCTCGATGATTCCCTAATCTCCGATCCTTCGCGACCGAGGGCTCTCCCTACGTACCTATTTGTACAAGTTTTTTAAGGCTCTCTGCTATTGTTTGCGGCCGATCCTCTCTCTGTCTCAGTCGGGTGGACAAAAAGGGGAGTTCACTCCCGCCGCGGGACGAAGCGAAAGACGCAAAGGGAGCCACCGCTTGTGACGCATCCCATTTCGGATTTCTCCGCCTCGCCCTCCCACTCCCCCTTCCCTCCCTCCCGCACGCACCCCTATTCTCCTCCCCCTTCCACCTTCCCCCCTCCCACCCACCCCAACCCCTCCGTCTCTTACATTATTATTTCTCTCCTCACAAACGATTCACCAAACCGAACAACCCCCGTCGTACGTACACATCGCCCCCTCCCTCCATCTTCCAACCCCCCCACCCGCTTAACCCGCTTGCCACCAGCCTCGCACCACCCCTTTCCGGTCCCCGAGAAATAAAAAGAAAGGGGAAAAAAATGCTCCCTTTCCTGAGCCCTCCTTCAGCTTCATCCCATTCCCGCTGCACGCTTTTAAATCTGTCTCCATTTTGGGCCGAGCGGGGAAGGGGGTCTGGGGGAGGAGGGGGGGGGCAGATGTGAAAGGGGAGGGAGGGTGGTGAGAGGGAGGAGCAAACACTTGAGATTTCGGAATGGATAGTGAGTGGGGAAGGGATAGGGGGTTGAATCGATGGCAGGGGGTGACTGCGACGGGAGTGAGTGGGATGGGGATGTAATATCTGTTCGGGAAGAATTAGAGTGAGGCGGGAGGGAGATAGGGGTGGGGGGGGGGTGGCGGGGATGGAAGTAGTGAGGGGGAGGGAGGGGTGGAACAAGGAGTGGGGCCGGAGATAAGGTTGATATAGTCCGTTCCATATCTAGTTAGATGTAGATGTAGTTGACGATATGTCCTCATATGAAGATTCCCTTTCCGGGGTAATATCCATCAGGCCCAAAGTGCGATGTTGCCAATAACCGCCGGAAAAGTAACTTATAATTGATACTATTGCTGTGTACTTTCTGAAACTTAAGTTTTCTTCAAATTTGAACTGATATTTTTCAGAGCGACATAGAGAATATTATCATGACTCCTCACTACATCTCTAGGTCTGACAGATGCGATAAAATAAGAGAGATACTCTGCCGAACAGATAGGTACAAAAACTCGTTCTTTCCGCGAAGAATAACGAACAGTAAGCGACCACAATAAAAACTGAGCTCCACTAAATACACTCCCATAATACATGTCACCATTTCATCTCCAAAAAAACGTATACCTTTACACGGCTGGTGACCTAACACCCCCTGCCACACGCCCAAGCGGCGGCTCGCGGGGTATTGTGTAGATGTAGTTGACGATGTGGCCTCATATGAAGATTCGCTTTCCGGGGTAATATCTATCAGGTCAAAGGTTGCCAATTACGGCCGGAAAAGTAACTTATAATTAACACTCTTGCTATGTACTTCCTGAAAATTAAGATTTCATCCAATTTGAAAATAATGTTTCGTATGGTAACTTAATTACTTAATGTTTTTAAGCACGGCGTTGGAAACGGTCGCCAATGTGTCCGGAGGGTGAATGCACAAAACCTACTTGTAATTTGGGAAGCAGCGTTCTCCTCAAGGTCCATTCTCTCCACAAAATGTGGAACGATTTGTAGATGTTTCGCCAGTGAAAAGCCCGCTTTAGCATAATGGGGGCGAGTTTGTTGCAGAGATGAAGATAGACCATTATTTTCAAAGATAAACCTAGCCGGTTATAAAAATTGCCCATCGGTTACCGTAACATCCACGCTAATAGAAATAATGACATTGTATCTCCGAAATGCGGGATAAATAGGGAAGATTAGCGTGTATACATTGGACCTGATGCGACGGGATCCCTTAGCACACCACTGCGACTCTAAGGCCCGCGTAGGCGAAGATGACGACTTACTTCAACATCCGCTGAGAGCCCAGTTTTTATGTTGCAATGAGCGTTTCGCATTTCCTTCCTTTCCACCGAATTTATCACCGAATTCTCAGAAAGGGGTTGGCTTATTCAGTAAACAATTCTTCGAGAAATGGTAATGAGGGATGCAAATTAATGCAAAATGAATGGACTAAATTAAAAAATTAAAATAACCAAAGCTCTAGTAGTAAGAGACGACATTAAAAAAGGGGAGAATTGAATGTTCATTTTTTCCGTTCCCCTCTATTTTTTACGTGTGCCTCTCAACATTAAGGAGTTAGAGATGACATCATTTATTTGGACTCACCCCCCGAATAGACGTTCTCTCCATCGATCTACATCTACATACTACCCCGTGAGCCGCCGCTTGGGCGTGTGGCAGGGGGTGGTAGGTCACCAGCCGTGTAAAGGTTTTTTGGAGAAGAAATTGTGACATGTTTTATAGGAGTGTATTTAGAGGAGATTGGTATTTATTGTGGTCGCTTATTGTGCGTGGAAAGAAGGAGTTTTTGTATCTATCTGTTCGGCAGAGTATCTCGCTTATTTTATCGCATCTGTCAGACCTATAGAGATGTGGTAAGGAGTCATGATAATATTCTCTATGTCGCTCTGAAAAATATCAGTTCAAATTTGAAGAAAACTTAAGTTTCAGAAAGTACACAGCAATAGTATCAATTATAAGTTACTTTTCCGGCGGTTATTGGCAACATTGCACCTTGGACCTGATGGATATTACCCCGGAAAGCGAATCTTCATATGAGGACATATCGTAACTACATCTACATCTAACTTGATATGGAACGGACTATATAACGGAACGAATTATATTCTCTGTGTCGCTCTGAAACACAGCTGTTCTGAATATCTCAAGCAGCCTAAGCCAAGCGTGCAGCCTCCGAGTCTCTAAGGGCTCTCACCTTAATCCCTATAACAGTTGTGTAACACTATATGTTCATTCGTAGCAGTTATTAACGAAGCGTGCTGCTTTTTTTTGTATTTTATCGATGGACTATTATAAATTAGATATTGTTGAATATGGGGACACACGGGAGAAGCCTTCCCAAGGCATAAGTGCGGCAACGGGAGCCATCCCCAAAACCCGTCGGTCCGTCTCCCTCCATTTCTCCTCCCCCCCCTCCAAAACAAGCGATCCATTCGGGCCCCGACAAGATCACCCTCCCAAACTTCTTCGAAATCAATGATACATGAAGAAGGGCGGGGGGAGAAGGATGAAGAAAGAATGGATTTTGCAGAGAGTAAATAGAGGTGGGAGATGGTGTTAGAAGACAAGGCAGCGGCGGGAAATTTCCGATGTGGAAAGGGGGGGGGGGTTGATACGTCGCAAAGGGGAAGTGGTGGTAGTCCTCCTTCTACGTCCCTTCGGTGGCCTTCCTTACTTCCAACTGCTGATCCCTTGTCTTAAATCGCCAATCGATCTTCGTCTGTCGTCAGACTGAGGATACGATTGCTTCTGGAAGAACCTCAATCGATTGAGGAAAAAGACAAGTCTTGTGTCTATGGAAACATACGGCCGATCACGAAGTGTTTATTCCTTATCAATCCCAGAATATCACCGACGATATTGTAAAGATATTGGTTACATTTCATTTTATAAAATCCGTATTTTCCCTACAAAAATAAAACCTGAATTCCCTGAAGTGTGCTGTTCATGAGTCTCAAAATTATTCCATCCAAAGTAAGGAAGTTAAATACTGACATCAGCAGAAGGTCCATATTAGATCGAGGAGAAATACAGGCGTGACTGATTTGTAAAGATGGAAAGCGAATCATAATATTTTGAAGACCATTACATTTTCTGGGCCAACCAGACAAAACGCTGGGCATATTGTCGATAATATGCCATGCTACAATAGCTAGTAGAATATATAAATTATATAATCTATCCGGGAGAGCAATGGAATGAATGGGAGTTTTGCCACATAATACCATAGAAAATTATGATGATTTATGTTTTCGAAAAACTAATATATTTTATGATTATGGAATATTTTCACAAACTCAGTTTTGAAGAGGTAAGAGAATGTTACCTGTAAAAACGACATGAAATCAACATGTTAACCTTGTTATGAATCTAATACATGCGTCGAAACTAGCTTGAGAGAAAAAATGATTATTTGGATGAAAATTATTTGGATGGATTATTTGCAAGAAAAGTACAAATTATGCACCTACAAGTAAAAGAGACCCATAACCGTGATCCAAAAGATATGTGAATATGGCATATATAAAAAGACGCTTCGTTAATTTTACGGCTGAGATCATTTCCGCAACAAACGCTCAGCCGACCGATAGCATTAACCGGAAACATACCGGTACCAGTCAACGGCATCTTTCGTCTGTTCAATCACCATCGAACGCACGGGTTAGTAACTCATTTACGCAACCACTCCGCGCTGCGTCGAGTCCAATCCGGCTTTTAAATATGTGCCCCGATGAAAACGAGGCTCATAACGAGTTCTGCATATTTTCCGAATAATAGACACGCGGCGCGCTCTTTCTCTGTCCGTACAGTCGACGCAATTAATGTTTTTACGCTAATCGGGCGGCATTTCTCAGCAAGAATTTTTTTCTTCCGTTTGTTCCTCTCTCTCTCTCTCTCTCTCGATGGGAGACGGAACGCATAAAGTGTACGACGGCCGAATCGAGCGACAGTCGTCGGCACGTGGGGGAAGAGGTGTGTCCCATTCAACCCTTCCCGTCGTGCCCCGCGAGGCCCCATTTGGCTGCGAGCGCTCCGCGGACACGTGGCACAAACAACCAGGGGGAGTATTTATTCGAAGGGGCACTAGCAGGGGGTGGTGTGGACCACCTCCCAGCGCCTCTTCTCTGCTTTGGATGCGTGTTAGCGTGCGTGGTGCGTGCAGCGGCTCCTCCTCCCACGCAGACGGTCCACGCGCACCATCCTGCTCCTTTCTTGGCACGATTCTATGGAGTAGGGGAGGGGGGGATGGTGCAGCATAACGACATACGTGCCCCTCCTCGGTCTACACTTGTGAGAAACCCGTGCGATCTGACTCGTGTTTGAGGGGGTGGGTGGGAAGGGGTAGGGTTGAGGAAAGGGAAGGGGGGATGGATCCGTATCCCTGGAGTGGGGGTGGTCCGACCGGAGGGGTACGCACCCCCTGGGGGTACGCACGAAGGTGGGGGGAGGGGCAGTCGTTCTGCGCGTGCGATGCAGCGATCAAAATACAATTCGATCCCATCATCCCCCTCTTCCTTCCTTCCTCTCCGGAATCGCCGAAGCCGCACTGTTCTGATTTCTATATAATTCGAAGTGAATCGGTTCCCGAGTGCGGCGCGCGTAGGGCGACGGTCGCGCCACAGGAGGCAAATGGGGGTGGGGGCGGAGATGACGGAGGAGGGGAGGGGGAAGAAGGCAAGGAGGGGTTAGTGGAGGTCTTTTTCTATCTTTTTCTCTCTTCTCTCTCGTGATCTCGGCGTGTGCTGTCGCTTGGATGATTGCCGGAGACCGTGACGTGCATCCATCTCTATATCGCGGGGATAACACATACAGATCATATGTGGCGCAGCATTAAAGAAACTAGGTTTCGCTAAGCGTATAATAAGAAGGTCCTCGGATTAAAAAGTAAAAGAGAGATGCTACTTCGCTCTGGTTAGGCCACACCTCGAATACGCCGCGAGCATTTGGGATCCTGGTTAAATAGATTTAACCAAAAAATATATAAAATACAAAGAAAAGCAGCACGCTTCGTTAAAAACTGCTACGAGCGTACATATACTGTCTCACAACTTTTAGAGGGATTAAGATGGGAGCCCCTAGAGACTCGGAGGCTACACGCTAGGCTTAGATTGCTTGATAAATTCAAAACTGATATTTTTAAGAGTGACACAGAGAATATCATCATGGCGCTTCACTACATTTCTAGGTCTGACAGATGCGAAAAAATAAGAGAGAAACTCTGCCGAACAGATAGGTACAAAAACTCGCTCTTTCCGCGAACAATAAGCGACCAAAATAAAAAATGATCTCCTCCAAATACATTCCCAAAGTACATGTCACCATTTCACCTCCAAAACTTTTACATCTTTACATGACTGGTGACCTGCCACCCCCTGCCACACGCCCATGCGGCGGCTCGCGGGGTTGTATGTAAATGTAGATGTAGATAACATCCCCCCTCCCCTTTGCTCTTCACCCCCTTGTTTACACATGTTGTCGTTCTCTGCACCTCCCCTTTTATTCGCCGTGAATCCGCAACTCTGGCCTTTTTTTCGCTGCCAACCTTCAAATACAATGTTCTCCGATATTCTCACAAATGCGGTCCGGGTGCATCTACTCTCAGATTCATATCACGCCAAAAAGTTAAGGAACTTTTTGCGTGCGTAGGAGAGTACAAGAAATGAGTGCGAGTAATTTTTCCCTTGTCATATCAGATATCGAAGTCGAATATTATTTTTTCATTGCAGCAGTTGTGAAAAATATTAACACATAATTTTAAATTAATGGCGCAAAAATATTGTTTTATTTGAGTGAAATTCACAGTACGTTACTAAATATGAATGCATAAGTTTCGATTCGACACATTTTTGCTCTACGTACAGGAAAAAAATCTTCGCATCAGGAAGTTTTCTTTTTGGAATTATGTAAACATTTCTGCCGTAACAGATTTTTAAAAAACAGTTGAGAGATTGAAGGGATCTGTAAGGTGAAAACTCTCTGGAGAGCATGCACCCGGTACAATTTCCGATGCAAAATGGCGTTTTATTTTTTGTCGCCAAATAGGTATCTCGAAAACAATGTAGTAAAGGGTGGATATTTTGGTGCCTTCGGAAATTTAAAATGTTTATCTTTAAAATTATACTTGTTTATTTTTTTATTTATTCTCACAATCCCGAAAACTGCACAACAAAGGCCTTTTAAATCGGGTGATTAACGTTAACAACACACGAACAACAACACCCATGTACTGAGTGGTGAAAAACCACCCACCCGCGACCCTCGGACTGGCAAACGAGGACGTCGCCACTGGGGCCGACTTAAGTTGAATTTTGGGTGAAATGGTGTCTCGCATTAATTGTCATTGACCGCCAGAAGGAAAATTATGTTGTTTTTAAAATGACGGCTGTACTAATCCAGCCGGCTTTTAGAGATGAGGACGTATTCATTTCATACTATCGTCCAGTCGTCAGAAAATGGCGGACGGCATTGAAAAGGAAGAATATTAGAAGTAGACCCTCTTCTTAGAGAAGGGGTCGGAGGGGGAGGAAGGGGGGTTGTGGTTTGGAATGGAGGACGGGGGGGCCTAGAGGGCGAGTCGTCTGGATGGGAAGCCCACCAGCGTTGCCGTCGTCATCATCATATGTCGCATTAGGAATGCAAAGTCTCCCCAGGAGGGAGGGTGGGAGGGAATGTGGTTGAGTCAGCAGCCCCCATTCCTCGGGTGCGTATGTTCATAAGAGTGGAGCGTCCGGTCGCGGTTTTCCGAGTCGGCACATATTGAATCTCCTCTGACTCCCTCCTCCCGTCCTCCTCCAGCCCATTCCATTCCCTCTTCATTTCACCCACGAACCTGTGTTTGGCACAAAAGTGGCCCAAGTGAACAATGTGTCTCGGAACCAAAACTGGAGCGTGATTTCTCCTTTGTCCACTTCGTCTAATTCCTAGTTAGAATGCCCCCATTAACCAGCGTAAAGGGGATCGGGTTGGTGTGGTGGCTAGAGTACTGGCTAACCTTACGGGCGGCCAGGGTTCAAATCCCTGCAGAGGCGGATGTTTTTCAGAGGGAACCCGATCCCTACCTGAGTGTCTTGTGGAGGGCACTTCAAGTGGAGTACTCCGTCTGTCGGATGAGACGTTAAACCGTGGTCCCCTTGGCGCCTTTCGTTAAGAGCAGGCTAATGCCGACACCGGGTTTCTATCCACCCTTCCTCCCTTACCTATGGCTCAAATGATCTTAGCCGTCGGTCGCCTCCACAAATATCCAAATCCAACTGGCGTAAAATACCAACCCATTACTGAAAAGGACAAAGGAATACAATGATAGTTTCCTCTATGTTTATTGTTTGGTAATCTGCCCGAATCGACCATTTGCATCACTAACCAAGGAAAAAGTCGTTATGGTAATCATATCAACGAAATATTTCTACCTACGAAGTACTACCTACTTGGCAAATGATATAAATAATGGAACTAAGACACATGACCAGCAAAAAACAGAGTAGAAACTTACTTTGCATTTGTTTCCAATTATGAGTAAATCCTACAACGACACGTCATCTACGACTGATTTAAACCACCATATAATAGTTTACTGCAAAATGTAATTTTGAAAATTTTTGTTTCAACTTTATTATATAGTATAGATCCTCCTTGTACGATATGGATTAATAAAACGCATTTGTATAACATAAACCCACTTTTAACTTACGACCAAATGCTTGTAAAAATGTTTGATGCATTATCAGGTTTTAGTTTTGAATATTTCAATGGGTAATACGGTCATACAAAATCTTTAATTTTGTATCATGCTAGATAAAATCGTTAAATCATCAGTGGCGTTTGTATTTAAGGCAATCATTTAACTTGCGAGGCGGGAGACAAGGCGATCTCAAGGGAGTCCTCTTCACATTTCCTTCTATTTTCGGTGTATTGACTATCGAGGCATATTTTCTTTATTAACGTCTTAGAGTTTTTCATCTGATATTAGAAATGATATATATTAATAGCTTTTTTCCCCTGAGGTAGGATTTTTAGTTTTATGACGGGAATAAGGTAATGCCCGAGATATCATCCTCTATCCGAGAGCTAAACTGTGGCTAAAAATAAGTTTTGGGAGCATACATTTTGTCGCATAAATTGTAAATTTTCTTTGTTTCCAATCTTAAGGCGAATACGGAGATTATTGAAGTGAGTGAAACCTCTCATACAGTAGCGGTCTTGAATTAAAATCCACAGATACTCCATATTCAGCGATGCCTCATCGTTACTACGCAATAGCCAACATTTGATAGTCCTCATCCCGTCAATTACCGGTATTTTGTAAGCCAACAAGCTAGCAGACATGGAAGACGGTGCATTTGTATGTCATTGTTTTTCAGAAACACTGCTATATTAGTAATATGAGCAAAGAGCATGGGAGAATTTTCGGTTCTCTTAAATAAATACAAATCATAAAACATTCAGGGAGACTAATCATTCGTTTAGTCTCAGGAACTTGAATGTTAAAATGTACCAAAAATGAAAAAAAAAACACTTCTCATACGTCCTTTTCCTATTTATTTCCCCACCGATTTCGGGTTTTCGCGGCGCAAGTTTCGAGCATCATATCGCAGAGGAGTGGTTTTTGTCAACTACTTAACGGCATTAAACTTCAAATACTGCCGTGAATTCTTCTCTGGTTTCCGTCCGGGTAAGATGTTCTATCTTCTCCAACGCCAACGTTTCGGTGAATGACTTCAGTTTGATGAAAAATACTTATGGGCGGACCAGAAATGTCAACAAGCTTTCCACTATTGTAACACTCATTTCTGAGTTTTCTGAGGCCCAGTGCCGTTCAAGAATCCTGATGACGATGAATACGTTATTCATCGAAACGTCGGCTTTGGAGAAGATGTAGCATCTTACCCGGACGGAAACCCGAGAAGAATTCACGGCAGTCATTCGCCGGGAGAAAGTGAAATCCTACAAACTTCAAATACTTGAAAATTTTCAGATATGGTCCCTGTTTTTTAACTATGTTGCGCTTCCAGCCTCAATCAGTCTGTCCTGACTATTTCCGTCTGCTTACGTGAATGCATAAAGTTTATTATTATAAAGGCCGAACGCGAGTGTCCATTGGCTGTGCGTCAATCGACGCCTGAACGCTGATGAAAATCACAAATCGATGGTCGCGGATTTGAGGAGCAATGCCGAGGTTTCAACGCGGAAGACAGGAAAGAGTCGAGGCTCCTCCTGGAGGCTGGAGAACCTTTCCCCCTTCTCCCGTGGACCGCTCTCCCTCCCCCCTCCCTGCCCGAAGCACTTCAACGATTGGTCCTTCCTACCCTTCACCGCCCCTTCAGAAAGCCTCCACCTCCCCGGCTGCACCCCCCGCCTTCCCCCACAATCCTGTCCAACTACAAATATCTTCCCTCATCCCAAATGCCTCTAACCTACCCCGTACTACCCGCCATACCTTTCCCATTCGCCCCCAACTCCTCCCTCACCCCCATTTGACTCCCCCCACCCTACCCGGTCGACCGAACCACTCCAGCGTGCTCCCCCCCCTTCCCACCGTCTTCAACGATTGGTCGAAAGCTTTCTCCACCCCTCGCCCCCCCCACCCGCGTCGCTGAAAACCTCGATGGGAGGAGTTTCGAGTGGTTTGGCCGAGGGAGGGGGAGGAAGGGGGGGCCTCTGCTGGGAGGCTGGCGTGGTGGGGGGAACGAGGGGGGGGGGACAGTGGTAAGAAAGAAAGAGCTCAAGGAACGCAGAAGAAGCCTTTTCCCGGTCGTCGCCATCCCATGGCCGGCCGCGTGTCTATTGCCCCCAATGTGAGGGCGAGCGAGCCCATTATTGCATTTGTTGGCTCGCACTGTTCGCCAGTGGGCCTCGCGTACCCTGCCGCTCAGGGTTCGATGCATTTATTTCTCCCCTCCCCCCCCCACACCCTCAGTCACACGCGGCACGAGTTGGTTGATACCGTTCCAACTTCATTGATTTGACACCGCGGTGGGCGGTCTCCCGCGTCGAGCTCTCAAATCGGGTCAAGAGTCTCCGAGTGGAAGATGAACAGGGCGGATATATATATGTGAAGAAGAAAACAGTGGTTTACCGGACGGCCATTTCACGCGGAGCTTTCGGTTAAAATTCAATTAGACCGCAGTCATTCTTCGTATTCTGTACAGCGTCGATTATCCGCGGTGACATGTGCTGAAGATGATCACAGACTCTTAGGATGCTGACGAAGGCACATGAGTGGGCATTAATGACGACATAAAACGAGACATATTCACGCTCTCCGCAGTCGAGTTCGATTTTATGTGCGGATAAAATTAAGCGGTGAACCCGTATGAAATTGAAGGCCGAATCTTGCCGCTTTCTCTCCTGAGCTGACCATACCTGTCTGCGGCCATAGAATGAGTAACTACCTCTCCGACAATCGGATAAAACGGAATATCGGATCACTGGGACTCGGATTGTCGCAATCCACTGTAATATTAATAGTGATTACACTCTCCAGTTTCAGGCTTCACTTCGTGGAAGTTAATAGTATCCATACTTAGAGAAAACAATTTCGTACTTTTCCACAGAATTTTATTTTGTGTGGTGTGGCAGCTCATGATGCCGCAAGTCGGTGAAACGCGTTGTACCACACAAAACAAAATTCTGTGGAAAAGTACGAAATTGTATTCTCTAAGTATGGTTAATAATGATTGTTAGAAAATTGACGCATCTAGTAGGGAGATGTATGATTTAACTGCAATGCACTTCTATGTTTGCCGAAGGTGGCCAATGGTCGACATTAGTGGGATGCCAACGTCAGATCAAAATGTCACGGTTTCGAAATCCATCGTGTCCAACATTTTTTTTCATTTTATAACTTTAGCAGTTCGATCACTGAAACACTTCTCTGCCACTGCTATTTCAGTCCTTATTTCTTTTTCCCACCGAACAAATTATTAACATTCGAATCATAAAACAGTCACCTATCACGTTCGTTTGCCGTCGCCTCGAATTGCAACAATATCCATGATTATCCACGTCATGCATTAGCCTCACCCCCGATTTCTCAATTATTAATAACCGCTGCCCATTGATGCGAAAGCCGAACGCCCAGGTGCAATCGATACCCATTTCAGATGAACAGAATCACATTTATGGGCTACATCGCTCGAGTTAAAAATTGAAGGGTAGGTACTTTAAGAATCACCGATACATTATTTCAGTTGTCATGAAAACCTCTTGTTTTTGCTCATTGCAATTCGGAGACGTACGAAGTGCACAGTTAGTTGTTGCGTTAGTGTGGAAAGTAAAAAAAACCTCGCGAATGAGTGCGGCTGTGTACCGGCTGCAATCCTTCAACAAACCAGTTGTGCGATTATGAAGACATAATGGAATGGCGTAGCGGAAACCATCACTTGAGCGGACGGGAACCACACCGGGAACACGTCGGTGCAAAAATTATCTAGACTCGAGTTTGGACACTGATTAAGAATGAGCCGTGTTACCCACATGAATGCGAGCTACACCAAATTTTAGCTTGTTTTATTTGACGTTTAACTGTGGTTAAGGATTATTTTTACATTACTCTCTCGATTTTTTATTCCGGTGAGAACAAAAAAAGGGCCAGTTTTTTGCCTTTTTCGAACGGAGCGCTCTCTTTGACATTTAATAGTGAGGAAACTTGAAGTTTAATCGTAATGAACCAGTAGCATTGTGTGGGAAAACATCTTTAAATGCATCTTTAAACGTTCAGTTCTTTCTTTTGTGCCATAATAAATTTATTAACAAGTATATGAAACAACTTTTTCTTGGTTATGAAAAGTAGTAGAAGCAAGATCTTGGTCTTGTTTTGAAGCTCGTTTCAGCAGTATTTAATGACAATTACCATCGTAAAGTCACATTGTGATATCGATTTTGAACGAGTTAATAAACAACTGAGTATTTTAGCGGGCTCGAGCTAGCGATGAGGCGCCCTTCTTCACTTGAGGGGTGGTGAAAATATGAGCCCTGTTCCCACTTGCGGGCCGAACCCGTTACTCATACGCTCCTTCTGTGCATTGCTTCGAAAGGCGAAAACAATCGCTGCACACGCTCTTTTCATGAATTTTATTGTAGGAACCAATTGTTGTCTATTTAGTATCCAACAATTTTTCATCATCTTTTACTCATTAAGTCCTTTTCTTGATGTACTGAATTTCTTCAATGCGCCCAAAGAGATTCCAATACATGGACGGCCCGCAACCAGCAAATTGCAACAGCGCTCAAACTTTCACCACCACTCTCGCGATAACGGCCGCCTTACCGCTGGCTTGAGCTCGCTAAAATTCTCGGTTGTTTATTAACTCGTTAAAAATCGATATCACAATGTGAGTTTACGATAGTAATTGTCATTAAATACTACTGAAAAGAGCTTCAAAACAAGACCAAGATATTGCTTCTACTACTTTTCATAATCAAGAAAAAGTTGTTTCATAAACTTGTTCATAACTTTTTTATGGCGCAATAGAAAGAACTGAACGTTTGAAGATACATTGAGATATGTTTATCCCAAAATGTCAAAGAGAGCACTCCGTTCGAAAACGGCGAAAAACCGGCATTTTTTTGCTCTCGCCGGAATAAAATATCGAGAGTGTAATGTAAAAATAATCAGCAACCACAGTTAAACGTAAAATAAAACGAGCTAAAATTTTGTGTACCTCGCATTCCTGTGGGTACCACGGCTCATTCTTAATCAGTGTCCAAACTCGAGTCTACATAATTTTTGCACCGACAGTGAGTTGGCGTCTTTTTCTCGTCTTCCTGTGTTTCGTATTTAATGTGTAAGGTTTGCTTGTAGTTGCGAAAAATAATTTTCCTCAGTTATGTAGGTAGAATTTTGTTTTGTTCGCTGACAAAAGGGGATACCCATGAGCCTCTTGAACTTAATACTATTACGCAACTTTTTAGTGAACTCGGAATGACCTATTTTCCGTAGATATGACCTTCAATAACCACCAGGGATAACAAAAGGAGCAAATTACTCTCAGATAAAAATTTTGGCCTGCCTTGTCCATTGTTCACGGCAGTTTCACCTCTGGACAGATGAGGATTATATGTGAGAGATCAAACGCTTTTGACGTTTCCATTCAAATTTCAGAATGGTAAGTTATCCGGAATCAAGAAATGCATGGAGAAGCGTCCATGTAACGTCGTTGTCAACCTACATTCTACCTTCATTTAAATTCTTGGTGATAATAGGTAAACTCTTCTCGTGAGCCGCTTCGCGAAGAACTTGGCTAAAAATTTAGGTTCCCGCAGTCCGCGGATAGTTAATGATTTTAATTCGACAATTTTCGACTTCATTATCCAAGAAAATGCGTAATTTATAGCCGTGGATTCAAGGCCTATCAAGACAACAGAAGGTAATGTAAGTCTCATTTTGCGATGGTGAAGAAAAGAAAGGATGGCGTGGCGTTTGGTTGGCCGTTCGTCTTTTTCATTTCTTCCTCGTCGACTCGCCCTCGGATCTCGACGCTCGAGAAGAGAACGTTTGCCGCTTTCGAGTCGAGGTGGCGTTGTCTCCTCTCGTTCCGTCTCCTTGTGTCTTTCTTAGGAGACTCCTCCACGTCCCTCCGTGACACACTCCAGAGAATAAAAGGCAACATTTGAGAGCGTGGAGGTCGTACATTGGATATGACTGAGTTGAAGGAAAGGGACACGACGCGATTCTGGGGAAGCGTATTGAATATCGACGCTAATGAATACCGAGTATCGAATCGAACGATGCGATGCTGGGGAGCCGAAGACGCGATAAGAGAGACGTGCGACCGATGCACGCAGCAGAGACCCCTGATTTACTGCTGTGGGTGCGTGCACCATGTATTTCCCCTCCCATTGCATCAATCCACCACCCACTTCCTGGGTATTATTTATTTACTTATATGTATATAATTTTTATATTTAATCTATTTAAATTCATTTCCTATTGGTCGCATCCACAAAGTTCACAGTTACTGTCACATCTTCTTTCTTCCCCATCATAATTGGTACATAATCTGTATAGCGTTGCATGCATGTATTTTCTACAAGCATGCGTAAAGAAAAGTTGTATAAGGCTACAAATGTCTAAATATATCTGTTTGAGGGGTGCTATCAGGCACAGATGTCCATGCATCCAATCACACCAAGTCTCTAAGTTAGGCTGTTTTCGAGGAGATCTCCACGGGGCTCGAAGCCTTGTTCTCCTCGTGAACGGCCCTCGTCCTCAATCAAACGAGCACTGCCCTGGGGAGGAGCGGGGGGGGGGGTGAGGAAAGGTGGAGGGACGAGCTGCAGCCACCATGCGGAGACACGAATTATCATTGACACGCGCCCAAAGGGTTTGCGGTAACTGTGGAACTTCCTTTTTAATTATGGCCATTTTAAAAATTATGCGTACTAACCAATGAGACATATATGGACCAACTCTTGGTGCAGGAACATGGAGAATGAAGAAAAACGGAGAACTCAGAGATTTATACAGAAGACCTGATATGGTGGCCGTGGTTGGAAGCAGAAGGATAAGATGGCTTGGTCATGTCAGAAGAAGAGAAGAGGATACAGCCATACGAAGAGTGTGGAGGGGACACCCAGAAGGAAGACGCCCACCAGGAAGGCCAAGAATAAGATGGGATGACCAAGTAGACAATGATGTGAAAAAACTGGGTGGTGAGATTGAAATTGAGATGGCGGAAAACAAAACAGTATGGAGGAAACTTGTAGGCGAGGCCAAAAATCAGCTTGGATTTGAGTGGCCCCTGTAAGAGTAATTAACCAATGAGACAGTTACCCATTCCGAGTACCACTCAATTACTCATTCCAGCGCAACCTTGGCAACTACGTATACTATTCAAAACAAACGTCGCCGCTGCCCTGGCTTATTTATCAGCTCTCTGTTGCTTGGCATCGCACAACCCAGTTACTTTGAGTACATCGACGTCACTCTCCAAACACATCCGAAGTTCTTTTACTTCCTTCCTTCGCTTTTTATCCAAACTACTATTCCTACCCCTCCCTCTCGTCTCTCACTAAAAGCAAAATAGAAGCCCCCCACCCCCACCAATGAAATCCTCCCTCCCCCCCCCATGCAATACCATTCGCCCCCTCCAAACCACTTGTCCATTTGTGCACCACTTAAACTTTACTCCCTCCTCATCCGAACCACGAAAAAAAGCCCCCGCCACCCGCTTGCATTTGGAATCCGCCAAACTCCCCCCCCCAGCCACCCTCCTCCCCCCAGACCTCCCTTTCTGTATAACTTCAGCCCAACGAAAGTCCACACGGGCTGTCTGCCTCTCCGTTTCCCCCTCCTCATCCCGTACCCTGAGCGCGACCCCACCCCTCCCCCTTTACGTTATCCCTTTCTCCCCGATCCCCCCCCACTCCCCTCGGAACGCTCCCTTCCGAACCCTTGCGTCTGTCTCTCTCTGTGTGTGTTTCGACCCCCCCCCCGCCCCCCAAATCCCATTCTCTGCCCGCATCTGATGCTGGAACTCCGCCACAATGCTCTACCCCGTGCCGTGGGTGAGTGAGTGAGACTTCATTCCAGCCTCTCAACGTTTTCTGATCCAACGCCTGCCCCTCACTTATTGCTCTCCCGCCCCTTCCCCCACCCCCTGTAAGCAAGCGCGCCCCCACCCCCATTTGGACATCATCATCCCCCATCTCGGTACATCCCCCGCCCCTTAACATGCATCGCTCCCCCCCCCCCCAGACTACAATGAAATGTACTCGCCGCTTTCTGTCTTCCCACCAGCCGATTGCCCCCACCCCCCGCCACTCCTGCAGTCAAACCGCCTGCCCCCATCCTGTGCCCTCCTCCCCCCCACCCGAATACCCCCTCAACATATCCAACACATATCCCTCAACACCTTACGAACAATATGAATTATCTTCATGTCTTGTACGTACCATTAATACCGAAATTATGCGTGCGATCTTTGTTTGAAGGTTTTTGCAGCGACTCTTTATTAAAGTTATTCGGGGTATCCCGCTGCGTATTGAGCATTTTAAGCTTTAAAGTTGAGGCTATAGTTCTGGCCAAAATTAGTGTTTTTTATCCTCGATTACTAAGGGAAGCAATCGAGATAGCCAAACGACCATCCAATTTTAATTGGAAAGACGGCTATCGCCTGAGCAGTGCATGGAAAAGACACCTAACCACCGTATATTTTTAACGGAACGCATCATTTTTTAAATTTAAAACCCTCAACAAACGTCAACCGTCTCGACGAAGAACCTATGTGTAGAGGCGAAACAAACAAACTCTTACATTCTCCTGACGACGTTCTCAGTATGCAGAACGAAACGTAGAGTCAATTCAAAATGCTCAATACGCAGCGGAATACCCTGAATAACTTTAATATAGTATGCATGCGATGATTGGAATTACTTGATAAAAACTACGAAGCGAGATTCAGTTTGTATTTTTGACACACAAATATTTTGAGTCATTGGAAATTCCAGAAACACTTGACTGGGCAGTCCAATCGCTCAATCTGACTTTTTATGGTTGATCCAACGGCTTCCGCGGCGTTTAGCATATCAAGTGTCAGCTCTCAGCGCATTGTCTTGTTGTGACGACCGTTTCTTCAGCCATCCTGAGGGTGTCTTCAGGTCAGTCCATTTTATTGGGGTTTTCAGGTCAGAAGACGCCAGCAGGATGGCTGAAGAAACGGTTGTCGCAAAAAGAAAAAAACGCGAAGGACTCTCCGGGGCCTGACATCCGACTTGAAAATATATGCATTCATCCGAAGTAGACTTAAGGTAGTCCGAGCGAGATAGTTCCCTAGTCATAATAGAGACCATATTCGAATTATACGTTTTAATTTCGCCAGCTGTAGGACACATCAATTAAATATTGCATTATTAATGGTGCTATAATATAGTTTTATATGACAGATATTTTAAGTAATTAAATGAAAATATCTAAATAAGTCTTTAACTTGACTCATTTTTTCGCACTGTGCGTATGAAACTCCTTCAAAATGTAAGGTTTTTTTGTGATACCCAAGAACCTCTTGCGGTGACAATATGATTTATTTTTCAAATATAGTTGAGATAACGTGCAAACTACACGCTGTCAGTTTTTGACGACATCTAAGTGTTAGAAATACCTCAGTTTGTAAATAATGCATACGCGTACCATTTCCAATGTAAAAAGGTCGGTATATTTGGGCAAATATCTCGGAAGGTAATATGGTACGGGGTTAAATTTTTGGTGCCATTAGAAGGGTGAATAATTTTTCTTTAAAGTGAGACAAAATTCATTGATTTCTAAGTACTTAAAATGATATTTCTCTCGGACTACTTTACTGATTCAGTCTCTGAGGACACGCGGGAATTCGGACTGCGCATTAGGAATGAGCGCTTACCAGTATTTTACTCGCAATCAAAGTGGCGCCGCGCCTCGGTCAAATGACTCCATCGAGTGAGCGGTCCTATTCGACAGACGGAAGGTCGATCGCACTCAGTGCGGTTTGCATGACGCCGCCCCAAATAGCTTTTGGTTCGGCCGTTGAGATTTCAAAGATTCATTCCCAAGTGAAGAGCGCACATGCTGTTCCACTGTGATTACGTCTCAAAGCACGTGCTCGTTCTGAGTCATCATTTATTTTCATCGAAGGGGAAATTGTGTTTTGTTCTCTTTTGTCGATAAAGTTCTAAGGTCATATCTTTAATATTTCCATAATTATTGCAATATTTTCATTCCCAATTAGGTATGCTGTCGACGATAGGTTGAAAAAAAGATTATCAAATGAAAAAAATCATAATGTTAATAGGATTGTTGAGTGGTTTTGAATTGAAATACTGGTGATGCTATACTCATTATAGGTTTTGTCAATGTCCTTGATGCGACCTGTTAACCGTTTTAAGCCTTTCCATCTTCTATTTGGCGTTTCTTATGTCCTCGCGATTTGTTAGCTATAGTTCTCGATTTCTCGTTTTGACTATCACCTCCACTTTCTCTCTGCTTGACTAATAAAAATATATGCACATGAGTTGTTTTGATTATTTATGATCTTGGATCACGCTACTAATTGCTGAGCCCTTACAAAATGTCCAAAATGATTGAAAAAAGTTACATGGTTCATCAGTATGAAGTATGTATGAAATCAAGCGTACGATACTAGCCGTACCGGCGACGAATGCTATTTATTTTGGAAAAAGGTGTCTTTGATTGCCGAAACTTGATTTATCCCCAACGAAAAGCCAGAGTTATGCCATGTAATTAAAAATTAGCCGTTTTTTCTTTGTATCTTTGTATCAGCGCTTTGAACACATTCAGCACACACCGCGGCTCTGTAATTACCAGCCAATTTTGAGAAACGCCGGCATAAGAGAGTTTCAAGCATTGTTCACCCATCAATATTCCCGGTCATTTCCACCCTGCTTGTAACGTGCGCCGCGTTGCATTGTTGCACATCGGCGTGCGAGACATGCGAGGTGGAGTGGGAAGTTCGTTACGCGGACGTGGGAATTTGGAAAACTCGACTGATTGAATTGTCATACCTCTGAAGGTGGACCGAAGGGAGTTATTTTTTTAAACTCCGAAATCAAAATACTCTCGAAAATATCTCGTGCGATGAAGTGAAACGAAAATTGAATATATTTCCGACCTTATTCCGGCCGGGTGACCAAGGCGCTCGTTCCCTCTGACCTCAAGCGGCCGTCGTCACCTCTTCACCATTGTCCGCCAACGGGGGCCGAAAAATCTCTCCCAAATGCCTTCTCCCCCCCCCCTTGCCTCTTGCCTCCTGCCCTTACATCTGATGCAAATCCACTCGCTGGCTCCCTCGTATATAAACTGCCTCTCGCACACCAATAATGATCTCTTTTTAACGCGAGATCCCCGAAGCAGAGATATCGACTGGTCCGGAAAGTCAAGGGAGCAAGGGCAGAAAGGGGGCATTTTAACCTCTTCCCCGCCCCATTTGTCCACCCCACGAACGAAATTTCCATCCCTCCCCCCACCCCTTAAACCCCCTCCCTCCCCAAGACCCCGAATCTAACCCCCACCCCCACTCCCCCAATTCGAAAACAATTCCAGCCGGGAGCAGCATTCGTTGGGGGCGGAAGGAAAAGGTTAGTTCCCTCCCGCTCCCAAAGGAGGCTGGCCCCCCCCCCATTCTCCCTCCTTCGCAACCCCTTATTCGAACCCCATTCCCCCGGTGCGTACCCTCAATCCATCCCCTTAAACCCTCTTTTCCATCCGCCGACATCCCAATCTCTCAAACTACGCCAATTAAATTTCGAATGTTCGCCGCTCGTACACGTCTGTGTGTGTGTGTGTATATATGTGTATGCTCGAATTAATACTCATATCCTTCCACGAGAGTGCGTGCAAGAGCGTGGATTCCGATCACTGGCATAATTTTTTTTCCTTTTCCTCTCCCACTCGATATCGCCCTCTCCTTCGCGACGACACCCAATGGGGTCGCCTTGTCCTTCCGATTCCCCGCGACGCGCTGCAATCACGGGCATCAGTGGGGAAAGCATTGCGTTCCCATCTCTCTTTCCTTTCCTCTCCGACCGAATGTATCGTTGAGGTCAACAATGGCGAACTTAATGATCGAGGGACTCCCTAAAGACGTCACGAGGGTCAAGAAAAGTGGAAGTGTCGCGGCAGATTCGCTGCCTGTAATGCCGTTCGGATTTACTGGTTGAGTGATAAGTAAGGTAGTCCGACCGAGATAGTTCCCTAGTCACGATAGAGACCATATTCGATAAATACGTTTTAATTTCAACAGCTGTATAACACATCAATTAAATATCGCATTATTAATGGTGCAGTAATGTAGTTATATATGATAGAAATTGTAAGTATTCAAATGAAAATATGTAAATAAGTCTTTAACTTGACGCATTTTGTTCGCGTGGTGAGTTTGAAACTCATTCAAAAAGGAAGGTTTTTGTGATACCCAAGAACCTGTTGCGGTGACAATATGATTAATTTTCTACTATAGTTGAGAAAACATACAAACTGCACGCTGTTAGTTTTTTTACGGCATTTAAATGTTAGAAATACCTGCAATTACTATTTGATCGTCAGAAAAAAGTAATGTATATAGTGAGTCTCCGTCTATTTTTATTCCCATTTTAGCACATTTGTTCTTCCAATCCTTCAGAGCTTCGTTAATATAAATTTTAAAAAGAGTGGGTGATAGGCAACACCCTTGTCTTAGTCCTTTATTGAGTTTAATTGACGGAGATAATTGACTTCCTATTTTTACTTTTGTTTCTAGGTTTTTATAAAGATTTTTTATTGCTATAATGTATTTTCCGTTTATATTACTTTCATCTAGAATGTGGTAAAGACTTTTGATAGGAACTGTGTCGTAGGCCTTTTCTAAATCTATGAATACCAGATGCGTTTCTCCGTTTCTTATTCTTATTTTTTCTGTTAGTTGTTTTAACGTAAATATGTTATCTACACAGGATCGTCCTGCTGTAAATCCACTTTGCTCTTCCCCGATAGTTATTTCATGCTCTAACCTGTCTTTAATAATTCGTCCATACAGTCTTCCACGAGTGGCCGTCACACTAATGCCCCTATAATTTTTACATTCCTTTTTTGAACCTTTTTTATGTATTGATGTCAAGTAAGCCAACTTCCACTCATTTGGTGGGTCCTCTCCGTGAATTAAACACTTATTGAAGACTGTCGTCAATATTTCTAATACTCTTTCAGGAGCATTTTTTACCAACTCTACTGGAATATCTCCCGGACCTGGGGATTTACCATTTTTCATTTTTTAAAGTGATTCTTTAACTTCTTGTATCTTTATTTCTGGTATTTCTACGTTTCCTAAAATTGTTTCAGTTTGAATATTCATAAAATCTGTTCTGTCCTCGAAGAACATATTTTGGTAATATTTTACCCATTCATCCATCTTAATCATATCAATGTTAATTTATGTTTTATTTTCCTTTTTTAATTCGCTTACGGTTTTCCATGCCATCTTGGTCCTTGTCCCACCTATAAATCTTTCGATTTCTAGGCATATGTTTTCCCATGCTTCATTTTTTGCTTTACTTATTTCCCTTTTTACTTCGTATCTTTTTCTTGCATATTCCTTACGGTCTTCAGGATCATTGATTGATAACCATTTGTTATATAAATCCTTCTTTTGTTCCACCAGTTTTGCTAGATCATCTGTCCACCATTAATCCAGAGACTTTCTGGTCCCAGCTTCTTTTTCGCCAAGTGATTCATAAGCTGCTTCATGAATGGCTGTCGTCAAGAACCTGTACATCTCCTCGACGTTTCCTTCTATATTTCCATCTATGTTTTGTCCGATTTTATTTGCCAGTCTTTGCTTGAATTAACCTTTTATAGATTCTTCCTTTAATGATTTGATATTGTATTGTCTTTCCTTTTCTTTTCTGTCTTCTATTGTTTACATGATTTTTCCTATTGGCACTGTTTTTCTGTATTTCACATATATTTTAGCTCTAAGCAAGAAATGGTCGCTTCCTATTTCTGCCCTTCTCTGAACTCTTACATCTTCTGTTTTTAAGTTGGTATTTTGTCTTAGTATCAGGTAATCTATAATGGTTTTCAGTTTTTTCGTTGGTTGTATCCAAGTGTATTTATGATTGTCCCGGTGTTGGAAAAATCCATACATTATACAGAGAGAATTTGCCTCATCACTTCACACAATTCATACCAATTTATACCACATCAATTTATACCATCAATAATGTAATGTTTTATTCGTGTGTCTCACAGCTGGTGAAATCAAAACATATAATTCTAATATGGTCTCTATTATGACTAGGGAACTATCTCGGTCGGACTACCTTTTGGAATAAGAAGGCCCAGAGATAAAAGGTGGGGGGTAGGGCACTTGACGAGGGGCGAGAGTTGAGAATGAGGTTTGTCCAAGGGTAATGGGGGGGCGAGGAGGGGGCGTGGAGGGCTTGGTTCGGCGGGGGAGACCCTCCCCTGTCCCCAACGGAGACGATGCTGCTGGCGGAGAGGGGATATTGGAGTGTATGAGAGTGGGGAGAGATGGGGGCTTGGATTCGATCGTCCTTCTCGCGTTCACTCTCCCGAGGCACCACTCTAGTGGCCGTGCGATGAGAAACTTAAAGGGATGGAAGGGTCCGTATTGGTTGGTAGGTCGGCAGGTGGGTTGCTAGGGAATACAGGGATTTGGGGGGAGTGGGCGTTCATCCTCTTCCACCCTCTCGCTCATTTCCAAGCCTCATCCCATCACCCACACACGCATCACTCCTTGCCCGACGCGGGGTCTCATGTTTATTCATGGACGTGAATCCGAGATGCCACTCCCCCCTTTCCAACCCCTCACCCCCTATTCCGGTGCGTTACCCTGGTGAATATTTCTCGCGTGTAGACCTCCCAACCCCTTCTCCATCCATCTCTATCCCTATTCTATCACCCCCTGCCATCCACCCTCTCAGGAGCGCTTGGGTCAAGGAAAAATATACAACCGATGTGGGGAGGAGGGCAATGCCGTCCTGACCCTCTGTTATACACATCTACATATCAACCTGCCGGCCACCTCAAGGGTGTGTGGCAGGGGGACAGTCTATCTTCTCCACAAGCATCATCTTAAGGCCCTCCTGGAGATGATATGAATCCCGAAGACCTGAAGATGATGTGAATTCACATCTAAATCGTTTTGTAATAAAATGAGTAGTTTTAGAAAACGTTTTCCTCTTTCTTATTTAATGACACCGAGTGATACTGACGAAAGTGATTTTCACATTCAAAAAGCAAAAAATGAAAAAAAGTGCGAATGAAAAATCAGAAGTACATTTGAATGAGTGCGCGACGAAGTTCTGTTGGCAGAACACTGCTAATTTGTACGAATGGAAGCATTTTGCTATCAGCGAATTAGGATCACCAATGGTGGAGAGCGCACGAGAGATGTTGCAAAAGACCCATGGAAACAGAGGCACTCTACTTAATGTGGAGCCATCATTAACACCCAGCGACCAAGCTTGGGAGTGTGGAAGCCCTTCATTGGGGCAAGTATATTCGAAGCATACTCGTGAAACTTGGACAAAAACAGCCGTAGGGAGCCAAAGAGATAGGAAATGAGGAGATGTCGAATAAGGATGTTGAACATATCAAAGGAGAAAATCGCAAATGAAGGCCTCCATCGGGGAGAAGATCGGGAGGAAATTAGTTTTATGAGAAATGCTAGCAGAGAAAAAACTACTGGCATCATTTTCGTACTCATAACGCCGTCATGAAAGCAATAAGAAGAGAAGATGAATGGAGAGGGAAGTTTGTGAGGGGTGACGAGGAATGCCAAAGGCAGAATACGTCAGCCATGTAATGAAGGATACGCCAACGTGAAGGCAAGACATTGAAGAAGGCAAAACAATTGAAGAAAGCATTGTTTCAGTCCCGGAGATGTATTAGATGCGCCATAAATAGCTGGAAAAATTGAATAAATAATGCTTTTGATGACTTTAATGTCGATATTATTTTATATTTCCTACTATTGTACTTTATGAATATCTCTTCATGGCTTCCGGGTCTTCACCACGTGAGTGTTGTCTAGAGACGGCTGTTTCTTTTGATCCCGCTATTTTCCAAAAGTATTTTACGCTTTTTTAGGAATATGAGAAAATAGGAGATCAAAATTTGAACTAGGAATTTTTCCCTCATCCATTTTATACGAATTTTATTGGACTGCGCGTGTCATCATTCAGTTCAAAGGGCGTTGAGGTAACTCCTGTTAACGGAGCAGCGTTCCATGTGCACTTTTTCAGAATCCCTATCGTCTTAATGACGTCTTACGTTCCCTTAATGTACCACTTTGGAACTTTGCCACGGAGAACCCTTTGTTATTCAATTTTTCCTAATTCATTAATATAATTTATATCTGAATGGGATATCTCAGTTTACCCTTTAGCTTTGCAGGATAAGGGGGATTAAATAGAGAAACCACGTATTTCAAACCATGTACACCGCAGACATACTCTCAAGAATCTTTCGAGCAACCATAATTTCAATTTCACGATGCATTATCGTCTTTTAAAATGGATATCCCGGTAAATTTATATTAAGAAAGTGAAAAGGAAACTATTCCAGGGTGCACTTTGTGGAAGTTCTTGATTTCCGTGAGAAATGAAGAATAGAAATTGCACGTGCCACACATTTGTTTTACATTGCCTAATCGCATTTTTTGTGGGTACGTATATTATTGTACATGCATCTGTAATATTATCGAACAATCATTAGCTTCTTTGTCGACAGCTCTCTCAGTTTCTCCGTCTCCCACCCCCTCTTGTGCTGCCAACAACCTGCAGGGATTTCTATTTATAAGGGATTATGCAAAAATCTTGAGTTTTTTCCACGACAAATGAAATCTTACTTTAAGTACGTTATATTATTTACATCATATCTGCTTACTGATCCAATTAGATTTGAAGAGTTGCGTGTGGCTATGTAATGTTAGAGTATAAGATTATACTTTAATGTCTCAATATATCTCCCAGATGTCTCACAACCCTTTTCTCTTCGTTATTATGTTTTAATTACCGATACAATTATATCCTTGAATATTCCTCATTTCATCATCATCATCATTTCATTCTAAATCCTCAGGCATTACATTAGGCCAATTCTCTAGACAAAAACTAGCGTAAAACATGTGTCGTTTGGCTTCTGTGGGTATTTAGGAGAGCAAGTATACAAATCGCGCGTGCATATGAATGCCAAAACTTACTGGTAAAGTTAGAAAAGGACCGATTTTTCGTAGGGAATTTTGTTTCCTTTTCTGACTGTGAAAATGAAAAGAATTTCATCCATAAGGAGGTTGGAAAATGGGCGAAAATGATTTTCTAGATTCCTTAATCGTTTGAATCATAGTCAGAACTCTACTTTTATAAGTTTTATCATAAGAAACAATGCCTATTTCCCATCCTTAGAATTGAGAATTTCCAATTCTTTCCGATTGAGCCATTCACTGCTGGCATTGGCTCATCTAGTGAGGCGAAGTAAATGAACGCGCGCTCAAAAAATGAGCTTCTAGTCACTTCAGCGCAGCATTGTCCGTTCCCGCGACTGGACGGGCGCGATTCCGAAGGGAGACAGTTTGTGAAAGGGGAAGGTGGGTGGGGAAGGTAGTGAGAATTTGAAAAAGGAAACAAAACGCCCATCCGCGCTGGCTAATAGAAAAAAGAGAGGAGGGTGGAAGAAAAAATCGAGCGTGGCTCGAAATCAGGTGAACAACGTGCTCTAACGCGAACTGCCAACAAACCTCCTTCCTCTCCCATTATTCCCTTATCCGCCCCATTCCCGCCTCATCCCCAAACCCTATTACCCCCGCACCCTCGGGCCGTCCTTTCCAACTATCGGCGTTTTTCGGTTGTTTTAGGAGCGCCATTCAACGCTCTTTGTTTGGCTCTCTCATTAAAAAGATTTTTTTCGATCGTTTGAATTTTACCCGACCCGATATTTTTCCTCCTCACCCTAACAGTGCCCTAACTCACGACTCTCTTTCACTCACACCACCTGCCCATCACCCTGAGACCCTTCTCCTCCCCCCCCCCTCCCCCCGCCTCTTCCCGCCCTTGAATGTGCGCAATGAAACGCTCACAGGCCGTCTGTCGATAAGTGGCAGCCAGCCAATCACAACTCCCAAACAATGGAGCTAGATTCGTCGTGCCCCTTTCATTTTTTTTTCTTTATTTTTTAAATCCTCATTTCCGCCGACCCCTCTGAACATTTCATCCCCACTTAACCGTTAGAAATCCGGCGATAATTGGACGAAATGTTTTTCACTTCATTATTTTTAAATCAATTTTAATCTGATAATGTCACGCTTGTAATTACTACCTCCCCCATTGAATAGCGAAGCAATCGTCGGAAATGATCATAGATGAAATAACGCTGCCAGAGAATAATAAAAAAACTGTGTCAATCTCTCTGGACTGCATGAGGGAGATATTGCGCACAGAGCGATCATATCGGTTTGAAACGCTCTGAAAAAAAAGGACTGTTCGTGATATGTTTGAAATGCTTTCACAGCAAACCCGCCAGGATCAAAACGAATTGACTGCTTTTGTTTTTTCCTTTAATCCATGCTTGTGTTGGGATATCCGAAAGAATGGTCCAGAATCAGAGTCACATGTCACAAATGATTTTTTATTGAATTTAAATTCCCCGAACTAACGATCTCTATTGAACACTAGGTCAACTGAAATTTATTGGTTAAATTAGCTGCATATTAATGGCTTTCGAGAGTGTTGGAGAAATATTCAGCAATAATAATTTCCGTGCGCTCTACCTATTTGTTGTTCAGGAGTAGTTTTAAACCTTTTCGAATGTATAACGGCTTTTAAACGTAATTTTAAGCTTCATAACGCTGGTTTAAAATTTTTACGAGTCAGATAAACCTTGACTCTCATTATGTAGTATTCAAGTACTTGAAGGGCCTATACTCTTCAGAAATGCGTCATCTAGTGGGGATATTAATTACGATTTCAATGCTCTCTTGTAAATACGAAATTTTACTTGGAGTAAATTATTTAAATATTAGAAAACTGGCCAGTGTATGTGAAAAAGTTTCTGTTTTAACATATCTTAGCTAAAGGGACGACGTTCGCTCCCTCGGATAATATATGGCCAGTGATGTTTGTTGCGTCTGTTCAAGGGTCACCTTTTTGGCGTTCCAGAACCGCAAATAAAACTTATACAATACCATTGCTTCATGATTACATTCGTATCTACTTCATGTAAAATAAAAAAATTATTTAACTGATTAGATTTTTCTCATTGTGACTGTTTACTATAGTACAGCTATTATTCGTCTCTAAATTTTTCAAATAAAACTGTAGGCAAATCGCGTTTCTTCCCTAAACATTCTTCTATAAATTGATGAGGGTTCGGAGAATTTTGGGCCTCAAAATGTATGATAACCATTGTGCCAATGAAGCGCAGGATCTATGCAAACTTCGTAATTTTTTTCTATATGACTCATCGACTTCGAATCAGGATATAACAAGATACTAATATTTATTATCAGAGTTTGTTGCTGCATGTACATTTTTGCACGATCAAATGGGAGCATGTTTGCAGCGTACAGTATAACGTTGTGAATATCGCATTATTTTAAAAATGAACCCAAATATTTGCTTATTTCTCCCGTTTTCCTTTCCTAGCAAAGAAACGGTACACTAAATAAAAAATCTGACCGTTTTTGTGATAGAGGGACGTCTTTGTAACCAATTTTGGAGTGCAAAGGTTTAAATCAAAGTATGGTAAGACTGAAGGAACTTTCGCAAAACTTCGTCTCGTATCGTCAGTTTTAGTATTCTCTCCCCTTTCTTCATTTCACTCTCCGATGGCCCACTTCTCTCTCTCTGTTGCCCGGCCCTCCGACACATTCCCCCGCTCCAGCGTCATGCGAACCTCCGTGTCGTCACGAACGTCCTCCTCACTACCGTGCCCAAGAGCCACGGAATCGGAAATACGGAGTCCTCTGCCTCCCACACGTTCCTCACGATTAGAAAACGCGCGTCATATGGGTTTGAGAGGAGGACGGGCCGCGAAGAGACGAGAACGCGAGCATTAATGCGTTGTGCTGAACGCGAATTGGAGCGACAGAGAGACAGAAGGGCCTGCATCCGAGGAGGAAAGGATCCCCGCAAAGCGCACTCCATTTCTTTCCATCTCTCGGAGTGTCAGATAACAATAACAGTGACTGCATGGAAACGGTGGGAAATAAGAAGGAAGGACGAGTAAAGGTTTTTATCCGAATCTTTACAACTCTCCGACGGATTTCCCTTCGCTCTGGGTTGAGATCCTCGCTGGGAAGGGCGGAGTACGTGACGTGGCCTCCTTCTCATCTCTCCCCACTCGCCTCCTGGATCTCTTATCCAGAAAATGTAAGTGCGTCTGCGTCCGAGAGTAAGTAGTGGACGAGCTCCCCTCCCTCCCTTTCATCCCGTCCCGAAAAAAAACCCACTGACCGTTGGGGAGAAAGATGAAGGCGACGGCTACACCCTGAGTCCTTTTGTTTGTTTAAAGAAAAGACATGAGAGAGGGTAAGAAAAAAACCGCGTCGCCATGACAACCGCCGCGCCGTCCGCGGAGGGAGTGGGATGGTGAATTCGCCGTTCCTTCGCTTCCCCGCCCGAAATCCTTAAAGATCTCACGTACGAAATGGGAAAACGGACCCTACAAGGATAACGCCGCCTCTGGGACATTCCTTACTTTTTTAATGTAAATATATATATATATATACATATACATATATATAGCTATATATATACACACACACAGACTCCTTTGTTGAGACACAGGGGTGGTGGTGGTGATGCAGTAGTGGGAAATAAAAACAGGAGCTCAGCCCGTTTTGTGAGCTTAACGTTAACGGGGAAGAGTGGGGGGAGGGAGGGAGGGAGGGATAGGAGTGCATAAGCAAGGATCCTTCGTCACACTCACTCGCACGCCCATTCGAATCCGTGAAATGGAGAGATCCGTTTTCGGTTTTAAAAACGCTTTGCCGAGAGAGAGAAAGAGGGAGATGCAGGGAGGAGATTTGTATTTGGGGAGGCTGTGAGGGTTTGAGGGGGGAGGGAAGGGGCGGGAGGAGCCATGGGTATCGAAGGGGCGAGAGAGGAAGTGGCCAGAGGGAGACAAAGGAGGAGTCAGGGAGAAGGAGAGGGATAAAGATCGCACGTCACTCTCAACATCCCCAGTCCCCGTGGCTGGAGCACGATTCAAGATAATCAGTTCCAGTAACGGAACGCCCTGCTTCATTCACATTTAAGCCCTGAAGAGATACTGCAACTGTTTCGATTGCAATGCATAGTTCGGAAAAGGAGTCGCCAGTCCGCTTGTTCAAATACCCTGGGTTTAAATATGTCCTCATTCCTTTAGTGAGGACTTAGTAGATAGATAGCTATATTACTATAGTGGAATTACTTTGACTGCTGTGGTCATTTCGCTCATCAACTTGCAATGAGGAGTGGGACCAGTTGGAAGATAGACGGGCCAGTGTCGCACCAATTCCAATGATGCTATCAATACTGCTATGATCTCTTGAGGAAAACATATTCGGGAAATAACTGGTCAAGGCAATAGGGTAACTTTAGATTTGATGAACGAGTGCAAGGCCAGGATTGGATTGGATTTTTGGGGAGGCGACCGACGGCTAAGGTCATTTGCGCCATATGGGATAGGTAAGGGAGGAAGGGTGGATAGAAACCCGGCGTCGGCATTAGCCTGCTCTTAACGAAAGGCGCCAAGGGGACCACGGCTTAACGTCTCATCCGACAGACGGAGTACTCCACTTGAAGTGCCCTCCACAAGACACTCAAGTAGGGACCGGGTTCCTCTGAAAAACATCCGCCACTGCAGGGATTTGAACCCTGGCCGCCCGTGTGGTAGGCGAGTACTCTAACCACCACACCAACCCGAACCCCTGCAAGGCCAGTGCGACGATAAAGTCAGAGAAATCTGCTACCCCTCTCTTGTTAAACCCCATATGGAATACGCTGCCAGTATTTGAGAGCCTCATTAAATTGGCTTAAAAACAGAAAACATGCGCAAAGAAGATTAGCAATTTACGTGATAGGCAGTTATAATTGTCTCGTTGGTGTTTCAGATCTCTTACAACAGCTGGGATTGAATTCGCTTTCACACCGTCGATTACAAATTATACTCAATCTTTTAAGTAAATTCAAAACTTGTTTATTTTCCGACGAAGTTATCCATATCTTACGAACTCCAACATACTACGATAGATCAGGTCATGAGAAAGGAAATAGGTTTTAGAATAAACAAGTATTAAATGTCGTTTTTCCCGCGATTGTTAAGAGACCATAATGGCTGCGATAAGACTTTGAAGTAGGACAGATCGTGTCGCTAATTGGTTGATTTGCTCCAAAATGCTTGCTTATTAATCTGCCGCGAAGTGCTTCCATCACGTTTCACATGATTCTCGCATGTCTCGCTTACGTAAATGCAAGATATGAATAATAAAATAATAATTGCGTTATTCAAAGAGTCTCTATAGCATTTATAGCATACCTATAGAAGCAGTGCATGTTGGTTAAAGTAACTGGTACATTGCTGTTCATGTTGGTGATAACTCACCCCCCTGCCACTCACCTTTGAGGTGGCTTGCAGAGTGATATGCTGATGGAGATATGTGGATGTATTACTTAGAAGTTTGAGAGGAAAATGGCGAAATCATGTTTGCAGTATGAAATTCTCTCGGGATTCACACCGGGTTAAATTTTTGTCTGCTGCCAACGTTTCGATGGATAACACTTCCATCGTCATCAGGGTAATGGTCTGGGAACGTTGGCAGCAGCCAAAATTTAACCCGGTGTGAATCCCGAGAGAATTTCATACATAATATTCGCCGGGAAAGTACAGAATCATTTATTGTTGCAGTACATCGCCCAGCTATGAAGGTTCCTTCTGTTCAACCCCAAGGTAGCATGGCAATGTGTCCCGACAAATAACTTTGGCAATAACTAACAATGGGAGTCCCATTGAATACACTTGCTACGAACTAAACTCCGAACAGATGGACAATTATGACCAAGTTTTTCGGCAAGAACTGTTTTCATAAATTCTTCTTTCCGTTTTCAGTGAGTCTCGTGATAATTATGTGACTGCCTTTTTTAATGGCTCTCCACATTCAGATATCATGGTGAATCAGGAAGCAAAGCAATCAGGATGTGATTTCAATAATTCCGCATTCAGCCAGTGTGGTTGAAACAATTGCTTCAGTTGCTGCACTGGGCATATCACCTTGGTACTCGCTCACTACTACTTTTGTTACTTACCCATTTCTCGTAATTATGTAATATAAAAATGCCACGATTCCCTACACTGTTACCAACTTACTTCGAAAGGAGAAATGATAAAGTTTAGTTACGCCATGGAAAAATAATCCATTGGAAGTGAAGCGAAGGCGTTTGAAGAGATAGGATTAGTATCGCCTGGCATTCAAATTATATTTAAGCTGCGGTCAGAAGAATATGTATATTGTTAATAAGAAAAAGCAAAGTTTCTCAGACCTTCTCTCCATCTGAACTCAAAATCCCATGAGGACATGTATTGATTTCCTTCTGT
Source organism: Ceriagrion tenellum (assembly GCA_963169105.1). NCBI lineage: Eukaryota > Metazoa > Arthropoda > Insecta > Odonata > Coenagrionidae > Ceriagrion > Ceriagrion tenellum. Next base: position 121,702,424 of record OY720643.1, read on the forward strand.
TCCCTTGCCATCTTTTATCCTTTTCTATAATTAGGTGAGAAATAATGTGCGCTTGCTAAGTCAAGAAGAACAAACGAAATGAAATATAATTAAGATTCTTATTCCATCGTGCTAATTTTGTTTCAGTTTGAAACCATCACAACTTTGATAAAATATTGATAAACTATCAAAACGGATAGAACGAGTTCTTGTACCAATCTGTTCGGCAGTGTGTCTCTCTTATTTTATCGCATCTGTCAGACCTAGAGATGTAGTGAGGAGTCATGATAATATTCTCTATGTCGCTCTGAAAAATATCAATTCTAAATTTATCAAGCAACCTAAGCTTAGCGTGTAGCTTCCGAGTCTGTAGGGGCTCCCACATTAATCCCTCTTAAAGTTGCGAGACACTATATGTACGCTCGTAGCAGTTTTTGACGAAGCGCGCTGCTTTTCTTTGTATTTTATTAATTAATTTGTGAAATCTTTATGACCAGGGTCCCAAATGTTCGCGGCGTATTCGAGGTGTGGCCTAACCGGAGCGGACAAGCATCTACTTTATTATTTATATATATTTATTGACCTTTATTGTTTATAACAATGATGTGCTTCTTTATTAAAGTGCAGCAAAATTTACTGATACATTAAATATTTTTATCGACATGGAGGTCAATTTAAATGGAGTCCGTCTTACATGACAGAGGGTTTAACTAGAGTATAGAGATATGAATTTGCTGTAATACCATGTAGTAAGAGATGAAGAAACAGTTTGTAGATTTCACTTTGAGCTCACTTGGGTTGTTTAATTTTGAGAAGGCACTGCCGTTCCCAGGACACGCCGGTCCTCGAATGCGGGGCCGGTGCGGTATACTAGACTAGACTCCATTGTGTTCCTATGTTTGAATAGCGAGTGGAGTTTGAGGGCGAATGGAGGAGGTGGGGGGTTAGACAAACAGACACTCGGGACGAGAAGAGGGAAAGATTGCGTCCAAAGAAAAAGAGATTGCTCCCGTTCAATTGACATGCAGGACTCTCGAATTCCACGGCATGCAAATAGGGAGGTCTCGCAGCCGTGGGAACCTGAGAAGAAGGCCGGAGAAAATAAACTTTCGCCGGTTAAAGTTCCAATTTTCGTCGATGAAAACCACCTTAAAGATGAATGCCGTTGAAAATGATTAGAGGTGCTTTTTCCCATTTATTGCTTCAATCATCTAATGGCGAGCATCAAATATGGTGAAGATTAATAAAATAGCCTGAAAAAATTCATCTCTGCGAAGTTTCGACTTAGATGCCTCTGAGCTAAGAAGGGGTCATTTAAAACAATAATTCTTAATCTGAAAAATGTGTACAGTACAATTGTTTGTTGTTTCTATATGGAATAACAATTAATTTCCGTAATGCCGTTGTAGCATGTGGCTTCGGGGTGATTTTTGAATATGTGACTCTGACCGTCGCAATGTACGGACGATTCGCAGGACTAATCCTTTTGATGCAAAGGGATTAATTTTATATTCTTACCGGCTTTTATAGTTTTCCTTGCTCAAAAATGACCAATAAATGAGAGAAATACCAATGAAAGCCACTTCCATTGGCTTTCCCTGCTTTAGACTCGAGATTGATTGACTTTCTGATGAACTACTCACTCCCTTATCAATATATCATTTTAGGAACAACTGGGTACGTTGGTGGCCTAAGACGCGATTCTGGTTCTTCACAATAAGTGCACCAGTGTTATCGCTACATTTCAAATGCGTTAACGAGAGCTAAGACAGGACCGTCATTCGCCTAATTTCATCAGGAGCTTTAAAATACCAATCATAATTCATAGAGGGCGTTATTAGGGTAATAAATACGACCATTATTCTTTTAGAGCTGTTTGTTTTAAATTACGATAGCGAAAATACGATAGAATATAATACCACCCCTGGCATGTGATGGCTGTATGAAATTAGGAATATGATGACTGGCATTTACCTTACTCTTACCTAAATTACATTATCATTCCCGGAGGAAGAATTTGAATGATTTTTTGCGGAACTGCAGTTAAAATAGGTGTTTTAGAAAAAAATGCAGGAAGAGATTTCTAGACTTCCCTTTCGTTTTCACTCGCGCGTCCGTAATCAATTAATTTGCGAAATTATTACGCTCAGAAGCCAAAGATATTATTTCCAGAAAAGAAACGAAAGCAAAGCTCCCGGAAATTTCTCTCATATATGCCATTACTTAATTAGTTAATTAATTAGTGAATTAATTCGTTCTTTAATTGGGTTTATAAAACGAGTCGTAGACGCGAGACGTTTTTCAAACTCGCCGAAGAGTTTTGTGAGCCGCCGCTGTATGGCAAGGCAGCGAGACACGTGATCATCTGGAGAGAATAGGGGAAGGGGATCCCAAAAAACGACTTCCCTTTCCTCCTCCGATCCCCCCACCCCCTCCCCCACAACCCACCCCATTTTCACCCCCCCCCCCCACAACACACACACACAGCGACGGGACTCACCGCCGTTTGGCGACGAAACCAGAAGAGAATTTTGATTGCAAATGAACGGATTCCATCATTTTACTTTCGTTCTTTTAATTCATTTTATCAAGTTATAATATTTTTAGCGAAATTCCCGCGCTGAGGCCACGCGTGGCGACGACGAGAGAGAAAAAAACGGAAGTTTTTTTTGTTTTAAAATCCCTCATTCCTCTCCTTCATTTTTTTCTTCGAAATAATTCCTCGCGACGGATCCTTTGACGCCCTCCGCTTCAGGTTTTCCCAAGTGTGCATTACGAACTCTAATTAATTCTCGCCCTCTTTCCCCTCTCTTCTCCCTTTAGAATGCCCTGCACTGCCCATCGATGCCTCCACTGCTCTCGCATTTACCCCTCGAATTAATGGCGAGGAAGGAGTTGCGTCGGGAAGTTGAAGGCGCGAGGGGTAGTAGGAGGAAGGACTTGCATCGCTTTATATCATAGTTTGAAGTTCCAGGGGGGGAAGGGTTCGTTTGCAATTGAGATGGGGGTGTGTGAGTCGCAGATTTTATAAGAAAAAAATGTAATATAAGCCCGACGACCGAAAAGATAGGTCTTTTTATTGAATTAAAAAAAAGCTCTCGCGCCCGCAAAGAATATATATGTGGCTCTGGCGGAGGGGAGTGGGAGAGTTAAATAAATGAAACGCGTGGGGCGTGATAGAGGGTTGCGTGTGCATGTGTGCGCGCAAGCCGAGGTTCCTTTGTTTCCTAATTTTATTCGACGCCGCTCTCGCCAGGCTGGAGGGATTCAGAACAGCCGCGTGCACCCGGAAGACTTCCGTGAGGTATTTCGGCACCTATGGCGCGAAGATCATTCATCCTCGCGCGATCTCGATGAAGAAAGTGGTGGAAATCGATTACAATCCTCTTCCCCTCGCTTCGTAAACTTCTACCCGCCTCTTTATTCCGCTCCCCGATCCCTCTTTTGTTCCCTTCCCCAATCCCCTAGCGCTCACACGCTCCCTCACACCCTCTCCCTCGACAATCGACGGGTTTGTAAATCCCTTCCCCCCCCCCCTCCCGCGTTGTTCCCGGCATTCCCTCCGGCGTTTTCCCGCCTTTTTTTACCTCCACCCACCCTCCGCATCGCGCCCTCTACAGCAGAGCTTCTGTGCGTTGCGATCGCTCCCCGCGGTGCGAGATTAAAATTAAAAATCCCATACATGTCGGATTTCGATTCTCTTGAGCGCTTAACCTTTCGTCTTTTTTTCTTCTCCCCCCTTCTCCCTACACCTCCCCCCCATCCCCCGCTCTCCTCTCTACCATCCCTCCCCTCCTCCTATCTACTCACCCCCTGCCCTCTCTTGTTTTGAATGATTTACTTCGCATTCCTATGATGATTGTTGTAAAATCAGGGCATCAAGTAATGTTATCCAGTGACATGTGGAATCACTTACCTGAGCACATTAAAAATGTACAACCAGGAATAGTTTTTAAAATGAGTATTTCAAAATGTTATTTCAATTGTATTAATGAATGTGTTATCTTGTGTAACATTTATATAAATTGTTGTCGTTGTGTTGAATGATTTACTTTGCATTTCTATGGTAATTTTTGTAAAATAGGGGAATCAAGTATTGTTGTTCATCAGTAACCTATAATGGAATTAATTATTTGACTCCAAAACAATGTATTCAAGATTTGTATTCTTAAGGGACGTAATCGTCCCGGAATAATATTCCATTATATTCTCTCCAATCTACTCTCCCTCCTCCCCTCCTCCTATTTCTCTCGTAGTCCCTCATCCCACCCACGAACGCGTTCTCAAGAGGTTCTTTTTTTTCCCTTTCTATGTTTTAATGCTCACCGTCCCACTGAAAGATTTTCACTGCCACTCCGATGATCCGTTCCACTCGCGCGCGCGGTTTAATGCCTCTCTTTCCACGGGAAGGATATTATTAATTTGCTCCCGCAGCCCACTCTCTTCATCTTTCTCCGTCTTCCGTCCTTCATCCCCCTTGGACAATATTTCCTCCATCACGCTTCCCTTCGTTAGTCATCTCATTTTTCACATTTGCAAGCGGGAAGAACGCTCGATCCGATTATGGTCCCAACTTAGAGCCATCGGCCAAGTGATTCTCATTATTCTGCGTCAAGAATTTATCATTAAATAGTAAAACTGGGTGGGGAAACATGGACGATGACAGAAAAGGATAGAAAAAGGACAGAGAGTTTAGAAATATGGATTTGGAGGAAACTTCTTAACATCAAGTGGTCTGATAGGGTTAGGAGTGAAGAGGTGTTGGAGAGAATAAAAGAAGGAAGAAAGCTCTTAAAGACCATTGAAGATGGGAAGAAGAGCTGAAGTTAGAGAGAAGTTTTTAACGAATCGTGCTGATTTTCTTTGTACTTAGTTAACTTTTTTTGTTAAATATTCATGAAAAATTCGATCCTAAAGTCATCGTCCGTTTCACCGAATCCAACATTGTTCCCATTTTGCATTAATCATGTGACGTCATTTCATGGCAAAAGTTCATGGTAGTTAATGGTACCATTCCTGGAATTGCATGTTTAATATTTGGGCTGCTCTCTTTAATTTTTTTGTAGGCGTATGACTCGGAATATTCTTCCAAAAGGACCTTGTTCTCATGGTACGTGGCATTCCTTTCGCATTTCAAATCAAATTTTGCAATTTGTACGAACATTAGTGAATGAATTGTTTTCACGAGCCCAGTTATAGTATTGAGAGAATCTTCTGAATGAGTTTTTCGGCACACAGTTGTGGTTTTCCTAGCGTGCAAATCCTAGGTGTGCCATCGATTCACTGAGAATAGCTCATCGCCGCTCGAAATAAGACACATCCATTTCCTTCTTGGCATTAAAGGAGCATCCTCGGATTCCATTTATATCATGTATGGTGATCATTCCCGTGGCGGATGTTGGTTGCCCGTGCCGCAAAGGGAAGAGTTGACAGTTGGCAGCGTTGACACTCTTATTTCCTTCCTTCTCTTCTACATTTTAACTCACTGTGACGGGTTTACGTTTGGAGCCAAGAGGTTTGCTAATTGATGGTCTTCAATAAAATAATGTCTAGTGTTCTGATTGTACATTTGTATCTTCTGTAGGGTACATTTCAGGGGAAAGGGCTACTGATTAGAAGAGATTAAATACCTGTTCTTTGACGATTATGGTGGAATAAGATCAACAATTGGGATGCGATGCTGACCGTTCACTGAGTTTCTGGTTTGCATATCGCACTCTACTTGTGATTTATTTATGGAATAAATATGACAGTTGTTCGAATTATTTTATATACGTGACTACTTCTTTGAAATGGCTTTTCTACTCCCAAGGGGTGAAGGTTTAAAATTTTCTATGTAAGTACGTAGGACAGAAAAGGATAGAGAGTTGAGAAATGTGGATTTGGAGGAAAGTGCTTAACATCAAGTGGTCTGATAGGGTTAGGAATGAAGAGGTGTTGGAGAGAATAAAAGAAGGAAGAAAGCTTTTAAAGACCATTGAAGATGGGAAGAAGAACTGGTAGGGACATGTACTGAGAAGGAAATGTTTGTTACGAGATGTAATGGAAGGAATGGTGGATGGAAACCGCAAAAGAGGAAGAAAGAAAAGAAAGATGATTGATGACTTGAAGGATGGAGGGAGTTACAGAGAATTAGAGAGGAGAGCACAGGACAGTGAGAGATGGAGGCACCAAGGACCTGCGAAAGCAGAAAACTAATGATGATGAGGATATTGATGATCTTTTGTGGATATGAGCTACGAGCGGCCGAAATCTGTACGTGGAGACATTCAAAAGGACGACAAAAAGAAGCGGGATGGGATGGATCCGAACATCTCATAGGAAAAGAGAGAGTGCACATGGATATTTTGGTGGGATGCGAAGCAGAGGGTTGAGAGTGCCTATTTTGTGGGACATTTATGTTGCCCTGGCAACGCGGACTCGCTCTAGTCCCCACTCCGGAAGTTCGATGTCCTACGCCTTCAGCCCGACATACCCTGAGTGAGCTACTTTCGTGTCTGACGTGGAAAGTAAAAAAACAATCCAATAACTTCCTATAAATGATCCTTTGACCTCTTTAATTTTCCGGTGATTCCAGTGATTGTCGCGAATAAATGTGACTGATTGATTGGGGGAAGGTTAAAGATGGAGGCACCAATGGACATGCGAAAGCAGACGATTAATGACGATGAGTAAAACTGAGTTCCCCGTGAAGTAGACCACGTATGTGGAACACAAATTTAACGTTACGCTTGGATCTCTATGAGATATTGTCTGTGACAACCGAAACGATATTTAAAAAAATCAGTCTTTAATATTTGCTTTACTTACATAAGTAATTTTTCCAACCATCTGGATTGCTACGGCCACTTAGAATTTATGTCATTGCAAAATTCATAGTTTTAAATTATTTCTTGCTCTATTGCGGCATATTATGGTTACCGTTGGTAAATTACTTTATCTTGCTATATAACTTGAGGCCGACACTTGGTCTCACTTGAGTAAGTCATGAAGATGAAATATTAAAATCCAAGCATATTGACAGGAAGCAAGTAAATGTGAATCCTGTGGACGGTTTTTCTCTAAGCAGCGCAATGATCCTGAATTTCGAATAAGATGATTCTCAGAATGTATGTATTATAATTATGTTACTTAATTACAAACCCAAGAAGATTTTACTAATTATAAATCTGTTTACATTTTTGGGATAAATTTCAGAACCAAAAGACCACTGTTAGTTTAAATAGAGAATAATATATTTACAATTCATATTTTGAAAACGATAACTATGCTTCGTCGAAGATACTCGTATTTATGATCAAGGATTATGCAAAGAAGTCAAAAATATCAATGAATCAGGCAGCCTGCTTCTAGCTTTTCAATGATGAATTGCCACAAATGTTAGTCTGGAAAAGTATTGAGTCAATGGTAGATGAGAATGAGTCATTTTCACCGTTGAGCTAATTTCCGATATCAACAAGTGAAATTACGCCTTCCCGCCGGGATGCAACTCAAATGCGAAAGTCGGGGATTTTATGTTTAGGCATGTGGCTCGAAACTGAATATGAAAGATCTTTGAAGGATTCCGCGACTCATATACTTGTTTATATTGCTGTTGTTGGGCATTCTCGTCGCGTGTTTAGTTTTTATGACTACAGTTTCATCAAAACTAAACAGGCGACGAGAATACCTGAAAACAGCAATATAAACATGAATATGAAAGACTTTTTGCGCGTTGTCAAAAATGTATATCGCTAATACCCTGGACGGGGCGATCGAGGCGAATCAAAGGCCTCAGGCATCACTAGGGGCTCTCATATGGGGGTGGAAGACCACTTCCGATCGCATAACGTGCCACGCGACACCCTGAGATATGATCACACCCGAGAATAACGTCAAAGAAAAATCCCAGGGCGCAGGGGAGCGAGGGAGAGATTCGTCTCAGCTTCCGGCGACCACCGTCTCCCATCATCGCGGTCTTAGCACTCGGATCGGAGCGCATATTGGACGTGGCAGCCCAACATCGAGCACTCCTCCTCGTCAGACCCACCCGACACCCACGGGCAAGATGAGAGGAGACCCGGGGGCGAGGGTTGGTTGGGCAGGGGAGGGGGGGGGTCGCCTCCCGAAACGCCTCCCATGAAGCTGGAGACGCGATTCTCCAGTAGGTGGGCTCGGCATTCGTCGTCACGTGGGTCGAACAGCCAGAGAAGTGAGCATTCCATGGAATGTCCTCGGTTCACCTCGCAATTGGCTTTGAATCCCCACACTCTCAGGGAATGCCAAAATTCCTCCTCCCCCCACCCCTCTCCCCTGCCTCCGCGGTGGATCCGTTGCCAAAGAAACCGCCATCTCGACTCGACCTCAGCGTCGTGTGTCCCACTCGTGCCTCATCTTCCACCGCTCCTCGCCCTTCCGTATTAAACATGGAGGGGTGGAATCCTACACCTTAGGCGACGCTTACCATCTAGGACGATTTTAGTGGGGTCGAAAGTACACAATCTCGGTTTGTTATCGTATACTATAACATAACGTAATACGTATATTATAACTGCCTCAATGGAAAACTACATCTGGTTGTTTTGAAGCAATATTTTTCTTACAGATTCTAACAGAAACATGGACATTAAAAAAGCAAGAAAAAGACGGGCTCCAGGCAGCCGAAATGTGATTCTGGAGAAGAATGACTAAAACAAGTTGGGTCATGAGGAAAACAAAATGAGCAAGTCTTGAAAGAAGTAGGCGAAAAAAGAACGCTTCTCCAAGCAATTCACTATAGGAAAATAAAACTTGTTGGTTACTTAGTAAGATATAACGAGTTCATAAAGAACATAATTGAAGGAAAAGTGTTGGGGAAAAAAAGGAGAGGACGACCTAGAATATCCTTAATTCACAGTGTGATGTCAATCATGAACTGCAACTCCTACGGGGAAATGAATAAAACAGCCTTAGAAAAAGACAATTGGCTACAAAGACAGCGACAAGGCCTGGCCTTTTGAGTGACGAGGAAGACGACGGCAGATACTAAATATTGAGGATGTCTACCGCGTCTAGTTCCAGTATCCTCAATATTTGTCGAAAAGAGCGAGCGCGTATTGCGTTGAAAGTTCGGATTTGACCTCACGGACCTTTGCACATTAGCACGTACCTAAAACTGCTAGTTATATTGCTGTCCAATAGTCTTGGAAACCTTGTTCTTTTGTTCTTTTTAAGCCCACAAAAATCCTTCCCGAGGAACTGCACGCCTCGGTGGCTTAACTGGATATCGCACTCTGCCGAAAATCGATCCCAGTCAAGGCGAATTATTTTTCCCCTCACGAATTTCGCACTTCTTTCACTTTCACTATCTTTCAACCCCTCATTCGAGATTGATTTTTTAGCGACAAAATCACTAGCATAATTTAGACCGTATGAAAAACGACCTCATGATTGTTTGGCGATGACTTTCTCAAATAACTTCTAAGAAAAATCATTAAATTATTTTAACGCCGTAATTAATGCTTACTTTAGCTTCGAATCAACTTTATCTTTGTTTTTTTTAACTTTCTGTACCTTTTCACTAGTAGTTTCTTTAGTAATGAATATGAGGAGACGTCGTAGATTGAATAGGAAGAAAGGTTTTTTGTAAAGATAGTTGAAGGATATTTTCAAAAAAGCTATGCGTGCAAAGTACTTAAATAGCTAATATCAATGAATACACTTGATTTTTGCACAATTTTTATTTTTCCTCCACTAACTAGGTTTCTGTAGTCACCTGATGATGACCTGAGTGTCGAAACCTAGTTAGTGGAGGAAAAATAAAAAATTGTGGAAAAATCAAGTGTATTCATGGATATTATAATGAATATGTTTCCACCAAGTAACGGCCGACAACACCAACTATTTAAATAGTCAATTAAAATAATAATCAGCCGCAGGTGAAAATAGCAAAATTAATTAACTTTTTGTAAACTAATTTATTACAATTACTACGTCCTGACCTGTGAACATCTAACTTAATTTTCCGTACAAATTGGAACTGGTGATCACCTCGCTGTCAGCGATTTAATCATCCGCGCTCAAAGTCGCCGACTCTCGGCCGACCGAGCGACAGGAGAGTCAAAAGTGCACTTACCCCTCCACCCTAGTCTCCCTCTCCCCCCCCAACATTTCGTCCTCGCCAGCGACCCAAACAACTTGTGTACCGAGGACCGAGACAGGGAGCAGCCCATGTCCGCCGCTCATGTTCCAGCAGCCGTCACGGCGGGAGTGATTGCAGAAGGAGAGAGATACACGGGTGACGTAGAATAATCACCAGACCACGCTGACAGCTCGGATCACTCCGAAAAACCCAAGTTCGCCCCCAGAACTCCCTCTCTCTCGTTGTGTCCTCCCTTCGTGTTCCCCCTCCACCCCCTCTCTGACCCCCCGTGCTCCTACCCACCCTTTTTTCATCTTCCGCGGGGGTGCGCCGGGATATGTCAGAGTTTTCTCTCCGTTTCCCTCTTTCCCTCTTTCCCGCTTCTCTTGCTTCGTCTGTTTTTTAATCACCCGAGCAGCGCCATGTTGGGGGAGCCGTGATGGCTGACTGCAGTTTCGCCGCCGAAAACTGCCGGTCGCTCCACCACTCCCCTTCGTACGCATTGTGTGCTTACACTGCCTGACTAATACATCTCCAACCCTTCTCGCTACTACCCCCCACCCCCTCCCACCCCAAAAACCATCCCCTGTTTCCGCCCCAACCCTTCAATTTCCCGCCCGCGATGTTTCCCCGCGTCTGCCTGCGCACACAAAAGTGCACGCCAAAATCCCGTCCCGCAACTCTCGTCCGTGTCTTCCGTCCGTGTCTCGCCTCGTGCCGTGCCGTGCCGGAGCGTTTGGACGTGCACTGCGCCGCACTCGGCTCCGAGGGAAAAAATAAATAACATACGCAGGGGAGGGGGTGGGAAGATTATTTACCCGAAAGGGAAGTAAGACTTTTCGCGATGCTGCCACCGAAGAGCCGAAGACGAGGTTGGCCAAAGTGCGGGTTGCTGAGGACTGCTTTTTCCCCTCATAAAGTAGACGATTTTTCGCCACATCCGAATGAACAGTTCTCATAAAAATATTGGTGTTTTTATAGTTTTAATGTATCATTATCGATTTACCTATCGAACATAATCAACAGAAATACGGTTTTGTCTCTGACAGATACAGGTTTCATATTTCAATAAAGGTTTATTAGCTGTTTCGTAATCTAAATATGTCCAACTATAAATTTTTGAAAATTTAACTATGAAAATTGTGTCGGCCCCCTAATTTTTCAGATGACTAATAATCTGAAATATTTCGAGTTAATCCACAAATCTAGAAATCTCCATTCTTCATCGCCATCTCTCAAACCTTCCGATGCATATACTCTTGTTCATGTTTTATAAATAACTCTTATTTGAAGTTTCGATTTACCAATTTCAATGCGGTATAACTTTCACAAAAGTAGATTAATCGTAGCAAGGATAACCAGCACACGATTAATAACCAAATAATCAAACGTGGATTAAACAGGGCGAAAAAGCTGCGCCGCTTTTCTCCCAAAGAAAACGGGAAAAACGAACTTTCCGTTCGGGTGAGTTAAAAAGATCTTTCTTTTCTCACGCTCTCCACGCTCACTCAGGGAAAACCATATCTATTTCATCCCAGTCTCTCTCTCTCTCTCTCTCTCTCTTATTTCGCATTCTTCCACGTCTCCCAATTCGCTTCCTTCCCCTCCCTTTTTTCCTTTCCCTCCTACAACCCTGAATCCACATTTTTTTCTGAAAAAAAAGAAAATCCCGTACGAGGTACTACATTCTTGCATGCATACCACATATTTCCGCACGGCGAGGTCGAATAGGAGGATATCCGACATGGGAAATAACAAGCGCGAATCCGGTGCTCTGGGAGATAATGTGCCGAAATTCGCTCGCCCATCTCTCGAGTCATGAATCAAAGAATCGATAGGAAAGGCGTCTTTGCTAGGCGTTCCGTCTCACATCGTAGGGCGACAATCGTGAGAATTAAAAACCTTAAGGTAGTCCGAGCGAGATAGTTCCCTAGTCATAATAGAGACCATATTCGAATTATACGTTTTAATTCCTCCAGCTGTAGGATATATCAATTAAATATTGCATAATTATTGGTGCTATAATATAGTTTTATATGACAGAAATTGTAAGTAAATGAAAATATCTAAATAAAAAGTCTTTAACTTGTCTCATTTTTTTCGCGCGGTGGGTTTGAAACTCCTACAAAACGGAAGGTTTTTTGTGATACCCAAGAATCTACTGCGGTGACAATATGATAAATTTTCAAAAATAAGTAAGGGGTTAAGTTTTTGGTGTCATTGGATAGGTGAGATATTTTTATTTAAAATGAGACCAAATTCATTGATTTCTAAGTGAAATGATATTTCGCTCGTACTACCTTAAGGGCAGCTCAAGCGGCCAATTTAATTGAACAGCAGCATGTGAGCAAAAGTATGAAAATGTGGCTGTTTACAATTAATCGGCACGAACCGTGTCTAACGAAATGAAACTTAACTTGCTAAATTATAGCAAATTATGCTTAAATATTTCAATACCTTTAGAAGAGTGTACCACGGGGAATGTAGACAACAACAATTGAAAACTATTTTCCTTAAAATTTGTCAGAATTGACTCAATTAATATGGTTAGTAGATGCAAAATACGATTCATCTCATGAGTCACGATTTATTTTCGATGAAATACTATATTCCTCTGAATTTTCTTTGTTTTTCCATACAATTCCGTTTTGTAACTAATAACTTCAGGCTTGACTTTGTGGAACCTCTCCATATCGCAAATCAAAATATCCTAGTAATGGTCCACTAAATAGCCAATAAATATTTAGTGGATCATTACTAGAATATTTTGATTTCCGACAATTCCGTATATTAGTATTGCTATTCCGATTCATACGAATTATTTCCTTTCCTGTCTGTTTATAGAGATGAAAAACCCCAAATTTTTTCATCGTTAATATTTATCCGCGAAATCAACTTTTGGACATTATTTTTCGAGCTCAACATCTCATCACGTCCCTCGGTTAGTACAACGGTTGGTGTTAATGGAAGCGGTTGGGTTTGAATCGGGAAGCAGTGCATCAGTGAGAGCGACTCTGCGTGGCCGCGGCGTGTGTGAAAAGCACGCAATCGAGCGACAAGGAGGCCACGGCGAGACTCTCATTCTCCCTCTCTCACCCTGCCTCTCTATTTCACTCTCTCTCCGCGCCCTGACAGTGATTTCTAAACTGTTTTGGTTCTTGAGAGGCCGCGATTCTCGGCTTACCACGATCTATTCGTAAGGATCGAATAATTGACCAATGGGGTTAGGAATTTAACTCTCGATGAACGAGGTCTCTCCATGTACTTTATTTTTTCCAACGCTGAACTGCGGAAAGAAAATTTACTCTTACTCCGAGGGCCATTTATATCCAAGTTGATATTTAGCCGCACCAACATACCCCCTCTATCGCTTTCGGTCCATTGCATCCTCCTCTGCAGCTCCAACCCTCTCCAAATCTAACTTTACTTGGTTCCACCATCCTTGTCGCAGTCTTCCCCGGGGTCGTCTGCCTTCTGGGATTCCTCACCTAACCTCATTGAACACACATCCATCCTCTTTACTTAGCAGATGTCCTGCCCATCTCTTTCTTCTGCATTTTATCTCTCTTATGATGTCTGCATCCTTGAAAGGGTCCCTTATTTCATTATTGTACTTTCTTCTCCACCTTCCTTGTTCATTTTTAGGTCCTTAGATCTTTCTTAACATCTTGTTTTCAAATGCAATCAATTTTTTCTCCTCTCTCTTATTAAGTTTACACGTTTCAGATCCATAGTGGAAACAAAAGCAGGTCAAATAAATCTACAAAAACAATCTAAAAATCTATTATCAGGTAACGATTGGAGGATGTGCGTGATTGAGATTATACTAGACTTGCATCACAAAAAAACTAAACAAATTTCCACTCTTAAGTTTACTCAACCAACCCAGATTTCGGCGAGGGTTGCCATTACAGAGGTAATAAAGATCCTTTTTTTATATTTGTAAAAAGTTTGGCATAAAATGTAGAGAGGGTGTATGGTGTTTAATTTTTTGATGCTCATGTTAAAATGAACAAAGACGGTCACTGGGGAAGAAGTTCTGATATAAGCAGGAGAAAAAATAAATACAAAGAAAACTTTGAAAATGAGGAGAGACAAATTGGACGTATGAGGACAAATTGAAAATGAGGAGAGACGTATTGGACATTCTGCGACACCACTGCCGAATATTGGAAGAAGAAATACTTGGAATGAGTTACAGAGGAAGATTTGGAATGTAAAGCTTCATTAATATCATTGAGGACATCAAAGTAAATAGTTTCGTTGGGATGAAGCGGTAGGCAGAGTGCAGCAGTGGAAAGTATGCTGCAAATCAGTCTTCGGACTGATGACAACTGATGATGTTATGATGAACATGATTCCGCGGTGGGAAACGGGAAGAAAGTGGTTGGTTGTCGCTCCATGGCGACCGCTTCCAGGACATCTCTATTGGGCGGGGCAACGGGGGGTAGTCGGGGGTGGGCAGTGGTTGCCCGAGCGACGACCCTGGCGGGATCGCGTTTCGCATTCCGCTGGAAACTGGAATCATCCGCCCTCACCCTCCGTCATTCCCCTCCTGGATGCCTCCGGAAGGAATGGACATATATATATATATATATGCGCCTTCCCTCTCTGTCGCAAGCACTCACACACACACATGAGTATAAATCCTCTTCGGGGCTGCATTCCAGAGAACTACTCCCTTTCGTCGTGCGTGGAAAGAGGACGGCGTCTCTTTGTTTGCTCGAGGAGACTCCCGAAGAGACAGAGGGAGAGATATAAAGAGAGAGAAGGGGAGAGGCCTTTCTCTCTCTATCTCTCTCTCTCTCTCTCCCCGCCCCTCTCTCTCTCTCTCTATCTCTCGCTACGTCTTCGGCCTCGTAATGGTCGAGCCTCAAGGAAGAGCGCAGGGCTGAGTGCACGATTATTTATTTGCTTCAGGCGTGATTTTATTTTACACTACCACGGCTCCGTTGTGGCACGGCCTCCTAAAGCCATTGCACAGCAATGTCAGGAGTTAGTAGAAAATAAAAGGTATTTAGAACTGCTAAGTGAAATGGCGAAAAGAAAATCAGTTTTATCATCAAAATAGAATTCTGATGTTTACATCTATCATTAATTCTATCGTAATGTAATTTTTTAATATTAGGTCATAATTTAATTAGAAATAAAAGTATGTAAACAATAAATGATTGTGTTCAAGTATAGTTCAAGGCGCTGAGCATTGTATCGTTGGCAAGTTGGACACGGGTTGATTGGATTCGCGAACAGTTCCTGGACAATTTCAACGACAGGAGTACATTTCTTCATGTGTTTCCGCGGTCAGCTGAGGATGACGGCTGAATTCGGTAGGCATCGTTCGTTTTCCGAACGCAAAACACTTATTTCGATTTGCAAGTTCTTGCTAAATAGTCGAGGGACTAAATTTTTACGTGACTCTTACGTGACTCTAAGGAGGGTGAAGGAATTAATTTTTGGGCCATTCTCACCGGTCTCGAAGCCTAGGGTATTCTAGGAATTGATTTATGCAACCTTAAATATGTATAATATCTATCTCCCTCGCGTGCCCATCATTCTATATCTCCAAACTAAGGGATTGGGGATGAAGGGCGATGGGCATTGAATTGTGGGATTGGAAAGGGGTGGAAGCGTGAGAGGGGTTGACTGGAAGTTGGAGGCGAATTTGATGGCGGATGTCAACCTGGATGGCGAAGACGTAAAGAGACAAAAGATGCTTTAGGCCTACAATTGAGGAGAGATATGGCTGAAAGAAGATCTAAAATATTGGTCAATGAATAATGCCGAAGATGTGAGTGAGCGGGCGACTCTAAATTGAAACTGTGTGAGATAATTAGTACTTTTTTAAAACCTAGAGAATACATATTATTTTTGTGTTCATTCGAGACTTACCTTTACTTAATCATTTCCTTTGATGATGATGAATTGCCGAAATAAAAAATATATTTTATAACAGTTCCTCGGTCTACCAAGTATTATAAACCCACAGCATAATTGGGCTCGCCTAAACAATGAACTAAGTATTTTCCTTCCCATCCCACAATCTGCAATGAAGAGAGATGTGAGGAAGAAGCATGAGGAGGTCGAAGTGTCGAGGTAAGGAATAGAAACTAAGCGATCAGGAGCATCTTGGTAGAGACACGGGTGGAGTTGTCAGTGTCCGCATATCTCACAGGACAAGGGAATATACTTGCTATGTGACTCGACACGCATTGGGAACTAAGTGGTGAAAGTACCTATTTTTATACAGCTCGGGGGATACTATGCCCCCACCCCAAGTTCATCGGTTCTGCGTAGTTCTTGGCAGCCTGGAGAATCTTTTGAGGATTTCCGCTCTTCGCTCTTGGGCAAATGCCGCACAATGGCCATCCCCACCGCAAAATTCGATGCAGACCCGCCTTTTCAACAGACAACTTACCCAAACCCCTATGAGGCGGTTAGGTCAAAACAGGGGCCACGTTAAATTTTGTCACATAATTATTTGGTATATTCAATGAACATTAACATGGCAATGAACATATTTGATCGGTTGGGGAATTCGGTGTCGAGGGAAGTTGAGACGAGGACCGTTTCTCAAGGATGAGGTTTCACAAGTTTTCAGAGTCAAGTTAACCATTTTAGCAAACCATGATCGAGGTGATGTATGTAGAAAAAGGGGATGAGTAATAAGAAAGGCATGTGGAAGAAAACTTGTAACCAGGTGTAAAATGCGCATATATTTAGAAGCCACCCAGCTATTGTGAGATATAGCGAATGGTAAAAATGAGTCCTAAGATGTACCGAGATGGGATACTATAAAGCAAAATGGCCAGTTTTTTATGCTACTTTACTAATTATGCATGATCAGTGTGGACATACATTCTCAATAACAATTCTCAATCACAGTTAAAGAAGGTGGCACAAGCGTATTATTTGGAATATCACTAACTTTCGTCAGTATCACTTGGTGGTATTTCATCATTAAATAAGAAAGAGGACAACTTTTACTAAAACCACTACTTTTATTACAAAACGACCCTGGTTTCGATTTGCATTCACATCATCTTCAGGTAAATGAAATCCGAAGTGCAGGCCTTATATATTAGACATTACCAGGTGAGGAGAGGGGGGAGAAGAAGACATACAGGAGGAGAGGGTGGTCGCTAGGGGAGAGGGGGGCTAGGAGGACGAAGAGGAGCCGATTAAAGCTTTGAGGATTGGGGAATAGGCAGGGAGCATACTTTCATTAACAAGGAATTTATCTCAGTCAACTTGATTTTTAAAAATCTCTAGCTGTTCTAAAACATTCAGCTTGCGTCTGTCATTAGTAGAATGGAGAGGTGTCATGGTAAAATCACTTATATGTCCATGGGTTAAAAGATGTTTGGCGAAGTTGCTTCCATTAAAATTTCTAAAATCCCTTTTATGCTCCATTTGTCTAATTGGAAAATTTCTGCACGTCTGTCCAACATACCGTCCACCACAATCACTATATTCCATTAGGTTAACACCACTTAATTTCTGGAGTTCAATGGCGTCCTTGCAGTTCACTAACAGGTTTTTCACACTATATGGTGTTTCAAATGCCACTTTAAAACGGTCCTTCGAGAACAATTGCGCCACTCGAGAGGAAATCTCCCCAAGTAGGTAATTGAACGCCATTGTTGAACAGGGGGTTCAGTTTTATTATACAAACTATGATTTTGCTTAAAGATCGATGTCATCATCAGGTGCATGATGTATCACTGTGCGTGGTGATGGCATAACTGCATAGAAAGTTTCTACGCAATGGTGCCGTCTTAACGAGCGTTGCATTGCTCTTCGAGGTCGGTGGTAATGGTCAGACTTTTCGAGTGCGAGGAAGGAGGACGTGGACAGTGGACGAGAAGTTGAGAGGACATTCGCGAAGGGAAGACGACGACGAGGAGCGGCGGGAGGTCGATCAATGCACTCGAGGGAGGAGATGGGTTCCCCTGGTGTCGTCCCCAAGACATGACCCCCTCCGAGGGAGTGAGATCGAGCGGACAAGGGCTACTGAGGCACCGTCCGTTTTGTCCTCAATAAGAAGGCACCGGCGTACTGGGAGTACATATCATATCAACGCCACTTAAGGTAGTCCGAGCGAGATAGTTCCCTAGTCATAATAGAGACCATATTCGAATTATACGTTTTAATTCCTCCAGCTGTAGGATACATCAATTAAATATTGCATAATTATTGGTGCTATAATATAGTTTTATATGACAGAAATTGTAATTAATTAAATGAAAATATCTAAACATGTCTTTAACTGGACTCATTTTCTTCGCGCGGTGCGTTTGAAACTCCTTCAAAACGGAAGGTTTTTTGCGATACCCAAGAACCTACTGCGGTGACAATATGATTAATTTTCAAATACAGTTGAGAAAACATACAAACTACACGCTGTAAGTTTTGTTACGATATCTAAGTGTTAGAAATACCTCATTTTGAAAATGTCTCTCTAGAGTACATGCACGTACCATTTTCCACGTAAAAGGGCTGGTGTTTTTTGGCAAATATCTCCGGAAGTAATGTGATAAGGGGTAGAAATTTTGGTGTCATTGGATAGTTGAGATATTTTTATTTAAAATGAGACCAAATTCATTGATTTCTAAGTGAAATGATATTTCGCTCTAACTACCTTAATTCATGGATGAAACACTCTTAGATCTCACGTTTGTTATTCACTTAAAACTTTTAGTTAGTTAATAATTTGAATGAGAGAATCGAGCAAAAAAACGACCGTGAAATCGAAACTAAAGCGTAATTGAATTTCGTCCACTTTCAAGTACTGTGCACTTTATGTAAGCAAATACTACTATTTCTCAGTAAAAAGGAATGCAGGGGAAGTTTTTGACAAAAAATTTCCTAAAAGTTATCATACTTTTGATCGATCATCCTCAAGCATGGCGTTTGGATTGAGCGCAGAGGCTCCCACGGCTGCAGTCGGCCGCTATGACTGCTATGAATGTGGCCTTTAAAAACATAAGCGTGTCATAATCTGCACATTTTGTACGTTAATTTTGATTTTCAATGTGCTCCACATACCATCAGAGCAAGAAGGACTCTTAACATGTAATAAGAACAACTGCGTAATTAAGTATTTTTGAAACTCAAATAGTCAGCTTTTTAAGCCATCCGGGACTAGCCACGGAGTTACACTTTTACGAGGTCACCCGCAATGCACAATTGTGCAAAATTCCGAGTGCTTTAGCCAGTTAAGATAACTTAACTGGCTAAAGCTAGGTAGCTTGAATCGGCTGGAAATCGAGGGATCCGGGTTCGAAACCCGGTCAAAGTGGATGATTTTTTACCTGTGGAATTTCGTCAAATAGTCAGGTCAGAGTCACCAAAACCCGTCAATGCCCAATGTGACAAGAACATGTATTGCAACTTTGTTGTGTCATTAACATTAAATCCAGAATTATTTTTATGTTCCAAGTTTCAACGGCTATTTTAAGACCTTAAGAGGTATGTAACAATATTCAGAAGACCAGACCTCCCTTCATGGAAATATCCACTACCCATTGAAGATAAAGCATCGGTAAAAGACAATTGGATTTGACGGGGTGCGACGAGGGAAGGGTGCGGAAAGAGTGCACGCGTGCACCACCATTTTTCCTTTTGATGGAAGTAGACATGCCGCGGAAGAAATGTGCGTGAGGGATGAATTTGAAATGATTGAGACCTGATGTTTGGAGAAAATGCCAGGATCGAAGGGGATGAGGGTCGAGGGGGATGAAGGGGACGGGGGTAAGTGGGAGGAGATTGGTGGGAGGGGAATGTAAAGGAGGGAGGGCTAATCTCCTCTGCGGGAAGGCTTTCTGTGTTTTTCGGGGGGCGACCGCGAGGAAGCCGAGGACCTCTCAAAAACCTTCTCTTTCGACCGCAAAGCAATTCAACGCTCGTCGCCTCATTCCACTAAAACCCTCTCTCGCATTCCTTCAGGCGTCGGAAAGGATCGCCGTTCAAGAGACGGAAATTTCGTTAGGGTGAGGACGGCGAAAGGGAAGTACTAAGGGTTGGGAAAGAAATGGGGTTCCAGGATCAATCCTTGAAGAACTCGGTTACAGTAGGGTTTTATCGAATCGCCAGATTTTGTCGAATGGTCACCAAATTTATTATTTATCACTTATTTCACATGCTAAACAATACTAGATATGGAAAAAATCGCTGCGACTACAAATAAAATGTGATAAATACGGTACTTATCTTGATTAGGGATGGGTACCTCGTCTGCTTCGGCAGCCATAACAGACGACAATAGACGATCGAATCAACGAGAGGCTAGTCGACATCTCGGTTACTTGCACTACTAACTATAAACAAGCGGGAATTTTTTCCCTTCTAAATGAAGCAAAATAATTAAAAATAGAAGGGGGAATTCTTGTCGAGTCCTGAATACAAACCGAGATGTCGCCTAGCCGCTTGTTGATTCGATCGTCTATTGTCGTCTGTAATGGCTGCCGAAGCTGACGAGGTACCCATCCCTTATCAAGATAAGTACTGTATTTATCATATTTTAATTGTTGTCGCAGCGCTTTCATCCATATCTAGTATTGTTTAGCATGTGAAATAAGTGATAATCCTAAATTTGGTGACCATCCGACAAAAACTGGCGATTCAATAAAACCCTACTATCACCAAGCACTCTTCTTGAAATCATATATCCAGCGCCGTTGTGCCTGCTCACGCGCAGAACCAAGATATTTAGCATTCCTGGTAAAAGTGTTAGGCCTACCTACGTAAAGAACACTTCATAATCTCCACACACATCTTTTGGCGCCAATCTAGGAAGTTGAGTTTACTGAAACATCATCGGTAATGTTGAAAGTTGTCAGTCTGAACTGAACAGAAACAGCACCGAGCACTTAAATATTGTCTTATGACCATTTTAACGTTTGAAGGGTTTTCAAGAAGCAGAACGGAGAGATATATAAATGCTGACTCTCCGCAGAGTGAAAATTAACAAACGACCCGAGGTTTTGTCAGCTGGGGATCTGTTTTTCTGCTTCAATGAGCGTTAAATTCGTGAAAAT
Source organism: Ceriagrion tenellum (assembly GCA_963169105.1). NCBI lineage: Eukaryota > Metazoa > Arthropoda > Insecta > Odonata > Coenagrionidae > Ceriagrion > Ceriagrion tenellum. The sequence goes on from OY720643.1 coordinate 121,723,538, forward strand.
AGTTTGTAAGTGATTCTATTCATTAATAAACCATGTATTTTTCCTGTATTGCTATCACGGCTTGCAATAACCCGAATCTATCTCCAAAATCAACAGTAAAGTCTGATAACTCAAAGACAATTGTTTTCAATATTGCATCCTTTAGACATAGTTGCTTTAACTAATGGTTTGTTGGCTTCATAACATGTATATTTTCTTGTAAAGCACATCTAAGGCTCAAAGGATGGAGAGCTGTCAGCTATTAATACTATGCGTGATAGATTTTCTCAGACCGTGGAGTCATCATTGACGTTCACTCAACAAAGCTAATGAAGTTTGTGAGATAAGGTGTCAGTCAGTTAGGTATCAACGAAGCTCGTCACCATCAGTTGAGACTCACCTGATGATGACGAGCTTCGTTGAAACCTAGGTCGTCTTGTTATAATAAATCTATGTGGAAAACTACGTTATACTTATCATTTACAATTCTAAGCAAATTCCACGCAGTCATGCCGGAGACAACGGATTGTGTCAGTAATACTTTGATAAAGCGATAAATACGGTGCCTAAATTATATTCATATCATACTTGTAGAAATAATACTCCTTTAATTGTTACAAACATATTAACGGATAGTATAGGTATTAAGGTAGTCCGAGCGAGATAGTTCGCTAGTCATAATAGAGACCATATTCGAATTATACGTTTTAATAACACCAGCTGTGGGACACATGAATTAAATATTGCATTATTAATGGTGCCATAATATAGTTTTATATGACTGAAATTGTTAACAATTAAATGAAAATATCTAAATAAGTCTCTAATTGACTCATTTTTCTCGCGCGGTGCGCTTGAAACTCCTTGAAAACAGAAGGTTTTTTGTGATACCCAAGAACCTACTGCGGTGACAATATGATTAATTTCCCAAAATAGTTGAGAAAACATACCAACTCTACACTGTTAGTTTTTTTACGACATCTAAGTGTTAGAATATACATAATTCTGTAAATAATATCTCTCTGGAGTGCATGCACGTATCGTTTCCCATGTAAAAGGGCTGGGTTTTTCTGGCAAATATCTCGGAAAGTTATGTAGTAAGGGGTAAAAGTTTTGGTGTTATTGGAAAGATGATATATTTTTCTTTAAAATGAGACCAAATTCATTGATTTCTAAGTAATATGATATTTCGCTCGGACTACATTAAGTTCATGAAGAGACTAAAGCGTATATCGAGGTCTACGCTTGTCATTATTGTTATTTGTTATGCATATGTTCGAGTGCGGAAATAAAAGTTTGTTCAATTGAATATGTTAGAAGGATTTCAACCGCGCGCTACGCAATTCGCGTCTGCCAATATTATTGTCGATCCACGGCCTCCTTTCGAGCGATAGTTGAAGAGCGGAGGGCGACTGGAGGTGCCGCCCAGGGCACGTCTCGAAAGTCACGGGCACGAGAGGAGAGGGGAGGAGAGAGATAGACTCACTACTCCACAGCGATGAGTCCCGTTTGCCCGGTCGATATCCGTTGAGAGCCGCTGCTCGGCCGGGACGACCTCCGCTCACACCGCCGACGACGGCTTGCTTAATGTGTGGTCCATCCGATTTTTCTTCATGTTCAGATTTCCGCGAAACTTTGAGGACCTTTACGTATTAGTAATAAGCACTCATAAAAGTTAAAAACAAATTCCATCACTCCGATTTGGTTCCTTGACAATCTACTTTAACTCACGGAGAATATCATTTTGGTGCCGCACTGCATCTCCGAGTCCGACAGATGCTGATCACAAAAACGGATTCATTTCAAAACCACAGTCGTCATCTCCAAAAAATCAGTTTAGTATTTCATCTTTCAATTCTAAAATGAATGAGTATTGCTGCGCCCCAGGCTGTCAACTATGAAATTATTTAATTTTACATTGAAGATATAGGGTCAAACAGAAATGAGATAAATTTTGATACGATCACCTTATGCACTGGTCGTGTAAGGCTTCTTCATTCAGCACGGAGTGTTGGATTCACTAGAGAAAAAAAATTTGTGCAAAGTACAGTATTTAATACAATACGATGGTAAATATCAGTTACTCAATGGCACTTTTTAGAAAAATGAATAAAAAATCAAAGTCATCTCCATGTTCCCTTTCTGGTAAGAGACGCAGTTAAGTCGTTTCGCTGTGAAGTAGGCGGCTGAGTATATGTGATGGGGGCTGGGTGGTGGGGTAGGGTGGGGTAGGGTGGAAAGAAAGGAGGCGGATTGGAAAACACCGGGTATGGGGACACCGCAGCTAGGCACTTAACCAGGACGTCCTCATGCTTTGAAACAGGTGTTTGGACATCCTAGTCATTAGACCTCTCATTTCATTTCCAAACAAACCAACGGTCCGAGAAGATGGGTGTCTCACAAGCCCACAGCTATCTGTTCGCTGCAAAAATGAGCAAGGGCGTAGAGCGTGTGTTAGTCAACGAGGAATGACATAGAAAGCATTACACGAACCTCCTCATTCAAGTTATACCGCAATAAATGGAGAAACTAGGTCTTGTACACGGATGGTGGAAATAGGACACTTGTTTCTTTAAATATTTTTTTCAAAGAAGGTTGGACGTCTTCTTACACTCCATGTTGAAACCTTTCCGCACATAAATTCAAGGGAATTGCTGTGGAGGCGGTTTTTTAGGGAAGAATCATCTTTGGATGGGAGAGGGTGCGTGGGTAGAAGTATAGCGTTTACATTTTCCTCATTTTAACCAAAAGCGCGAAAGGAAATGCGTTATAACGTCCAATCTGACGTACGGAGCACTGCCACTGTAGATCTCTAAACATATCACCCATTAAGGGATCATATTTCCACTTCAATCTTTCCGCCATATCTGCAATTTGAACCCCAGATCTCAGTGTGGAAAGTCATTCTCCAGTCACCTCGTCAACCCGATCTTACCGAAGTAATTTGAGTTTATATCGATAAATCTAAATTCCACGGAACGTTTGATGAACAAAGAGAATAAATATGTCACATAATTTCTCTGTAATTATATATATTGACATCACACATTTCCATGACCTGATTGAAAAATTCCATGGACCCGGTGAGTTGTGATGCGTGGCGTCTTTTGTGTGCCGCAGGGTAAATGAACTCCTATGAGTGCATCAAAAGATAACCAGTGCTAAAGAAATTTGGATACCAGGGATTAAATCCTTCACTGAGCAGCGATTGTTTGGGTCATCAGGGAACTTTGATCACCCTGGGGGATATATTAAGTTCAAAACGGCACGGGTTGGTCGTTACCATCGCCTCCGGCAGTTTGGGCATTTGATTAGAGGCGATTGCCCAAAAACACCCCGGGACGGACGCTGGTCTTCGGCCACGGCGATGCAAAAATTCCATTGGAGAAAAAAGTACGGCTTAAGGCAGTCCGAGCGAGATAGTTCCCTAATCTTATTAGACACCATATTCGAATTAAACATTTTCATTTCACCAGCTGTGAGACACACGAACTAAACATTGCATTATTAATGGTGCAATAAAATAGTTTTACATGACAGAAATTGTAAGTAATCAAGTGAAATTATCTAAATAAGTGTATAACTTGACTCATTTTTTCGCGCGGTACGTTTTAAACTCCGTCAAAACGGAAGGCATATTGAAATCCCGAAGAATTTACTGCGGTGACAGTATGAATAATTTTCAAAAATAGTTGAGAAAACACAAATTATAAACTGTTGATTTTTTGACGAGATCAAGGCGTTAGAAATTCCTCATTTTTAATATTAGGTCTCTCTGGAGTGCATACACGTACCATTTCCCATATAAAAGGGCTGGTATTGTTTGGCAAATATCTCGGAAATTAATGTGGTAAGGGGTTGAATTTTTGGTGTCAATGGGAGGGTGACAATTTTTTTTTAAATGAGACCAAATTCATTGATTTCTAAGTAAAATGATATTTCGCTCAAACTACCTTAATTGCTCCGTGTTCCTCTCTCTCTCTTATCCCACACACGCTCCCTCCTTCCCTCCCTTTTCCTCCGTCTCTCTCCCTCTCTTTCTCTCCAATCCTTTTTATTTCATTCTTTCCGTCGTCCTCGACATTTTCCCGCGAGTGGAGAATGAATGTGTGTTTGCCGCCAGGGGCACGAATGGGTTCTCGATGACGAAGTCGGCGGCGGTGAGCACACTCGTCTCTTCACCGCTGCGTCACCTGGAATTCTGGGGGGCGGGGATGGGGAGGGAGGAAGGGTTGGGGAGAGGGGAGGAGTGTGAGGACGGGGTTGTCGTCTCGGCACTAGGAGAGAGGGAAGGGGGGGGTTGAGGGTTGGTTTTTCAGGGATGACCATCCCACTTCCTTCTCTCCGATCGAAGATCGAGGAGTCCGAATTGTTGTGAACTGTCTCGCGACGCTCTCCAATCACAAATACCTGCGCAGGACACGCTTGAAACAGACTCATCATCGGTAGCCGTAAAATTGTTCGTACTTTTCTTCAGATTTATTGGTTATTTACGCGTTTCGATGTCTATGGACTTATTATTCAGGTAAATCATGTCACAATACAACCAATCACAGTGCAGTCAATATTAAATCATCTTAAGGTTATTCTTATCATAGTACAATGAATTCTGATACTACAATGAATATTTTAAGACATCGGAAAGTGTTGTGAATCAATCACCTTAGGAAAAAGTTGTTAGGAACTAGTCATTGGAGGAGTTAGTCAGGAGTTAGGCCCTCTTGTACCTAAACCCATGAAGTATTTGTCCTGAGGGAACTTCAAAATGAAGAAACTGTAGATGATCAAAGTATTGAAGCTAGTTTTTCTCCAAACAACTTTTATATTCATTGTACAACACGTTACAACTCAATATGCATTAATCACTCTAATTTAATGCCATAATAAGTACCATAAGCCTGTGCGAATTTCCACAGACAAAAAAATCATCCGCCTTGACCGGGATTCTTGGGAAGGCCGAAGGACAGGGACCGGGAACTCCGTGGCTAGTCCCGGATAGCTTGAAATTTGACCATAAGCCTGTGTCTATGACTGATATTTAAGGCGTGAAGCGCTTTGCGTGTAATAAATTAGATTTGTCGAAAAGTTTCAATACACAGACCATGACTTGCTTCCCCGACAACTCACCGGTGTTTGATCTGAAAGGAATGAACGCTCTTCGTGCCAATCACTCCAACAATTGAGATAAACCTACGTGAATCGGTGGACTGCACCTTTAAGTAAAACGAAATGAATTTGGAGATTAGCTAGTCCCAATACAATTTAAAATCACCAGCAATGAAAGACGCTATTTTCTCTGAGTCATTCGGAAATCTATTGAAATTATAAAAGACCCGAATAATTGCAACCGAGAAGACGGCTACAACCTATCACATGCTTGGAAGCGAGTTCTCACACCTAAAGCGCGGGAAACAAGTTCGCTCCGATCGACCCGCCAGGTATATAAGGACGGACCATGAGATGCATCGCCACTTCGAAAATGAAAACAACTTAATAGAGCAATTAGCAATCAAAAGAAAAATACCGGGTGAGGAAATAAAAAGACCAGGAAGCAACCTGGAGATATAATTAAAAAGGATGGAAATCCTACATGCGGGGTGAAAAGAAGTAACGGAGCAATGGACAAAAGCCATTCCAAAGGTGGTAAGCCCAGAAATTAGCCGCTTCGCAGCAAAGGGCCACGCCTCATCGCCACTTCGACCTGAAGACGCCAGCAGGATGGCTGGAGGAACTGTCGTTACCAAAAAACATCACGCGGAAGGAAACCCGAAAGCTAATCTCCAAATACTGATACGCCGCGGAAACCTTAATACAAAAACTAAATGGAATTGGATTGACGAGTGAGTGAATCTCGAAAGTGTCATTCGCGAGATGCGGCCGTGGACGCCATTCGACGGATGTCGATTCTTCACGCGCGATGTATATACCAACAAGATGTGGTCACTGGCATCGCCACCAGGGCGGAGTGGGGCGCGTGCCCGGGGCGCTCGCCCCCTCATCGCAATTACAGTCCTCTCGCCGACGAGGAGGCTTTCTCACGGGGGGCAGCGGTTTGCGGACGGATCTCGTCGTGAAGGAGGGGGCGGGTGTTAGCGAGGTTGTGCCACCAAGGGGAGGAGAAACTGGCTGATGCTCCTCGCTTTTACTGGACCAATATTTGTTGTCTTCCCTCCCGCCGCCTGCTCGCTCTCTCGCCTTCCCCCCCTTCCCTACACCTCCCACTTCTTCCCCGCCCCCCCCCCATCTCCCCCACTCGCCGTTTCCAACATATCCTTAAAAGCACAAACAAACTCGAGGCCTGTGGAATGGGATGGAGAGTGTGGACGAGGGGGGGAGGGGAGCACGAGGAGCTCTAGCAGAAGTAGTATACGAGTGAGTTAGAGGAATCGCGGAAAAGACTACAGGTATGCACGCATAATGCGTGCCACCTCCTCCTCCTCCTACTCAACTGCGCGCGTATCATGGGAGGTTTAGAGAGGGCAGCGAAGTGCTCGGAGGCAACTCGCTCATCTCGTGCTCTTTTAGATTTCTGATCACCCGAACATCCCCGCTTTAGGGAGTCGTTCGAGAGGGCGATTTTTCACCAGCCATTTGAGAGACCACGATCGAATTCCATTTATTATTTCATCAGTTAAAAGCGCGAGGTAGTAATTCTTTTCACGTTAATGGTGGAATAATATTGTTTCGTATGGATGAGTATCCTCATAATTAGCTATATATGCGTGCAAAATTATATTATTTCAGTATTTTTTTCGCACCGTTCGTTCGGGGAAAAATCCGGAAGGTTTTTTGCAGTTCTGTAAACATTTCTGCAGTGAGTAATAGTTGCCATCATACCATACCAATCACGCTGTTCCCTTCCGGGGTAGGCACAGTCACAAAGTTTTACTCATAAATACATATTTGCACACCTGACTCTGCTTCAATAATTTCCTCCATACTGACCTATCCTTGCAAACCTCTTTTGCCGCATTTACCCCCATACAGTGCTTCATACACGCCCTCCTGTTTTTAAGACTCCTAATATTCCTCCTCCTATGAATTTCCTCAACCACATTCAACCACAACTTTCTCGGCCTACCTCTCTTGTTTTAAAACTAGTTAAGAAAACATTAAAAGTACCCACTGTTAAATTTCTAACGAGACTTAAGTGCAATTTATCCGTCATTTTTCAACTAAAGTCTAGATACAGTGCATGCAGTTCCATCTTCCATGCGAAGTGGCCGACGTTTTTCGAAAAATCTCGAAATGTATGGTGGTAGGTGGCAAAAATTTTGGTATATTTGGAAAGGTAAGCTATTATTCCAATGTTGAGATCAAATTAATTGATTTCCAGGTGAAATGACATCCTGATCAAGCTATCTTCAGTAAAAGTCGATATTTCCATCTCATATTGACCAAAAAATGAAACAAGATGCCTTTTTACGCTAGGTTCACGACTTCTAGGTTTAAGACTTCATGCCAACATAGCAACAATGAAACTATTGTTGGTTACTGTAAATAAGTTGTGAAGCAGATTGAAGGGAGAGAGGTGACTTTTACATCGTACTTGCTCTTGCCCCCGTTCCCAGTCGCCCGAACCCCGATTATCCGGTATCTGAACGCCAACTGACCGAAGGTCTTGGGTCTAAAGACGGAGGAAGTGTCTTATGAGGAGGGGAAAAGAAATACTCAGGATTAGGTTTATCGTTTCCGCAGCCCAAAATCATCCAACCGAGCCTCGAATATTCTGATGGCTATTATTCAGTATCCTTCGGGTCGGAATTAGTGCAATATGGATATAATGGTGAGACGTTTTCCTGAAGTTAAGGGTGAAATATACCTATGTGGCTACCATTGGCTGTCAGCGTGCTCGAATCAATTCTCTATAATTTTCACAGATTCAGGCGAGATATCGAGGAAGTTCATCATATTATAACAGACACAACAATGCACTTTTCCATAGGATGTTTAAATGCGTACGACGCGTTTCAGCTCACTGAGCCATCATCATCAGGTGTACCACCTTAAAACATCCTGTGGAAAAGTTCAATTGTTGTTTCTGTAATAATCAGTTCTCGATTCCAAAAAAACCCGAACTCCGACAACATGAACTCTTGTCGATCTTTTTTATCACCATTTAAACCCCCTTTGAGGCCACTGAAGTTAAAATTAGAGAGTGTATTTCCACTATTGTTTAAATGGGAATACGCGTCGTGCTTTATACTTTAGTGATAACGGATTTCAATATTGTTCAGCCGTAGAATATCGAATTCATTCGATGAGATTGTGAATATTGATGCATTTAGTGCTCGGATCACTATAATTCTCTCGCCTTAACTCGAACAGCGCTCGTCCAGAGCACCTCTCTTACAGATAACCAGCATACGTATAACTCGCTAATAATAAACGAAAGCATGAGTATCCGTCATCCGATTATCTTAGCTGTGGTTATCCAAACACCATTTCGACTGACTTCAGGACTCATTTTTTCCCCTCAGGTTCGCACATATGCGTGCTTTACCCCTTTCCAAACTTTTATATAATTTGACCCAATATTTGTGCAGAGGTAGCTGAAACGCTGAGTTTTGCTCCAGTATTTTATTTAACAAGGGCAAGATAATATCAAACTCTCTTGTTGAAACACTTGACGCTGATTCTTGTGCATAATTTGATTGTTATACTCGAATACTGGTTATGATAAGCCATTTAGTCAAATATTTATTTAATACTGCTCAAACCATGTGGTAGTCTGTATAAATAGTACAATTTGAGCCGGTGTAAGCCGTTATGTCATTTCTGAAAGTTCTCTGAGAGCTTCATTTCGTACAACAAAACAAGAAGTCGTGTCATGAAACCATTAATAGTTTTTTCATACATTTTGAATAGTGAAACATGGGTATGTCAGGATAGACATAAGAGTAGACTAAACGCCGTGGACATGAGTTATCTGAGGAGTGTTTGCGGCAAAAGTAGGATGGATAGGGTCAGAAATGAGTGGGTAATTAATGAATGTGGGTTAGATGCTCCAGTAATGAACATATATGAAAGGAGTGTGCTTCGTTGGTTTGGCCATGTTGAGAGAATGGATGAGAGTCGAATAACGAAACAGATATATGAGAATGAAATGAATGGTGCGAGAGGTAGATGTAGGCCGAGAAAGTTTTGGTTGAGGAAATTCTTCAGGAGGAATGTTAGGAGTCTTAAAAATATGAGGGCGTGTATGAAGCAGTGTATGGGGTAAATGAGGCAAAAGAGGTTTGCAAGGATAGGTCAGTGTGGAGGAAATTATTGAAGCAGAGTTACGTGTACATATGTGTATGCATGAGTGAAACTTAGCGACTCTGCCTACCCCGGAAGGGAACGGCGTGATTGGTATGCACGTGTTAACATTTGAGTTAAAATTTCTCAGTCTGACATGATGATGCATTCGGTGCTTTGCTGTGTCAGTGTCTGAGGTCAACCAGAAGAGCTTCTGCTGAACGAACTTCATCGAATGTGAAAGTATTCTTCAACGCTCCGTGTTCATCGGATTCCACGGAGAAATGAACGGGCTGCTCCTCGCCCGTGGTCCACTCTGTGACTAGCGACATCTCTCTGCCTCTCCCTTTCGCTTGAGGAGCCGTGCTTCGCGAGAATGAAAGACCGGCGCGATCCCTCCCGGCTCCCACTCCCGGCGGTCGCCTCTGCACGATTTCACCCGGGAGTGGAATTTCACCTTTAGAAATAGTTGGTCATAGTGTCAGGGAAAATCGACCGCAGAGGCATCGGATAAAATGAGCACCAACTCCCACGTCCATGTATCCAAGGAATGACATGACTTATGTCGAGTCGGATGGACGGGTAACATTTCACATACTAAGAGACTCGTGCACACTTGTTTAGCAGTGTGAAATCAAGTACATCTTCATTGAAATGACATGAAGATAGAATCCTCCGTGGAACTTTTCTCTGGTCGATCTTTTTTGCAAATGGAAGATAACAGAGACCTAAGTTACTGCCTGCGTGAATTTTTATGTTTAAGTTACGGCATTAAGCATAGGAGAGCATAAATATTAATAGTAATGGTTATCTCTTTTTATATATTTGCTGAGCAACAAAAAATCACGAAAACCATTTAGATTGGCGGTTTGGACTTAAGTACAAAATGGTCAATAATAACTGTGCTATTTTTTTGCATTGAGGTAATGTCCAAACTGGAACTTCCGACTCATCCACGTGGACACATCAATAGAATTATTGAGAGAGGGCAACGGGCAGGACCAATGGCGCCGCGGATTTGACGCATTTATCTCGCTTATACAATAACTGGGTGAATTCAGCCCGTAATTATCCACCATTCCAAATTTAAAACAAGAGGTTTATAATTTTTTTAGTCAAATAAGAGCGTGATATATATAATCTGAGGGAGATGGGACTTGTGTGGCGAAGGAATGGCGAGAGCGAGTGAGACGGAAAGAGAGAGATTTATTATATTATGCATATAAATATGAGGAGAGAATTTGCTCAAGAATTCGCGCTGGGAGAAAAATCAACAAAGGATGGGACGCCATATCCTCACTTTAGCTCCCCTTCCTTCCCTCCGCTTTAGCAACCCCACCTACCCCCGCCACCCCCCATCCCTCCCTCCCGCTTCTCAATTCCATTGTTTAAACAAGGGCTTTTTTCATATATTTAAGTAAGTCGAGAGGCGGAGTACAGAAGCTCTAAAAGAGGAGTTGAATAACTAAAGGAAAATGAAATGGGTTGGGTGCTGCGGTGGTGTGAGTGTAAATGGGAGGGGGGGGAGAGAGGGGGAGGCTGTGGAGTATCTGTGGTGTCACCAAGCAAGGAGACATCATAAGAGTAAAGCAGCGAAGGGGGAGGAGGGTTCCTCTCCGTGGAGGGGGATGGGGGAACCAAAATAACTCTTCCCCCCCTTCTGGTCCATCCCCGTCCTCCGTCCAAGGCGCTCGGCGATGGTCATCTCTTACTCGGCGAACTCGGAAACAGCACACAAGTCCCCTCCCCCCATCGCGCCACTCAATGTGTAATGGATATATATCCCGTCTTCTTCCCACCCGCCCGCACCACTTCACTCTTCCTCGCTGCTTTTACTAAACGGGCCCGTCCCCCGCTTGGGAAATCCTTAAGGCAGTCCGAGCGAGATAGTTCCCTAGTCGTAATAGAGACCATATTCGAATTACACGTTTTAATTTCACCAGCTGTGAGGCATACGAATTGAATATTGCATTATTAATGGTGCAATAATGTAGTTCTGTCTGACCGAAATTGTTAGTAATCAAATGAAAATATCTAAATAAGTCTTTAACTTGACTCATTTTTTTCGCGCGGTGCGTTTGAATCTCCTTCAAAACGGAAGGTTTTATGCGATACCCAAGAGCCTATTGCGGTGACAATGTGATTAATTTTCAAATATAGTTGAGAAAACATACAACCTACACACTGTTACTTTTTTAAAGACATCTATGTGTTAGATATACCTCATTTTATAAAAAAATGTCTCTCTGGAGCGCATAAACGTACCATTTCCCATGTAAAAGGGCTGGTATATTTTGGCAAATAACTCCGAAAGTAATGTGGTGAGGGGTTGAACTTTTGGAATCATTAGGAGGGTGAGATATTTTTCTTTAACTATATTTAGAAGGGTGATATCTTTATGAAATCAAATTCATTGATTTATAGGTAAAGTGATATATGGCTGTGGATGGATGGCTCTTTGGCTTTGGATATAACTACCTTAAAGGAAAACCCCTCCCCCCCAACCACTCACTACAACTCACTTTGTGCCTCAAAGTCCTAATTATTATTTCACGCCACCCTTCTCCCTTCTCGGTTCTCGCCACATTCCCACCGCACGTCCCGTCACCATTGTGCGTCTTCGCGGTAATGGTGCCAATACCGGCAAATGGGCTACGTAAGCGATGACCTCGGCGGTTTAACGTGACACTGCCCGATTGTGTGCTTGTATGGATTGGTGATCGGCCACGAGTGGTCAAGAGCAAGGCAGCAAGAGGGCGAATGGTTAAAGTCGCGCCAATGGTAGACTGATAAATTATAACCTGCAGAGATACCATCTTTTAATCACTTACCCCTGATCATAGTTACCTACGTCATCTCACTGTTTTACTCGGTATATAGTTATGACATTCATGAAGCCACGGGCCTCATAATTAATTACATCTAAATCTACATGCATCTACAATTCCCCGCGAGCCGCCGCTTGGGCGTGTGGCAGGGGGTGTTAGGTCACCAGCCGAGTAAAGGTGAACGTTTTTTGGAGATGAAATGGTGACATGTATTATAGGAGTGGTTTTAGTGGAGCTCAATTTTTATTGTGATCGCTTATTGTTCGCAGAAAGAACGAGTTTTTGTACCTATATGTTCGGCAGTGTATCCCTCTTATTTTATCACATCTGTCAGACCTAGAAATGTAGTGAGGAGTCATGATAATATTCTCTATGTCGCTCTGAAAAATATCAGTTCTGAATTTATCAAGCAACCTAAGCCTAGCTTGTAGGACTCCCACCTTAATCCCTCTAAAAGTCGTGAAACACTATATGTACGCTCTTAACAGTTTTTAACGAATTATATTCAGTTGCGGGAACGCACACAACAGTCTCATAACACATCTATCAATAGTAAGTTGCTTTAAGTGCATGTTCTTGTCTTCTACCAAAGAATAAAATTTATTAAGGTTTATCAGATTGATAACTGCTAATGCACATAATAATTAGATAGCAATAGTAAAAAAAACTCATTATTCGTTATGTAACAACTTTTTTATCGGATAAATAAGTATCCGTGCGGTTAATTGCGCGTCCGCTATTTTGGCGACTTATGGAGTTCATAACTTCATTCCGTAAGTTATAAGACCATTAAAGAAGCCAATGAATTAATTGTATGTTTCTGCAACACTTAGCAAATGATTGCTAAGGTCTATGGGTCCCATATCTATACTGAATTCACATGTACCGTTCCTGCAACTGGCCATTAGTCCATAAGTAATTAATACTTATGTAAATGTTTCTATGAGAAAACCGTGAAACACCGCGGTGCTGTCACTCCTTCGTACGACTTCCTCTGCTTTTCGTTCATTCTTGGTGTTCGTATAGACTACACCAGAGTGTTGAGCAGTGTTGTAGGAAAGTTCCCTCTGGTATTCTCGTGTAAACACATACCTCATTTGGATGCGTGACACGGTGGTGGAAGACCCAACTGTTAGAAGAAGGGACCAGACTTTGAAATTTAAAAAAATGTTTTTATACCAATACCTAGGTGTTGTGAATTTTCCAGTTTTCACTTTTTCCATTACAACGGCTCATGAATTGAAAATACTATTTTGGAATAACTGACCAACTTAAAAGAGTGGAAAGAACTCCCCAACTATTCAGGTCCCTGGGAGAAATAATTAGGATGAATTATTGTGTTGCTATTATTTTCTTGAATGAAATTTGCATTCACGAAAAAGTACTATTTTTTCTTGTAATTGACGTGCTAAGTGTAACGAGACTCTAATATCCCTGTGCAGAGAATGAGTAATGCCATATATTTGAACAAATGATTCTTTCCAGATATTTTTCCCAGACAAAAGCCACAATCCGCGTTCAGTATATTTTTAAATTTATGTTCGAATCGATATTTTTCAATTATGTATAAGTAAACACCTATAGGTAGTCCGATATGGAGTTGTGGGGCAAATTTAATCGCAATAGGCACGTTTAGGGATTCTATAGGCACCGTGATCAGTCAGTGGCATTTGCTTTTTTAATTAGTACACATTTAAATGACACGCCGAGTCCCAGCGTTTAGACGAGGGAATGGCTTTCGAGAGGGAGGGTTGCTTGGGGATTGGGGCGGGGGGTGGGGGGGGGGGTAGGAGTTTCCCTTTGGATTAGTGGGCAAATACAGCGGCGCCCGAACGGTAAATAAACGCACTCGTTCGCCGTGGGGGAGGAGGCAGAGAGGAGTGGGGGCAAGTCAAACCTTCATCAGCCACCCTCTCCACCCTCCCTCCCTACCTCTTTGAAGGGAATCATATTCTCCTCTATTTTCCGCACCAGCGACATCCTGGGAGATTCCGAGAAGAAATGGGAGCCTATTGAAACAAACCAACCGCGCTCGCATAATAAATCGTTCTGCAGTGCAGAGGTGGGCATTAATCGGCCAATCGACGCCCGACGGCGTTGTCGTCATATCCTGCAATTCAGGCGCTTTGGAATGAGGCATCGTCCGCGGATGATACGGCACAATTATTCGGCGGGAAGAGGGGGAGAATGGTGTGTGACTCGCCGTGATGATCTTCGCGGAGTGTGAGAATTTGGTCCACTCCGTGATTCCACAGCTGAAGTGACAAAAGCACTCGCTAATATATATCCACACCTTTATTGCGTCGCACTGACTTATACCGACTGGCCATTTGTAATCTGCCATTCTTGCATTCATTTCATTCTCGCGCGAATGAGTTGGACTGTCTCTAAAAATTCTTTTGTCATCTTCCATAATGCTCCCTGCAGTTACCATCTTGTGTCATACGTGGTTGTGGCTAATTTTTCCATAGTCAGTCATCTCCGCTGAAAAATTGATAAGAGTCGGCTTCGTGTTGGAGATGATTATCGCTGATAAACGAGGATAAATCTCCTTTTAATATCATGGATAGTACGATGAAAGATATCCAAATTAAATTTTCAGAAATGGCTTTCGAGTCTACTGCGTCTTTGTTTATTAGTATCAAGCTTTTACCACCATTGCAGTCTGCATTAAAATAGTGAGAGGAAATGTTATTCAAAGAAAACGCCGCTGCAGAGCCCTTTATCAATTTATGATTGCTTGCATCGCAGCGAAAGTCTACGATCCAAATTCAGATAAATTCCTAACAATTTTGGCGAGAGATTTGATTTTCAAATGCATTCTAAGCATTGTCGAACACTTTTTATTCCCACCAGTGAGAAACATAAATTGCTAATGCTTTCATTAGCACGCAAGGATAGCGATTTGCATGCGTCAGTAAGAAAAGGACATATTACAGACATCCTAGAAAACACATGTAATCCTTGTAGCTCGATTTGCAAATTCTAGTCCCTCTCATCTAGTTTCCAATGTGTAAAATCAGCAAGACGGAACTCCTCAATAATTGCGCATTTCAATGGTATCGTTGGATAAAGTAATCGTCAATTACAGTTCTAAGAGATAAAATTACAAAATTTTACTGGTTCTAAAGGTGATTAAGTATTTTATACCAATTGGTTGATGAAAGTAGTTCGTCGCTTTGTGGGTAATATGGAATGCAACTAAGAATATTTATATAAAATGAGAAAAATGCACAAGAAAGTGGCGAATTTGACGATTCCTTCTCTAATAATATTACCAGATCAAGGTTTCAGCATGTTCAAATGGCACTTTAATACGTTCGACCAGTTAATTAGTTAGAACATTTTTCACGGAATTGTTCATTTACATATCAATTCATTGTTTTATCCAACAAGTTACCATGCGTGACGGCAGTACATTAAAATCGACTAAAATTTATCTCCTCGTGCATATCTCTGTCCATCCACGCCCTCGCAATGGGATTGATATCATCAGTCGAGGAAAATGCGTTCTCAGTCTCGGCTGTAGGTGGCGCATTTGCCCGCGGGCCGCCGCCGCCGGCCTTCGGCGAGGCCCGACCTTCCGGCAATGGGACGACTCGCCACGAACCAGTGATCCTGCCCGACGACGGCGGCCGCAATCGCCAACGCCAACATCAATCGGAATCACGTAATCAAAGCAATCCAAAATCACCTTCTTCATATCGATTCGGGGTACATTGTTTCTACGAGAAAATCCTTGTTGGAATGAGTGATGAGTATAAATCCCGGAAGATTCGATGGTGATCTGATTAGTAGTTTTAAATGTTCCCATTTGTAGTACTTCTCGATTTACTATTTCAATATTATTTATGTCACCATTTAAAAGGAGATGGCTGCCATGTATGAGTGCAAAATTACTCGTCGTCAAACTTAAAACTTCGCATGAAATCGTACTAGGAGTGTGTGAGTGAGTTTATTTGAAATTGTATTGATCGGGTAATGGAGTGAAACTACCGAAATAACTTAGTTTATGGAGATTGAAAACATTGGAGGTGTATAACCCTTTTAGTACCAGAGATACATTTATGTACCTCTGGTACTAAAATCGAGACGTACATTTATGATCGAGATGATCGAGATCGAATGATCGAGAGGTACATAAACGTACCTCTCGATCGATGTACTAACTGTCTAGTTAAAATCCTCCTCAAAAGAGTGCGCTGGGCTCAAAAATTTCCATTTCATATTCCGAAGGTACTTTTAAAATGTTGGCCGACAAGCAACCTGTCTTTAAAACATTGCAGTCGACTTAGTATTTGAAAATGTGTTCTTCTTTTCACATATCATTTATTATGCATTAATATTCATTATAAATGACAAATACACACATTACTATCATTTACATTACATAAAATACTTTTCTGTCCATTATTCAATAAAAATGTGTTAAAGTGTACGTGAGTATAGCAGTTGATTTCCTTGACTACTATCGGTGTTACAAGACGTAAATAGTAACGTGATGCAAATTTCAGCGAAGTATCTTGAAATTAAAATAGGGTGGAACCGAAAGAGATAATTAATGATAAATATTGAAGAAACTGCGCGTTTCTAGGAATATCTAAATATCTTTTAAAGACGAGGTGCAATGTCTACCGAAGAGGTTGCAGTATGGAAGGACGTCTTAGTCACAGAATCCCGGGAGCCGAGCAAAGGATCCTAGGTGTGCATGCCAGAGAATTATAACTAATAAATTCAGGGTTCACTTTGTGGAACCTCTCCATATCGGAAATCAAAATATTCTAGCATTGGTCCACTAAATAGATTTATTCTTTACGACCCGGGTTTCGTCACATAATGACATCTTTAGGTCCATTCTTTATGGCACCTGAATACGTCATTATGTGACGAAACCCAGGTCGTAAAGAATAAATCTATTTAGTGGACCAATGCTAGAATATTTTGATTTCCTGCCCAGAGAATTGCCGAATTTCATCCCCAACTTACACCGAAGTACTACTAAACCGCTATAAACACCCAAAAGTAGTGCAACGGACGCTGCCCGTTAGTTTTCCTTTCAAATCCCTCCCTCTATTCAGCAACGTAAGAGAGTCCTTCACACCTCGCTTCCGGAAAAAGTCCGAGAGATGGGATTACGAGAAGATTACCCGCCGCGATAAACAAGAAGAGCGAAGGAGAGGGGGGAAGAAGGAGGGGGAAGGGGGCGGTGCCTCGGACGCAGCGGTGCCCGTGGCGGGTGTGCAACTCTGCGGTCGCCGGTGGGCGAGCGGGCGGGCGGGCGGGGGCGGAGGAGGGAAATGAAGTGTGAAGGAAGGGGCCGCGGGGGTGTTTCGCGAGAGGGGGGGCGGGGCGGGGTGGGGCGTAGAGAGAGAGAGAGAGAGAGAGGTGTGGGAAAACCGCGACTTGCAGTGACGTGGGTTGTTTCTGAAGTTTTGATGGCCAAGCTCCTCTATACGCCATCCCACCCACCCACCCTCTCTCGCGGTACTCAGCGGGGCGAATAATTGAAGGGGTCGCGCGCGCAGGAGGCCGTCCCAGGGTACTAAATCGCCCCCTTTTCCCGTCCATCCCTCCCTCCCCCTCCACCGTCCCTTCTTCATTTCTCTTTAGGCAAAAGGGTAAACATCTCGGGGAATATCCTTAACACCTCTCCACCGACTCTTCATAAGCTCGCGAAAATCCGTCGGACGCCGGCGACGCCCGTTTCCCTCCCCTCCCCCTTCTCCTCCCCCGTTGCACACTCATCCCCCCCCCACCCTGTTCCGCGTCCTTCGCCGCCATCCGTCCGACAATCTCTCTTCTCTTTCCCTTCGAGATGCTTCCGTCGTCCCCATCTACGGATTAATCGCCCATCGGAGAGATGAATCGATTCGTTGGTTATTTTTGAGGACCGGCAACAACCTTAGGATCGGCTGCACTATTTGGGTGAGTGAGCAGCGCGGTCCGTTTAATAATGAATCTATTTCGTTTGGTCACTTTCATTATCTGTTCTAGTGACGTACTGCAAGAGAATTCCGTTATGTAATTGATATTTATGAAATTCATGGCATTACGGACCTCATAATTATACACAGGTTGCAGGAACACATCAATCAGTTTCATAATTAATCTATCGATAGTTTATTTCTTTAAGGTAGTCCGAGCGAGATAGTGCCCAAGTCTAAATAGAGACCATATTCGAATTATACGTTTTAATTTCGCTAACTGTAGGGTACATCAATTAAATATTGCATTATAAACGGTGCAATAAAATAGTTTTAAGTGACAGAAATTGTAGGTAATTAAATGAAAATATCTAAATAAGTCTTTAACTTGAATAATTTTTTTCGCGCGGTGAGTTTGAAACTCCTTCAAAACGGAAGGTTAATTGTAATCCCGAAGAATTTACAGCCGTGACAATATGATTAGTTTTAAAAATTGTTGAGAAAACACAAAAACTGCACACTGTTGATTTTTTGACGACATATAGGTGTTAGATATTCCTCATTTGTTATATAAGGTCTCTCTGGAGTGCATACACGTACCATTTCCCATGTAAAAGGGCTGGTATTTTTTTTTGGCAAATATCTCCAAAAGTACTGTGGTAAGGGATTGAATTTTTTGTGTCATTAGAAGGGTGAGATACTTTTCTTTACAATGAGACCAAATTAATTGATTTCTAAGTAAAATGATATTTCGCTCTAACTACCTTAAATATGTGTTCTAGTCTTCTACCGCTGGTTACATTTATCCCATGGACAATTATTACTACAATCAGTCAGTTATAGTAAACAAACTCGCCAGCCATCATATAACTCATATATCAAGTAAATAAGTCTCCAAGCGTTTCATTACGCGTCCGCCATCTTGACTACTTATGGAACTCATAATCACATTCCAAAAGTAATAAGACCATTTTTGAAATCAATAAATTAAACCAATGTTTCTGCGACGCTCATTGAACGTTCAGCATACCTTAAGGGTCCCATAACTTTATTGAATGCATACGTATCGTTCGTGTGACCGGCCGTGAGAAATGTTTTAGTTTAACTGTGGAGACCACAACGAACAACGAAGTATGTGTTGTAGGACCGGTGACGTCAGCGTGGCCCTATTTCGTCAGGAGAAGTCGGGGGTAGGGATGACGTGGCGATCATCCGCCTGAGGATAGGGCACTGCCCTTTGACCCACTCGTATCTCTTTACGTGAATGAAAATACCACCTCTCGCTGATGTCTGTGAATGCCTTCTCGGCATCAGGAACATCCCGACGGACGGATATTAAGAGTTACCCGTCCATGCGGGTTAATATAAAATTCTGGGAAGATCTAGGATCCGTCCTAGGTGGCGACTCCGACGTTCTCAGCCGTATTATTTCTTAAAGAATATTGACCTTTTTAATGCCGGCCCCGATGGCGGCGGGGTAAAGTCCTCGACAGCTAAACTGAGGGTCGCGGGTTCGAGTCCCGCCTGGGTGGGTTTTTCACCACCCAGGACATGGATGTTTGTCAAGTTTGTCAAGTTGGTCCGGTCCCTGGAAAACCTGATGACAGGCTTAGCAGCCTATCGGGATTCCAGGGACATACGGGACAACAGAATGGTCCGGCAAGGAGAAAAAAAGTGACCTGTAAGTTATATAACCTGCTCAGCCTAATTTCCATGCTGGCCAGCAGAATCGTCCGGCAAACAAAAAACAAATTGCTTCTCTTATTTGCAAGTCTTTTACAATAGTGCCTGCGTAACATAAAACATGTAGAATTAGGAGTTTTCTAGAATATATATTGGTCAGGAGAGACCTGTGGTGGTGCACAATGACCATGTTGTCAATGCGCTCTGCAACCATAAACCTACAAATTTTTTTCTGATCTACAGCTTTGGTGTGATCAGAGGGGATCAACTAATATGTCCCGCGTTTATCAAAAACTGGGGAGATGTCGAAGTTTTCAAGTTGCGTTAGCCTGGTCCTTGTCACTCTTTGGCGTCTCTTGTGACACATTCATGTATTAGTTTTATCACACTGTTTGTTTGGTCTTGGCAGGTATTAAAAAAGGAAGGTTTCAACAGAGTTAAAAGAAACTCGCCTAAGGGTCCATTTCATGTAACGTCCCTTTTGACGGACGGAGTATTGCAATCGTAGTGCTCTCTCCGCTGCATCCAATTAGAGATCGGGATTCCACGAAAAATCATCCACCGCTGCAGGGACACGAACCCTGGACCAACGGCATGGGAATGCAGTTGTTACTCTCAGCCAACGCACCATTCGGGTCCTCCAGGCACGCATTCGTGTGGTTTGATACGAAGGCAAATTAAGAGGGAAGAGAAGGATTGAGGATCGAAGGATCTTCGATGCCGAAGGCTTTACTGACCGTAAAAGCGCGAGTCCTTAAACCAGAGCATCTAGAATGATTGTAAGTATTTGGTCTGAATTTTGAACGAAGAATATGTGGCCATTATTGAGTGGGAGGATGAAATGGTGTCTTTATTGAGAAGCATTCAAATAAAGAAACGAGAGCTGATGACAAGGATGAAAGAACACATGGGATAATCTCATTCAAACAGATTGCGTGGGAATAAAATTTATGAGATAAACATCTGTCGATTTTGACCAATGTTTGAGGGAAGAGATAAATGTAAATATGTGTTGGCTTGATTTGTGTCTGAAGGGAGGGAATCGACTGGAAGTTGAGATAAGCTGGAAGAGAAGAGTAAGAAGGGTTGGGGAAATATAAGAAGTTGAGGAAGACAGGAGGGAGCTGATGGTGATGCTTAAGGTCCATCTGAATAATACTCTGCGAACCGCGTACTGGCGTATCACAGGGGGTGTTAGGACACCAGTCGTGAAAAGGTTGTAGTAGAGAGGTGAAATGGTGTCGTGTATTTTTGGACTGTTTTCAGTGGAGCTTAGTTTTTATTAGGTCACTTATTGCTCGTGGAAATAAACGAAAATTTGTACATATCAGTTTGGATATTATTTTATCGCTTCTATCGGACCTTGAGATGTAATGCTGCGTCAAAATGATGTTCTCCGAGACCCAATGAAACAGGCCTGTTAATTGAATTTCTCATGCAATCTAAGCCTAGCGTGTTGCCTGCGAGTCTCTATCGGCTCCCAACTTATTCCCTCTAAGAGCTGTGAAATACAAGTAATGAGTTTGTCTAATGCTGCGGGAGAAGAGTAAATTTTAGCCAGAAAGATTGGTGAAGAGAGTGAGGCATTTTGGACTGCGTGAAAGAGGTAATGATAGGAGTGTGAAGCCATTGACCTCGCGAAGCATGTTTTTACCGAACATGGGAACTGAGAATTTGATAGCTGTCTCCCAGCCTCGACAAATGAGGTCGTGACGGCCGAACGTAAAAATCATAGAGAACGTAAAAAACATTCCCATTGCATTCGTTTTCGAGTGAGACATTTCCCTCGCACCGAGCGGGTCGAGTCCACAGTCCATAGAGCTGGCCTCTCGCGCTCACAGCTTCAGTCGTTCCGTGCCGTCAAGTTCTCCGTCGGAGTAACCGTAGAACATGTTTTGCGACGTTAAGGAGTACTTTTGGTCATTATTCATGCATTGAAAAACTAACCCAGCATCACAAGTTAGGATAAAGAGTCCTACGAAGCAACACTTTCAAGACTGAGCTCATCACCTTTCTTTAAGGCCGCTTTACACAGAACATTTTATTGAGGTCAGTTTATTCGGGGTTTTCCCGCGTTGATTCATATTAACGGACAACAGTTTCGCCAACGTTACACCTAGAATCGTCAGGTCCTGAATGAGCTGCAGAGATTCTTGTTCCTTTATATTTACCAAACGCTTGAGCTAGTCAGGCGCACGTTGATTGGCCGGCTGGACCGTTAAATTCAATTATTGGAAAAGACGTTTGAGCGTTGAGGAGAGAGGATAACCGTCCTCCCTGTTGACATTTTCTTTGTTTTTGGCTATTTAAATCGCCTCTCGTATTAGCCGAGGGAAATACTTTATTATACAAACGAATGTATCATAGAATGTACAAGAAACTGAATGGAAATAGAGCAGGTTCTATTTCCCGTTAAGTCATTCAGGCAATCATACAATTTGCCGCTTTACACGGTACAAGTTTCCTCATACAAGAGTTCATACATTCGCTTGTACAATAAGTTGTACCGTGTAAATCGGTCTTTAGAGAGACGTAAGAGATTGCTGTCCGGTCGGCGAACTTGGTTTTGAATGATCGCGGAAACACAATGCATTGGTATAATTCCCGATTTTTGGTCTCGAATGCAAGTGAATGTTGCTGCTCTAGCTTTAAAGGAGCTTTGTAGTGATTTATGAAAACTGAAAATCGAATAATCCCACTTAATATCTTTTCACTTCAATTAGTTGTGCTACTCTGTGCCTCTTAAAACTAACAACTTCCCTATGAACACATTTTTATTCCACTTACTTAGCATATAGGGATGGATTGATGTGGTGGCTAGAGAACTGGCTTCACATATTTGAGACTCAGGTTCTATTCTTAGTTGCGGAAGAGATACTTCGTAGGAATTCCGATCCCTACTTGAGTACTCCATTGAGATCACTTCAAGGATAGTGTTCCATTCTAGCGGGTTGGAATATGGTCTCCTTGGTGTCCTGCAAGAGATCCTAGACCAATGGCAACGCCGTGTTTTACATACTCCACCCATATCCTAGATAACCTTATTCTTACCATGCTGCCCAACTATCCATATTGGCGTAATTGACCTCAGCTGTCGGTCGCCTCCCCAATGCCAAAATCAACGACTCATTATTTTCACGGCATTCATAGTAATTAAGCCATTTTTACGAGGCCCTTCCACGGAACAAGCAATGGAATTATTACTTCAATCATCGTTTTCTCATTTCGATTGAAATCTACCCGAGGAGTAGGGGTTTTCAATCGGGGCGAGCTTGCAGGGGTTCGGGTCAACGAGGCAACCACTTCAATCGGTTGATCAATGGGCGCAGCCTTCACGTGACACTGCACCGATGAAATTCCGCCGCGCTCTCGCGCCGCTAATGACCGTGAACCGCAAATCGTTCGCCGAATCCGATAGAGTCGTTTCCCCCCTTCACGGTCGAAGATGAACGGCGGAGGAAAAATTGAATCATCGAGTATTGTCCGGAAATTGCAGTCGAGGAGTACTTCGCTATCTTTTGCAGGCGATAATAATCGTCAGTCGATATTCATCTTCGCCACTCGAATGACTGACTACATTCATCATTCATGAGTTTTTAGTGAGTGAGCAAGTGCAAATCTTAAGCATGCTCCTTTCCATAATGGCTCGAGGAAGTTAATCTTCCTCGCTGTACTCAAGGACGTCTCGGTAAAAACTAACCGTCGCCCATTTTGAGGCAACATTCGCCAGGGAACATGAGAGCTGATTATGTATGATTTTACACTTTCCCGGCGAATGACATTAGTGTAAATATCTCGGGCTCGCCCGAGAAATATGAATATCTTACCCGGTGGCGAACCCGAAAAATTTACACAAATGAGAGATGATGTTACTTCGTAAACACCGAAGGGAAAACAATGAGAACACATGTTTTGCATTCGTCCTTGGTTCACGCTTGAGCAAAATGTAGACAAGTTCGTGCAAGACGTACCTATCAAAGTTTAGCTAGAAATATGCAAAGACTATCTCTGACAATGCGAGGTAATAGAGAATTCCCTGCCTGTGCAGTGTGAAGAAAAGCCTGTGCAGCATCATTTTAGGTGTTATAGTATGGTTTGTCTTTGAAATTCAAATTTCGAAATTTATGTTTTGAAGTAAAGTCTCAGTCTCTCTCAGAAAGAAATTTACACGAATAATGAACAGTTACAGAAGATGCTACGGTTTTTGATAATAACCTCACATGACATTGTTTTACACCTTTCGATCCGAAGACACTGGTTAGAGCACCATAAAATATGTTACTTTGCAGTCGACAAACATTGCGAAGATCCTTAAAATGGATAGAAGTAGTACATGTAATTTTTTCATGTGCGTCGACCTCTACGTTAATTTTGCATCAAAATGGAGTGAATAATTATAAATTCGCCTCATTTTCATACGAAAACGGAGACCGTGGTTTTTCGCTGATTTACGGCAGAAATGATAACCAAAATCACGTCAACGGCAGTTTCAGTTGTACGTCAGGCAAGTGGAGTTTCAGTGATAAAGTAGGTATGAAATCAAAAGTGTAAGAAATTAAATGTAAGTGAGCATCAGTGGATTGAAATATCCATTTTAAATACGATGAAGTTTACCGAAGCAAATCAAAATATGACACATTTAGATATCTTGTATGTTATTTTCTTTTGAGAAGCTCTTTGAGTTTATTACTCAGGGTCTCAATATGATGATATTCATGTATTCAATTTCCACTTATTTCAAAGCTCAAATTTAAAATATTGGTACTTCTAAGAATGATCGACATTTTCGGTCTACTGTGTAATATTTCGGCGCAAAAGAATCAAACTATGCGATAATATAATGAGTACAAGTTAATCTCGCATTGGATTACATGTTTGAGATCCGTCAAAGAAGTTCTTCACAACACACCAAATGTGTTTGGCAGCTGTCATTCATTCCTTTCGTCGGATATTTGCCTAACGTGGTGGAGCTTAAGTTATTTGTAAAATATTGATATTTCACAAATGACCATCCTGGATTAATAAATGTGTCTCGAGGAGTGATGATGAAGATTTACTTCCCCGATATTATTCCCCAATTTATCATAAACGAGGCAGCTCTGAAGAAAGTCAACCCTCGATTCGAAGTTAATTCGGCTTAATCCCGTTGTTTATTTATTGTTATTCCATAAATTTACCGATTAAGTCGTTTGTGAATCTATGTGTATACACTATTGCTTTCAATTTCTACGCAAGCGTTATGTGTCAACTAATTCGCGATGGAATTATTTTACATCTACATCTACATAATACCCCGCGAGCCGCCGCTTGGGTGTGTGGCAGGGGGTGTTAGGTGACCAGCCGTGTAAAGGTGTACGTTTTTTTGGAGATGATATGGTGACATATGTATTATAGGAGTGTATTTAGTGGAGCTCAGTATTTATTGTGATCGCTAATTGTTCGCGGAAAGAACGAGTTTTTGTACCTATCTGTTCGGCGGAGTATCTCTCTTATTTTATCGCATCTGTCAGACAATTGGAACAATACTTTCCGTATTCATCAGGACTTCTTGTCATATGCTGTTCACGTTTTATTTTCCCATTCGATGACGGCATTCCAATATGTAAATGAAGGTTGTTTCGGAAATAACTCTTGCGTTTCTTGCCTGGCTACTAACGACCACTCAGCTCGCAGAATTCAGCGAATAATTCGTAAGCAAATCTATGTACTAATAAGTCGCTAACATGGCGATGAATCACCATTCAACCACTTGATAAAGTTCAAAGTCGTTATCATGAACAGTACATACTGACTGATCGATTTGACGTCCATAATTCGTAAGTCCCACCTCAAACATAGATTCCTGCGACGGGAGCTTTGGATAACGACCTGATTAAGGAAATTACAGACTTTTATTGTCAGTAGTTCCGTGAAATTAACATTACTCATAGTCAGTATTTGATCCTGGATGACTCGACGTGTTAGACGACCCGGAGGCTGAGCCACGAAGAGACACCCGCGGGCGGTGCTGGAAGGATAGTGCGTTTTGATCGACAGATGAATCCCCGTCGTCGGGGCCGACAAGGTTCTCTCGGGAGGACGCCTGGGGGAATGATCGCGAGAGCGGCCGGTGAGCAACCGCGGCGGAGGCTGCGGGACATCACAGCGACCGTCGATATGCCGTCCACGCGGCGGAGAATGGTTTTTGTTTGCCGAACTAGAAATTTCCTCCTTCCTTTGTTTCATCCTGGCGATTGCCAATCCCCACCGTGCTAAACGACGAAGGATCCCTCCATTGACGTTGATTCTTCCTCAGACAGCATTCCGCGAGTTTTCGATGAGTTGATAAACTCGGTTAAATCACACCGTTGACGGTTAATATCGTATTTTTTACGTGTATCCGGTCACGAGAGACAACCGAGAAAAATGATGTTTGCTTGTGATGTTACACCAAATCTTCCCCCTTCCCTCACCGTTAATTAACCTATTGATGAAATAGGCCGCTTTGAAGCTTAAAGAGGGACATAGACGTCAATTCTCTTCGACAGCACTTACAAAGCATATGCATATATGATAGCATGTATCCTGGTATTTATTTTAATCCCAAGTAAGCTCTTTTAGATGCTTTGGGATTGAACTTTATCAAGTTTTCGCGATTCCGAGAGACACTGCATGCGTAATTACAAAATTTATTTACCTACCCTTATGCTCTGAAAATCTTCACATTTTTGCAGATGGCTCACTGGTTATAATTCCCATAAAAAGGTTGAGAAGAGAAAATTTTTCTAATGGTATACGAGCGACCGGACGTAAATCTGATGTTGATAGCTATTTATACCGAAATTTTATGATTAACAACAAACGTTTACGATAATGCAACATGAAGACATTAATGGCGGGGCTAATAATTTTAAAACTGCGAGGACAGTTCTGTATACGCATTTGCTCTCCCTGAAAAAATGCGGAGCTTTCCATTCTAAAAAATCCATTGTCTCGTCTTTCTTTGACTGACCTCCTTTCGATGAACGTAATAGGTATTTTGCGAGAGTTCGTTTATGACAGTTCCTTTTGTTCCTTAATGAAATATTCCACTTTATGCGTCCAGTTGAATACTGAGAGATCATGAGAAAATTCTTCGTAGTGTACAGATAGTATTCGATTAACTATATCTTGGGACACCGACCGTATGGAAACCCTTATGAAGTAGAAGGTGTAATCTACAAGAATCCAGAAATGCCAATTTGTGTTGCCGAACATTGATAAGAATTGATACATCGTCATTTCATCATCATTTAAATGTCCGGGAAGTGGACCTCGATTACTTTTAGTGGATGTAATCGCCTTCGGCATTGAGGTGTTATTTTTAAGTGGAGTTAATGTTGCAGCGCATATGACTTCCCTCCAGTGACACAGTATCAAGCTGTATGAAATGTATGGCAGCATAGAATGAAAACGCTTTTCTCAAAAACTATGCCGAACTTCGTTTTTTCGTCGGTTCCTCGCACTTTTTCTATCATCGCATGCGTAAGTGTCGGAGCCTGTAATTTAAGATCAAGGGAAAGAATATTCGAGATCACTATTTTGCTCATTACTTAGACGGTTTCGGAAACTCGAGCGAATGGATATTATAAAAGAAACTCAGAAAGAATACTTCTATAAACGAACGAGTCCTTATGAGGCGTAAATGAAAAGACAGATTCAATGGAAAAGAATAATTCCTCACGCTTCTTACTCATTTGTAACTGTCCTTTATAATGGAATTGAGCCATCTTTGACAAAATGGGAAGGACATGATCTATTGTGCTGACAGAATAATCGATCCATAACCACTAAACGAAGCGTTGTAATAATAATTAACAATTAACAAAAGATTCTGGGAACCAATAGTCATAGAATGAGAGGCGTAAATGGCAATGAAACCTCAGTTACGAGTGTGCTGCAAGCGTGCCTGTGCGCAAAGGTTATTAAAAATTTTAATGATAAGGATTTACTTATAGTTTGAGGGAGTAATTATATCCTCTCTCCATAAAAGTCATCAATCTCTCCTTTGGACAGACGATTAGACATATGTATTTGTTTATTGGTCTAGCATTCTTAGAACATTATAATTTTGTCCCAAATTTTTATTTTTTATTATATTCGCTGAATTGGAATAATAAACAATATCTTCAATTTTCCGTAAAAATATAGAGAGGAAATAAACCGTTAGGAAAAATTCAAACACTCGGAATTAAATGGAATGTTAATTATTTAGAATGGACTGGAGCTTAAAAACAGCTCTGTGAGAATTTGACGGATGCCACAAAAATTAATAGACTGGATGAGGAAGCTCATTTTCCCCCATTTTTCCACTTAAAATCAGAGTAAACACATAGGTAATAGCCATACATACGCATGTATCATGTCTTGTCTTGAAACTGCGGAGTTCGGAGCCTCATTCAGTCTTTTCTGCAAACATATGTGCTTCAAACCATAATGAATATCTACAAAGGAACGGTTTGAAAATCCGCCTCGCTTACTCCTTATTTGAGAACATGCTGCATTTGCATGTCATAAATTCTTTGTGAGCTGCCGCTCCGGCGTGTACGGAGAAAATAGGGAGGTGTAATTATTTACTTATTGAATAAAATCGACGCTCTGGAAACTTATTTTTTAACCTATTCAAGTAATATTCCTATAATTATTAATAGAAGCGATGAAATGAGGTGTACACTGTACAGGAACTGGGAAACTGATCATTACGAAGCTCCGTCATTCAACAGAACTTTGGTTACCTTAGTAAACACAGAGCGTAACACTAAGGCATTTCTTTAAAAGCGTAACACTAAGGCCTTACACTACCATAAGTAATACATTTTACTCCCATTTTCAAGGCTAATGTCCTAAGCCTCTTCGTACCAGCGGTTACAGTCGGTGCAGAGGGTATTGATGATAACGGGCTCGCGCGTCAGTGGCAACATCAATTCAATGGCGCTTACAGTTCTCCCGAAGCTGAAATAGCCCCACAGGAAATTCGATTATTCGTCATCCGTTGCTGGAATGCTGGAATTTCGTGAAGAGGAACTTACATTTTACCATCCTTCACTCATGCCTAAGTAATTCAGTAATAAGTTGCATTCCGGACCGTTAATCGACAGGTTTGAAATGACTTCGAATGGAACTTAATGAAGACGTAAAACTTCGGTGATTTCTATATCTTTTGAACCTTGTCTCGAAGTCTTAATTTTTCGTCTTTCTTCCATTGGTAATGAAAATATACATGTAGGAATTGTTTTTCCTAATTAACTCACTTTTTATGTACTTATTATCGCAGGAGACGATGGGATGAGTGTAAGCAGCCGATCGGTGCCAAAGACACGAAGCAGGTTGCGAATCAGTCGATTGCAGCGGGCCCTGGGGGCAGTCGGCGCCGACGAGAGGAGCACGCGATCACCGGAGTCACCACATGCCCTTGCCGCTCAGCAAGCTTATCTCGCAACAATCAAAGGTAAGCTGTAATCTTACGTAGTCATGCCAGCAAACCAATTCTCTCTTGAGAGCAACTCTTTTCCTTCGAGATTCAAGTTGTCCTTAGAAGACGTTAATTTTGCCGCTCAGAATACGGAAGTGAGAAATATTATGCGGTTATAACTTTCATGTCATTTATGCACCTCAAGGTTTATTTAAAACAAGAACACTTTATCCATTAATTACTAGTTGAAACTCTTGTGAATGTTCACAGCAGATAATGGCATACAGGTGGTCATTTGCGAAATAAGGTATTATTCGACCTATGCTGTAATTAAGCGATTCCGGCGTGTTTTTGGCTAAGTAATGCCTTCACGGGTAGGACTTGGCTAATCTATGCGTCTAATTTTATTCTATGAATGACAAATTTGCTAGTTAACAAATGTTTAGTCTCTTGTGCGTTATCGCGGTAACCTTTCTTATTCTCACTGTTAGTACGAGATGCTGGCGGGCGCGTTCTCGAGCCTATAATGATGTTCATTTCACTAATCTAACCTGTAGTAATTCCGTTAAACAATTCTTCCACGTTTCTTGGCCTTCGTGCAAAAGGTCACTCCCCTAATCAGTTGTGTATGGAATTAGAGAAATTATAGGCACCCGCCTTTCCTCCATGCACCCTGAAAGAATCTCACATTGCTTCACTTGTACGGGTTCACAAATAGATATTATTCTACTTTTGCCGAAAGCTTTACACATGCAAGCCGATGCGTACTTCAATTCGACATGGGGGACAAATTAGACGATTTTCTTTAAGAAAAAGGAAATATTGCGTATATGTATAGATTACCATAACGCTCTGACGATGTCGAATAAGGAATTAATTCATCCGATATTATCGTGGAAAGCGACGGAGTGTTGAAAACGACGACAAATCACTCGAAAAATATGAAATTTGCTTGTTTTTAAAAGATAGTGAAATTTTAATTAGTAGGTACTTAGGATAATTCATCGGAATTCTAATGGTTCCGTAATTACTTAATGTCGGAGGATAATGCAGCCATTCAAACAAACCGTTGAGGATAATTTCGCTGACGAATAGCTATTTGATATACTGTTACATTTAAAATAGCCATGGAATTGTTGAATTGCGTGATTAAAAAAAATACAATAGAATCATGTTTGTGTCTACAGTCTCCATGTCCAGTACAATTAGGAAAGTTCATCACCACAGGTGTTCACATGGTTAAGGCGATATTTACTTACAGAAATTGGGATTTCGTGAATTCTAGTTGCACTCTCGCTCATTTATAAGCAATCAATGGAGTTATTCTTAAAGTTCAAGTACACTTTTTAATCTTTAAAATAACTGAGAAATTACTGATAATACGAGTATTTATTGTCGAGTGGTAAACTGCAGGCATACATCTCTCTCCAATGAACCGTTACGGAATTGCTTGAGTGGTATCGAAACTGTCTCCATGAATAGTTACATTAGAAATGCGATCAGGCTCTAACAGAAATTGATTCGCTTCATAGGTGATAATTCTGAAATTCAAGTAAAACGTTCGTATTTTTCTACTTATTTGTGGATTAACAACGCGTTCCGATATCATATAATGTCATCTTAAGGTAATACTGATCACGGTACAATTGTACGCGTTGTCAATCAATAAACCTGCGGAAAAGCACAAAATATTTACTTAAATTCTATCACGAATGCCCACAGTGTAACGAATGAATCATCCGTGGTAATTGTGCATGAAACGCCGTGTTATTTTTGCCGTTGGTCGCCGGTCGAGAGACGAAGCAACGAAGAAGATTGAGGCAACGAGTTGGGTGCTCTGCACTTCGCGTCTTTTCAGTCAGAAATCCGAAAGTTCTGGCGGGAAATCACGCTGGGATCCTGATCTAACTGTGGAGAATTCAGTGCGAATGAGAACTCGAGTGTCTGAAAATCGGAGGACTGGGCTTCTATTTGTGTCGCCAATGTTCCAAGAATGTATTTGTCTTGTATTTATTTGAAAATTTCGAAGAGTAAAATGAAAAAAAGGCGAAAAATACGTAATACGATTATTAACAACCACAGGTCTGAAGATCTTAAAACCGTCCCATAGTTTCCATCCGTCTTTTATGTAAATTTAAATCTTTTTTTCAAACCAGTGTTTGAGTCTCGAGAATGATAAACAACAGTCCACCTTTCTCTGAATTAATTGCTTGGTGATGTCAATGAATGCTGATACTTATACATAATATTTTGGGCTCAGCGACATCGGTTTTGATATTTTTCACTCACATTTTTTAACATTCTGCTTGCGATATAGTTTCTTTTAAATGATACTCAAAGCATAACCTTAGTTTGTATATTATTAATGAATCGTGTTATTCATGACAATTTTTCCTTCATGGATCCCCAAGAAAATTCAATACGAGATCTAAATCCATTCTGCCCGTTTTCCTCTGTCAACTAGCTCAAAAATTAGAAATGCAATGAACACTTGTCGCCTTTCAATGTACAAAATTGGAACCTAAGAATACTGGAATATTCACAATGAGGATTTCCGTCTCAATAGCAGGACCATTTTTTACTTGTCCTTAATGGACGCTTGGGCTTTTCAAGGATGCAGTTCTATTGCTCTTCCTGTCAAAACTAAAAAGAAACCGAACATATATTCCAGATGTCGAGACAAGTTAGTGTGGGTTCGTACGCGCATCGTCTGTGTGGATTCCTCGTCCGCAACCCTTTGCGAACTAATCTTTTTCAAAGATCTGTGTACTTGGGTCATTCGCTGCAGAATGGAGAAACTTAATCACGTTGTAAAAAAAGGCTTCTTGATCGACGTGTTTATGACATCATTGGCAAATTCCAGCAAACTCCGTGCCTGGTAACGTAAATTTTATGCGGAGTTACCCCATGTCGATGAGGTGCGTCCTAGGATGCAAATCTAAGGAGATCTTGGAATTCTTCGCGAAAAAATTGCGCACGAAATTTGACGAATGTGCTGTGAAAAGAGTGATATACGTGTATCTCTCTAAGGTTTTTTCGTCGATCGGGTGCTGGGTCCATTTCATATTTCAGTATTCCAACATCGTGGATGATTTTCGCGACAGCGTTTCTCCTATTATCCTAGAGGCGCCTTCAGGTCGGAGGTGACCAGTCGAAGATGACCAAGGATCTTCGACACGAAGACGCCTCCAGGACAGGACGAGAAACATTGCCGTGTAAAACGACGACGCGTTCGGAATACCATAAAGAGTAATGAAGTGATTATTACTAGTGTATGTTTTTGTAAATCAAGTTAAAGGCGAAAATCAGCTATTTTACGAGCACGATATTACGTCAGCATTTGAACAATAAAAATAAGAGCTAAGAGATTAGCATTATAGCATTATTATTATGCATATCTATTTGTTTATAATAATAAGTTACGAAGAGATTTCATTTTGTATTGATCGTTGAAAAGACGCATTAAAATACAAAAATCAATGCGCAATTCATGCATGTGTGTTGACATGTAGATATTTCCCAGTTATGACTTGGGTTATCAATGTGATGGGTTATGAGAAAGGGGTCCCTTTGAGAGTTATGTCGTAACTTTCGCACCGTTGGTCTCTATGGAGGGCAAATATTGATCTACAGTCACAGTCAAACTGAGTAACCGAATCGACGTTCCTTTTTGAAACTTCATCTCAGGCGACACATTTTTCCAGTCTTGTCCGCTCAAACATTCGAGATCCAATTCTTAAGCTCCATAACTGTGATAAACGAAAACTATGCAGTAGAGTTTTAATTATTTTCCATTCAAAAGAATGTGATAGCTTACTACTACAGGGTCTTTGTTCTCACATTCGTGGGACCAAAGGATTGGATTTCGAAAGTTTGAGCCGACAAGGCTAGAGTAAATTGTCGTGTGAATTAAATCTTCAACAAGGTGCGGTGGTTGGGTTACTTTAATTTGTCACTATAATGGCGATAGAATACTTCCACAAATTTACGCCTGAAACGCTTTCTTTCAGTACTTTACAATCCGAATCTATATTTCGGCTCGAAACCCCCAAAAATGTCACAAGATGACTCCCCCCTCCGGTTCCCGGTTCCCCCGGATGGACCTCCACACCCCGGAGTCGGCCCCGGTAGCGGCGGGGTAAAGTCCTCGCCTGCTAACACCAGGGTCGCGGGTCCGAATCCCTCTGGGTAGATAATTCACTGCCCAGGACATGGATGTTTTTGTTCGTCGTATTCGATTTAATTGTAAGAGAGGACTGTACAGACCTAAATTCGCTCACCATAATAGACAAAATAAGAGACACTCACTTGCGAATCTCGGATCGTTGGCCGAGGCGCCGTACCAGCCCGCGGCCGCCGCCGCCGAGTTCCGCATGTCCCCGTAATGCGACGAGATGTCGGAGCCGTTGCAGTACTGCGCCGGGAACGCCGCGGCCGCCGCCGCCGCGCCCGCCGCGTGGTGAGACAGCTGCGGCACGTGCATGTAAGGGTTTCCGCTGACCGGGACGCTCATCGCGGCCGCCGCCGCTGCCGCCGCCGCCGCAGCCGCCGCCGCGGACGTCGACGAAGAAGAGGAGTTGTTGTTGTTGATGCTGGTGTTGTGGGCGGCGGCGCCCGTGATGCTTCCGCCCGCGCTGCTGTTGCCGCCGCTGCTGCTCCCGCCCGTGCTACTCCGGAAAGGCGACGGCGGTGCGGTGAGCGAGGAGTCGACGAGGGATGCCGCGGACTTGCGGTACGACTCTTCGATGGGACTCAAGATGTCGGAGACGGAGAAGGGAGTCGTGTGCGGCGCCTGCTTTGGGCTCAGGGACATAGCCAAGTCACCATTGAGCTCGGGTAGGAGGTGCAGATCGGAGGCCCTGGAGAGGGATGCCGCCACCTCCTCCTGGTGCTGGTGGTGCTGGTGGTGATGCGGGTGGTGGTGCGGGTGCTGGTGGTGCTGGTGGTGCGGGTGATGCTGGTGCTCCTGCTGGTGCGCGGCGGCGGCGGCTGCCGCGGCGAGCTGGTGGTGGTGGTGGTGATTGAGCTGGTGGTGGTGGTGGTGGTGCTGGAGGTGTCCGGCGGCGGTTGGTGCGCCGCCCGGGAGCAGGGCGCCGTAGGGCGAGGAGGTCGCTGGAGGCGGATGGGTCCCAGGAGTCGGAGGCGGACCTCCCGCCCCTCCCGCCCCTCCCTCCTCGTCCTCCTCCTCTTCCTCCTCCACCTCGTCCTCCTCCAGTTCCTCCTCCACCTCCTCCACTTCTCTCCCCCGACGATCCAGACCGGCCGCTCCGACTTCCGTTATCGCCGAAATACGAAATGCGCCGGGGATGGTGCGATGGTGGGGACGCGAGATGACCACCTCTTGAACTGGGGGGCTGAGTGGACCTCAAACCAAATGCCTTCCCGAAATGGAGGAAGGATGGAGAAAAAGGTGCACTGCAACAGGGAGTGACTCTCCTGGAATGTCAGGCTTGATCCCTCCTTCTGGTTAAACGGGAGGTGTGTCTCGGCCCTAATCACATGCGCCGCTGAAATCTGTCGCGGCTCCGTCCAGTCCCGTGGATGATTAGCCTCGCACAAGGGGCACAAATTTCTGCGATCTTCTTCGGTCTCGGTGTTTGTCTACCGTCTGTCCGTCGATACCACTATCACAAACGCACTTTCTCCTCACCCTGGATTCTTCCCCGACTTGTTGATCGATTGAACTGTCGGAAGTTTGACCCTCACAATGACCTCCCCAGGGACAATCACACCCTCTGGTGAACACAACCGAAGAAATCGACGGCAGTCACGATTCACGTTCAAGTCCTCCACGTCACGATGATGTCAGTTTTTCAGCAAGAACAAAACGATAAAGCCCCTTCAGTCCAGCTAATGTCCTCGCGGAACTCCTTGCGGATCGAATCGACGGCCACTCGTGAAGTTCGAGATGTCGTCCGGCGGTTTCAACCGGGCACTACTCTCTCCTCGACACCACCGTACAATGTCAACAGCGGAGTTTTTCTTTTTAATCGCTTAACGATACTTCACAAATGAGAGGACGACACTCCTCCTCCCCAGGCGCCCCCACCCCGTAATATTTTTATCCCAGAGTCCTCTCGAGGGAAGTGTCCGGCCAAGTGGGCCTCGATGGGACCGTTCTTGGGGCCTCTTCCACCGCGACGAGTGCTCGAGACCTTCGCGGCTTGCGCTCAGCGTGCGTCAGCCGGTCCGAGAGAGGATGCCGTGCCGTGCCGGGCCTTCGTTATTTTGCAGGAGAGAGAAATCATTCGAGATCCTCCTCCCAACGTCCCCTCCCACCGCCGTTTCTGAGGGAAATCGCGCGGGCGGGCCGCACTTTCGGATGCCGGAGCGAGCGAACAGACCACCACCACCGAACCGGCCGGCCTCCGTCGTCGCTCGGCGATCCCCCGCCGTCCGCGAGAGGGAACCTCTTAAGCCTCTCTCTCTCAAACCGTCACACTCCCCAAAATATCCTCTCCGTCGTCGCCACCGCCTCCTTCCTCGTGAAGAGGGCCGCCTTCTCTTCCTCCTCTTGCTTGAACCTTCTCCTTTCAGGAGAAGATGTTTGCGCTCGCCACTTCCTCACGGCGAAGATGCAAAGAGTGGACTTCTCTACCTCCCTGAGAGGTGTCTCGATCCCTCTTACTCCTACCAAGCCCCCCCCCCCCTCCCTCCCTTCCCCCACCACCACCGATAGCCTCCCCTCCAACGGGAATCGCCCTTTCTCTCTCTCTCTCCCCGCCCCTTCGCCGTGGGATTGTGGGTAGTGGTGGGGAGGGCCATGAGTGTGGGGGGGGGGGGAGGGAGTGCGGGAGAGCGGGGGCAGCTGCGCTGGATGCGGCAGTGGGGTGGGGCGGAGCAGTGGGGCCCCGCGTCTCGTCGGCTGGTTTACGAAGAGATGGAGGGAGAAGGGGACATGATGGGTGTGGAAGGAGGAGTGGATGGGGCGGGGACGCATCCCTTGGGGGACCCGGGCACGCCAATCGGGTAGGTCGTCTCGCAAGGCGGTGGAGCCGCACGCCACGCCCCCCCAGGGCCGAGTGCCCCGCCCCCTCAGCTCTCCTGGCTGCGGCCCCGTGGGAAGGGGCGTTTCGACACCCCCTCCCCCTTGCCCGGTATATTCCCTCCCGTCCGGAGCGTCGCTTTTGGCGGCGGAGAGCGTACGAAAGCCATCTGTGGGAAGCGACCCAACCTACCTCCAGCTCCCCCAAGCTCCCGGTCTCACCAGTTCGTATTTTTGCAGATGCTGCGTCGTCACCCGTTTTCCCGATCGATCACGCGGAGACGCTTCGGTCGGACGCCCTGCACAGGAGGTTCAAATCCCTCCTCGATACATTCGGATCGGCCTCGCAGGAGGAGGAAAAGCGAACCTCGTCGTGCGATGGTGCCCGAACCCGGAAAAGTGCTTTGTCTTTGTGAAAGATTGAGAGAGTAGTTAGTATTCGTCAGCCGCGGCTTTGAAACAAGTGCATAGGCCGATTATGTCGAGTGAAACCCGTGGGTATCTTGCGGTTGATGATTGATTTTGCATTCCGCACACCGTTTAATGGATTCGTTATCGTGGATTCTGTTTATGTCACCTACATTGTATTCCATGTTCAGACGACGACGAGAATATTCCAACGAATGTTTCGTTAGCCCAGTTCTGACTGTGTGAGTAAGTTACCAAATCCTAGCTAAGGAGCATGGTGTTGGTGCATCAATTTTCGTCCAACCACGGATCCAACGAAGAATCGGCTAGTGTGTTGTCCTAGATGGCCACGCTTCAATGTGTTGCTAAAAGTACGAAAGATTTTTTCGACGGAAGTGTCTCAAGTTACGTATTTATACAGAATATATATTCCACTCTGGATTCCATTGTAAGGCCTGTGTTTTGTCGGTTGTGAAATGTGGGCTCCAAACTCCCACTAAATCAGTTGCCTTATCATTTTTGTGCCGTTTCACTCTATATAGTTTTGTAATCTTCACCATTTCGCTACTTATTTTATGGAACCCTCATCTGTACTGTGCTTTACACTTTCACTCACTGTTTTCATGATTTCAAAGTTCTTCATATCGGCACTTTCCATTAGTTTTGAAATGTTTCTTTACACCATCCTCAAATTATCCCAGCTAAGAGCCCTAGATCTTCCACTGTCGTGTGCAGGAAAACTTACCATGATTTATGTCATTTTCACAATCTTTACTTGTATTGGAGATGCTATTAACCGCCACTTTAAGCCTCCATATCCAAATAGTTCTTTTATTTCATAGTTTATTCACTCAATGTGGACCCTCTTTCTTTGGCCTGCTTTTTACAGATTCATTGCTTCTTGAGGCGTGTCCGGTCTGCGGTCCATACTTCTTCTTCTCGAAAATCACATCACTCGGCTCCTCTTATCTCTTCCCCTCTTTCAAATTTTTCGTCGATTTGATCGTAAGGTTTGCCTCACGTCCATGTAGTTTCCAAAGTTTCGCTACCCCCCATGGCCTGTATGGTTGTGACGCATGTTCGCTGCTACGCTCAATGTATTCCGTGGAGAATGATCTCTCTGGTGTTCCTCCGAGTTAGCGGCTCCATATCTCCCGACGTTTCTAAGAACGACATGCTCTTAATCCACGCAGAACTACTGAAGATGAAGAGCGAGTCGTTCATCGAAACGTCGCGAGACACAAGGTCTAACCAGGAGTAATACGCGAGAGACCTATCTTCACCGGCTAAGCCGGGAAAACCCAAGATCTTCCTTCAATGAATATCGCCTGATACTCTTTTAGCTTGTCTTCAAGAATTATTGAGGCATCTTCTATGTATGTATTTCTTGCTACTTCTGGGTATGCTATTCTAAGTTTTTTTTTACTCGATGGACGTTACAAGCTATAGATAATCGCCATTACCTCATCTCTACTTATTTAAGATTAAGCCTCTTGAAAGCTTTATTTCTGATTTAGTTCGAGATCAAAGTAATGGATTACACTCCAAATAGTTGACACGGTGTAAAGCTTCTTCTATGATAATTGTTTTTTCCTAATTTATTGTGCATGAATCGTTCGAAATGGGAATTCAAATGGATAGGATGTGTTTATCGTCAATTTTTTCCATTCAGAACAAATATCCTTTAATATTCTCTAATCCCCCAACTCTGTGCGGGATTACTTTAAATCCAAGGAATGCATCCTAAGCCTCCTTTTCACTGTAACATCGCGAATTCTTCATCGACGACCTCAACGTTAAAAACATCTATTCAAGATTTGAATAAAACGCGAATTGCTAATATTAATCTTAAATCGATCCTTTACCTTTTCTATTTTTTTGAGTAAACTTGATCTACTGTGCTTTTTCACTCAATATGGAAGAAATTTGAGTAAAGGCGAGGATTGTGTACTATACAACCTTTGAAATTTGCAGCAGGAATATGGAATCATAGTTTCTGAGGTGATTATGGAAAGCTGAACTGTTGTGGCATGAATTTCTAATAAGGACTTCGACTGACAATATCCTGATGTAGGTACTGATTGGTGCTGAGACTTAAGCACATGTCGCATCATTTTCCGGAATGCGGAGGACGGATGCGATCCCGGTTCCCCATCATGTGTTCGCTCGCGTAATCGTTATTTTTCAATTGCGCTCATGAATCGAAATCGAGATTATTTCTTTCTAATTGTATCAGGTCCTTATAATAACTAGTTTAAATTGGTTGAGGGTGTCCTTAGGAGAGTAGCTGTGAGCGACAACACGAAATTAAACCACGTAACTCCACCACCCCAGGACATTCCGGAGGCCCATCAGGAGAAAGAGGAAGGGAATCTTTAATAAAGTTTCGCTGGAAGGCTTATCATGCCGTAATTAGGATTCCATCATGCTGCTTCAAATTTCCTTCAGAAGTTAAACGCTAATATTTTACTGAAAAAACATGTTAATATCTGAATAAAATCCGTATCTTTAGTGATTCGTAAAATTGCATCGAAAAAGTGAAAGATTAAAATACAAAGATAAATGAAGGGGATGGCAATAATCTTTCTCAGGGATCCCAACTGGGAAACAGCTGCAAACTTTACAGTTTCAAATTTTAACGATGTGATAGTGTTGATTTCTTGACTGTCAAGTGCAAAATTTTTGCCCAACCTTGTCGAATACAAACAATATCTTCAGGGAATATTTTAGCGATGTTATTCCTCGCAATGATATTTTAATGGACAAATTCATGGCAACCTCGCATTTTTTTATTTTTTTTTAATTCTCCGTTAGATGACACCCTCTGATGATAGGAATTTAATGGTGTTGATAGTAATATCAGCAGTGGCAATGCACGAACTATTATTCTGGATTCTCGTCGTTTCATCGCTCTCATAATTTACTGACATGGAATACCTAATTCTTCACTAGTTCCGCATTACTCTCTTACCTCACGATATGATGTGTAGAAAACGATCGAGCTCAGTGAAATCAGAGTATGTATAAATTCTCCAGAAAGTATAACAAGTCGCAATATATATAAACAATGAAATCCACGAGGTGTAGCGGTAAAACATAGAAAACAAAAGAAAAGAAAAACTCCCACGTGAAGTGTTTGAATTTTCGACCACATCTGTGGTCTTCCTCAGAGGTAGAAGTTAGACCGACTGACGCGGGAAGGGTTACTTGGGAGGAGGGGAAGGAGGGGTGGTGGGGGAAGGGAATGGAGGGGGAGGGATGGAGAAGGGGATTAGAGTGGTCGGTTCATTCCCGGAAAGAAGAGAGCATCGAAGAGAAAAATACATGCTTGTTCGATATTTTTAAGATCTAGTGGGGAGGCAGTGGGAGGGTGAGAGGCGAGCATGCCCACGTTAAATCGTTTATCAAACTTAAGGTCGTGGGAGGAGGTGTAGGTGGGGGGAGGGTGAGAGGACTCTCTCCCTGTCCCCACCAACCCCTTCCGGCTTCTAATTCAAATGAAAAAAAATGAGATTTGGGTGAGAAAAAGGCAGAAACTGTCGTAGAAACAACCAGCATTAATAAAACAGCAATTCGGTCTGTCTGACTGGTTCAAATCAAAAAAAGATCATCCAAGAAGGCTTATTCCATGGGTCATATTCATATCGAAATTCTTTGTATCGAACATTATTTTCTCTCACATTCATCGAGAAGTCGTAAATTCGCCTTGCTCCTCCGTCTGCGTTCAAATACCTCTTAGACCCTCACCCCCTCTCCAGGATACGATGCAAACTAATCTTAAGGTTACTTTGTGATGATTGCCCCGACTTATCGACTCGTTTTGGACTTGGAAAATGGATAATTAACTCGAAAGTCTCCCACCAAGTATTTTTCTTCGCTTTTTTCTCTCTCATTCGGGGAGGGGCAGGTCCGCGAATCCATTCTTTCGCCCCGGTTCATTCGAAAACTCCGGCCTTTCATTCGTGAGCAGCCGGAAACTCAAGTGACCGTATTATTATCTTTTATTTCATTCACTGGCGGCGGGAGGATGTGTATATTTTTTCTTCTAAACTGTACGTCATTAGCAATATTAAAGTCCCTTATTAAACCTTCCCTTGAAACCTTTTTTTAGGCATCACCGTCTCTGCCGATACAATCCCTTCTCCGCCTCTCCACGTTTCTCTTCATCACGCACCGTTCGACCTTTCAACGCTCTCTTTCGTCTCCTCTTATTCCCTCCCCCTCTCACCTCGCTTCCCAACTCACCTTTCCCTTCACTTTCACTCAATCTTCCCCTTCGAGTGCAAACACCATGCCCTAAAAAAAAGTGTGCCTCTCCTCTACCCTCCGCACCGCCACTGCTTTAGCCGCGCCGCAATCACGTGCTTCATTTCAAACTGCCTGCGCATCAATTCCCTCCAATGAACGCTCCGCGGGTGGACTTCTCTGTCGTCGTCCTCGCTGCTATCGAAAAAAGCCGCCGCAAATACGAGCATGACGCACCTTTTAATTTTCACGAAGTGCAGCCTTCACCCGCTGAGGCTCATATGATATGCGTTTAAGGTAGTCCGAGCGAGATATTTCCGTGATCACAAGAGAGACCACATTCGAATTATACGTTTTAATTTCACCAGCTGTAGGACACATGGATTAAATATTGCATTATTAATGGTGAAATAATATGGTTTTATATGACAGAAATTGTAAGTAATAAAATGAAAATATCTAAATAAGTCTTTAACTTGACACATTTTTTTCGCGCGGTGCGTTTGAAACTCCTTCAAAACGGAAGTTTTTTGTGATACCCAAGAATTTACTGTGGTGACAATATGATTAATTTTCAAATATAGCTGAGAAAACATACAAGCTCTACGCTTTTGAATTTTGGACGAGATCTAAGCGTAGGAAATACCTCATTTTGTAAATAATGCCTCTCGGGAGTGCATACACTCATCTATCATTTCCCAGGTAAAAGGGCTGTTATATTTTGGCAAATATCTCCGAAAGTAATGTGGTAAGGGGTTGAATTTTTTGTGTTATTAGAAGTGTGAAATATTTTTCTTTAAAATGAGACCGAATTCATTGATTTCTAAGTAACATGATATTTCGCTCAAACTACCTTAACCTGGATTTATTTCTTCTTTATTTCACAAGTATTCAACCAGTTGAAGACGAATTTTGTCGAAAGTCAGAGAAACTCCTTCCGGTATTTTTCCACTTTCTAGGTCCTTTCTATCTCTAGTATTTATTTTTTTGCCTCTGCATACGATCTTATCTTCTTTATCCCATCAGTAGAGCATATTCTCTTCCCTTTCCTTCCCCTTTCTCCCATTCGGGGAGAGGTAGATTCGCGAATTCATTCTTTCGCCCCGGTTCATTCCAGAACTCCGGCT
The DNA here is from genome assembly GCA_963169105.1 of Ceriagrion tenellum. Taxonomy (NCBI): domain Eukaryota; kingdom Metazoa; phylum Arthropoda; class Insecta; order Odonata; family Coenagrionidae; genus Ceriagrion; species Ceriagrion tenellum. The sequence continues at coordinate 121,765,387 of OY720643.1, forward strand.
TTTCATTCGTGAGCGGTTTCCCCGATTGCCCAACATCCTTCCTTGTATAATTATCTTGAGCCCCTCATAAAATCCTCCAGTCACCTGCAATGCCTTCTCCAGATCTCATCCATTCATTTCTTTTCCTCTCCTACCATTAAAAACACTACCTCGTTTGTCTTCCTTTCCGTCCACTTCTCCAGCATTCTCAACATCAACATCTCAAACGTGTAGACGTCTCAACATCAACATCTCAAACATATATATCATCTCGTCCTCCTTTCTCAGGGTCCACGTTTCTGCTCTATACAACGCAACACGTCAATCAGATCCCTTCTGTTACTAAACATCTCCCTAGTTAACGCTATTCTCCTCCTTATGTTTTTGATACTATGTCCATTTTCCTCTAGAGTACCACCAAAGTAGTTTAAATTCTCGACTACCTCCAGCTAGTGTCTTCCTACTTTTATGACAAGCATAGCTTTATATGTCCAGGAGAATTTCATTGCGTGTATGTGTCATGATTTTATTTATTCTGTATTTCTCGTACTGAAATTCTAAGGCACCTTCTAAATCCTGTAATCCCTTCTAATATCGAATAATCAACGCCTGATCGTCCGCTGATCTAACCGACTTTACCTGCTGGGCTCCTACTTTAATTCCCAAGTCTAGCTCTTCCCAAGCGTCTCTATGCATTTCCTCAGCAAAAATATTTTAAAGGAAAGGCGCCAGCGGGTCTTAAGCTTGTTTTACTCCGCGATCGATAGCCTCTACTTACCTCTATTTACCTTGATATCTAATATTAACGTTGTATACGGGCATGACGAAGAAGAAAAATCTCTTAGTCAATTTCACACTTAAAACTTTTATCCCTGACCTAGGTTTCGATTGCTTTGCAATCATTTTCAAAGGTGTCAATCGGTGGTAATTTTCAATCTTTTTCTTTTTCGTAATGTCTTCTTCTTCGTCAGGTCCTTTCCTTTCATTTCAGACCTTTGAAAATGATTGCAAGGCCATCGAAACCTAGGTCAGTAATAAAAGTTTTAAGTGTGAAATTTACTAAGAGATTTTTCTTTTTCGTCATGTCTGTAGTAACATTCCACAAAGTTACCCTTTCAACCATTAAGTGTATTGTATACGGGCTCTGCACAAATTTTCAGATGTTAGTTTAAATTGTTGTATTCATTACAGCCATTATTATGCACATTCCAAGTATTGGACATAATAAATGTTTGAATGATTGTTAATCAGAAAAAAGAGACGTATGTACTTTGTCTCAGACTTCGGCCATTGTCAGATTATACAGCTTAATTAGTAGGTATGACTCGGTGTTTATGGAATACGTGTGTTTTTTCACAGTCCATCAGTGTGCTGAGTTTAGGGCTGCCCTATAAAATAAGATAACTTTGAAGGTAAAATGCCCGTCAATGTAGGTTTATATGGAAATGAGTAAAAAGCCTGAAGGAGATTTGATAAGCTTACGAGGCGTTTGATGACTTTGATTACCGTCTGCCCATAAAAATCCAACTAGAAATTTCCAATATTCTGAAGAGACGCACTCTGGACGAAGAATCAGAAAACTGAATGGTGTGGTGGGATGTGGATCAGTGAGGTTTGACTCCCTGGAATGAGAGACATTGTAATTTTATATGGTCAGTACGACCCTTTTGAACCGGGCATGCGGGGCAAGTGACCCGGACCCCGTGCCCACGACGGCCCCTCATTTTGGAGGAACTCGGTCATCACGGGATGGAAAAATGTAGAGACAAAGAACTGATGTTACTACCGCATTACCGTATTGGTCACTGTGCACCTTAATGCACCACCGTGGAAGTCGCTCTTCGTACAATACGGAAATTTATGTGCCATTTAGGACTCGTAATATATTTGAGGAATCTAACTTTTTAATTTTTTTATTAATAAATAAGGTGCATATATAATTAATAAATCAAATTAAAAGAAAATTAATCATCCTACGTATTGGTTTTGTAATTTAGAGCTCGAGACACTTTATTTTTAGGGCCCGTGTACAACAGTTGCCAAGGGTCACACAAGTCATAATTGCCTGTGGCCCCTCTAGACGCAGTTGTTTGGAGTCCCACAAGTCCTAGAGGCGGCCCTATATGTAGTACATACATTAACATTGTTTGTGAATAGTGTTCATTTACTGCAACAGTAAAATCAGAGACACTGCTTTAAATTTGATTGTATGTGGATGAATTAACTGACTCTTCGTTAATTAGGAAAGCCAGTTATGACTTCGCTTCGTCAACATTACTTCTGCGGTGCGCGAAACGAAACTACTCCCTGCTTGTTGCATGTCGTTTCCGAGGTGTTAATAACTTTAAAATGTTGCAACTTCCTGACAATTCATAGATGAAAACTCGCTCCACGTACTTTCAAACAAATTTATTTTAAATTTACCTTAATCAGATGTAACAGGAGATCAAGTCATGTTTTGAACGAAGTTCGATGATTACTTTTCATGAAAAAATGGGTCGTACTTAGACCTGCTCCCTTCAATACTCGTGATTATTTTTTAGTCAAACATAATTGTAATGAGTCTTGAATTCGCGCGTTTGAATGACAAAAGTGAGCATACGCAAATTATCTGTAGTTTTGCTATAATTCTCTTCAATGTCTGTCGGCCAGGAAGATGATGGGAGGGGATCTGGTTGGTGAGTTAACTATAACAGTAGCTTATCATACGGACGGTCACAGTTCAGTTCCCGGCAGGGGCGGATATTATTCTGAGGAAACTCGATCCCTACTTGTCTTATGGAGGGTACCTGAAGTCCAGTCCTCCGTCTATCGGATGGGACGTTAAACCGTGGGGACCTGCTCGTTAAGAGCGCACTAATTCAGACGCTGGGTTTCCCTCCACATTTTCTCCACTTCCCCCAATCAATCCATTCTTTAGCATACCAATCCAGCCGACCTGAATGGCGCAAATTACCCAGTTGTCAGTCGCCTCCCCAATCAACCAACCAATGTTAGCAGGTGTATCGCTGATGTGGAAAACATAGAGAGTAGTACGGTCGAAGAGAATAGGGAAGTACAACCATAAATATTTTACCTTTATTTGAGCTCCTTGACATTTTATAATATTAACAAAATGAGCCATAATTTAAGCTCTAGAGTACGTTACTAGTGGCAATGCGAAGACAACTCACCACTAATGTTGATTAAACATAATCAGTGATAATTTTGGCGTAATTACCTTCGCTACTGAAAAGACCATATGCCCATCACCCGAAATACTAAGCTAATCTTATCAGTTAATGTGCAAGTTTGTATGTACCTACCAATAAGCAGTTAAATATAATAGTATACCAGTGTAATTTCGTCACCACTATCGGTTCGCTTCACCGATGATAGTAAGTTTATCATCGGTTATATTCTTAGGCAGTGTATGAGACGTAATGATATTGCATTAGGACATAACATCTCGTTCACTAGAGCCCTTTTCATTCTCCACAAGAATCAAGAAGCTTAGCATTTATAAGGGTGATCTTCGCACTGGCCCGGCAAGTCAAAGATTAGATTACGGTCTGGGCCGGGAGGAATTGTTTCTCTGGGCTATCACTTCTCTATTCTCCGAGCTACATCCTCACCCTCAGGTTAATTATTGTGTATAGTGTTTTTACCTGCCGGGGTTTTAGACAGATATCGCGATAGACTCCACCCCAATGATTGAGATGAAGGCATTGGAAGAGGGGAGTCTCTCGCAAAGTTATACCCGTTAGGAAATACTCATTTCATTTGCATCCATTGAAGTGCGAAAAAATGACAGTTTAAGACTCGATGGTTTCCACAATTTCTCAGTAATTTGAAGACTGACCTTTGAGTCTGAATGATCTGACTCATGAATGAACTCAACGACTGACACAGGTCAACATGATGGCGAGAAAATTATTTGCTTAGCCTGACAACGCTACTTGTCAGCGCACGCCTCTGCTGTGAATTGTTTTCTAACCAGATGGTTATGATTCGACTACTTGGCTCAAAATATGACTTCTATCGTACCCATAATATTAGTCTGAGACGTGAGCAGTTATTAGACACTGGCACCCTTCAAGCATCGCTTTAAAGATTTTGGTTATTCTTTTCGAGTTCATTAAAAGCTTACAGGTAATAGTTAATAGAGAGAGAAGATAGGTGGGAATGTGCTCCATTTCCTGAAAGTCGTTGTATTTAGACCTAAATGGCTGTTAATTATTGAAACTACCACAGAGAAAATCGGGATAAGAACTCGTGAGCGGAAGCCATGGAATATACACAGTGTTTTACAATGAGAAAATAAAAATCATTATAAAGAAGATGATAGAGAAAAAATTTTGCTGGGTTACTGCGCAAAAATTGATTTATATTTTAAAAAAATTACACAAAATCTGCATATTGTGTAACAGTACCTCGAGAAGCATCACATCGGAAAAGTATTCAATTGAAGGGAATCGAAGAATGGAGACTGTGTCTGAAGACGAAATATTATACTTCATGCTTAATTAGAAATTTATGACTGTTGTGTGACACTTATTTAACGGAGAAAATTCTGATGGGGTTGAACTATAATGCAATTATATCCATTCCTATACGGAAACGAGCCGAAAAAATGAAAACATAAGAACTATTGGCCTTACTCCTCATGTTTTGAAACTTCTGGCTAGAATTTCTTCAAAAGAATGAAATAGAAAAAAAGAATAATTATTGGGTGGAGAACAATACCGTTTCAGGAAAAGTTGGAGAGCGAGGGAAGCTATTTTATTCCTGTGACTTATCAAATGGAAGAGGAAAAAACCCTCTCTTATTTGGTTCTGTGGCCTTGAGAAAGCATTTAACGATATGGATTGGAGCGGAATTCTTTGAAGAATATTGCAGCTCATTTAGTGAATTAAGGGTACCATTCAGGTTTTATAAGGGACAGCTGGCTGTGATTGAATGTGGCGGTAATGAGCGGCAGTGTAGGAGAAAGAACGAAGCATTTACAGAGAGAGTACGAATAATGTGTGCATTGTGTTTAATGTGTGGTTTGAATAAGTGATAAATGAACAAAATAAAAAAAACAGCGACATATACCTACGTGCATTAAAAAGAAATAAATATTCATGAATTTTTCAATTAAATAGTTCTACGGGCGGAGAGAAAAGAAAATCTGACGTGAAGGCGCAAACACTACTTTGGCCAAAACTATGAAGGACTATATCCTAACAATTAGCGCAAAGTGAAAAAGTTTCACACAAAGAATCCAAAAAATAGTATTACTGTCAAACAGGAACAGTAAAAACTTGCGCTATCCAAAGAATTTCGCTCTATGGGAAGTACAATAGCAAGTGATGGAAGATGCTAGAGAGACATGGTGAGACGAGTGGTCTTAGTAATGGGAAAAAGCGAGTATTTTGCTAGCGAATGCTGGAAGGAAAGTGGAAGGTAGCATGTGTGGCATATCAAGGAATGAGTGCCTGTGTAAGGAAGCGAAAATCGCCGTGAACAAAAGTGTACTTCTCCCCACTTTGTTGTATAGTAGTGAAACATGGGTATGTCAGGATAAACATGTGAGTAGACTAAACGCCGTGGATATGAATTGTCTGAGGTGTGTTTGCAGCAAAAGTAGGATGAATAGGGTGAGGAATGAGTTGGTAATAAATGAATGTGCGTTAGATGCTCCAGTAATGGACATATATGAAAGGAGAGTGCTTCGTTGGTTTGGCCATGTTGAGAGAATGGATGAGAGTCGAATAACGAAACAGATATATAAGAGTGAAATGAATGGTGCGAGAGGTAGAGGTAAGCCGAGAAAGTTTTGGCTGAATTTGGTTGAGGAAATTCTTAGGAGGGGGAAATTTAGGAGTCTTAAAAACAGGAGAGCGTGTATGAAGCAGTGTATGGGGATAAATGAAGCAAAAGAGGTTTGCAAGGATAGGTCAGTATGGAGGAAATTATTGAAGCAGAGTTAGTTGTACAAATATGTATTTGAGTGAGACTTGTTGACTCTGCCTACCCCGGAAGGGAACGGCGTGATTGGTATGTATGTAAGAAGAGTTAGTAATTACTGCCAGCGACCCAACTTGAGACATGTAAACTCATCGTACCCCAACATATTTCGGTGTGGCCTGGAGTACTGAAGAAAACATGGACTGGAAAATCTTAGTAGCAGGCCAAGATCGGGCTCAGGGAAAGAAGAAGAAATAATGGCTGAAAAGTTGTGAATTTGATCCTGAGAAACGTTGAACATTAACAAAATATGTTTTATGCGCACCAGGAGTTCACAAGTGACGAAATTTCACAGAATAAATTAAATATGTGCCGTAGGTTCCCTCGATTTTTAGAAGTTATGGAAAAATGGAAAGCCTTCCTATTGCGTCACTATTGACCTCAAATTAGAGCTGGCCCTACATACCTTCAATATAAATAATTATAAATAATTACTGTAGAAGTTTGTCTGCACACTCATGAATGTAATTCCTACTTAATTCATTGATGAATAATTTCAAATGAAGGCCACAATTTCATACAAATATTAGAGAAATGGAATGCTGACGAATGTTTTTCAACAATAAGGTGCGGAAAATAATCCAAGCCAGCTTGGCCGTTGATTCGTCGACGGCCGAGAGGGTATATAGGTGGGATGTAGCCTGGGAAGGGCAATTGGCCGAGTTGTCATGAAGAGGGAGCGTGCCACCGGATCTCTCTCTTACTCCGCGTAAAACCTTCTCTCGAACACTCACCGTCTCATGCTCCATCTTCGTTTAAGTCTCTAATTAATTCCTCCAAGTCCTAGGAAGAAGCTTTTCCCATATTTCTTGAAATGTTTCCACAGTCTTCTTGTGAAGTGCACTTATTCTCGTAGTAATGATGTGCAACAGTGATGTCATCTAGTGACACGGGACGTGCTTCTCCCGTTTTCTCCCCGCGTAACCTTCGTTCCCGACATAGGCCACCTAATCCTATGCCAGTACACTCTTCATCCCGCTCTCCCAGACGGCAATCTCCGAGGCGCTCCTCGCAGTCTAGGAGGCGCAGTGCCTCGCCGAGGCGACAGTCTTCTTCACCGCATCGTTCCAGGTCTCCTGAGCAGCCGGCCTCTTCACCCTTTTTCCAGCCATCTCGTACCTCCTCTCATCAGATGGCGGAACCAGAATGGACCCTGGCTCTCCGAGAGCAATTTCTTCAGCTCACCCAGCAGCTGAACCAGCTCCAGCCGCAGCAGCAGCTACAGCCCCAGGCGGCGCCAGCCCCAGTAGCCGAACCTCGAAAATTCGTCAGCCTTCGGCGAGAAAATCCCCCGACGTACATCCCTGACACATCGCCACCCCTGAGGATAACGAATGCCTTCGACTGTTTCACAGCGTCAAGGATAACAGGTCTTCTTCCAGACTCACTCGCCGGGATGTCTACGAATTGGACGCGCTTCTCGCTGTCTCATCTGAATGGCTCACACTTCCCATTTCCGTGAAGACCATTGTTTACAACCGCCTCCGACTTCTGGCCATCGTGCAGCAACATGGTTGGGAGACAGCACTCCGTTTCTCTCAGACAGCCAGGGAAACGAGCTTCTTCGGCTCCCGCCGAATGCCATACCTCCGGCAACTCCAACCATCATTGTGCAGGCGCCTCCAGCGCGAGAGTCCCGACCGTCCTACCAACAGTCTCCGCCTCAGCAGTCCTCCAGGCAGCAAAACCTTCCTTTACAGCCCTTTCGAGGCCGCGGACGGAGAGGGAAGAGTCAGCGGTCGGGGCGGCCCTGAGAACCCTACTCCGCCCGCGATACCATCCTCTGCTGCGCCTTTACGCCCTGCTCAGTGCACAAATGAACGTAATTCGCGCCAAAAGAAGAAGCAGGCGGCGTTAGACCTGAATCCTGAGGACAGGCAATAATCCGGATGGATTAAGAGGCAAAGCAAGTGAGTTATTGACAGCAGCAAAAAGCAAACATAGTAGTTGGAGAAATTTATTTGAGGGACTCACAAGTTTGAGGCAAATTAGATGAAAAGCTGAGAGACAGTTGGCTGAGCCGGATATGTCATAAGATGAGAACATATGTATAATTCTGCATCTGGTAGGCAAACTGTCAACGATAGAAGTGAACATTAAGTGTCATACACCCCATTTAAGATCTCCACTGACCGTAACTGGATTTTCTTCATGTATATTCTGTCTATTCTATGAAGCAAAGATCTATAAACCAGGTTAAATCTAGTCACAGCTACCCCGGAGCTAAGGTGGATAGCGATCATATACTAGTGACAGCAAACTGTGATATTAAATTTAAGAAGCATAAAACGGTTAATCATGGTAAATGGTGTTTACATAAACTAAAAGATGTTGACACTCTACAGGAATTTCAAGAAACAGCTGGCAAACTAGTGAATGAAAATGATGGATGGGACGGTATCAAATATGGCTTAATAACAGCTGCTGACAAGGTTCTAAAATAAAGAAACTGAAACCTAAAAAATCTTGGATGATCCAAGAGATCTTGGAGCTCATTGAAGAAAGAAATAAGTTAAGGTCCAAAAATTATAATAAATACAAGGCTGTTACAAACAAGATAACAACAATGTGTAGGTTACAGAAAGAAATATGGATGAACGAAACAAGCAAAGAAATTGAGAAAGATTTAGTAGAGGCGAAACTTGACAAAGCCTACAGCAAAGTAAAAACATTACAATATAGACCGAAAACTAAGAGCAACCTGGTGAAAGATAAACATGGAAAACTATTATTTGGGCATGAGGAGGTGTGTGATAGATGGAAAGAATATATTGAAGATTTGTATGAGGGTAAGGAAATTGAAAAAATAGAAGAGTATATTGAGGAGGAAAATTCTATTGACGCTGATAGCAAAGGGCCAACCATAACAAGAGCTGAGTTTAACAATGCTCTGAATAAATTAAAGCAAAATAAAGCCACCAGTGTGGATAACATTGCAGCTGAACTACAGCAAAATAGTGGTGATACAATTAAGAATAAACTTTACATGATTGTATCCAATTGCTATGAGGAAGGAAAGGTACAACATGATTTCACAAAAAGCAGAACCATTACACTTTCCAGGAAAGGCAATACAAAGGATTGCACGAATTACCGAACAATAACGCTTCTGTCCCATTCTTAAAAATTTTTATTGCTTATAGTAAAAGAGAGAATAAAAAAGAAAATTGTTGCGACATTAGATAGTGATCAGTACGGCTTCAGACCAGGAAAAGGCACTCGAGAGGCAATTTTAGCATTGCGACAAATCCTAGAGAGGAGGCTAGAAATTAACAGGAAAACTTATATAGCTTTCGTTGATTTGGAAAAGGCTTATGACCATGTTGACTGGAGACTCCTGAGGGATTGTTAAGGTTGCCATGGGAAATTTGTCCTCAATTACTGCTTTCCATTTAGCCGCCAAATGAATATAGAAATGAGTCTATTATCTCAAAACTTTCCGCGAAAGTATGTGATAGTTATCTATGCCAATACATGAATATGAGAGATGTTTTTCTGTCCAATTCAACCCCAAAAGTTTCATTGTGATCCCATAAAAAATATACGTAAATACCATATTTACCGTTTTCACGGTCACGCTTCTTTTACAAATGTATTTTGCATTAATATTCGCACAAATTAAGGTCATTATCATATTTACTGTTTTAACAGTGATAAATTTCAGTGATAGAACTTAAGCGCCTCAACTGGAAATTCTCATTAAGAAAAAAATTAAGATTATAAATTGGAAATTTTTTTGTATAAATATAACCAATATAATATTTCTTAATCTAATCCCTCCTGTTAAGAATCAACGGGCATATCTGCTAGTATAGGTATGCATAAAAAAGGAGTGGTGTTCGTTAATTTTCTCCTCCATAACTACTGAACCGATTAACCTGAAATTTAGCATGAATATAAGTAGTATTTTTGCTGGAGGGACATATAGACTATGTAAAAAAGAACTCGAGGCCTGTGTGTTGTTGCCTCGAAATAATTAGCACCAATTAATTTAGGTTTGGCCTCTTTATTAGTGACGAGCCCGAGCGACTATTCAATTGGGTGTTCACAGTAAAACTTCCTCCGCAGGCATAATGACATGGCCTTTCCTAGATACCTCGGAGTCGCTCATCGCCTGCTGCGCCGCTGCCTTTCCGGCGTGCCAGTTAACTGGGCCTCCACGCGTACCCGCCACAACCTGAAGGGCCCAAGGACCCCAAAAATGGACCCAAAAATCGGTGCTGAGATTTCTTTTTTTTTATTATTTCGAATGAAGGGATCGGTATGATGTTTTTATTATCGGATGACCAAAGGTATGCAAAATTTAATATTTGCGATCGATTTTGTTGTACAGTTCGTATTCGCCTAAAAATCCCTTTTTTATCGAACATGTTCAATTGATTTTATAACCTCTTTTATATCAAAACTGTAACTATTGAATGGGTAAAAGTATGTAAAATTTAACTGAAGCTAGAGATTTTCTCGTACGATTCTTATTTGCTTAAAAATAGAGGCTTCCTGCGGTGAGTAATTGATTTAATTTTAAAAATAGCAGTGAAAATATTCAAGTTACACACTGTTTAAGTTCTGACTAGATCTATTCGTTAGGAATTTGTCACTTTTAACATTTAAAGTCATACCCGAGTCCTTACCCATACGAATACCCACGTAAAATGGCTGGTTGGCAAATATCTCGGAAAGTCGTGCAGTTAACGGCAGATATTTTCCTTACGGCAGGAAAGGCAGATACTCCCCTACGGCGGAAAGGCAGATATTCTCACCTACATTAAAGTGGGTAACGCCGATATTGAATTTAGTAACACCGTTAGAAACCTTGGCATTGCGTTAACTAATGACCTCTCGTGGTATCATCACATAAATTTTATCTCAAGTAAGGTCAGCAAAACTTTATATCAGTTAAAATTACACAAATCTCTTCTTCCCATTTCTACCCGTAAAGTGCTTGTCTCAACGCTTATATTTCCCTCATTTGATTATTACGCTTTGGTCTTAATGACCTTTCATTAGAATTAGAAAATAAGCTTCAGGGGCTCTTTAATTCTTGCGTAAGATTTGTCCTTGACTTTCGTAAAGACGAGCATATTTCCCACCACCTTCACAACTTGTCATGGCTTAAAAACTCTTATCGGAGGAAATATTTACTTGGGTCATTTCTCTTCACTCTCTTCTGCAATAAATATCCAGTCAATCTCTTTTCCATGTTCAAATCCAAATCAGTCTCTGTTCTATGAACCACTAGAACTGACCCCTCCTACCTCTTATGCGCTATACCTCGGACAAATACAAATCCCTTAAATCATTTCTCATCTCTGGTTCTAATCTATGGAATTCCTTGCCATTACCTACCTATAAAAATTCTTCCTCGCTGTCTGTTTTAAAGGAAAAACTTTTTAAATATTACTATAAGCAGCATACATGCCATAATTGAAATGTGTATCCTGTTATAGAATTGTATGTTTCCAAAATGATCTGAGAAATTATTGTTTGTTTGTTATCTCTCTGTGATTGATATTATATTTTCCATTTTTATATAGTAACTTTTCCATTGTATGTATTGTTAATTATCTCTGACTGTGAAATTCTTTGTTTTTCATCACTGTGAGATGTTGTCCAGGTATATATATATTTTTTGTTATTTTTTCGTTCAAAGCAGAATTATATAAGTATTTTCTTTTTTTGCGCTTATGGGGAAACCCAGATCATAATAAAACTTATTCTATTCTTATTCTATTCTATATTTTGGTATCCTTGGAAAGATGAAATATTTTTCTTTAAAATGATACCAAATTCATTGAATTCTTGGTAATATGATATCATCTCGCTCAAAATACCTTTGAGCCTTTTTTGTAAAACATGTTGGGGAACCGGGTGATGTTCATATGCCCACGCAAAATAAATATTCTCGCGTCGGTGAAATACATCTCAGCCGCGTCTCGGGATGTTTATCCGGTGCGCCGCGTGCGTGTGCATTAAATGTCTGAAGCTCCCGCCCGGGTTAGCAGCCGCACACTGGATTCAACGGACCGTGGATCATGACGGTTGACGCGATACGAAGGGGGGATTGGAGCGGGGGGAGGGGAACGAACGGGGACCCCCGCGTTGCCCCCCCCCCCAGTTCTGCATCCACGGCACTGTTTTCGGCTGAGGCGGGGGAGGGGGGTGGGAAGGCAGTGCCATTAGGGGTTTTGGGAGGCGGTATTTTGAGCGGCGTTGGTTTGGGTTGCGGGGGAGGGATGCATTGTGGAAAGGGGAGGACGATTTCGAACCGGGGGCGGGGGGGGTCGTCTACGGAGACCCCCCCTCTTTTCTCTCTCCCTATTCCCACTATCCTTCGCCCCCCGTCCCCCACACCGCTCCGATCCCCGTTCCCTCCGAACAGTGCCGTGGGACAATCTGGGCTCTCTGTCGGTCGAAAAAGAGGATGCCACTTCATTGTTGAGAAGAGAGGGTGGTTGTCACTCATTCGACGCTTCGGGAGAAATCCGCGAGAGGGAGTGGGTGGTGTGGGGGGTGGGGGTCGGGGGGTGATTCTGGAGCTGGGAACTTCGGGAATGTGACATTTTGGTACTGAGGCTTCCGCGGTGATTCATTGAGGTCAGTTAATTCGGTATTTTCCCGCGTTGATTCATATTAACGGACAATAGTTTCGCTAACGTTACAGCTAGCGTCGTCAGGTCCTGAATGAGCTGCAGAGATTCATGTTCCTTTATATACCTAACGCCTGAGCTAGTCAGGTGCACGTTGATTGGCCGGCTGGACCTTTTCCGGTTAGGTATATAACGGTGCATGAATCTCTGCAGCTCATTCAGGACCTGACGACGCTAGCTGTAACGTTAGCCAAACTGCTGTCCGTTAACATGAATAATCAAAGCGGGAAAAACCCGAATAAACTGACCTCAGTGTGACATTTTGACCTGACACACGTCTTCAAGAAATTGTTGGACCTGTGATGGATGGGAGAGAAGCAAAATTGCGTTTACCAAACATTCATTGACAAATTGGAAAGTGCGAAAGATACCGGAACGAACTGTGTGGCGTTGGAGGGAGGGAGTGGGGCGCAATAAAATAAGGACTATTTTGGAATCGACGATTGCACCATACATAATCAGATGAACAACTATTTTGGGTGTAAAGTCACGTGACGCCGCAAGAGTTGTAATGGTGTGCCGTGAGTAAATGATGCAAGGAGTTCCAGAGTGAGTTCATTTAAAAGCGTATCGATTGCTCTGAGAGACGGAGCTACAGAAAAATACTAAATTCCTAATGGTTTAAGAAATGACAAGTTTTTATGTATTTAATTAGTAGTGAATTCCAAGTTGTATGTCTAAATATTTCCAACATAAGTATAGTAACTGCGGTAGAAAGGATTTACTGGATGACTAATCATCGAGCTCAGAATCTATAAAGCCCAGAATATTATCTTTGAAGCGTTTCGAAATTTAACTATCTTGTTTTATTCAATTTGTACATTTCAACTCAAGTACATTCCTGAGTCACAATAAGATGTCTCACGCAATAAGTTTACTTCAAGTATGAGCAGTTTATAGGACACCACCTGTTAGTTTCTGTCCAATCGGCCATGGATCACAACTCCCTTTCTTCGGTCAGGCAATCAATTTATCCATCGTATTTTGTGCTTGCCTCGAAAATGCCGGACAACGATATTTTTCTATCGATTGAGGGAATCTGATGATTTGCCATTGATGAAAAGAGTGGCTTTTTTTAAAGGAAATAGCATACTGCCACTGCAAAAATCATGTAGTCTCGAGTTTGGAAACAGATTATGTATGTTACCCATATGAACGTAAGATACATCAAAATTTAGCTTATTTTATTTTGCGTTCAACCGTTGTTGATTATTTTACAATAAAATTTCAATTTTTCATCGCGGCGATAGCAAAAAAGTGCCGGTTTTTTTGTCGTTTTCGAACCGAACGCTCTGTTTGGCTTGTAATAATGAAGAAACCTGACGAATAATCGACGTTGGTATAACAGTTTCATGTTGATTAAACGTCAAGTTTCTTCATTATTACATGCCAAAGACAGCGTTTGGTTCGAAAACGACAAAAAACCGGCACTTTTTTCTCATCGCGATGTAAAATCGAAAGTACCTATTATAAAAACAAGTGACAACCATTGGTTCAACGAAAAGTGAAATTAGCTAAATTTTGATGTATCTTCATATGGGTACATTCTTACGTTCATATGGGTACTATGGTTCCTTTTTAACTCTTTGAGTGCGGCATGACGTGAAATCACGTCAAGATTGTCTTTACGCTGGTGCTGATGACGTGAAAGTTCCCTAGTGAAAGCTGGAACACTCACGGTACCCTTGACGTGATATCACGTCATCAGCACTAGCGTAAAAACAACCATGACGTGATTTCACGTCATGCCGCATTCAAAGGGTTAACCAGTTTCCTAACTCGAGACTACATAATTTTTTCAGCGACGGTAGTTCTCTTGGCATCGGCATGATGTCCTAGGTAATGATTTTGTCGTAGCTGCGCAGTAGTAAGGAGTGCCGATCCTCCCATGTATATATACTTTAAATAACAAGTGCTGGCTATCATACCCTACCTTATTTCACTACCAGAAGTGACGTCCTCCTGAAGCATTAAGAACATATACTCTGGGCGCTTTCAGGAAGAATGATCTCCTGGTGATCGAAATAATGTTCCCCTGGAAGAAATTCCTTCCTAGTGTTAGTGGCGCGAGTGATTGCTTTGCTTTTCTGATGCAGAGATATTAGTTCGATGGGGAGAATATAGCATAGAGGAGGAAGGCCCAACGACGGATATTATTGAATGGCCTAACTCATATTAAGATAAGGAATGAAACCCTATGTGTGCATAAGTCGTACTTGCGAGGACTTGGACTGTCTGGTGTTAATACATAGCGCGGCATGATAATGATTGTGTATGGTCGTAATCGCAGTTCATTTGGATTTGTTGAGGTTGAGCCTTGCCATCCACTTGGCGGTGCCACTAGTCACTTATGTTGTAGTTTAATGAATGACCGTAGATGTGCGTGTGTGCGGTGAACGAATGGGTTTGAGTGCGTGAGGGTCGCATTTGGCGAGAGTCCGCGATGCGGCATCCCCTTCAAGTGAAATGCACCCGGATCGGACGGCGCCGAGGTTGCCTGGCTGGGAGGAGAACACATTCTCCCGCATTCACATGGAGAGAAAAGCTGGTGAGTGGTATTCGCTGATCGTGCGGGGATTTTGCCTTTTGGCTCAACACTCGATTGTAATGCAGTCCGCTTGTACGAAGTTTGAAGATTGCGAGGGCTTAAGTGCACGCGATCAGCTTCTTTGGTGCCACTCGTGGGACATGAACCAAGGCACATAAAAAGACCTTGTGCAGGCACTGATATAACAAACCGACACGCGACACTAAAATTAATAGGAAAATCACTTATATCTTTCAGTTAATAACTGCTTATTGCTATAACACCACAGTCATGAGAAATATTTTCGGCCCAATGGCGTCTCCGCAGCGGAAACAATGGTTTTCCGACGCTTAGGCCGAGTCTAAGGAAAGAGTGAAGGTCGAATATTGGAAAACGATAATTAAGCGAATGGTCTCAAAGCAGTGAACTGATTATGTATTCATCTAATCCAGGAGACTAGGTAACTAAAGACGTTTGAACCAAACATTTGATAACTGAGTAACATCCTTTCAATGAGGGTAGAAAGCTTATAAATAGTGACCAAAGCCTCCACTTAATGCTGGTTGAAGTTTTGGAGGAAATCTGCATTACCGTGCAAGCCACCACTAGGGTGTGTGGCACGGGCTGATTCCACACAAGACGTGAAGAACTCGTCCGAGTTCAAATCTGGACCTGGCACGTTCCCCTGATCGCTTGGCACAAACCAATAAGCAGTCAGGAGAACAATGCGCCGTCAAACCAGATACTAGGAGAGTGCTTCGCAGACGAATAAGCTTGCATGCAGTGCACAAGAAATAAATGCGTTGGGATGCTAATATAGTGTTTATTTCGTGACCTCCATTTTACTCCATAATGTCAATATGCTCTGGCGTTCAAATGGTGAGGACAGCTTTCAACGGGACATTCCTATCGCTCCTTCGAGGACTGCTAACCTCAAACCATTTTCAGCCTGCAATACCTCCGCTCCTGACATAACATGCTATATATCGACCTTCGATGTTCCCCAGAAAAACTCAAAACGGCCTTCAGTAACCCATTCCTCCGCTCCTTATTCTTTCCACACCTATCAACTCCGCTTGATTCCCTGATGCATCCAATTCCACGCCGCGTATTACTTCGCTTTTCATTTCTTTTATGCCCATTACCATTTCACCATTTCCACTTCTGCTGCAAATCTTTGTATCAAATCAAACCATTCTAACCCTTGCCTCTCATCGGGTCCAGTCCAGGCTTCCGGACTGGCAGTGATAAAATGCTCCATATCAGGCCTCCTGACTTTTTCTGACGCCCTTAGCGAGCGTCCTTGCCGTTCCATTTCCTTAGCCAGTGCCTTCACCTTCAAACTACCCTGCAAGCTGCCGCAGAGACGTGTGGCATGGGGTGTTAGCGGACGTCAGTCATGGAAGGAGGGCGTAGAAATGAATTGAAAATACTGGAGCACTAGCTGCGGAAAGGCCTAAAGGAGAATTGTAAAGGAAAAGTATAACTTAGTTATTCCACATAGATTTATTAACAGGACGTCCTAGGTTTAGACGAAACTCGTCATCATCAAGTACTTTTCATTTACAATGTTAAGCAAATTCCACGAAGTCCCTCCCGAGACAACGGGATACTAAAGGAGAATGTTTCAGGGAGGTTAAATGGTGAAGGATATTTTGTACTTGTTTTGAGTGGAGCCCAATTGCTATTATGTCAGTTTCTATTCACATTTTAGCGGCAATTTATCATTATTTTTGTCAGTCACCATTAATATTTTATTAAGATATACTTTATTCACATATTCACATGCGCGGGAAGGACAATGTTCTGTACCTATCTGTTCATTAGTGTATCTCTCTTATATTATTGCTCCTAACGGTCCTAGAATCGGTATTAAAATAATTTTCTCTGTGTCACACTGAAATAATATCGATAAAGTTGACCGTGGCACGTGTCACTTGGTGGAAGCTTTTGATATACGTATCCCAAAAACTGTAAAATTCTTCGCATTTTTCCACAAAATTTAGTCGATAAGTAGAAGTTATTTTACTCTTCGATGGATACGAATTTCGATTAATCCCCAACACAAAGTAATTTGTTTGCAACGTGCATTGCGACATACATCATCATCATCCTTGGCTGTAGCAGCCCATGCAGGTAGGGCTCTGGCCTCCAGCACGATCTACTTCCATTCATCTCAATCTTCCGCAGCTCGCCTCCCATTCCTGACCCCCAGTCTTCTCAAGTCGGCTTCTACATCATCAAGCCACCACTTTCGTGGTCTTCCTTTGCTTCTCCTCCCTCCTGAAGTGTCAATAAAAACCTTTTTGACTGCCCTGACATTCCTCCATGTGTTGTAAGTGACCAGCCTAACGAAGTCTTCCTTGCTTCATAATCGATATGATGTTTGGTTCTCCATAGAGTTCATAGACTTCAGCATTTGTCCTTATTCTCCATATTCCTGCATCTATTATGGCACCGTATATTCTTCTGAGAATCTTACTTTCCCATCTTCTGATTATTTCTTCTTGTATTACGGTCAATGTCCATGTTTCGGAGGCATAAAGGACGACAGGTCTTAGCACTGTCTTATATATAACTATTTTGGTGCTTGTTGAAATATTTCTTGACCTAAAAATAGGTGACATACATTCCCTGGAAAAAGTCAGAAGCGTACACTGATTTACAGTGCATCGTAGTTTTTTTTTCCTGGGTCGATTGTGCAGAGAAAGTGCGATCGTCGCAGCAGTGATGGTCTCGGAGTGTTGCACGTTCAGTGGGCCATTTGTGGAGCGCGCGAATTCCCACTCGTTGGCGACCTTTATCTCGCTGGAGGTGACGGAAGGGTCTCCACCGCCCCTCCAATCCAACGAATCGCCTCCACCCCCCAGCGACAGTCCCCCCCCTGCCTCATCAGCCTTCCACTTGACTGCTGTCCGCGAGTATGAATCTCCATTGGTCGAGAGGTAATGGAGAGGGCCACCCATGCCGCGGTTGTGCGCACCGTTTCATTCACGCATCCACAGGGATAAGCTTCTACGAGAAATAATATATTCGGCAGATATATAAGGGATCTTGAGCGAGATTTTTCCCCAGCCATAATAGAGACAAATTTTCGACTTTTATTAAATTTTTTCAGCAACTGTAAGATATGTGTAGTAAATATTATTATATCAATGGCGTGATAATATTGTCTAGCGTGGCTGCAATTCCTAGCAATTAAGGTAGTCCGAGTGAGATAGTTCCCTAGTCATAATAGAGACCATGTTCGAATTATACGTTTTAATTTCACCAGCTGTAGGACACATGGATTAAATATTGCATTATTAATGGTGCAATCATGTAGTTTTATATGACAGAAATTGTAAGTAATTTAATGAAAATATCTAAAAAAGTATTTTACTTGACTCATTTTTTTTCGCGCGGTGAGTTTGAAACTCCTTCAAAACTGAAGGTTTTTTGTGATACCCAAGAACCTACTGCGGTGACAATATGATAAATTGTCAAATATAGTTGAGGAAACATACAAACTGTTAGTTTTTATACGACATCTAAGTGGTAGAAATACCTCATTTTTTAAATAATGTCTCTCTGGAGTGCATGCACGTACCATTTCCCATGTAAAAGGGCTGGTATATTTTGGCAAATATCACCGAAAGTAATGTGGTAAGGGGTTAGATTTTTGGTCTCATTAGAAGGATGATATATTTTTCCTGAAAATGAGGCCAAATTCATTGATTTCTAAGTAAAATGATATTTCGCTCAAACTATCTTAACTGCATATGCAACCATAAGTCATTAATTCCACTCATTTTTTCGCGCCTTTCGGCGGAAAAGCCTTTATATCGGAAGGTTTTTTGTGTGTAAATTTCTGTTAAATTTTTGATCAGATCTAGATGTTTGAATTTACTTCATATTTTTAATAAAGCCTTCGAGGAATGCTTCCTCATAAGTACCATTTCCCACGTACAATGGCTGGCATTTGACAGCAAAATCCTTGAAAAGTTGAGTGGCGGGTGACGGCTTTTTTGGTGTCTTCCGAACGGTGACACATTTTTCTTTCAAAGTTGAAATGATATCTCGCTCAAACCACCCTTGTCGCAATAATTTTTCCGTTCTTTTATGTAATTTTTCGATGTCAATGCTTCGAAATATTTTTTGAAATGTGTTTTGCGGGTTCTAACTGAGCTGAAGCCGACAGAGTAAAAGATAATATTCCTATTTTGCTCAATAAAAACCGATCGCGTAATTATACTAAAAGCCTTTTACTTTTCAATGCAATAACATTACTATCCTCGGTGTTGAATACCATACATGTTATTGTTCACAACCGTGAGTAAGGATGACTAAATAAGCAGAAGTGTTATTTTGTATGACAAGGCACTTTTTAGTAAGAAATACGATCATTATTTCTCTAGCACTAGCACTTACCTCGCCAGAGATAGTGTAAGTTTTCAGTTTCCCTATATCGTGTCAGCATGATAACTGAAAATACTCTGGAATTATAGTTATCAACTAGAGCTGGGTCACCATTCTGCAAATAGGTTTGCCCCAATCATGCGTCAAATATGTCACAATACATTCTTGCCGATCAAAATGAAATAATAGTTGACGCTGGATAATTTTTCGGAGCGTCGTACGGGGCAAATGATGCGATCCTAAGCAATGCGATATCCGTGAAAGTTTTCCCAGGTTTGAGCGGAGCTATTCTTTCTCTTTCAATTGAAGCCATCTCAAGCTACGTACTATAGTCCCTCATGATTAAAACCTTTGGAGACAGTTTGATATTGTCTTAGTGGTTAGATCCTGAATAGACGTCTGCCATGATAGGAATAGGGAATAAACAAGAGAAAAGCTTATTGATTGACTTAATGTTCTCAGGAATCACTTTCGTGTACATCTACTGTTTCAAGTAAAAGATAATGAAAACATTGTGTTGTCCGCGATTAACTTTTATCATGGTGATTTCGCCGCTTAGATTTCGACTTTCGCGGTCACTTTTATGACAGTGGTGCGAATTCCCGGAGGAGAATTCATTGGTATGAAGCGGCAGGGAGGAGGGGGGAAGTGGGAAGATGATGGGAGGAAAGAGGAGAAGGATTTGGTGAAAAGGGAGGGAGAATAGTGGGCGTTAACAGTTTAGAAATATTGGGCGGCATAGAAAAAAAAATTTCAAAAATATTTCTATTTTTGAAAATGGAGGGAAAAATTCAAAGGAGTCAAATGAAACGAAACGTCTTGAAATAACCGTCATTTCAGACCTAGCGTGGGGAAAATGCACACGAAAAATATATCATTAAGGGCCGGTTTATTCATCTCCGGGTAAACTTCCCGGTAACTATCCGCCGGATAAATCTTATGCACCGTTTAACAATCATATTTTATCCGCCGGATAGTTACCCGATAGAAGGATGTGGCAACGTTGGTATTGTCAACTGAGAGTGAACGTGAATTTTAAAGCGATCGTTGTGATTGGCCACTGAATGCTCTGAACAAAAGAAGTCCGATACTCGCAAGGCACGGCACGAGCTCGTTATGGATATGAGTGCGTACTTCAATGTGGTGTATTTTTTTGCCGTTTAACAAAGAACTATTTCACGGTCGTATCTTCAGCATTTGTTTGGCGAAGATTGTCTCTAGCGCGAGGTTAATCTCAGATTCTTGTTTCAAAGTCGTTAAACGTATGACTTTCTTAAGGGTTGTTCAACGTTAGCGTAAGCAGGACACGATATCGTTTCATGCCGAAGACTCAGTGGCTTTTGTGTTGTGTTTCTTTCTGTTAAAAGTTGGTTTTTACTCTTTCACTCGTTTTGAATGCCATTTTCAGTGTTTAAATATTTCGTGTGAAGAATTAACGTGACACGATATAGATATGTGAACGTCTGTGAACCCAAAAAGAATGTAAGTCCTTGAATTTACCTCTCTACGGAGCTTCTGAGTATGTTGAAATAACACGTACCACTGGGATGTAAATAAAAATGGTAGAAATGAGCCTTCTGAGGCTATCGTTAAACTGTTATTACTCTTTTGCTTTACTTACTGAGTGAATATTTTTACGATGACCACTAGTTGAATAACATGCTTATTGGAAATAAAACTACTTAAAAATATTATTCTAGTAAGGCCAGGGCACGTTGAAAGGATTGAGGATAGGGCATCATGAAGGAAATTAATCATTGGGACATGGGTTGATAGGGAAAACAACAATAAATAAGTTCTCCCTTTTTGCCCACTTCAAGTGGCAATGGCGTGTTGGATATAAAAGTAGGTATGCGTTGCAATAACAAAATGTTGATACGAAATAGGAATTACATTGAAGTGTAGTCAATAATGACCAGTTCGTGTAATATCTAGCAGTAGCAATGCAGTGACGAAGAGAGAGCCCGTATTTTAAATATAAAACTCGAATTCATCTCAAATTAACCACTGCGCTTATAATTTTCATATTTTACCGTAGTTATGAAAAATTCCACATGAATAATTCCTGTGAATCTTTCTTTGTATTTAAAAACTCATTCACAATTCGTGAAATTTGTAGAAATCGATGGGACATTGTTTCTTTCATATTATATGGATAAATTTCTAGTTTCACTCAATTTTATACAAAAATAGTGAACATCTACCGCCTAAATGAAAAACGACATTGGTATATATTCAGGTAGCAGTAGTTTGGTGGCAGTCATTTTTCTTCATATTTATTCATAAAGATTTCTTTATATAGTTCAGTTTATTCCATAACTAACAGAATCACTAATGGTCACCACTCAGACCAATCATTACACACAATTGTGTGGACTTTTGATTATGATAATCTTTTTCCAACAAATGATGCAAAAGGATGGAACTTACTCTGTATAGGCTTTTATTTTTTAATTTTGAGGGACATCAAGGAACCAAATAAATTCCGGATTATGAGATGGTATTAGCCTCAAACGTGTGATCCCAATATTAGTGTCTGCTGTCCTCACGCAGAGATAAACCTGTGTCAAAATATTATGCTGAACTAAATTGGTTACCTCTCGGTTCCCGAAGGAAATACTTTTTGGGGTCTTTTCTTTTCACCCTCATCCGAAATCGGAATCCTACCTACCTCTACGATCTATTTACCCCCAGAAAGAGACTTTCCCAAATATCAACCCGATCTGACCCTACCTTCCTTCACATATCCCAAGCCCGTACCAATATCTACTTCAATTCATTCCTCACCACTGTTTCCAAGTTTTGGAATCCGCTACCCTCCCATGTAAAGTCTTCATCCCTTCAATCATTTAAAGTCAAATTATTTTTTTATTTAAAAACTCATAAATAACTTTGTACATACTTACTTTATGTCTTACTATAAATATTACTGTAATATTCATTGTTATGTAAATTAACTTTTCCTTTCCTAATGTGTGTACTATGGTTTTTAAGCTGAACATGCAAATTGTATAGTTTACTTGCTCTATTGGGTTACCCCAGAGCATAAATAAAGCTTCATTCATGCACTCATTATCGATCTTACATTTAGTCAAAGATTTCATCGACGATCAGAAAGGTAGTGTGTAGATGTGAAAATCTCGGGTGGTTCGGAATCCTGACGGTAAGGATCACAGCCCTCTCCCATTTATAAGCATTTGCATCGGCAAGGGCAAGCCGAGCCCTGGGGTTTCGGCGTCGCTCATTCACAGTGGACTCTCGTGCGTCGGTGGACTCTGCTCGGCCGGAGACTCAGGCGCCCACGATCCCGCTCCCAACTCTCCAATGGCATTACTCCTCGGAACACCGAGACGTCGGCATCCCTGTGGTGTCAGCGGGTGTCCGTGGGAACCATAGAGTGGGAGGGGGGCGGGTGCAGCCGGGCGAGTAATGCATGGAGGGAGGGGTGGAAGCGGCAAGGAGAGTGCTGTGGAAGAAGCGGTGTAATCTCGCTTCCTTTCTCAGAGGCCGCTGGCTACAAATCGCTCTAACATCCCAATTAGGGGTCAATCACTGTCTACTCACCACACTAACTGCCTCCTCCCCCGCTTTTAAAGGTGGACTGGTCGGGCGGAGGGGCCAGGGGGAGGTAAAGGGGGGGGGGCACGAAATGCCGGGTTCCCTTTGAAAGCGACCTCTCCACTCAGCTCCTCCCCCCCCAGCCCCCCCGTTCCATTTGGGACTCATCAATCGAACGCATGCCTTCGGGAGGTCTCTCTGGCTCTTTGCCCTCGCTCGCTCTCTCCCACTACCCACGCGTAACACAAAGACCTGAACAACCTCTTTTCTGTCATCCTAGGAAGCCCGTTTGTTTACGTGGTCACCGCCTCGATTTTCGGACGGGGGCTGTATTCCCTGGGCCTGTTCCCTGTCTGGACCTGGGTCATCGTCGAACGAGAATGTCAGTTTCGTCATTTTCCAGGTAACATTTAGACTTGTAGTTATCGTTAATTTAAACACTAGGTTTCAAATCGATCGGCAAAGTAAATAATGTTAGTAGCATTGTCCAAAGTGATTTGTTTACATCATTCTATACGATGTTAGATTCCACTAACTCTTACCTGCCTCCATCAGTTTGTTCTACATTACATTATCATGCGATATTCTGTATCACTTTACCTAAATTAATGTAATGCTCTAAGATATATTTCTGATGCGAAACCATCAAATTCCATGCAACGTACGATACCAAAACGGCGTGGTTGCAAATAGGGACGCGCGAACGGTGCACGCGATGGGTTTTGCGTGAATACATGTGTTTGCTGCCATAAATAATGAACGGCTGTCGATTGCCTCCCGGAAGCCGTGTCACGGGCTCCACCAATGACTTTTTTAAGCCCGTCGTAGATAATAGACAAGTTGAAATGTACCAGTTTGTCTTAGAAGGAAAATAAATCAATTTTTTTCACAATCATATGATTTAAACAGAGGCCACCATCGTACATTTTGCGAGCACGTGACCCCATTCCCCAAACGTCATGGGACGTGCATATTGATTGCCTGCATTTGTAACTGTCATTATGCCCAATTAATCTTGGAACACACTCTCGCATCAATAGCACTACCCTATTCGATAAGTTCGGGTCACGATCCGAAATATTACTTAAACTTCTTTAATTATTTTTGAATCGTCTTAAGAAATACATAGTGCTGGTAGAAAGTCAGTGTTTTACTTAACTCGACCTCTCAAATGACACCGAATTCATTTCATCGCCCTTCCACGTCGGAGTCCCAAGATACGCTGCGTGGAAAATTCTTCCCGCGCCCTTGACGGCCGACACACTCATTGCGCATGCGCGGCGCCGGATAAAGGTCATGCTCGGATCGTAGCCATTCAGCCATTCGAGTGAACGACAACACTTTGATTTCAATCGTGTAATTTTTCCTAGGGAGAGTGTCGGAATGGGAAACCTTACAGTCAAACTTACTTGAAAAACGCATCCACGTCGTGAAGATTCCAACGACGATGCAAGAATTATGGCTTCGCTGTGTGATGAATGCTCCTTATGTTCCGACATGCTCTTTGCGATGAAAAATGTCATGGAATAGGCAAAACCAAATTATTCGTTATGAAACTGCTGAAATATCATCAGCTCGAGTGTTCTGATCCAAACTAACAGTATTCAGTTTATTATATGCGGAGCTTCTCACTTATAAATTTTCTGGTCAACTGCAGTTAATACAGTCCCGATTCATACATACACATATATATCATACCAATCACGCCGTTCCCTTCCGGGGTAGGCAGAGTCACAGAGTTTCACTCACAAACACACATTTGTACACAGTGATCTAATCGGATCAAGAGTCAATTGAAGAGCCGATTATTGTATAAATTATTTACTTTCTGTCTAATGCTAATTGAGTAGCTGTGCCAGCAAAAATTGACGGCGTGTCACAATAGTACCGCAAGTATATCTTGAGTCTATTGCTATGAGCTATTGCTATCTATGGCTATTGCTATTGTGTTGCAATGAACTTGATGGTTTCTCCGAGCTAGGCATGGTAGAACTTCAATGACTTAAGCTAAGAGGGCTGTGGTTGGTCCCTAATGACCTGTTTCCACCGCGCTCTTCACCACGGAGGTTAGAGAAAGGTGGGCAACCGGCTTGCGTTTACAGGAGGGAAGCAATGATCCACGTGACGCACTGTGTGGGCCAATTGAACAAATTTCATTCGAAACTTCCGTAGCAAAATCTCAGCCGATTCCAAGTGTGAAATATGTTCGTCACTTGTTGATACACGTGAAACTAGCGTTCCCATTACGATTTCTGACACGCGTTAGCAGCTAATTGGGGTCAGCCAACTGTGTATTGAGATTCAACCACAAATTGGCGGGTCTATTTCCAAATTTAACCTGCGTCAGACTTAACTGGCGTAATGGATGCGGGGCATAAGTCAGTCAGTCAATCTTCGTATCGAATTTCAACTTCGAAGTGTATAGCTGGTTTGCGGCGTAGCATGGATGTCCCCAGCGGCAGTCCACAAGCATATCCATGTCCAAGGGGTGGGATTCGGAGAGGGCGAACAGGGGTTCCTCCCCACACCCCCGCAGGGCAAGAGGAGGCCTAAGGGGGCTCGACCGCCGTCTTGAAAGCCCCTGCGTCTCGTCAGGGGCACATGAAGACCTTTTTCTTTTCGGGCGCCCCTTCAAAGGGGGGCCTCGAGGCCACTCCCATCTTACAGGAAGTGACAGGGCAGTCAAAACACTCCCGGCATAAAATGGTTCGGAAAGGGTGGAAGAATGGGTGGGATGTGTTTTGTGTGTGGGTCGGGAAGGTTTTTCAGTTCGAGATAGGATCGCCATTGAAAACCTCATGAGGCGGCGGGAAGAAGACAAGACAATCTGGTTGCGCGTATCTCGGCGGTCGCTCCATTTCGCGCATCAAATGGAGTTCCCAATTATCCCTTGCTGTCACGGAGCGTGGAAGAAAAAAAAGGACAAGATCTGGGGCTTCCCTGTTTATTCCCTGTGAGCGGTTGCCTTTAAAAACGGCCCTCAATGTGCTTCTCGGGCGTGCTCGGGTGTTGGAACAACATTTGAGGTCGACGGCCACGTGAAATTGAGACGCTGGAGCGACGAATGCACGGACATGAATAGGGGCGACGGGTGCAGGGGGCAATAGGGGCGCTATGTGCAGGGGCAATAGGTACGAAACGTGACTCCCAGCAGACGACTCGAGCGCGTAATATACTTCCCATTGCCACCTGGTCCATTCAGACCACTCGGGATGAATATCTTTTTGGTTATTTCTAGACTCGGCAGTAGAGTATCACTTTAATCTTCCCAAAATTTTTCATGCAACCCTGCGAGCCTAGGTGTGTGGCAGGGCGTGTCAGGATACACGAGCCGTGCAAAGGAGTAAAGGAAAAGTTGTTTGTAGGTAAAATAATGAATTTAATTGAGGGATTGTTTTGATTGGAGCTCAGTTTTTATAATGATCACTTGTTGGAAGTGTGGGAAGAAAGAATTTTTGTATCTACCATTTGTTTGTTGATTGAATTTAGTACCAACCTACCACTGCCTGAATGTTTTTGCCAATCAAGGATGCCATTTTTACAAAACGATGTTCTTTGTGTAGCTCTGAAACATATCTGTTCTGAATTTCTCAAGTAAACAAAGCCTAGTGTGTTGCCTCTGAGTCCCCAGCGACTCCGAGCCTAAACTTAACAACAACTTAACGTAACTTAACTTGGCTTAACTTGGCGCGACTTAGGAGTTGAGTCTGTGAGAAAGCAACACACTGGTTCACAACAACTTAAAGTGGCTTAACTCGACTTGGCGTAGTCTTGGAGTTGAGCATTTCTCAACTTTCTCTTAATTTCTAGCCAATAGTAAGGCCTAGTTTACTATCGAAAAGGCAAGGGAAAAGGGGATTGCGTTATCGATAGCACTCGGGAACAGCATAAGCCAAGTTAAGTGGTTGTGAACGGGGCTTAATACTTCTAAAACCTGAGGAACACTATCGGCTGTATTCCTAGATTTCAGCTAAAAGGCGCTAGTAAGGCGACTAACTTAGTCGCACTAGGTTGCGCACTAAAAAGTGCTATTCATAGCTCCTTTCCAGTGAGCTACTAAGTAAGAGCTACTAACATAGTATGCTACTATCGCCACTATTGTAGCGGAGTACGTTATTGTAAGTAGCGACTGCCCTAAAAACATTGAAGCAACGCTTGGCAATACTGCCTCTGCTTCTTTGTACGTGAATTCGCATGTCATGCATCAATATTGCTACAATGGCGCTATCGTTTAATGCTCTAATTTTCCAGTTTTTTTTAGTATTACCATCATAATTCCGACAAATCTTCTATAAACATTGATTGTTATTGTATAGGAAAATCTGGAATACATGCTTGTCATAAACTTACCACACGTAGTAATACACCACCAACTTGCACAGATCCTTCATTAAATCCTTTGGACACACTGCAGCTTCACCACATCAAAGTTTAACTGACTCCATTCAATCGCACCAAATTAAGGTATCAATTATATTCAACCAAATACAGGTCTTTCTTGACAGGTATTCACCGTTACGTCAATATAAAAACACACAAAAGGGAAAATGTTTGCCTAAAGTTAATAGATAATAACTGTCATTTACACAGAAAATGTAACAACACTCACTTTTACACACTAACCATTTTTTTAAACGAAAAATGAACGTGCAAACGGTACAATGGACATTGTCACTATTTTATCTGAATACGTGTTTGTACCTTCACGAATCCTTTCTGAGCATTAAATAAAACGAATCTGATTTCACTTATCCACTTAGAAGGTAAAACATAAAATGAGATGTCCTAGTTTCTTTTAGGCTGTGCCGCATATGCTTCGTAGTAAATAAGTTATGGCAATTCGTCTTTCACTACACGACAACACTCGGGTGACTATATCATCCACGCCCGAGTTGATCTTGAACTTGCGATATTTGGATTGCCTGGCTGACACGTGGCTACCTTAGCCTCTGTGGAAGGCGCCGAAAATGTTAAGTGCTGTCGATAATTTTTCTCGACCTGTTGCTAATTGGCAGTGCAAGAGTATCGATTAAAAACATGTTGTAAAGTTACATAGGCTATGTGCAGTTTCTACATGGTTTTTAGGGGAAGCCGCGAGAAATTTGTCAATATTGCGACCAAGGGTCTACACGTAAAGTAAAATGTACGACTTCATCTTTTCCGGTCAGGAAGATGATGAGTATTGACCTCTTAGGTGCGGATATCAATGATGAATAGTGATGATTTGAGACGGCACAGACTAAGGAGGGCAGTGTGTGAATATGGGAGCGTCTCTTACTCAACTTATCACTTGGTGTCTCGTCGCGAGGAGTTGTTTGGGAGTTAAGAGAACTTGGTGACTCACGAAAGCGAGAGAGTGACGTTTTGACTGAGAGGCAAATGTTGCACTCGGGAGGAATACGAGGGTTTGGTTGGACCTGAAATACCACCAGCACCACCGAAACTGGAAACTACTTAAATGGAAGGGAATCAACACCCGTTCGCTCATCCCTCATTTCATTTACTGAACTGAACATATTCTGACGACAGCGTATTATCACTATAAATATTTCCATTATTTATTAATTAAGCGTCCTATTTAATTGATAATGGGTGTTGTTCTTATTAATTAAAACAATTCCATCGAAAAGGTATTTCGCAGCAATTATTTCCCAAAAATGTTGTTATTTAAACCAATTGTCAGTGCTCTCTTTGCTCATATTTCATAATCAGGCATTTTAGGTTGAATAAACTACTTTGTATTAATTTTTATTTGCTGGTCTAGCAGTTTAATCTAAAGCAGAATCACATTTCACGCTCACTATCTCATTGTGAGAGATGATATATGAAATCGTTTGAATGTTCTCTGGTATGATGAGTGCGTTTCAATCGGCATATAAAATATTTCTGTTACATGTTTGACTTTCATTTCCAAGTATACCGATTACACTAACCTTTATGTTTGTTAAGGTATGAAATTTCGAATCATGCTGAATATATTTAGAGTTGAAAATATATCTGCCAGGTTTGTCAAATAAAAAGTTAGGATGGGGGTCCCTCCAAGCATTATGAAAGAAATCCAGGTTTAGACTCGTTGACAGGCGTGTCCCGAATTCACGCTTGCACCACAAGGTTATTCGACTGATTCGATACATCCGAGTTTCCGCCGATCTAATCAACGGTGGATCGAATAAACACTTGGCCGCAAGTCCGTAAGTCCTTGCAAGGAACAACTTATGTGTAGATTGCTGGAAATGACATTGACGGTTTCAGACGAGATGTTGCGGAAATCCATTACAAATGGCTGACTAGCCCTTTGAAAAAGCCTGCTTGACTTACTTTGAACGCCAAAAAGCCGTCTTCCGGTACTGTACCTCAAGACTACTTCGTCAACTTACCAAGTATTTAAATAAGAAAAAGGAATATTATTATCATGTACAGTGGCGGAAGAAATTAACGCAAAATTTTTCGCGCGCCAGAATGCGGCATTCTTGGGAACTTCTAGGAGCAGCATACACTTCGAAAGACTGGCAACACTGACAAAGACATCGCCTACCGCAAATATTTGAAATCCGCAAAGGCACTCACATTTTCCGGAGCCTAGAACTTACTCATCATTCACCTCTTTTTCGAGATTTCTTCTCATATTATTCGTGCATTCAGTCGCGGTGTACCGCTGTGTGTATTTAAGCATGATTCTTACGTCGAATAATATCATTGTTACTGTTTATAACAAATATTCACTATCCCACCCAACTCGGAATATATGCTGAAATCTTCATCTGCTACCACCAAGGGATATTCATTGTGGTCGACTTTTCGAGGATATTTTTGAATGACGCGTCCTGTCTCTCTTTCACCTAAATAATATAAATCGAAATTCTTTCGCATCAAATGTTGATACAAAAAAGATTTGATTAAAATAGATAGAGTCTACGCGATGTAATTTTTCACGATTTTTAATTTGTAGATTGATGAAGTTTCGATCTCAAAACGGATATTTATTAATGAATCGTTCATGACCCAATATAAATCCGTCATTAGTTTGTCAGAATGGGATTAATCTATGAAAATATACGTAAATATATGATTTCATGAATTAAAAATTAAGGTGCTCACATCGATACCAAATAATCTAGATATATTTTTCCGATATTTCTTTCATCTTATCACAGGACGCTTTCTGACGAGCCGTTCACTGTGAAGCTTTATCTAGTAAATGCAGAACATACGAATAAACGTAGAAAAATTTAACCCAAATTAGGTGTAGTTATCGATAAGCAACTCTTTTACGTCTGATTACATAATATGTTTTTATATGTATAAGCTATAAATTTGTCGCACACATAAAATTAACAAAAATGCCTTTTAAAAGACTTCAGTTTAAAGTAAAATATCATGAATGAAAAAAAATAATAGGTAACGGTCAATTTTGCGGCTGTCAGACGTATTTGGCCAGCAAAAGAATGGTTCGTGTTCGATGTTTAATGAACGTAGCTGACTTTTTATTTGAATTGTCACATATTGGTGATATGAATTAATGTAATACGTAGTTGCAATGACTGGCTAATGGCATGAAATTTTACAAATACAAAAGAGAAAATTCGTCATGTAAAAATTATTTTAATTGACCATAAATTGAATTCAAAACTCATAAATGTCTCAACCAGGGGTGGGATTACGGTTCTTTCCTTCTCGTGGTCGTATCGTCATCCATAAGGTAAGCCACGTTGGTAGGACAATGCTCCTGCAGTCCTGGGAGCGCATTACACAGCAATGAAGCTCCTGATCTTTCTTGATGACGATCACGTTTTCGAAATCACGAGCGCAATTGAGGAATAGCATTATGAAGAACCATGATCGCAATTCAGGTTTGTTACCCAGTTACAACTACCGAGCTTTTTTATTTCAAGGCGAATTTCAGATCGAGTTTTGTATCCTTTCTGTGTATTTATTTGCGCCCGTATGAGTTATTGCGACTGAGACACTTTTACAATGCGTGGTGATTTTGTCTGAGAACATTTTATGGAACGATTAGGAAAGAAAAAAACATTCTATTTTCACTGATATACAAACAAAAAGCAGTAGTTCCCGGATTTCACCTCATCAGCCCAGACCATTCCAATCGAACGCCATTAGTTCCCGTCGTGCATGGGTTTTGAGGCCAGCTGACAGTCTTTGTTGAAGTTACGAGTAATCTTGTGAGAATCCCGAAAGGTTTCCCCGTGTCGAAACAATGCTTCGCCAATACTAATCTAGTCAAACACGGAATATATGAAGGGCGCATGATATAATTTGGGATGTAGTTTGCCTTTAATAAGAGATTATTTTCCCCTTCTGTTGCGGGCGATACTTTTTCTGCCAAAGATAACGTTTCAGACGCCCGTAATTTAACCCACGCCATAGAAGTGGTATCTGACTTCTTTCAGCCCCAAAAAAGTATTCGACGGGTGCCTCCGAACTTTTCGAAGCGCGATGAGGCTTTTCTTTCTGGCGCAGCTAAAACCTCTGCGTCATTCGCAACAACAATATACCCCAACCACCACCACACGGAACCTCGCGAAGGTTTACCGATGACGAGCGTCGATAGACGGACAAGCAGAGCAGACAGCGCAAGCAGAGATATTTTTCAAAGTTTTAGCAACCTATCCCTAAATTCTTGGAGGATGATGCTATTAGCCTTTTAGTATGCCTCATATTTCTTCCGGGAAGAGGAATCAGATAGTGGATTTGTTAAAGGCAAATACGTCTGTCGAAAAATTATCCGCATAGATGTTGCGCCTTCGACTTTTACCCACTAAACTTCTATCTGGTGTGTAAATGTA
Source organism: Ceriagrion tenellum (assembly GCA_963169105.1). Classification (NCBI taxonomy): domain Eukaryota; kingdom Metazoa; phylum Arthropoda; class Insecta; order Odonata; family Coenagrionidae; genus Ceriagrion; species Ceriagrion tenellum. Next base: position 121,797,291 of record OY720643.1, read on the forward strand.
AAAATTCCCATTTCTCACTACTATTAAACAGAAGTCATCAAAGTGTCTGCTATGATATTCATTCTTCGTCCGTAATTAGGAATATTTGCGAGTTATCAAACGTCTAAATTGTAGGTAGTTCAATACACACCATTTCACACAGAAGGGGCGGGCTGCACGAAGCTCTGATCTCAAATCTACAGGACGTATTTAGGCATTCATTATCAGGAAAATGCGACAAACAAACGTTTTTTACTCCCTCAAACGAAACGACCCCAAAGTTAGATGCAATATGGAAAATGGTGGAGGAAGAATGGAAAATGGACCCAGTAAGATGATGCCAAAATATGGGCAACTCCATGTCTCAGAGACTTGGTCAGCAAATCGAGAATTTATATAAATACCAGCTCAATTCTCAAAGATAAATTACTGTGGTCATGTGCACTCATGGCTCAGGTTGAGAGACTTACGAATACATCTTAACCTTTTCCACTTGTTCTATATAAAGCTGTATAGTGCCTTCTCCAAAATTCATTAGCACTTAGAGATAGAATTTATGACCCTGTTAAAAGTGTTTTAATATTTTCATGTAGGGCTCACATAACTTTAAACTCCGTAGAAGTAATAATATTACGACATATTTGAAGAGGAATAGGTTCTTTACGGACGTAGCAATTGTAAAATCATTGATGGTGCACATTCCTAATTTTTAATCCATTGACTATACAGCGGATTTATGAGGAGTATACAAATGAGCATACGGAAGATATCTAATTACAGCTTAGTCGCTACATGGAAAAGATGATTTTTAGTATTTCATCACTTTCACAGGGGAGATACGCGATGCATTATTGTCGGAGTATATACCTACGGGTGAGTGTAAGAATGCTCCTCATTAAATTTAACTACGCGATTTTAGCGAAAAATTTTTTACTGCGAATATGTCAAAAGGTATTTAAACGATTCAGTAATTTGCCTTATCCTCCATCCTCTGAGTTGAACCGTTAAACAACACGGCTCATGTATTGCCCATTGCAAGCCTAGAAAATAATTCTGGGAAAACTCAAAGACCGTTTTAAAGATATTTTCAAGAAAATTCCACACTCATTTGATCACTCACCCAGATAAGTAATTTACAAATTCGGTAGATGGAACCAAACTCTATTTCCTAATAAAAATAATTGTCATCTTTACCATATCATTTTAAAGTAATTTAAAAGTGAAAGTAGCCTCAGGTAAGTTCACTAAATCGAGTCATTGACACAAACAGAGATCCGGTCTATTCCCTCGTTCATGAACAGTTTCCCATTGATTGATAAGTTGGCGAGTGAGTAGATATAAACGTCAGACGACAGGCAGGCAGACAATGAAATCACATCGCATAGAATAGTTATAAGGGTATTAGAAGTTACCACACCAAGATTTGAACTCCAGACTTACGTGGCCGCAGACGAACGCTCTCCCTCTAGGCTACCGAATCAATAAAGATAATATTTCAACTGTTGACGGCTCTACTTGGTGGAATAACATAACGTGGGAGAATTTAAAAAACACCTATAAAAAAAAGATCTATATCTTTGTGGAATATTACTAAGTGTTTTTTAAATTCTCCCACAATCAAGATAAGTCCGTGTTCAGTGGTTCTTACTATGCATCGAAAAAAGGGAATGCCAACGATTTCTTTAAAAACTGGGCCGAATAAGATGTCCTGGACTTTTGAAAGTTAATTTCAGATAGTAAATAATATTACGTTAGGAGGAATTAATAAAGTTAGGTGTTTGAGACGATCCCAATGCACGAGGGCGGAATTTTACGTAGGGTATTAAGATACCTATCGGAAAAGAGAAAATTTTATCCTCATATAAACCATTCTATTCTATCAGATTTCCCATATTTTAACTTAAAATTCACAATATAATTGTTATGTTGTTTGCCAAAATTGCCAAATTGTTAATTGTAATGTATAATATTTTTCGGAAGTAGTTTGAGGCCTATTAAAGCAACGGTCATCGACAGCTATTTCCTACACGCAGAAAAAAAATTTATTGTGCGTGGATTTGATCTGGTGAATATATGCATTGTGTTTCCTAGGTAATAATTCTTTCATGGTAACTTTCCTTTAATTTCAACCGAGAAAAATGTTTTTAAAGGGTCCAAATCTATAAAATCAATGTGGAAAGTATCTCTACATAATTGACTAGGACTTCGTAACCTCGACTGGCTGCGGGGAGAGGCAAACTCATCACGTTTATAACTCCACGACAGTCTCGCGAGCGTGAACCTTATTTGTATTCCTATTTATGTGACGCGTAAAATTGATATTCCTTCATACAGAGTTTGAATATTCCCGGTTTCCATTGGCTGTATCAGTGTTGTCAAGTTGTTGAAGGAAAAGCGATCTCAATTAGTTCCCGCGTACGCCGCATTCAGACGCCAATGAGTTTTGCGTTAATTTTTCCCGCCACTGTACATCTCAATTTCTATAATGATTCTTAGAGGGCTACTTCTTATTTAATGCTGCACAAAAAATACTAGTTCCGCGTTTCGTAATGCACATGGATGTACAACATTTTCGGTCGGAATTTAGTCTCATTTTAAAGGAAAATATCTCACCCATCTATAAAACCAAAAAATCTAACCTCTTACCACATTACTTTCCGAGATATTTGCCAAAAAATACCAGCCCTTCTAACACAGAGATGTCGTAAAAAACTAAGTGTGTAGTTTGTATGTTTTCTTAACTATATTTGAAAATTAATCATATTGTCACCGCAGAGGATTCTTGGGTATCACAAAAAACCTTCCGTTTTGATGGAGTTTCAAACGCACCGCGCGAACAAAATGAGTCAAGTTAAAAACTTATTTAGATATTTTCATTTAATTACTTACATTTTCTGTCATGTGAACCTATATTATTGCACCATTAATAATGCAATATTTTATTCGTATGTCATAGAGCTGGTGAAATTAAAACGTATAATTCGAATATGGTCTCTATTATGACTAGGTAACTATCTCGCTCGGACTACCTTGAAAGCCTCTGTCCGCCATAATCGTGACACGTAACTAAAGGGACCAACGGTAACATCACGTCGCGAAGACGTCTGGAAGAAGGAGAATTCCTCAGACGCAGAGGATAGGATCAACATTCATGAGATGAAGTTATCCGGAGAGTAGGCTGTGTCCGCGGGAGCCGGTAGATGGCAGCACCTAACGGATGGCTCTCCAGCAGCGGTCCATGCGGTTCTCTAAAAGGGAAAGGGGGGGGAAGGAAGAGGAGAGGTTGAGAGGAGACGGGAAAACATTCGCACGCATGGAGGAACAATCAGAATGGATCCTAGAGGATTAGATTCTTATCCTAAAGAGAGAGAGAGAGAGAAAGAAATAGGCAGCAAGTCAGAGAACAAGGGAGGGAAGAGGATTTGTGTCCCACCAACAAAAACTGGTTATTTTTCTCGGATGCTCTTTTCGCTCGTTGGGAAAGGGTCGTTTATCGGATGCCCTCGAGTGGCCGAGATGCGTGTGTAGGCGAACGCTTTGATCCCCTTCGTCTTCTTCTTTAAGAAGCTCCAAAGAAAGATGAATCTCCGAGCACTTAAAGTGTGTACAGACGAGCATTTGTCATTGGAACAACTTGGGAAGAGGAATTGTTGTTTCTCTGCCTATTATTGTTTATCAGATTCAGTTCGAATCTTGATAGGCAACAGTTATCGGTTTGTCCAAACTAGTGAATGAACATTCTGTGGGTTATGGATTAATTTGAAGCGAGATTTTCACCCACTTCTTTGTAGAGATTTTTATAATGTATTTTCCAGTGTAGTAAGTCCTAAACTAAAAAATAGTTCGGTATTAAAATATCATTTCACTATTCTTTAATACCTAACAGCCTAACTGACTTAAGTTAGACTGTTGAATGTTATATTTGTGAGATGAATGTGAGAGTCCAATCCCTTATCATCTAGCACCCTTTGATAGTGCCGGGGAGTTTAAACTATACTTAGGACCATTATCTACATCCCTTGAAGTAAACGGCTCAGTTTGGTTATAAATATATATTGTTAAAAAGGTTAAGTTTCATGTTGATAAGTGATTTTATTTGAAAGATATGACAGTAAATTTCTTTATTTCATTCATGGTTTTACAACCATACCCTAGAGCTTATCCAAAGGCACTAAACATTTTCATCTACATAATACCCCGCATGGGCGTCTGGCAGGGGGTGTTAGGTCACCTGCTGTGTAAAGGTGTATCTCCCTCTTGGGTGCTTCCCTTCAACTTTCCCTTCCAAGATCAGACAGGATTTTCGTACTTTTTCCCTCTCAGGATGTGCCCAAGATATGAGATTTTCCTCTTCTCAATTAACTTCCTCAGTGAACGATCAAGGCCTGCTCTTTGCCGGACCTCAGTGTTTGAAACTCTCTTGGTCCAAGAAATTTTGAGAAGCCGTCTTAAGAACCACATTTCAGTTGCCTCCAGTCTCTTCATTGATGTTTTCTTAACCGTCCAAGTTTCCACTCCATACAATAAGACGGGTATTACGTAGCACTGCACCACTCTTATTCTGAGAGCCAAGGGAGTGTCTTTATGGATCAATATATTATTTAGCTGCCGGAATGTTGTTTTAGCTGTACCACATCGAATTTTGATTACAACAACAATTTTGATTTTGAACAACCTATGCAATGCTTATATATGTAGAATATACACAAAACAAGAATATCAATGGCGAACTTGTCTACGTTGCGAAAAACTGTATCGAAGGAAGAATACGATCGATATTGAACGATCTTGGCAGCATCTAGTCTTAAGGCGTCATCTATGAAGAAGGGAGAAAAGAGGGAAAATCTACGCCATGCCGTATCTTCCTGAACACCGTAATGTGCCACGTGCTCATTGGGCTGTGATCCACTCACAAGAGCCCAATGAAATTAGTATTACAGCACTCGCAATTTGAGTACTTAGCTATTCGTCTAGTTTGATATTGAAAGGCTTTTCGTTCTCAAATATTTGAACGGCGGACCGATCAGCGATCTGATTCAGCACTCACTGTTTTTTGCCATGAGTCCTCCATTTTGCAACATTTATGACTCTAACATTCCATTTCGCAAAATAAAACCTAGTGCCCATGAAAACAGACTGAAAATTCTAAGTGTTTCCAAATTTTCAAATCCTCTATTCGTGACGCCTCCGAAAATATTGAGATAAGGTTAGATCGAAGGTCCATACCTAGAAAAAGCAAATTCCACGACAGTTTTGCATGAAAATCTTTTTACTAACAAATTATCAGTTAATTTTTCCTGCCATGCACAATATTGAAGGCGGAATGTGGTTACATAAAACCGTTTATTTATATACATAAAACCGTTTATTTATATATTTTGGTATCATGCTGTGCATAAACCCTGAACTAAACCCTTAATTCATGAATCGTTTGGCATCATACCGCACATAAACCCTGAATATGATTCACAGGTCCACGCGTCATATGGTGGAAGTGCATGATGTTCAAAGCTAATGAGATATTTTGGTAAATGTTTACAAATTTTTAATTTGGATGATGTGTATATTCAACCTGTATCGAAGTAACCTCATATCATTTTTAAAATGCTTAGATGTTGATAAAATCAGTGTAGAGTTTCAGCGTATTGGTATTTAGTTTATTAGAGTGATGGCGGTGGGCATGGGTCAAGAGCTATGGGGCAAGGGAGGGGGAATCGGAGTCGGGGATCGTGGGTCGACGGAGAACGAGTCCCGAAAGACGAGGGCCAAGCGTCTCCATTACTGGGGTGAGTAACGGGGAAAGGCAAGGCCGACAACGGTCGAAGAGCTCCAGCATATTCAGTCAGCAACTTCTAGATTTCAAATAAGAATGAGTCGAATCCAAATGTCGATTCTCGATTCCACCGATTCTCAGAATTAGAATCGGTATCGAGAATCGATCTCCTAAAGTCGATTCCGATTCCATCGATTCCAGATAGACAAATATTCAAATCAAATTTCATTTATCACATCATATTTGTCTCATTAATTTTGGGTGTAGACTATCAACTTTTACTCTTTATCTACCTCAATAAGCTGAGGATATATTTACTATTTGTTAATAAATATACTTTTTGAACGACTTCATTGTCTTTGTTGTCATTTTATCTAAGCCAAGAATTGAATTTAAGTAATGGTCGTACGCTGCTGGTATATCACTATCCCGCCTGTTATTAAGAATAAGAATAGATGGAATCGGAATCAAGAATCGGGAATCAATTTGAAAGAATCGGAATCGAAAAAAAGTGGAATCGACTCATCCTTAATTTCAACTAAATGTAATTAGGAGTTCAATTCGTAGAACTCGAACCTTCTATGATTGAGTGTTTGAGTTATTCTTTACTTGCCAGATTTCTGCACCCTTCCCTCTCAACTACTGTAAAATTACTTGCGTCAGTACAAAATGACCAGTGACCTTCTTTTTCGGAGTTGGCAGAATTAAATAAGCTTATTTCTTGGTAATTAGGCCGGTGATAATGGAATCTATGCGTCGAGACACCTTGCGGCTGTAAATGACCCGCTCGAGATAATCCCAATAACGGAACTTAGGAGTCACGTGATAACATTTCGAAGTGTTTGAGACTTTGGTGGGCGTTAGCCACTTGGATGGATAACTTAACTGTCAGATGTATAGACCATTACTTCTCTACTCTCGGTATATGAATCCATCTACAGGACTCCCGCAACAATAATTCGATTAAGAAGGCTGCGTGAGGCGAACGAGAGGTCTAAATACGTTGATCAAAATCTCTAACCCCTCGTCATTGTACCACGTAAATCCTAAGTAACGATATTATATCACAACAAAACGCCCTTTCGACCCAGTGAGGCAAAAAAATGCGGAAAATTACAGATATATTTCGATGAGCGTAATTAATAAACCCATTTAGTTTATATATTACTAGCATAGAGTGCAAATATTTCTGAGATTTCAATCAAAGACAAATCAATTTGAGATGAAACAGAACAGAAACCATTGTTTATAGAGAAATTTCTATCATGAGAGGCTAATATGTACATACATACCAATCACACCGCTCCCTTCCGGGGTAAGAAGAGTCACTAAGTTTCACTCATAAATACATAATTGTACACCTAACTCTGCTTCAATACTTTCCTCCATACTGAACAATCCTTGCAAACCTCTTTTGCTTCATTTACCCCCATACACTGCTTCAGACAAGACCTCCTGATTTAAAGACTCCTAATATTCCTCCTCCTAAGAATTTCCTCAACCACATTCAACCACAACTTTCTCGGCCTACACCTCTACCTCTCGCACCATTCATTTCACTCTTATATATCTGTTTCGTTATTCGACTCTCATCCATTCTCTCAAAATGGCCAAACCAACGATGCACACTCCTTTCATACACGTCCATTGCTGGAGCATTTCACCCACGTTCATTTATTACCCACTCATTCCTGACCCTATCCGTCCTACTTCTGCCGCAAACACTCCTCAGGTAACTCATACCCACGGCGTTTAGTCTACTCGTATGTCTATCCTGACATACCCATGTTTCACTACCATCCAACAAAGTGGGGAGTAGTACACTTTTGCACACGGCGATTTTCGCATCCTTAGACAAGATCTCATTCCTTGTTATGCTCCACATGCTACCTTCCACTTTTCTTCCAGCATTCGCACGTCTCTTTATCTCCTCATCTATCCGTCCATCTTTCACAAACATCTCAACCAAGTACACAAAATCATCCACTTGTTCAATTACTTCACCATTCGCCCTCATCATACATTTATTTTCCCCATTCTCCTTATCAAAAACTACTACTTTAGTCTCGGACGCATTATGAGAGCCTAAAAGAAGGAAAATAAGAGATATTGTGGAAAAAATTTCCACTAGCAATCGGTAGAAAGAAACTGTACGGCAGAAAAGGAAAGTATTCATTGTTTTCAGTCTTTCAGTGATTTCATTTGTATTGATTCGGTACATTTTTCACTTTGACGATCCCCAACGTATGTTGAGTGACGTAAGAAGAAGCTGACGGCTCTAAAAATTGCTCCCCAACAGAGTCAACGAGGATGTTAAGCCGCTGTCTTATTCCGACTGACTGTGAGCCAGTGCGTCCGAGGACTCTCCAAATCCCCTCTTCTCTCCCTCCGATGGCCCTTCGGTGTTCGGCTCACTTGAGTGAGTGAGTGAGGGCGGAGTGTTTTTCTCCCGGCGACCATACACGAGACCTCCTCGTCAACGTTCGCCCTCTCCTTCCTGCCATTGATTCAACCTCATCCCGCGAAAACACTCACACTCATTCCTCCCCTTAGCGATTGGGTGTTATTCTACATTTAAGGTAGTCCGAGCTAGATAGTTCCCTAGTCATAATAGAGACCATATTCGAATAATACGTTTTAATTTCACCAGCTCTATGACACACGAATAAAATATTGCATTATTAATGTTGCAATAATATAGTTTCACATGACAGAAAATGTAAGTAATTAAATGAAAATATCTAAATAAGTTTTTAACTTGAATCATTTTTTTCGCGCGGTGCGTTTGCAACTCCTTCAAAACGGAAGGTTTATTGTGATCCCGAAGAATTTACAGCGGTGACAATATGATTAATTTTCAAATATAGTTGAGAAAACATACAAACTACACGCTGTTAGTTTTTTACCACATCTAAATGTTAGAAATACCTTGTTTTGTAAATAATGTCTCTCTGGAGTGCCTACACGTGCCATTTTCCATGTTACAGGGCCGGTATTTTTTGGCAAATATCTCTGAAAGTAATGTGGTAAGGGGATGGATTTTTTGGTGTTATTAGATGGGTGATTTTTCTTTAAAATGAGACTAAATTCATAGATTTCTAGTTAAATTTATATTTCGATCTAACTACCTTAAACGGCTCCCTGAAAGTCACGTCAAGGAGTTAATGAGTGGTTGAGTGGCAGGTGGTGCATCTTCAACAAATGTGCACTGACTTACAGGCTATGAAAGTTCGAGTGGCCATCTTGAGGTAAACGCGCGCTTTTGAATAAAACAGAAAAAAAAACAAAATAACCTCCAAGAGTAATGCAGGAATGCGAAATATGCTGTTAGCACTGGTATGAAATTTATACTTGGTTTATATAACATTTATCAATGCTGCGATAAATTTTGCGGAAACCTTTCTGTGGTCGCTTGTATTAACCGTCCAAAGGTAAGCATATTAACTGATTTTCATCACATCTTAATATAAGTCGTCCATTATAATAGAAATATAAACAGCTGGAATTACAGTCAGTTAATCAGTAAACATATACAATTGCTTGCATCCTTTGGTCGTGCCAACATTAATCACTTTCCATGTCTTCCTCTTCTAAATCAGTTGATTTAATCAAACTGTGGAATTTTAAATGCGTTCAAGTTCCATCCAAACAAAGCGTACTTTTTTCCGCCATATTAATGCAGCTTTAACATATTTATACCAAAAACATAAATGTCAAAGTAGTATTTTAACTCAATACTACCGATTTCCTCATAAGTTTTTTGAAGTTCACTCTCGTCTCTTCTTGTTTGTCGAGCTTGTCAAAATAGGAACTCTGCCTCGCGTGATTTGTGTTGCGTGCTGTTTTTTTCCCCTCAACTTCTAAAGGAGTAAAAGCATGACATCTATTTTATGGCATGCCAATTCAACTGCGTTATGAATCGTGCTTTCTGTCGTCATAGTAAAAACAGATGAACTATTTACGCACGGCTTGACGATGCTTTTCTTTCCTCGTGTTTAGACATAGAAGCTGGGTAATGCTTATTCCGTTTAAGAAAATTAGTCAGCAGCGAGATCAAATACTGCATTATTCATAGTCGAAGAAATTCTGGCGAGCCTGCACGTGCAAATTCGTAACCTTCGCCCATTTGGTCACCTCTTATTGGAATATTTATTTCTGCTGAATTGAATTTTCCAAGGCAGCTTTAAATTTTCTAATCATCGTCTCGTATTTTTAGAACTGCAAGCATGTATTTACTAAAAGCTAGTGTGCTCCAGTTACTTCTCAACCCGAGTCTCGGAAGTTAAAAAAAACGCGAGGTAAAATTTTCCGAACAACAAAGTCTCGGATTCCTTGTGATGAGCGTAATACATTGTGATCATGATTTTTAACACAACTAGGCAAATATCGCAATAAGGATATACAAAAGGATATATTGCACGTCTGATTCACAACTAAATAACTAAGATTCACAACTTATAAGATTCACAAATGAATACTCCATAAATTGATGGTGCTTATTCCATGCACGTCAGCAAGGGACGTTAGTTTTAGTTGGTGAAATAAAGGGCGGGAAAGACTGGCCGATAAACGTAATGGTAGAAAAATAACGAGGATTCCTATTCCAGTTTCTCCCTGACTGTTACGACAATTCCCTGACTTTTCCAGAACTTCAAATTCCCCGACAATTCCTGGTTTTCCCGGTTTTCCTGACGTTCGCCACCCTGGACAGTGCTTAAAACGGGGAAATAATTCTTTGAATTATGACGTAGGAACTAAATTGTTAATTTTTAGCAGAAGCTTTTTCCGTGTTGCAAGGTGGGAGATTGTATGGCTCCATTGTCCCTTTCGATACCCCCTATCGGTCAATTTTCGCATCATACTCCTGGCCAGGTTGGACGTCAATTTGGTTCTGTGAGTTGTTTCTAATAATCGAGTATAAGTTTTCCGCTCGATTACTTGAATATATGAGGATAGCAATAATATTGGCTTAGATTTAATCCATGCCAAATGACTCTTGAAGAGGGCTCACACTGGCATTTTCATTGCACCAATCACTTGCAGCAAGCGACTTTTTATGTGAATTACACGTGTAAACGGTTCCACATGTATACTTGCTGAATCTTTAAAATCTTGGCATGTTGCTTGCAGAAGCGTATTGTTGCCAGTGTGAACTTCAACTAATCTGGCTCTCCAAAAGTTGTAAAAATTTTATCGTCAGCGTAAAATTCTCCACAAGCTCTTGCAGAAGAAACATTTGAAAGTAACTTGTCAATGTTAACGCTCACTAGGTAATGAATTGTTGTTCGTGTAAGAAAAATGACCGGCTTCCCAATTATACGCATGTATAATATACGCGAAACCTGTGCTCACTGCTGTCTCCAATTTCAACGGTAGATGATGTGCCATGAATTCACGCTACCAAGCCGCACGGTCGCAAGTCCTGCACCATTTGCATGAACCCGTTGGAAGACATTCGAAGAAAACGCCCGGTTTGTGGCGAAAACGTTGCTGTGGAACTGAGAGGAAAACTGTGTTCCAGAAGTGTTTCGAAGATTGGAAAAAGCTCTGGCACGCGAGGCCTCTAATAGGCACTCCTTTGAAGGGGAAAAATTAAATGTTGAGGGATAAATTGATATTTTTGAGAAATATGAAAATTCCGGGTATTTTTTTAACCAAAACTTTGTAACGTACTCATATTCTGGTTCTGGACATGTTGAACTGCATGTTCGACGCGTTCTCGGCGGTTGGGTACATTGTTTTTCTACAGTGTGGCATGTATTTGTTCTCCGGATGTTTTGATCAGGTCATGATATATTTTCAATAGTTTCATGCTGTATTCCGAGTATATTTTAATAAATTAAATAGGGCGCATTCCCCCATGTTTGTTGGTGCGCGCTGGGAAATTCCGACCGCGTATACACCTGCGCAATTTATTTATATATGTTATGTAAGTTTAACAATACGTAGAAATCTTGAACATACAAGAAATTTCCAGAAGGATAAAAATAGGTCGCAGCGAGTAACTTTAAAGGGAGGGGCGGACGAGCCGATGGGTTTTTCATTGTTTAGATGGCTTGTAACGAGTAATCACGCTGAGCAAGGAATTGGACGGGGGGCATTGTGTCGACCGCCTGCCACGAGTAACCACGCTAATTCGAATGAATATTGGAGGACGATTATCGACGGAAAAGTGTTTTTTACTGAGTGTTTTGTGGGAGTCAATGGTTAAGGGGGAACGGCATCGACAGGTCCACGGTCGCGAGAGTAAGCAGGGAGCACGGGGTGTCGCCACGACGCACGAGGTGCCGTGTAGTACAGCAGAGAAGGTCCGGATGCGTCAGAGGAGAGGAGGTGCATGCACGGAGCCTTGCACGTTGCATTCACCACAAGCAGGTTTGCTGGTTGTAAAGATGTTTGGAAGACTGATTGTTTTAATCTGAAAGACTGGGGTTTGTGGTCGTTCACATTTCTCGAGGGGTGTTGATTTATGCGAATTTCTGTGTTGTGTGGAGGTGGGCATAGTGCGTCGCAGGGTAGTTTATAAGTGTTGATATCTAATGCAAAAATTGTTTATTTATGTTCTGTTGGGTAGTTTAGAGTGTTGTTTTTGTGGTGTGTGGTAAAATACTGAGAAATTAAAAAGGGAGCATATTCATTGTTAATTTGACTAAGGTGTGTACCGTGTAAAGCAATAAATTGATATCTGTGAGATAATGTCCAGCGAAAGAGTACATGTCACTCCATTTTTTTCATTACAACTTGTATCTGAAAATTGGGTGCACTTTGCAGTTCTTGTTAATTGGGGGCTTTAAGTTAGTTGATTATACATTTTGCGAATCGTCGAATTACAGTAATCGTTCAATACTGTTTTATAAAACGGTGCGGAATAATTTACATGTCGAATTAAGAATTCCTTGAACAATCTTCATGGAAAATTCCTCTCGGATTGTTCGCATTTTTTTGTTTTGTGTGGCATTATATTGACGAATTCCTTGGCAAGAGTGAATGACGACCACTCTGTTTCGAGGACGCTGCTGCAAGGAAGCGACGCGACGCCTCCTCTCGTCGCTGTGAACTCGGCTCGCCCACTTCCTGCCGTCGAGCTCGGTGCAAAACACGATCGACTCGCACGCCGAAAACACGCGGAAGTACGCCAAAGCGTGAGATCTCTCGGCGTAGGGACAAATGAGGCCACTTTTGCGTGCACTCCACGGCGCGAAATGGGCGGTGGCGCCAGCGCACTGAAGCGGCGGAGGCCGGCAAAAATCCTCGGTCCACCGAAACGAAGGGACGCGGCATCTTCAGAGCGCGTTGTACGCGTTACTCTCTCTCAACGAGTTCCATCGCATCTCCCATTCCCTGCGCCCCTCCCTCATTCATTCGGGCGCAACACACAAAAGGATCAATGAACCAGTTCGCTTCGGCAATGAGGGTCCCCTTCGGGGCTCGTCCGCCCCAAAGTAGAAGACGGTCAAAGGAAAACCCACTTGCCGAGACTACACATGCCACGCCAAGGAAACCCACCCACCCCCCTCCATCGCCTCCTCCCCCGACACTTGTGTTCCCCTTCCACGCCCAGGGGGCTACCAGAGCTTAGTGACGCCTCACTCAACAATCCCTGAGCCATATGGGAGATCGGAAAAAGGATTTCGGGGGGAGTGGGAGGAATGGTCAGATGGGGGAGGGGGGTACATGCGGTGTTTTGAAGGTTAAAGGAGGCAAAGTGGCGTTTAAAGATAGTGTTTTCCTGGTCATCTTCGACTTTCATTTTTTTATTCCAGCAGCTGTAAGAGGCATGAAGTAAATCTCATGTTAAAGACTCAAATGTGTTGTTTTACTCGACTGAAAGTCCCATTAATTAATCTAATATGGTCGAATAAATCTATAGTATGACTTACTTTTCACGCTGTACGGGGATAGAGCCTTCATTTCGATAGTATATTTTACGATCCTGTAAACATTTCTGCTGTGAATTATTGATCTATTTTTTAAAATCGTTGAACAAACACCAAAAGTACATTTGGTCAAGATAATATTCACGGTGATTCAGTCTTGAAATTGGATTTTTTGCATGGGCTATTATGAATATTACTGCAGAAAATCGTCAATTTGAACGACCAAGAATATACACATAAGCTATACACTATACCTAGCTATAAGAGTCAAAAGTCCTGGGAGAATAATTAAAAATGAGGTACAGAAATCTTCCAACCTAAATCTTCAAGTGATCCACAAATTCCAGCCATAATTGAATTCAAAATGCGATGGTTCGGTCCAAATAGCGCTGCAGTCAGCTCCTATGGCTGGACGACAAATGAGGTCTCGAAGAGCATATATTCCAGGGTTAATCTGAATGTTTTGTATTACCTTGATTTTGTTTTTCGCTAGATAACTCATTTGATCAGTTAAAGCACGATTTGTTGATCCAAATAAATAAAAAAGTTTACCTTAGAATTTACTTTGATCATCTAGGCCATGGACACCTTAATATTAACGCGGGGAAGGAATCAACACTGTGAGCCAATGTCTGTCTGTCCGGATGGTTGAGCGCTGAGGTGAGCGAAGATCAGATTTCAGTAACCGTTCAAAACCTGCCTCAACTTGTTGGACTGCCTCTGATTAGTTTATTAAATACTCCAAGTCCAAATGGATCCAGGGAAAACACTTCCTACACTCTTGGGGACCTCGTGGCATTTGACAACGGTGTTATTTGTCTTACACGAATCGAATATTTGTGGGTTAGTGGTGGTTTCAAGGTTCGACTAGAGCTTCGTCATTCCCTTCAGCTGAATGTTCCTCTTGTCTTTCGTGAAAGACCTCATAACGTGTGTGATGAGAGAGGATTTTGTGTCCTGTTTCACCATATACAAGTTGCTCGAGAAAATTAGGAATAGAATAGAATAATGGTTTTTAATAGAACCTAGTCCAAAGGACTCAAGGTTCAACAAGTGATACAATAGAAAGTACACTCTCCCATAAATTACACTCTAGGTTCAAAAAATGATGCACTAAAAAGTACAGTCTCCTCTAATTTTGTTAATCTGGTTAGGTTTACCCTTTGGTCGGCGGATAGGCCGCCGGGGCAACAGGAACCCCTCCTCACCTGTCTCTATCGTTCCCACCACCGCCCTGGGGATTTCCTTACCAACAGCCTTTTTCACCTGAACAATTATTATACTGATGGACTCTTTGATAATTACACAATTGTACAAATATGACCAACAGAGATAATAATAATAATTGTGTGTATAATACCATTAATAATAAAAATAACAGTTGTACAAAAATAAATCCCAGGTGATACTCATTCAGAGGTTGGTGGGTTGGCCGGGGCCACAAATACATACACATCCCTCATCGCCTGCCACAACCGTACCAAATCCCACCCCAGGGTTACATTGCCACACCACTTGAATCGATATCGATACTTATAAGTGAACTTGATATCGATATTTACCATTTTTTTGTAATTTATGTTACCCTATAGAAGGGTAAAATCACTTTAATTTATAGTGAATATTGGTGGAAATAGGAATATAGGAATAGTGGATATTGGTGGAAAGAAACGAATTAGCGAGGTTGTACTGTACTTTAAATTATGCTGTGATATAGCCGGTTGAACATCATTTTTGAGGTCACTAAATCGGTCGGCTGCATTCACCGGAAAATGTTAGTTGCGGATTACCAGTATTAATAAAAGCGAACATTGAGGCACTTGATATTCCAGCACTGCTTGATTAACCTCTACCATCAATATCTCTATAGAATTTGTCAAACACCTCGGAGTTCAATATAAGACTTATAATCTCTCGCGGTTTAAACACATATTGGGGAAATTACTAGTAATACTTACCGTATATTGTGATTTGTTAAAAGAGTAAATCTACGTCTACATAGTACTCCTCTGCGAGCCGCCGCATGGGCGTGTGGCAGGGGATGTTAGGACACCAGCAGTGTTTATACCAATAATATGCTTATTCTATGAGTTATCATAAACTTGCATTATTTAGGAGGTGAAATGGTGAAGAGTATAATGGGAGTATTTTGATTATAACTGTTTTTTTCGGTGAACACTTATTATGCATGGAAAAAACGAATTTTTGTATACCCATCCGTTCCTGTATCTCTCTTATTTCGCCGCTTTTCCGGACTTAGAGATATAGTGTGGCGACAAAATGATATTCTTTCTGTCGCTTTGACACACACCTGTTCTGAATTTCTCCAGCAAATTAACTAAAAGCTGAAGCAAATGAACTCGGAAAATAATGAAGCCTCCGTGTCTCTATCGGCTCCCAACCTAATTCCTCTGCAATCTGAGGCATACTATATGTATGCTGTAGCAGTTTTTTACGAAGTTTTTTTAAGCTTTCCATTGTATTTTATTAATTTTTTGGTCGAATCTCTCTGTCTAATGTCCCAAATGCTCGCAGCGTAATCGAGGTGTGGCCTAACCAGAGCGAAGTAGCATCTCTCTTTTACTTTTCCATCCGAGGACCTTCCTATTATACGTTTAACGAAACCTGGTTTCTTTAATGCTGTGCCGCATATGTTTTGCTTGTGTGTTCCCCGAGATATGTCTGAGGTTAAGGTTATTCCAAGATTTTGTCATTGAGTTCACGTTCACAGTATTGTGGTTTATTAAGCACGTCGTATGATATCTCACCTTCTCCCTCAACCACGCACCTTTGAGGTGGCTCACAGGACATTGTGTTGATTTAGATGTGGTTGATATTTGCAAAAACGGCATCATGTCAGTGAGGGAGAACATTTGGCAACGTAGAGAAAAATCCATCTTTACGTCTCATCCCGATCAGGGTTCACCGTCAGCAGAAAGGCATTACGTACCCTGAGGTGGCTAGCGAGCTCTTGAAGGCAAGTCCGACGAGAACGATGAGGACGTTGATGCGGAGGGATGCACCATGGGAAGAATTCGCATTGTTCTGGGCAGCGAGTGACTGCTTCCTTCGCCGTCGCCCCTCCCGCATTACTCACGCCCAGGCGGTCAACTTTGTCGCGTACGGCGGGGGGCGCGGGGTAAGAGGGGGAACACAATGGAAGCATTCGTTGGATTTGGGGTGGAGGGCAGGTGGTGACATCAGGGAACTGAATGTCCCGGTCACCGACTTCATGAGGGCAGACAGAGAGCAATCCTTGGCTTTGCAAATTGCAGTGACCACACCGCATGCAGCTTGCTGAAAACTCCTCACTGTTCGACATTTAGGGTGAGTTTTGGTATGGTGAAACTATTTCAGGATCCCCGTCAATATGTGTTGGTATCTACGCACTTCCCTGAAAGCTACCTCACTGGCAAGTGGCGGGAGAAGAATGCTCACCAAAATACACAACACTTAATGCTACAGATTTAACAGAAAGTACGAGCGTAAGAAAATACTTGAAAATATGCGGATGAAATTTCACCAACAAGAACTACATTGTGTGCTACTGTATCATAGATAATATAAATATGATTGCCTCTTGCAAATACATTTTCATACAGGAATGTAAGAGTTGCTGAGGAAGCATGCGAGACGTACTTTTAATGATGTTTAGCATATAAATACTGAGGCATTGTAAGAAAAACCAACAATGTAGCTACTCCATCCTTCAAACAACTTGTTGTTGTAGGATTGACGCATGGAATAGAATTATCGTCGTGACCTACCTCTTCCGCGCACTCTCTAACTGGGCATTTAAACTCACCCTAGAAGAATTCCCAACAATGGAGACGTGTTCCAAATGAGATCTACTAAGACGGAATCGAATCGTAATACATTGTGAGCGCCAAAACAACCCGGCTATCTTGCCTTCGGTCGGGGATTCAAGGGGACCAGACTTTCTAAACATATTGTTTTCAAAAGTGTTATTCTATTTAAAAGTGCAATGCCGAGATGTCACTTATTTCGAGTTACATGCACATAATTTAGTGCGATGTTCGGGGACTGGAATTGTAGTGTCCTTTAAGCCTACCCTGAGTTGACCCTTGGTGTCTCCGAGTCGAACCAAAATTTTTGTGTGGGTTCCATCTGGCGTTAAACGAAAACTTATGGAAGCGTTTTCGGAAAAATAATGTTTTGGCTGATCTAGAGACGATCAAAGTTTCGACCAGTTTGCGCTTAGACCCTTTTTCTTTTTGCTATATCTCCTAAACGAAAGTAGCTAGAGAAACGATTCACATCTTATTTTGTTTGTAATAGAAGGTAAAGCAACAATGTGTTATCATTTTTATATATAAACTAAATTTTATCGAAAAAGTTTAAATTTAAAATGTTTAAATTTTAACAACAAAAATACAGCCATTTTTAAATTTGAATTTTTTCTAGTTTGACACGTTAGTCTTTTGTCTTACCTCAGAAACAAGTTTGGTCGTGGGCAGTGCATAAGCAGCGGACATATTTAACTTCAAAGATTGGACTACGCCCTCGTTCGCCACGAGGGTCGGCTTTAAAATGATGTGCCGCTGTACTTTGAGAATTTATATCTTGGTCCGTGTAAATGATAGTGCAATACTTTATACACCTGTTTAAGATAATTTTATTTTACTTTCATCAATATTTTTAATTATATAATATAACCGAAACCCCCCGAAGGTATACTTGCCTTGACGTGGCGGTGGGGCTTGCGTGCTCTGACAACCTCGAGAGGTATGCCGGCGGTAGCTTAGCTACTGGCAGGGTCTCCCAAGCCGGACAGGTCGTGATGTAGGAGCTAGACGAAAAAGGATACCCTGATCCTTCAGGTTGGGGGTTGGGCGTAAGGCTGACTACCTTATCCCGGAAAAACTCTTGCTGTCCAGAAACGCCAACAACAAGCCTCGGATACGGATGGAGTTTATGGATTTAGACCCAAGCTACGCTCTAAGGATTCGAGATTTGGTTCGTGGAACGTCAGAACTATGGCAGTACCTGGAAAATTTGACGTAGTCATGGAAGTATTTGATAGTTACCATTTAGATTTAGTTGGTCTCCAAGAGACTCGATGGCCATTCAATGGCAAACTTAACTCCAAGAGTCATACACTGTATTATAGCGGCTGTGATAATGGCAACCACTACGCGGGCGTAGGATTCGCCATTAAAAATACAATCTCAGAATATGTAATATCCTTTAACCCAGTCAATGAAAGAATGTGCCTCATAAGATTAAGAGGAAAATTCCAGAATATCTCGGTGATCTGTCTGTATGCACCCAAAGAGGAAGCAGACGATGATGTTAACGATACTTTTTATGACAATTTAGACCATCTAATGAGAAACACACCAAGCTATGATGTCAAAATATTACTTGGAGATGTTAATGCAAAGGTGGGAAATGACCCGGGATGGAAGCAATATACAGGTTGTAAAAGCTTACATGAAGCTATCAGTTATAATGGTATGAGATTGATCGGTCTGGCAAGCTCAAAAAACTTGAGAAGAAGAAACAGAAAACTCCATTGAATTTAAATGAAAAGAAATTAAAGAAACCATACATGAGGCAAAAGAGGAATTGATTGGCTATTGCCAAAGATCAAAGTCCAAGAAACCTTGGTTCAATGCAGAGTGTCAACAGGTGATCGAGGAAAGAAGACAAAGAAAGCAAAATTTAAATGCAAATGATAACCAAGAAAATCGTGAAAAATGCCACGAGGTAAACAGAGAAGTAAACAAGAAGTTGAGGGCGGAGAAAAGAAAATATATAAAACAAAAACTTAAAAAGGCCGAGGAAGATAGCAACAGGAACAACTCAAGGGACTTCTTCAGGATAATAAGGTATTTTAAACAAGGCTACAAAGCGAAATCATATGGTGTTAGAGACAGAAATGGAAACGTAACTTGTAACCAAGCAGCAATTATAAATGTATGGAGGGATTATTTTGAGGATCTTCTAAATGTAGACGAGACTAAAATAAATGAAGAATTTGATTCACCCCTAAACGTGCCACCACAAATCCAGGATCCTTCAATAGGAGAAGTAGAGGAAGCCGTCAAACGGCTGAAAAATATTAAGGCCCCAGGAGAGGATGGTATAGCTGCAGAGCTTTTAAAATCTGGAGGGAAGCCGTTACTAAGGAAGCTACAGCCATTTATAAGTGATACATGGAGAAAAGAGACATTGCCATATGATTGGATGGTAGCGGTCATCGTCCCAATATACAAAAAGGGAGACAAACTAGACTGCAACAATTACAGAGGAATATCTCTGTTAAACACCACATACAAAGTACTATCCAAAATCCTGGAAAATATACTACAGGAATATGCAGAGGAAATTCTAGGTGAACACCAGGCAGGCTTCAGAAGACAAAGATCAACCACTGATCAGCTTTTCATTATCAGACAAGCCCTGTCAAAATACTGGGAGTTCGGCAGATGTGTTCATTTCTTATTTATCGATTTTAAGTAAGCATATGGCTGCATCAATCGAAATCAAATGTGGAAATACCTGCAGCAGATGGGAATCCCAGACAAACCAATTAACCTAGAAAAAATATGTACTGACGAATCTAGAAGTAAAGTTAGAATCAATAACGAATTGTCAAGAGAATTTAGTGTACTAACTGGGGTCAGACAAGGAGATGGACCCTATCCTCTACTGTTTAATCTGGCTGTAGAAAGCTCCTTAAAAAAGTTATAATTGCAAGATCAAGGAATAGAAGTAGGAGCAAAAGTTAATGTCTTAGCCTTCGCAGATGACATAGCTTTACTAGCAGAAGATGAAATTAGCTTAAAAAGCCTTGCCTAAATTCTATTAAGAGAAGCAAAAAAAGTAGGATTGGAAGTAAACGAGCAGAAAACAAAATACCTTAGGGTAGGCCGACTCATAGGCAACATTAACGACTCTGTTGGGGTAGAAAATTTTACCTTTGAAAGAGTAACTGAATATAAGTATTTAGGGGTAAATATTGACCTCTCAACATATCTCATTTTCGAATTTAGAAGTCACCCTGAGAGGAGAGAAATTAGAGCAAGTGGATTCCTTCAGCTATTTCGGAAGTACCATCACATGGGTCGGAAGACGTACAAATGACATCAAGCGGAGAATAGCTCAAGCTAAGAAGGCGTTCATGGGAAAAAGACAACTACTGTACTCAAAGAAGATATGACTACAATCCAGGAAACAGTACGTGTAAACATTCGTGAGGAGCGTAGCACTCTATGGATCGGAAGAATGGACCATTGGGAAAGCTAACCATAAAAGACTAGAAGCCTCCAAAACCTGGTGCTGGAGGAGGAAACTGAATATAAAATGGACGGAAGCAATAAAACATGATGAAGCGTACAGAAGGGTGGACGAGGAAAGGACCATAGAGAAGGAAAGAACCACAAAGAAGGAAAGGACCATAGAGAAGGAAAGGATCACAGAGAAGGAAAGGACCACAGAGAAGGAAAGGACCACAGGGAAGGAAAGAACCATAGGGAAGGAAAGGACCACAGAGAAGGAAAGGACCACAGAGAAGGAAAGAACCACATGGATTGGACACACTCTGAGGTACAATGGGTTGTGAAGAACATAAATTGCGTAAAAAAGGAAAAATTGCAGGAAAAGTCACCAGACGAAGATCCAGGAATAAGTTCATTGAAAAAATAAGTGAAAAATGCACAGGAAGAGATACCAAGAGTTGAGGGAACTAGCATTCGATAGGGGAGTGTGGAGGTCTGCAGTCAACTGATCTTAGAATTGGACAACCAATGAAATATTTTCATGAGCTTTAATATTCCGGTGCGGGTGAAATTTTTGACCTTTCAGAATGTCGACAAATTAAAGTTAGCGACGCTGGCGGCGCCATTTCTCGACGCTTGACGTCGGTGGATTCGTTGATTGCCTTGGATTGCGGCAACATTATATTATCTTGGCTATACCTTAACTTCTGATATATCGTGGGGATTACACATACACAACACATGTGGCGCAGCAATTAAGAAACTAGGTTTTGTTAAACGTATGGTAGGAAGGTTGTTATTTTTCAATCGTTAGGCCTCATCTGGAATATGCTGTTAGTGTATGGGATCCATATGAAACGGGATTGATATCAGAGTTAGATCGCGTACAGCGAAGAGGAGCTAGGTTTGTGAAACGATGCTACGATAAGTTGGCTAGTGTGTCTGGACTGTTAGAAGAATTAGGATGGGAATCGCTATCACAGCGTGGATTAAATTATAGGCTTAACCTCCTAAATAAATTTCAGGAAAATCATTTTACTGTCGACGTAAAAACATACTATTAACCCCTTCCTACTACGGCAGATTAGATCGCGCCAATAAAATTAGAGAGCTAGATTGTAGAACCGATAGGTATAAAATGTCATTTTTTCCGCGTACCATTCGGGACCATAACAGCTGTGATCGTCGTCATGAATAGTTCGAGTATTGACAATAGGCAGGCAGTAAATCTTTCTCATTATATTCTCTACTCTCTTATTTATGCATGATGTAAATATTGATGTTCTTATTTATGCATGATATCTTGAATCTGTAGTAGTAGTCTTTGTATCCCTTGCATGTTGGAACGATTGAAGATAGAATGTTTCTTGGGTATTAGATTTTTAATTGGCGCTTTGCATGTGTGGTACGCGGGTTTTAACGTAATGTCGGTGTTCTACCATATCATTCATGCATGCCTGGTGCGAAAGCACCCCCTGCCATACACCCTTTGGGTGGCTTGCAGGGTATGACGTAGATGTAGATGATGTAGATGTAGATGAAGGTCTTCGGATGAAAA
Organism: Ceriagrion tenellum; assembly: GCA_963169105.1. Classification (NCBI taxonomy): domain Eukaryota; kingdom Metazoa; phylum Arthropoda; class Insecta; order Odonata; family Coenagrionidae; genus Ceriagrion; species Ceriagrion tenellum. Next base: position 121,819,722 of record OY720643.1, read on the forward strand.
ATCAAAGAGAGATGCTACTTCACTCTGGTTAGGCCACACCTCGAATACGCCGCGAGCATTTGGGACCCTGGTTTAATAGACTTAACCAAAATAATTAATAAAATACAAAGGAATGCAGCGCGTTAAAAACTGCTACGAGCGTGCATATAGTGTCTCACAACTGTTAGAGGGATTAAGGTGGGAGCCCCTAGACACTCGGAGGCTGCACGCTAGGCTTAGGCTGCTTGAGATATTCAGAACTGGTGTGTTTCAGAGCGACAAAGAGAATATTATCACGACTCCTCACTACATCTCTAGGTCTGACAGATGCGATAAAAGAAGAGAGATACTCTGCCGAACAGAGGGGTACAAAAATTTGTTCTTTCCGTGAACAATAAGCGACGACAATAAAATTGAGTTCCACTAAATACACTCCTATATCCATATCACCATTTCATCTCAAAAAAACTTACATCTTTATATTGCTGGTGACCTTACACCCCTGCTACACGCCCAAGCGGCGGATGGCGGGGTACTATGCAGATGTAGAGCATTATTGAGTAAGCCTGTGCGCGGTGATCTCAGTACCGAAGAGCTTCGGGCTTCAGCGCTCAAGTTATTTAAACTCCCTCACATTCTTGGCTCACATGATTAGTGAGAAGATCATTTTAGGGAAGGAATGCGACGGTTTTTTTTTCAAAGCCAAATATGAGAACTCCGACCCAGTCACAGTGCACCAATAAGCTGTGATTTTATCACATATTTGATTTTGTATACAACATACACATATACCTACCGAGAGGCGAGTTCAGAAGCGGTAATAGCTCTTGCAAAAATTTAGGGTCGTTGTATTTTTGCCCTCTTACTTATACGCATTTGTAGGACTACAACATCCTCAATTCCCAAAACCGTATTTATTATTGCAGAGCCTGAATCCAAATGGTAACAAATGATGTAACATCATTTTGTCCATTACTTGCAATTAAAAATAACAATTATTACTTGTAACCGAGGCATCTTGTTTTTGTACCTAACTTTGATGTGTCGGATACAAATATCGTTACAAGGGGCGGGCTGATCCCGTATTTGCGCCCATTTCCCGTGAGACTGGCCGAAAATTTGTATCGTGGGAGCGTAATATATCCGGGACGTCTACGGTTCCGATTTCTTGGATCGAATCTAGGCACCGGACCGTGACGATGAGATCACTGTGACAAAATCACAGGTCGTGAAATCACACCCTGCCTTTAATACGAACCCGAAGCAATCTATGGGATGCTAACTCGCATATCATGATCAGAATCTACACTCTCTCGGTGATGACCGAGCCTACGCCTTGACTGCCATGCGTGCTATCTCCTTCTCCTGACCAGAATGCTAAGCCACAGTCATCAGTCGTAACAGCTTCCTTCCCTCTGCGTCTGGTTTCACAAACACCAATCATCTCATATTTATTAACTTGAAACTTTTACCAAATCCTCAGACTTAAAAACAGACTCCACCACGACCCGAGGTTGCGTTGAATCGAATGAATCACAATTTCTATCATATCGTCGTAAATAAGTTGAGCTATGTATGCAATGACTCAAAGACTCGCCTTCGAGAGAAGAACTTATTGTACTCAAAAAAATAAACTCAAAGAAAAGGCAGATCAAGACCGAAGACTTCATTTTGTAAAAGACAGGTTGGGAAAATTCTGTGGTTGTTTTAGACCGTGGTGATTGTCGTCTTAGTTAATCTATCGATTCCTTAAATACAGCTGACTTAAGTGTTTCACCTGAAGATCCGTCACCTAAATTTCAGAATTCCTTAAAAACTGCACTTTAGTCTTCATAAGTGTTATTTTGTCAAAAAAATTCCGTTTGTGTCCCTCGAATCCAATGCCCCCGCGTATGTATGAGCTAATAAAGGTACACAAGCCCGGATATCCAATAGACCTGTTGTATCCGGCGTCGGTGCACCAAGTCTAAAGCTGGCGTATAATCTAAATAGAAGAGAAATGCAATACACGCCCTTAATACCAATGCATGGTATTAGGAACTTCCTTGATGTCATTCATGAAACGTCCTCTTGACGTAAATAATTGACCTCCAAGACGTGAACTCCCTCCACAATGCACGACTTATTTCTTTCGATATAGTTAACCTTTTTACCTATGAAATAACAAATGACAATTAACCTAAAATCAGCGTGGGCAACAGAGATTGTTGTAAAGGAACTATCTGTGTTATTTTAATATTAATGTCAGGAAGAACTATTTCCTTTTTTAATAATTGTTTTTATCAACAAACAGTGGGTTCAGCGATGGGCTCTGCGATCTTTCCTTGACTTGATGACATTTATCTGAGTTATTATTAAAATAAAGTTTTTAACTCGGGACGTAGCTTATTAAATATGGTAATATACTGGTATCGATATGCTGACGATATTTTGATTTTATGGAGTTGGATGAATGAACAATTTTAGCAAGGTTTCAAATGATGTTCTCACAAAAATCGTTTTTACTCGTGAAACTGACAGCAATCGTTCTATATAATATTTGAATTTGAATGTTTCTCTTGTAAATAATCGACATACGATTTCCGTTTCTATAAACCCAGTTAGGTTGTGACATTGTCATACCAGCCGATGTAAGACACTGCCACTCACAAAAAAAGGTGGCCTACCATGCTATGACTCACTGTCTACTTAATGCGCCACTGTGGAAGAAGTTTCCCCGTATAAGTTACTTTGTGATGCTCGGCGATGTAATTAACTATTTCTCTACATATATTTTAAAAAATGACCACAAATGAGGGTCCGCCATTTCAAAAAATATCTTTGGAAAATAATTACAAAAATGCAAATAGACTACATTAAAACAAAGATAGAAAACAGTTCCATTAAATTACATCACTTTTCATTCCAATTCTTTACCCATAAAAGGTTAGGAAGGGCTTGATTTTGAAGATTTCGTGAGAAAATTGAGTGTACTTGTATACCATAATGCACTATCTTAAAACTTAAAAATTGCCAACTATTAGCTTGAGGGCGTCGAAAATTTCATCTACCTTGGAGTCGGCTTAAATAATGATCATGAAATCTCCACTGAGATTGACCTAAAGATAATGAACGGCAATAAGGCATATTTTGCCAGTGTGCCTCTCCTTAAATCAACCGCAGGTACTGTCAAGAAAAATAAAATTGAAAACATATGAGACTCTCATGAGGCCAGTTGTCACTTATGGAGTAGAGACGAAGGTTCTATAGAAGAATGATGAGGGTATACTAAGGAGATTGGAGAGAAAAATTATGAGGAGAATTTATGTTACAGTAAGAAAGGACAGTTTTAGAGAATAAGAATGAACTGAGTGATGAAAAATATATTCGGAGGTGAAGATAAAGTGAGGTTCTCCGAGTCACTGCGGCTGGCATGGCCGGGACGAAGAGAAAGAATGGGCGGACTTGAAATGCCGAAGGGACTGCCCTCTATCGACATGGAAGGGGTTATGAAGAGAGGAAGGCCACGGAAATGGCGACTGCTGAATGTTGAGGAAGGTCTGAGGGCAATGGGAGCTGTGAGGTGGAAGGAGAAGGTGAGAAATTGTTTCCCGCACCCCTCGGGGGCTGTACACCTGATGATGATTCCACACATTTGACCGCACCTTCGTAATGCACTATTTCTGGCGCCCTCACATTTGAGCATTAAGGAATGAGCTTTAGGTGACTAGTCTTTGTTTCGATTCACATAGCCGGCTATGTGAATCGAAACAAAGACTAAAATCCGCCTTATTATTTATCTCAGTTATTAAATCCTGCTTTTCTGATGAAATGTGCAACCTATTCATCATCATCTTCTGATGGCTAAGCCTTATCTCTGCAGCCATGTGTCCCTGTGTACTGCAGCTCTCTTCAAATCAGCATATGTTTTGAATCCCAACGTGCTGCGTACATCATCCAGGAACTTCCTTCTTGGCCTTCCTCTGCTGCACCTTCCCTTCCATTATATTTTCTAAAAATGTATTATGTCGAAGAACATGGCCAATGAATTTAACCTTCCTTTGCTCCATCTCTTTTATCAGTCTTCTTTCTTCTTTTATTTCCCTCAGCACCTCTTCTCTGCTCTTTCCGTCAGTCCTTATTGTTTTTGTCATCCTCCTCCATATCCACATTTCCATTGCTTCCGACCGCGACTTTTCCATTTTTCTTAAAGTTCCAGATTTCACAGCCATATAACAGTGTGCTCCTTACAACCGTTTTTGCACAAGATTTCCTTATTTCTACTTTAATGCGGCTATTTCCAAGAATATATTTTTTATTTTCATATGCCTTATTTACCAAGGCTATCCTTCTTTTTACCGCAGAGGTGCTTCTGTTATCTCTTGAAATTATGCTTCCAAGGTAGCTGAACTCTTCAACCTGTTTTATTATCGATCTATTAATAACCAAAATTGAGGTAAAATGGTACACAGATTTATCAATTTCTAATGACCAAATTTGTCCAGCCATAGGAGGCGACTGACTGCAGCGCCATTTGTATGGAACCACCGCATTCTGACTTGAACTACGTCAGTGATTCGCAATTTACTTTAAGAAATAGGTGGTGAGGTATTATATTTCAATTCAATTTTCCAGGACTTTTCGCCTCTGATGAACAGTTTAAATTATTTGCGTGTATACGATTTCTTGTTCAAATCGAAGTTTTCTTGCAATAATATGAGAAATTTCCGTAAGTGCTCATTTTAGTGCAAAAATGTCAACACTTTAGACTGAATAACATTTAAACCAGCCTGAAAACCATACATTTTGTTCATTTTACTTTTATGAAACGCACTTTAAAGAAGCTACATTGAAGTTTTCATAATAATTTCCGGACAAGTGACCCCGGATCCCGAGCCATCCTTAATAACTGGTAGCAAGAATCCGTGGCTTTCCAGAGAGCGGAAGTCGGGCCGAGGAAGTGACATGTACTGTCTGTCCGTCCGTCCGTCCGTCGTCATAGCGAGGCAGAGGAGAGACAAATCCCCTTCCTTCATCGCCTCGCTTCATTTTCCCTCCTTGACTCGGGAACAACCGACCCTTCGAACCCTTTTTGACGACCAAAGAACCCTCATTCACCCATTCCTCTTCCCCTCGGGCTCAAAACCACTCAACTCCCGTCCTGTAACTTCCGGATTTTGCGAAAGAAGTTCTCTCAGTGACGGCGAATTTTTGTGTTCCTCCCCTCCGTCCGCAGGAAGAGAGGAAATCCGACGCATTAATGAGAGGCGGTGGACGTGTGAATAACCAGCCCTGCTTTATCGCCCCTGCGTTCCCCAGTGTCCATGTTGAGTTGGGTCACTTCTTCAGTGGAGGGGAGGCCTCAGAAACCGAACAGGAAACGTACGTCAGGCGAAAACATTAAAAATTGCTATTAGTTTCTTCTCTCCTTCGGCTTGTAAGTTTTAATGGGTTCTGCCGGACACTTGATTTGTCTCTATGTCGATGCAGAAATGAAATTTTTGCAGTTTTATGTCTTTTTGCTTGAGCTGCTGATGGAATATGATTGTAAATGTTTCCGGTGTGCGTCACTTTTGTGATTACTAGCGGTAAACGTGCAATTCTCACCTATATTTCACACACCATTAAATATTAATTATATGAGAAAGTTGGATTCTCTACCTAACTGAGGTATTCTTTCCTTACATATGATCTTATGTGTTTATTCCCTAATTTAGAGGAAAACTATACAAGCTTAATATTCTTGCCTTGAGAGGATAGAATATCCGTACAATAGGACGAAATTTTTACTTAAATGAGCATGTTTTTAAGCACAATCGTTTGCAGTTATTCTTTGTTTAGGAAGAGAAAAAGCTCGAGGTGCCACACTAATTTTGAGAGGAACTTTCTCTGCGAGGAATTCATTCTGAAAGGTGCTTGACATAAAAACATAATATTTACATGACTTTTCCTCATATTCTGTTGAGAAATCGTCGAATTAAAAAAAATCCTCACTAAAATCTCAAGCGCTAGAAACCTCATCAAATCTAAGCAAGGGTTAAGTAACGGTTAGATATGCTTGAACTTCAATATCCTTAAAATGGTCTAGGAAATCTCCTTATTGCAATAAATAAATACATTAAGACAGTGTGAATTCCAAATATAACTGAAACTCACCAAATTCAATGCTACTGCTTAGTCTACGAGAACACTGCATTATGAAATACTGTGCCAACTCTTGGGATTTGGATGTCATTCTGTTACTGCTAAATTGTTTTATACTAATTCTTTTTTCAACATGTGGCATAGTTTTTTCACCTCAACTTTTTGACGACACCGGCAATGCTTACGTGATATGCGCCCTGAAGACGTAAAATCAGCTTATACTTTCGTACTCGCAGCAAAATATGTGAAGAGTGAATCGGAAACATTACTTTACCTGAAATTTCCCACAGCTGACGCACCAAATCCCGGGAAGAAAAATTTCGCCTCTTTCATATTTCTTGGTGAAGCATTCGAGTCGGATTAGCTCACCACAATTTTGAAGAACGTGGACTTATTAGGTTCAACAATCGATTGCCACAATTACTAGAATGTCATAGTAAGTCAAAATTATGAGCTTTCTAGACAATCAGAACAACTGCTACCACTGTCTGCATGGCGTCTTTGATAGTTGAAAAGTTACTCAGTTGTTTTTTACTCTGTGATGTCCTGGATAAATCGGATAAGCAAGGAAACGCGTTATTCGCGAACTCAAATAAAAGAATCTACGACTAGGTTCCTCGAAAATAATCCGTTTTAAAACTACAACGATGTGGATTAAAAAAATAGGAGACTAAATGTACATAAATGATCTTCTGACGACAAACAAAAAGTAAATATTGGTACCAATACATTAGTTTCGCTTTGGTTCGGGTGATAGTATCCGAGATCCCTAAGATTTCTGCGAAAATTGTTCGCCCCCCTATACCACTCGTGATTTCTTATTTATATGCAAATATTATTAATCTCAGAGTTAGCAGCAAAATTAAATTTTAAGATAAAGACACATTCATTTTCTTAGAAATTTTCACACAGGCCGACTCGATAAGCGCTCTCATCCAATCTTAACCACGGTATTTAGCTTGGACTCTCTACTAACCTTAGTGAATGCAATGCGGTGTTTTTAATGCGAAAGAAATCACAACATCCTGTGTTGTGGTGAGAGTAAATTGAAATGAATCAGATGAAGTCAAACACCCGAGAATCACCAAAGGTTCAGACTAGGGATGAGTCGATTCCACTTTTTTTCGATTCCGATTCTTTCAAATCGATTACCGATTCTTTCAAATCGATTACCGATTCTCGATTCCGATTCCATCGATTCTTATTCCTAATAACAGGTGGGGTATTGATATACCAGCAGCGTAAGACTATTATTTAAATTCAAGTATTGGCTGAAATAAAAGAACAGAGACAATTAAGTCGCTCAAAAGGTATATTTGTTAACAAAAATAGCAAATATATCCTCAGCTTATTGAGGTAGATATAAAGTACAAATTGATAGCCTACACCCAAAATTACTGAGACAAATATGATGTGATAAATGAAATTTGATTTGAATATTTTTCTATCTAGAATCGATGGAATCGGAATCGACTTTAGGCGATCGATTCTCGATACCGATTCTAATCCTGAGAATCGGTGGAATCGAGAATCGACATATGGATTCGACTCATCCTTAGTTCAGACGTATAGAGAAGAAAACGCGTTCGAAGCATTTACGCTTCTGAATTGAAGGGGTTTTGTATTAATGGAGCGAGTCTTAGGAAAGCGCTCGGATGGATAAGTTGAAGAAGCATGTTGCTTCGCTCCAGTGGTTACTCCGCTCTGGTGGTTACTTCTCGTCTCGAATACGCGGCGAGTAATTGGCACCCTGAAGGAAAGATACACAAAATACAAATTCAAGGAGGTTGCTACGCTATAAGTTTAACGCCGCCGCGGGAGAATAGAGAGTTTAAGGCAACTGGTGAAAGGATTAGGTTCGGAGTCGCTCGAAGATTCCGAGACTAAAAGCTGGTCTCAGACTTCTAAACAAGCTCAAATCGCGCGAGTTGCAGAGTGACAAGGAGCGGGTATATTATTTTAAACGCCGAATTAGATCTCTTGCAACGTCACTTTCGGCGAAATTAGAACGAGACACTGCCAAACTGGTCGCTGTAAAATTATTTCTTTCCGCGAACCATAAGTGACCGATGACAAAAAAAGCTGAATCTTTATGGAACTCTGTCCTCGCACAACTCACAGTCGGCCTCTCACAGTTCCTCCTCCCACTGCTTTCCCTTTCTCATTGTTGGCGGCCAAACACCCCCTGCCACACGCCGCTGCCGCTTCCGTTGCATAGAATTCCGATGATATTTTTAGTGTTCCTCCCTCTTTACACTGCTACGCACAGAGGGTGTGTCATCTTGCTTCATGTGCATTATACTACGCTAGCTGAAGAAAATCCATCATTTCCTTAAAAAATCTGACTAAAAATGCTGCTTTTGTGATCAGAAAAGATGATTCCGCCTAATTTCATAAGCGTTTATAATTCGTTGGAAAAGTGGTTGTGAGATCTTTTTCAATCAAGGAATAACGGAGAAGGGTCTGTGAAAAAAACAAGAGAGTAAAAATCAGAAGAGAGAGAGAGCAGTAAAAAGAAGGCCAATAAGAGGTCGATAAAAATGCTTTGATTACTGTTTTGTTTGCCATCAACACATTAAAAATAGTGTGCAAATCAGCACTAGAAATGACTATTGAGCCATTAAAATTGAGTCAGCAGAATATCTTATCGCAACGTGAACTATGATGTGAAGGAACTTAAAGGGCATTTCCTGAAAATTTATTTTTCAAACGAATAAAACGTACTGACTCAACAATACACCATCGAGTACATTACATATACTTATGGAGTAAATTTTCATACATTCTGTGCGTTTTTATTCAACGACTAGCGGAAGGTACCCGTTGAAATTCAACGGGTGTGAGAAACATTGAACTAATTGTATACGGAAACCTGACTGACAAAGCTTGAAGAATACTGTCAGCGTGGTCATTTGAGGAGCTCGTAACCCATCTTGTACATTGTGTTCGTTGTATTAGAGACGCTGACACCAGGGTATTTATGTGTATAGTTTACTACGTAAGTGTTCTCTCATATGCATGCAGTGCCTCTACGACAGCTAATTTGAAAATAGATATTGAAGAGTATATTTGTTGTAAGTATACATAAAACTTATCGATTACCCCCCGAAGTAATCTATAATGTGGCCCTTGGGATTCCTTGTCCTTCTTATACAGATTTTATTTCTATGCGATTTCATGGGCCTATGGGCCATGGGCTATCATATTTCTATGCGCTATCTGCAGGTTAATTTTATATTTAAATGCTAGAGGCGCAAACATCCTTTGAAAATCAAATCTTTGGTTGTCAAGGAAATATGCTATTTTTGATTTCAAAGAAAAATGTGAGATTTTTTAGCCAAAATATGATTTTCAGACCAATACGAAGGAAGAAATAAAATCGATTGAAATAATTAGAAACTTCCTTTATTCAGCCATACGATAAAGAAATCCCAGCCCTCTATCTTGAGTAAAATTACTGTTGAAAAGTAAAACATGAAACTACTGCATCGAGCCCAATGCTTAGCATGGACCACAAGGGCCCTACAGGGGGGTCTCTAAGGGCCCTAAAGGCTTTTAAAATATCCTATTTTATGATCGAACATATTTTCTATCTACATGCCAAATTTCATCTCAATCGGTTAATAATTTCATCTCAATATTTTTTAGCTTTTCTTTAGGATTTTCCCTATTATTTTTCTTTTTAAACCACCCCTGTACTAAAGCGAACAAAATAAAAAAAGAATTATTCAAATCGGCCAAGCCGTTTTTGAGTTTTAGCGAGACTAACGAACAGCAATTCATTTATATATATATATATATATATATATATATATATATATATATATATATATATATATATATATAGATATGCCATCTTGCCGAATTCCTTCAATACAGTGTGAGGCTCCTTTATTCAATTGGGAAAATTTTATTGATGGAAAATTAACACTAACAGGACTAAGACTAATGGAAATAAATTATGTTTCAGAGTCTCCGTATTTATGCATTGATTTCCTGGCTTAAGGAATCTTCAGGGAGATTTATCCGTTGTGATAATGGAGACCATATCTAATACAAAGTTCATATTTTTAATTCAGCGGCAATGAGAGGCGTGAACTAAATATTTTTTACATAAATGGCGCAGAAGTATTGTTTTAGATGAACTAAATTCCCAGAAAATAACTAAACCTACATGCATAATTTCCCCTTATTTTCGTACCGTATGGGGTGAAAGCCTTCACATTTTGCGACTCTGGTAACATATCTGCTGTGATTCATAAATTGATTTTTAACAGTAGTTGAGGAAACAAAAGGCACCCACTGTAAAATTCCTGGCGAAATCTAGGTGTCAGAAAGACGTCATTTTTCAAAGAGAGTTTCTTTGAAGTGCCTACCCACACCATTTTCCATGTTGAATGGCTGGCACTAGTTGGAAAATATCTCGACAAGTAACCAGGTAAAAAGCAGATATTTTGGTTACTTTATAAATTATTTTCTTTATCTTTGTCGTCCCTGGTGGCGGCGGGGTAAAGTCCTCGCCTGCTAACCCGAGGGTCGCGGGTTCGAGTCCCGCCTGGGTAGAATATTGTCTACCCAGGGCATGGGTGTTTGTGTTCATCTGATGTTACAGTTATTTCCCTGATATAAATTGGCCGTAAGTACTGTATTCGGGATAGTTAAGATAAATAACAATATAAAAGGTGTGAAATTTTACTTGAAATGAGACAAAATCCTTTGAACCTGTCGTGAAATGATATTTCGATGGCCATAATTAAATGGAGTATTCAATGATATCTTTTAAAAGGGGATTGAAAAATGACGGCAAAGGCTTAACAATGAGCTGTGGAAACACTTTCCTTGAATGGCAGGATGTAGCTGCATACGCACACACATTCCTCCTTTTTCCGGTGAATAGAGGTCTCTTTCTGGGGGGTCAAGGGTTTAGCCAACCGATTACCGCCGACAAAGAAAAGGACGTGGGACAGACTGACCGAGGGGCGTCCCCTTGTCCAGTGTGTCTCCACCTTTAACACCTGTCCTCGGCCCTTTGTGCCCTTAATGGGCCCCAAAAGCCATTCTCTATTTGCTCGTCGGTGGACCACCCGTTTGCACCGCCGTCATTTATTGCACATGCGAAGCTCATTGGAGTTACCGTCCCAACTCCGTGCTGCTCTATCTATCTCGGAACTGCATTGCTTAAGGGACAAGCATTTAAGGTAGTTTGAGCGAAATATCTTTTTACTTAGAAATCAATAAATTTCATTTCATTTTAAAGAAACATATCTCATCCTTATATTGACACCAAAAATTCAACCCCTTACCACGTTAATTTCGGAGATATTCGCCAAAATATACCAGCCCTCTTACATGGGGAATGGTACGTGTATGCACTCCAGAGAGACATTATTCCCAAAATGAGGTATTTCTGACACTTAGATGTCGTAAAAAAACTAACAGCGCGTAGTTTTTATGTTTTTTCAACTATTTTTGAAAATTAATCATATAGTCACCGCAGTAGGTTCTTGCGTATAACAAAAAACCTTCCGTTTTGAAGGAGTTTCAAACGCACCGCGCAAAAAAAAATTGTCAAGTTAAAGACTTATTTACATATTTTCATTTGATTACTTACAATTTCTATCAGGTATAACTATATTATTGCACCATTAATAATGTAATATTTAATTGGTGAGTCCTACAGCTGGTGAAATTAAAACGTATTATTCGAATATGGTCTCTATTATGACTAAAGAACTATATCGCTCGGACCACCTTAACCAGGTAATTTCAAACCACATTGACATTTTCACATCTCTGTGACTGTTTTCTAACATTGAAAGGTTTGAGAAACAAATGGCACTCCTCTTCTTTAGCAAGCAAAATAGTAGTCTATGAAATATTTTCGTGTGTGACATTGGACCGGACAAGATTTTCCATAACCGACGTTTCGACGAGCGGCTTGCTCATCTTCTTCGGTGCTGAGTGCCACACCCGAGAGGACTTAATTCATATCGTCAACCGGGAAAAGTTACGGTTTTTCAAAATGATGGCACTTCGCCCAACTTCATTAAGTCGGCCTTGTCTGAATGCCGTCCATCGTTTTTTCCGGTCCATGGATTTCTTTCCCCGAGCGAGCGCTCGCCTAGTTCGGCCACTGTAAGTTGGCGGCTCTAGGAAGCACAAGTGACGCGGGTACACTCTTGAATGGGCATAAATTTCTAAGTGTCGAAATTTGAAGGTCTCAAAGCCTAAAACTTTTCTTTTTGATGCGAACATAACGTATACAAAAGTTGGCGTCTATTAACCCTTCTCAATTAAGTAAATTAAATTATTATTCAGAGTACTCATACAAATATGTTACTCATGTAATTAGCGTAACAGTAGTTTGAATTGAGCTGCAATATTCGTTAGTAGACTTTTCCGTTAAGATTCAGGATTTTAAATACCGTTGATCTGGGTGACTTTGTATTTTAGCAATGCAATCTGTATATGCTCAGAAGAAATGAGTTGACTTTGTACTACCATCACCCAGTAAGGCGAAGATGATGCACTAGCGTTTTTCGTTTAAAAGTCTTATAAATTGGCTTTTATTTCAAATTCACCCAATTAGTCTCATGCTTGGATTCCTTCTACAGACTTTGTGCTTTTAGGAAACCCTTAAGTGCGTATTCCATAGCTAGTGTTAAACACTTTTCAAAACCATTTCAATCTTCATTACATCTTTTGGTGGTAATCGCCTTGATTGCCTCCTCTAGTCCCTAAATTTGCTTACAAATTTTCCTCGCTAATGAAACTATCACAAAACGGAAGATACTTCGTCAATTTCGGGAGACTTTTTACACCAACCAAAGTTTCGACAAACTTATGCTATTATGAAGGTACATAGGTTCATTATGCGAGGTTTAATATGCATATATGAGTATTTTTAGCGAAACGTTCCATGTTCAAATATATATTAAATCGCAAAAATTATCTGGAACACGACACAAGTTTGTGGAAACCAAGGTCGGTGTGCGAAAACATGTAATAAGGATAAAAATTGTGTATGTACCATATTCACTCCACTAACTTCAGTTTTTTAAATTTTAATAATTAGAAAAAGTTTTGAAAAATATATCACTCTCAAATATGATGATTTAGTTCTTTCCCGGCGTATTATACTGATGAAGTCTTCTCGGGTTTTCCACCGGGTCAGGTCGTTATGGGCCGACGTTTCGATGGCTACCACCGCCGTCGAAACGTCGGCCCATAACGACCTGACCCGGTGGAAAACCTGAGAAGACTTCATCACTCTCAAATAGTTTCTTGAGCGAGGAAAAATACTCGGCCACATTAATAACCAGGATGCCACATAAAATGAGGTTTGGCGATGTTCCAGTGATAATACTGAAGAAGAAGATAGTGGAACCAACTGGACATGAAACTCGAAATCATATTTTAATCACTGTTTGGTTATGCCTACAGGTGTCCGGTACATAGAACAACCGCTAGTCCGTCAATTCCTCCGAGGAAGAAACTGCCGTATTCGTCCATCTTCGCGCTGATTACCGACTTCACCCCTGATTACGGCAATTGAAATTTACTGAGTAAATTGATAATGTTGTTCCGGAGTTTGCTGCTGATGTGATGCGAAATTTAGAACCGGAAATAAACTTTTACGCTCCACAGGAAACCTGTTTCCTTAAAGATTCCTCGAGCATCATTGGTCGTTCAATCCTAAGATTGTTTGACTGCAGCCCTCCACCCTTCTAATGCTAGTTCCCAATAAGAAAACATAAGAAGAGATTCCGCAGGAGGTGTACCTCCTGAAGAGAAACGTAAGAAGAGATACTGCTGGAGGATCCTTTTTCCTTTTTATTTGGTCCATGAACTTATTCCTTGGTCGTCCTCTGGTGACTTAACCATCTATTTTGCCTTCAATTATGTTCTTCGCACACCCATTGTGTCTCAAGGTGTGTCCAATCCATCTGGATCTTCTTTTCTGTATGGTGTTCGATATGGTTCTTTCCTCTTCTACTCTTCTGTACACTTCATCATTTCTTATTTTGTGCGTCCATTTTATCTTCAGCAAACTTTCTCCAGCACCAGGTTTCGAAGGCTTCTAGTCTTTTCTGATCAGCTTTTCCAATGGTCCACACTTCGAATTCCATAGAGTGCTAAACTCCACATGGATGTTTTCACATAATACTGTTTCCTGGTTTGTAGTCCTCTCATCTTTGAGCACAGCAGTTGTCTTTTTCCCATGAATGCTTTCTTCGCTTGGGATGTTCTCCGCTTGATGTCCGTTATATTTCTTCCGTCCCACGTGATGGTACTTCCGAGATAGGTGAAGGAATCCATTTGCTCTGATTTCCCTCCTCTCAGGGTTACTTGTGTATCCAGCTTTTCTCTTCCGCATACTATGATTTTAACCTTCGTATTACTTACTTTCATGTTTCATCGTGGACGAAGATTGAAGAAGGGCAGACCGTACCCTGGAGCGAAAAATAATATACTAGAGGGAATAGGCCTCGGAAAGTGTAGAAAACTGGGAGGTGATTCTCTCACAGCAAAACCTGCCTTAACCGGTAGAATACTTAAAAAAATTGTACATGGGAAAAATGGCATTCTAAATCCATCAGTTCTGTAGTCTATTCCCTTAATTTTATGTCTGTGATCATTTCTACTGTAATAGTTTGACTCTAGCAAAATATGTTAAATGTCCAGCAAAAAAGAGTCCACATCAAACTTTCGTAAAAGATTTAATCTATACTTTTCTCTTCAATTTGATGCAGGCTCCAACCCTAATTTCCATTTTCCTCGATTTTACAGTAAAACTACTATGTTTTTCATAACATTTTTTACCAATGTTATTACTTTCCGTTGTATTTGATCTGTATCTGAAACTGGTCCCACTTCGTTATGGTCCCATATACTTGCGACGAACTCCAAATGAATTCTCACGAGGGAAAAATAACATCGCTCCTTTACTTTATCGTTACATTTTTCCTAGTATTATTTTAATAAATCCCAATTTATAATGTATATCATGATGTATTCCATAGGCTTTCAGCTTAAAAAGCGATTTAGAATATGGATCTTAATGGAAAGATATTTGAAATCTAATAATATCACGTCCAGCGCCTGGTCGAGCCTTTCTCCAGAGGATAGAATATTGTAAAGAAAGAGGGCTAGCTGGGTTTCGCAGGACCTGCCTTTTCGGAATCCATTCTGGTTTTGAATTAACAAATTTTGACCATCTAAATACCCAATAATCGAACTGAAAATTCAATGCTCCAATATTTTGCATGAGATAGACAACCAACAGCAAACACAAAATGTGTGCATTTTATTATCTGTGGGCAATGACCTTCAGAATAATAACCATGCCTAAAAAAAACTATATACAAGTGTAAAATGGTGACCGATGATTGAAGAGATCAGTGTGACAGGAGTTGATAAGAGGACACCAGTGATGTCAGAGTTAATATTTATTAAGTGATCTGCTGGTAATGGAAGGTTTGAATGGAATTGAGTAAAAAATCTCCTGGAAGTTTACTTGTGCAGGCCTCTACCAATATATAGTATTTCAAGCATGTGACCTACCCTTCTTCATCCTATTCATTAACTGCATTCTCTTCCTTCCTCTTCCCCACTTATCCAACATCCTCCCCCCAATCACAGTCTGAAGCAACCCTTTGCCCCTCATTGCCATCCTCCAAACAACCACCATACCTCTTCCTAACCTCATATAAAATTCTTCCTTTTCTCACCCACCATATATTCCTCATTTGTGTTCCTTCCCACCCACTGCTCCCCCCCCCACCTGTTCCTCCCTCCCCCGCACCCATATCTCAAATGCCTGTCGGCGATTCTTGTCCTCACCACTTATGGCGATTCCTAATTGCTGTGGGAAAGGAAGGTACGTCACCCAAGGCATTAAGATACGATTTCATTCAATCGGCTATGTAGAAGGTGATGTGGTATAAGTAGTGCTGTGCGAATCAGGGGTTTTCATTTCGAGTCGAATCTCCCAAAAAATTTCGAATCGAATCGAAAGGAATTTTTTAAAAAATCTTAGTAGCAAATCATATCACCCTAAAAAAAATTCGCTTGCGAATCGGATTCGGATCTAAATAAAATGCAAAAGCTTATGTGGGGTTGGAAAATAAAGATTTTCACAATATTTTAGGGTCATACATTAGCTTATGCATCTATAGTGACACCAAAAATAGGACAGAATAACACGAATAACATATGGTCGTTTAAATTTTTGTTTCGCGTGAGGAAAACATCCTCTAAACGGATGGCGCGCCATTTCGGTATGAGCGCCATGTTTGAATGCATGCAACGATTCGAAGACGAATCTGTCAGATTCAAATATTTCGAATCATTCGATTTCGAATCATTCGAATTTAGCCTGATTCGAGTCGATTTGAACAGGATTCGAAGCATTCGCTCAGCTCTAGGTATAAGGTATATACATTGATCTTTTTCTTAAAGCAATTTCTACCTTGTGTGGTCAGTGTTGTGGGCTATCCAGCTCCTGTGAATAATCCCTGCCTTGAATTGGCCTCAGAAAATCGTAGTTTATGGCCCCTTATGAGATGATCAGGTGAGCACTAAACCTGAAATCAGCACTGCAAATTCAGAACCAAATTCGATATGAACTATTACGGGATACATTACTTTTTTTATCAGTCCCCGAAAAAATGTGGAAAAGCTCAATTTTCCTCACTTGAGTTCACGATTTCTGATTCAATAACGGCCGTGGAGATGAAATTTGAGAGACTTCGATTAAAGGAGAGAGCGAGGTTCCACTTCATGATGCAGTCAAAAAGTTAAGAAATTTGATGTCTTTAGAAATCAAGTTGGACCTTGAATATCCAAAAAGAGTTGCCTTCCCCTCTTCCAGCCGGAAAATTAAAAACTTTCCCTGAAAAAGGTATGTTTTGCTCTTCAAAGAAAAGTGAGGTAAATGCCTTATGAAGAAGCAGAGGATAATCAAAATAAGAGATTTTAATGTATAGTTTGAGTGAGATCTTGCCCTAGGCATTTTAGAGACCATAATCGAATACATATTAAGTATGTTTTAATTTAAGCAGTACCTGGAGGTATGAGGCAAATATTGTGATATTAGTGGTACTATAAAGTTCTATTACATGACTGAAATTAGCAGTAAATAAAACAATATGTGTATCTATGCAAGTCTTCAACTTGACTTATCTTTTTCATTCAGTATGTTTACAACTCCATTGAAATGGAAGGTTTTCTTATATGAACCGGAAAAAGTTTCAGAGGTGAGGAGATGATTCATTCCTAAAAATAAATGAGGAAGCTTACAAACTACGCACTAAAAATATCTGAGGAAATCCAAATTACTAGAAATTCCTCTTCTTTAACATAAAATCACTCTGGATGGCATAAACGTTCCATATGGGTAATGGCTGTTACTTTAGTGCAAATATTTGGAAAAGAAGGGTGGTAATTGGGTCATCATTTGGTATATTTGGATGGGTGAGATATTTTATTTTTTAATGAAATCATAGTCAATGAATTCTTGAGCCAGTGACATCTTGGTCAAACTACCTTAAATTCAGGTGCTATTGGAGGAATATCCCATTTCGCTTTTAACTGAATGTAAAGGGAGGTGAAGTAATTATCAAGTGAAAAAGACTTCCCTGGTGAACTTACTGGAGACACATGCCAACTTGAATGAAAGACATCCAAACAAAACTGAAGGTCTCAGAAAACTTGAATACTTTTGGTCTACAAAATTCTCAAATAATTGTTGGTGCCTCAGGCAGGCACATAACTTGCGTATGCATTATTCAGTACAAATTAGAATGGAAATTTCTTGGAGGCGACCTGCCTAGTTTTCTACAACAGAATAGTTAGTGTCACATTAATCCTAGAGTAACTGAAGGATATTCTTTTAAGAGACAATTTCTTTCCCATGGCTTCCAGAGGCATGCTGCATTTTTTATTTTGAGTGCAGTTTAAGAGTTGTGCATGATATTTCTCAGAGCTCACTGAGAACTGAAAAGGCAGCATTTGAATGTGATACAGTGGGCTCTGGTAGACTTGTGCTGTCTAGATGCTGGTGTCATGGAGATTACTCTTATAACAAAATGGATATTTGAGCTGGCACATGTGATTTCATCAGCAGTAAAAACTGGGAAGATGAGTCAAAATCTTTTTGAAACAAAGAGCCCAATAGCCAAATACTATTTTGTGCTCTAAGATCAGTCTTTAGCATAAAATACTCTTGAATAATAACAATGTTATAGTCCACATTTTTCTTTCAACTCACCACCTACCCTGGTTTCAGCACATGTGTACTATTTTTAAGATGTTCTTAATGTTGGGGGGTAGGCCTATGTGTTCCACATCAGGAAGTAGGAGTAGAGGGGTAAGGATGGGGAGGGAGGGGGAGAGTGGAGGGGTTGACTTGGAGGTCAGCAAGACAGAAGGAATAAACAGGGAGAGGTCAAGGTTTGGATGCATCAAGGGCAAATGGGGTGGGGGAAGTGGATGGGAGGGGCAAATGTTTAGGAGAAGTGAGTGGGATTAGGGCACTTGCACAGATTGCATACATTAAAATGAGCAGGAACATTAACCATTTCAAATGGTTCGAGTAAGACTAGCCTCCTCCTGGTAAGTAGTAAGTTTAAGTTTACAGTGTAAAATTATTGGCTCAGAGTAACTTCAACGATTATTGTCACACGTATGTTTGGCCAAACCAGGTGCCTCCTCACCATTTAAAAAAAAGAGTTATTCCACCCACATGAAAAACGTCATTCCAATTTGGCCAACATGCACACAATCGCAATCATTACAATTAAATCTGTACCCTCCATTGTACAGAAATTGACAGTATTTATCTGTTGAATTAAATAAAAATGTCTTGATGCTTATTGGGATGTAAAATAACACTCTAGTCTTTTCCACAGGAATGACATTTTCACAATGAATGGTGACTTCTATGAATGAGAAGGCTTTTAGGCTCAATAGTAATTATCATTTGTTACAATTATTTTGTCTCCAAGCAATGCAGCAATTTCAAAAGCAAATTGGTTTCATAGCCATATTATAACACTTAAGTTGGGCTCCTTGTCAAAGTTAATTGTGACATAGGGTATTCAATACTCTAAACATCGTGTCACAAAGTGAAGCATTTTGGTGAGAGAGATGATTAAATCATGTCATGCAAGGATCTTAAGTATTTTTACATCAGTAATTTTAAGTTTCTGGTAGATTGCAAAATCATAAATCTCATTTTTTATACAAATGCTAATATCCAATAATTTACTCTACCTCTATCATTTTTGTAAGTAAAACTAATAGATATGTATAAAGTATTTGAAAAATAGATGAAAGCATCTACCTGGCATATGGTACTGTTCAATAGATATTGTACATCGTCAATATACCAGTAGAAGTAGCATATATTCTTTAATAACAGATGTTTAGAGTCACATATTTACGCACCTCCGCTCTCCATAGAAGTTTAAGCTAAAATTGGGAACAGAGCGCACCCTGTGGCGAGATCAATTTTTGTTTGGTAATACAACTGTTGAACATGAAATAAGTTTGCTCTACACACGTCTTTAGACGTGCCTAAAACTTACCTGAAATGCAACTATTACATCCAGAGTTCTTGACCATAATTATTGCTAAATTTATCATCTCAAGGACAGAAACAGAAGTAAATAATTGGTAACATAGAATGATTTCATATTGCATTGCATGGAGATTTCATGACTGATAATTTTCCCACAAGATGCATTGAATTCTTTGAACCACATTTTGGTTGAATGGAAGAGCAATTTCCAAATCATATACTAAACTTTTTAACTAATTATTGACGAGGGGCAATGGCAAGAGAAACAGCTGGTGGTGCAGGAAAACTAGGTTTATGGGTCTTAGGTAAGCCAAAGAACCTATGTGGCTCTGGATTCTTATAAGTTAGCCTCCACTTTTTAATGGCACTGAGGAGACAATCTCATTTTAAAACTGCATTTTTAGTCCCTTCTGAAATGATGATATATGGTCTTCATATAAGAGTTCAAAATCTGTATTCATTTGGAGGTTATCACACTTACTTACATAATCACATCTATTCAGCATCAATAAACTCTTCCTTTTATCTGATTTTGTGAAAATCGGGTCTTTCTTGGAAATCAAGGCAATAATACTGCAGATTAATTGCAGAAAAGAAGTTGCTCAGAATTGTCCTTTTGGGGTCAAGAAATTTGAGATGATTGCAGATGCCATCTACTTTTCCCCAAGTGGCTCATTTTGGAGTGCAAGGTCACAGCCTGCTGCCTTTTCAGTGACAGATTGACTTGAGGGGGGAATCTGGAGTCTGAATTTATAAAAGATGACTCTTCTGGAGGGTTGGTCTTCAAATAAAAAATTTCATTACCTCTTGCCAGCATCTTGAAATTTTATAAGTATTGGTATCATTTGGGCAGTTAAAAAATAAAACTGAAAAATGTTGGCGAGAAGGAATTAAATTGAGGAATTGAATTTCAAACCTCCAGAAGAATTTTGTGTCAGTAAAAGTGGTCAAAATCTGCTCGCATTGAAATTATAGCT
Organism: Ceriagrion tenellum; assembly: GCA_963169105.1. NCBI lineage: Eukaryota > Metazoa > Arthropoda > Insecta > Odonata > Coenagrionidae > Ceriagrion > Ceriagrion tenellum. The sequence goes on from OY720643.1 coordinate 121,840,383, forward strand.
TTTGATCCAAAGTTCCATTTTGGTGACAGAAAAGGAGTGATTGGAAAAATTCACCACTCCAAGGTAAAGATTAAGGTTTGCTGAAGTCATGTCATATTGAGAGCTGGTTGGTTTGTTACTGCGATGCACACCAGTTATTAAGTTCCTTGTTAATTTTATTCCATTTCTTGAAAATGACCATACTCACCCTTAAACATAATCTTCCATCTTTAGCAATGCAATTTTCCAACATAATTTATCTATAATTTGGATGAAAGTCAAGCCATGGTATCTATGCACATGTAGAGATGGGCCATTATCTGTGGTATTTAACGTAATTTATTGCAGCCCCTGAAAATTGCCATAATTTTTGGTAATATTTACCTCCATCGCTGATATTTTTCTTGTCATTTGGTGACAGGTGCTACGGGTCTCCCTGTGGGGTCTAAAAACCCCCACTTGGTCTCAAGCCCTCATTTATAACTGGGTGGGAAGTAGTGGGGAAAGGGAAGGGAAAGTTAGCAAGCCACAGCCCCTGCGAGGCCGACACCATGAGGTGGATTTACGTCAAACGGACGTCAATGGGCCGCTGCCTCTCCGCAGTTCTCGTATCTGTTGGGTTATCCCAACAACGTGAGACGAGTCCCTGTCAGTCTTACTTTTGTGAAAACTTACTGCACCTCTAATGAAAGCCGGAGGAGCCCGTTCCCCAAAAAATTGGGTTTAGGTATCCCCCGACTAACTTTTACGAGTAGACACCGTGCGGTCTGCCAGAGTACGTCATCAAATCAGGGACCACCAGACCCATGGAGGGTCAATTCGGACCAATTCTGGTCGAAGCATGGGTACATCCGTCATCTCAATACTCCTCGTCTACCCATAGTCATTTGGTGACAATGTTCAATCTCCATAAAGGTTAAAGAAAAAACCCTTATGTAAATATCACCGCTTGCATTTAATTTGCACAGACCATGGTTTCAGCCCATAGTGTTATTTGAAAGATACCATGGAGTTATACTCAGGGTTGGGGAGAGTTCATTTAAGGTAAAGTGTAGCAGAATGTGAGGAGAAAGGAAGACAGAAGGAGAGAAAGAACTAAAAACACCAGAAAAATACATCCTATCTTTTCTATTTTTCCCTCCTTTCTGTCATATGTCCCTCTGATGGGAACCAGAATTAGGAGCCACACCATTCACCACTGACTATCCGACCTCACCAAATCTGCTGCCTCTACGGTCGAAACCAAAGACTTGGACATATGTCAAGCCCAATGGTGACCTGCGAGTCACAGGAATAATTCTCTTCACTGCCGGTAAACCTGCCATTGTTTAATGCAATAAACTCTGTAGCAGTCTAACAGTGTCTAACAGTGGGCTGGGAGTAGATCGGGCTCTTATAGCCTCATTTGGTCCTCTTAAAATAAACTAAAAGTCAACTCAAGTCTGATGAGCATGTCTCTTGACATTTACCTCCATTAGCAATTATTTTACTTCTGTTTCTACTAATAAAAATTTATACTTTTTAAATTTAGTATGTTTCTGTTATATACTGAAAAAATGGTTAAAATTAATACCATAGTCCCTATTTTTAGATATTCAACCTAAAATATTGTCCTTATGATGCCATATACAGTACCATATTTGATGGACCTTATAAATTAAAGAAAAATGTTCCCAGGTTTTATACCAATCTAGAAAATTTATCTACAGGACACTTGCCTGACACAATTATAAAAAACCAAAGATTACTTCCTTCAATAGATATTTTAATGCTAAAAATATGTATTTGAAAAAGTAAAGTGCAGTTTTTGGTATCAATTTTTAGGAATTTTCAATAGAATGATGAGAAATACCTTTTACGAATAGTTAATTTCATCTAAATTTAGTGGTTATTAAATTATTTTATTTTTTCCACAAATCAAAAACTTATGTTGTTTTCTCCTAAATATTAATTTATCAACAAAACTCTTTGAGCACTATTCATTAATGGCCACCAAAAATAATTTAAGGAGTTGAAAATTTTTTCATGCCGCTTCTTGAGCTCCCGGAGTTTTGGCAAACTGAATGGCAAAATAGTATGAAAATCAAAAATGCTGAGCAATGCGACCTAATTGGTTTCACATGGATTTGCCCAAGTATTTTTCTGAATGATGTTGAGGCAATACTCTGCGTATCACCACATACCCTTCTCTCTTAACACATGACCTATCCAATTTAATTTTCCCTTTATTTGGGAAGAACATGGGGGCACAGGGGCATTCCTGATAAGGGCATCACACTCTGCAAACTTACTCTTCACTGTATCTTCACCCTTCACAAAATACTCAAATATCTTAATAGAAAAACCATCAATGCCTGTGTTTTCCCTGATATCCACCCACTGATGACTGAGTGTACCAGTTACATTAATCCAGAAAGTCTGCCATGATTAGACAAGTACTTTGCATCCAATCAACTTACCAAATATTTTAAATACTGATTTTGAACTGTTGAAGCATATGGATGCTTTGTCAAAGTATTAACATAGTGTTTCCTCGGTCTCAGCAAAGTATTGGTCATGGTTTCTCTGGTGGAGAGGTTTTTCAATAGTTAATTTTGCTTTCAAACAATGGGATGACAAAGATATTGATTCAAAAACTGCTGAATTTACTTGCTGGTGTCTGATTAATAGTATATTTATTCAATGATATCCTTTTTATTTCAGCATCATAATAGAACCCATCGACTGTTTTCATGGTCTCCTCACTAAATGTCTTGCCTTTCTAAAACTCCCACTTCAGGTATGGTAATGCATTTTAGGTGCAATATTACGCTCCTTCACGTATTTTATATGCAATATTTCAGCTAAAATTATGTATGAACATGACTGTGATATATTCCCTGAGTAATTTAATGATAAAATTACTGAAAAATTTAACCCAAATCAACAAGTTGAGTGTGATTTAAATGCTATGCCATTGAATAGTTAACTCAATAACAACCGTCTCTTCCAAAATAAAGTTTTATCCACGAAGACGGAAAATAGAGAGTTTTGTTGACCAAAACTCTCATAAGCCCATGATTTTTTATTGGGAAAGCTTCACAAATAACTACCAAAACTTTTAAATTTCATATAAGTAACATGAGAAAAGATCAATTATGCGATCATAGCTTGCTTTCGAAGTTATCGCAGATCATTCCATTGAGACTGCAAAAAATTAAATTCTCAATGTCATTCAAAATCATATAATTTGAGCATAGAGGTTTCATCCAAGGTAATCCCTGAATATGTGCATATCTACATATATCTGCAAACATATGTTCGGTTTTGTCTGAGTAATGTAAGAGATACGATATTTGAAAAATATCGGTTGCTTCTGAGAATATACTCTACATATATTCACAAACATGTTTTTCAATTCGCTGCCCCTTTTTGCTGTTTTACACATTCCACCATGATGGGTTGCTTCTGAGGTTTTGCCATCTCCTTTCAGAACAGCTCGAGGAATGCATGGCTCTTAGTCACTTACCTCTTGAGGGAGTTTCTCTTTTGTCTGTGCATTTCTTTTTTTTTTGTTTGTCCCTCCACAAGTGAGTGGCTTAGGAACAATCAACAAGAGAGCTCATCACAAGGACAACCCTTGATCATTCAGTGGAGAGTAAGTCATGCATTGCCTGATACTAAAAATACAGAACACTGATTTACTTATGACACATCTATCTCAAATGTTTCATCCATTTTTGGGCAAAATGAGAGAAAAAGTATCTTACATATTCAATTCATCTCATTCAACATAGTCAATAGCCCACTAATTTTACTTTAGCAGTGGACACCATACCATAGTTAGAGAATCAGTGCCATAATTAGGTAAATTTACAGATAATAAAGGTTTATGATAGTTTAGCAAATCATGAGATAGCCAATGGTATTTCAAAGGGAAAGGTACCCCCTAGAGAACTCATTTATTTTTATCACATATGTAATTTTATTTCAATTCATTGAGTACTGGCAGCCATAAACTCAATTTACATCCAAAAGGTGACATTTCCAGGGCCACAGAATTCAATAGTCAGAGGGCATATTTTTGGAGAAACATTTCTTAGTCTGTTGGGCCTCCAAAATTGAGTCCATAGAGGTGGGTAATTTCTCTGGAAGAATTTTCTGACCATTGGGGTTTCAAAGGGAAGAGGAGCTCAACCACCAAATTTGGCTTTTCTATAGTGTGCTCTAGAATTCTAGAATGGAGTATCCTGATAATGTATTATTTATTTGCTTATGCTTTTGAATCCTCAACAGTCCTATAGATCTTCCTTTACCTGGATCTTTCTCATCAGAATTATATCAATAATGTTATTTGTAATTTAAGAAACACTTCTAGAAAATGCCTGCCAACAAATAAATTCCGTTCCTCGAGGAAAGCTCTGCCATCAGCTTTGGGAAAAATCATGGAACTAAGTTCTTTTTATCGATTATGGATTATTCCTTTATAAGCCAAAAGGAAATGAAGAACTATACAGGAGCTTACAATATTAATAGTTGGAACATTAACAAGTAGTGTTGAATGAAGGGCAGTGGAGATATCAATCTGTCTTTCAAATTCTAAGCAGTATACACTCATAGTTGTTAGGTGGTACCAAAGATGTACCATCTTTCAAGTGCCTATTTGTCCTTAATTCAAGGTCAGGTCATGGCATCATGTATGTATCAGCAAAGAGCTACTGAAGGGTGCAATTGAATGCAAGTCTTTTCCAGCAGCATCTCCACATGTAAGATATGTAATAATTTAGATGAAAGTCAGCATTATGGGTTGAATGGTATTGTTCATTTCTTTTTTCATTTTTTCCATCATCTTCATCATTATATTCTCCTTCAATGCTGTATCGAATGTCTCCACTACTACTTTCGATGGAAACACTCTGTCCCGAGGTCTGGCTTCTCATGGATATCCCTTGCCTTCTGTTTTCTCTGTGTTTATTTGTCATTTTGTGCCATGTTGTAGTCATGTCTTCCTTAGTTGCTCTTGTGGAAGGGTGGTTCTCCCCAAGTATTGCCCTCTGCTTGTGGTAAACATTTTCGTAACAGCTGAGTGACTCACTTTCTTTCCCTAGTTTAAGCAGCACAGAAGCCATTTGTAGTTCAGTGGTGAGAGTTTCCTCATTCCACTCACCATAAATAATTCTCATTTTTTTGTTTAACTCCCTATAAATACTAAATGCCTTTTCATAGTTTCCTAGTTTTTCTTGTATACTGCCAGTAAATTGCTTTGTAGATAATGTATGCGGATGATCCTCTCCAAGTTCCATTTTTATTTGTCCATAAATTTCTTGATATAACTTTAAAGCTTCATCATGGTAACCTAGATTATACTTAGTATTTGCTATACTTTGTTTCACTTGCAGCACATTAGGATGCATCTCTCCTAGTATTTGTCGAAAGTGGTCATAGACTTCTTGGAAATACTCTAATGCTTTTTCATTTTCCTTTGAGCTACCCAGGACCTGTGCAATGCAAAATTTAGCATGGATAGCTTTTTGATGATGCTCTCCATAGATATGCTTTATCAATTGGTGAACAGATTCATATGATTCCAAGGCCTCTTGATTTCTTTCCAACTTGTGTAAAATGTTTGAGATGTTGCTCTTTATATTCACAGAATCTGGGTGCCTCTCTCCATACTTCATTAGATATATTTTATGGACATCTTCATAGTAACTTAAAGCTTCCTCATGCCTATCAATTTTATCAAGAGCTGAGGCCATGTTAATTTTAATCTTCAGTGTCAATGGATCCTCTTCATCAAGAATAGTTTTCAAATGATTGTACACTTCCTCGTAATAATTTAGGGCTTCATAATAATCTCCTAATCTTTCAAGAACCTGTGCTACATTTTGTTTTACATTTAATGTATTTATATCAAATTCTCCGAGAGAGTTTTTCAATTTTTCGTGAACCTCAAGGTACATTTTCAGAGCTTGAGTGACTTCTCCTAGATTGCACAAAACATTGGCAATGTTTTGTTTTAAGTCCAAGGCATCAGGGGCATCTTCACCATACAAATCACTTACTTGACTGTACATACTTTTATAATATTCTAAGGCCTCGTAATAATTACCAAGATTGTACATTACATTTGCTATATAATGTTTCATTTTGAGAGTCTTGTGATCATTTATTCCAAGTGTTTTTTTATATTTGTGGAAGAGACTCTCATATTCTATTAAAGCCTCCTCATAATCACCCATTCTCTCCAATACTTGAGCTAAACTTTGTTTAGCATCTAAAAAGAATGGATGTTTGTCACCCAAATATTTCTCCAGTGTTACAATGGAACTCCGCCCAAATGATAACAGTTCCTTTAAATTGAAATGGTTAAACAGTGCATTGATAACATTACTGACTAAATAACCAAAGTTTGTGACAAGATTCTTGAAATGTGATGAGAACTTCCAAATAGAAATTACATGCTCTGCATCTAGTTTAGGTGCTGCCTCCAGCATGCACGCTAATATTTCTTCATCTCTATTTTCCATTTTCAACCTGAGCCTTATCAGCAGCTGAACCAACCTGTGCATGCTCACTTTCTTGCCAGTGATTTCCACCATGGAATATTGTTTCAGCAACCTTAGAGCTGATAATACATCACTACTGTCAGTGAACCCTAGCACTGCTGTAATGTTTTCAACTGATACATCATCTGGAGCGAAGAAGGAAATCATATGTGACAATTCTATACCCAGTTTGCCATGTGGTTTTCCATCAATAGCATCCAAAGTTATTTTCAAAGTGGTGCTAATACTATTTGTTAACAAATCAGTACTTACACTCTCAAATAGAGAGTTAGGGAGATTGGTGCATGTATTCTGAAATAAGTTCAAGTAATCAGCAATGGTAAACCTCTGTCTGTGGTTTATTTTTTCCTCATTGTTAGCATTTATGTATGAGATAGCATGCTGTAGAGCAAGAGGGTAGCAACCCAAAGCTTTAACTAAATTCTTCTGTTGAACTTTTTCTGAACTTTTGCTTAAATTGATCGATTTTTCTATAAATTCTGAAGCATCCCTCTCAGTAAAAGCCTCTAGTTTCACTTGTTTCAGGTAACCCCACTGAGAGCTCTGTGAAGTGATTAAAACATGGTGTTTACTCTCCAAGGGACATTTTGGCCAGTAATTCAGACTTTCGGCATCAGCATCCTTTTCAATCTTCATCTTCTCTGCATTGTCGAAAATGAAAATACTCTTCTTTCCCCATAGGATTTCATATACTTCTTCCACGACGGATTCCAGGCTCTTGGTTTTGCCATCAGCATTAACTTCACTGATCCCCAGCTCATCAAAGGCTAGCCTATGGAAAGAATTGGCCATTGCTGCATGGCTCTCTGCATTTATCCATATTATGTTTTCATACTCACCACTGTGAAGGAAGGCAAATTGTTTTGCTAGAGCTGTCTTACCTATTCCTCCTAGACTACTGATGACCTCTGGCTGTGTTATAACCACAGCTGATTGATTTTTCTTAGTTTCTCGAAGAGCTTTATTCAGAGCGGCAAGCTCTTTTTCCCTTCCAACAAAATTGAATGTTGGGTCCTTGACCTCAAACCATATTGATGCCTCATTTTTTTTCTTTATGAGTGTGAAGAAGAAGAAAATCTCACCAGGGGAAAAAGATTTGCCATCCAGCTCCTTAATCCAGTCAAATGTCTCAAGCAGTAATCTATCATAAGCATTTTGGGTTTCATTTTCATCAAAGTCCTTCAGCAGTTCACTTTTGAGTATATCATCTAGAGTATCCTCATTGGGTTGGTTGATGGCAAAACTGAGCTTCATGAGAAAAGGGTTCACCATCTCCTCAATATAACTTCCACTAATTTTAAGTTCATTTTCATCTGGGAAACCTGAAATTTCAAAAATGTAATCTTCCAAATCACTTAGCGCAACATCTTGCTGTTTCAATTCACATATCAAATAATCTCTGAATATTAAGATGCTGCTAGGGATATTTTGTCCTTGAAGAAACTCTGGGTTCATTTTAACCATCCCCTCTGTTTTGATGAACACTCTACCAGGTAGATTAAAGATGTTTTTCACTGTCTGATGGTCACTCTTCAAAACTTTGACCAGCTTGCTATCTGCCTTCTTACAGATCATCAATGCAAGTTGCTCAGCTAAGTTTTCTGCAGAGGGAGTTTTGATATTTAGTTCCTTGTCACCGTTATAAACTTCAATTTTTTTGTTTCTCATAAAGTCCTTGAAGGCTGTTTCATTTCCTCTGCCCATCCTGAAAAACTCCTTCTGCAAAGAACCTCGGAAGTGACTTGCTTCTGGAGACAGATTGTGCATTTCCAAGAAGCCATCTTGAAACATTCCTGTTTCATCATCGATGACTTCATTAAATAATGCTTTCTCATAAATCTGGAGGATTGGTAGAAGTCTTGGAGGAGGGTGATAATCATCCATGTCAAATCCGCGACCCTGACACACTTTTTTGGCAAATTCTATTGGAAGTCTAATGAATGTGTCTTTAAGGTGAGATTTGAGAAAATCCTTGCCTTTGAATTCGCCTTTGAAATGAAGAAGACACATCTGCAATACCTCATCTCGTTTTTCTTCACCATCATTAGTGCTATCACTTAGGAAAATATCATTGCACAGCTCTAAATCCCCAAGCCTGTCCCCATGTTTGAAATTTATATTTGAGAAAAGTATCAGATCTTTCATCTCATCTTCATCCCTGTTAAACCTTGGGTTTTCTTGCAGTTGTAGGAAGAACTGAAAGTATTTCTGTAGACTGAAATCTCCTCTGGAATCCTGTATCATATTTTGAATGGTGATTGCGCCACTGGTTTCACTGGTGTCCAGTGCCAGTAGGAGTTGAAAGCTTCTCCCTCCACTCTCTCTGATTCTCTCTAAGATCACATAATCAATGTTTCCGGAATCCTTCATCTCTGTCGCCAGATGGAAGTTGTTTTTGTTAAGTCCCTGCAGTGCATACACCATGAGGAGCTTCAGCTTGTAGCTGTAGTCATGCAACTTGCTGACATCTCTTTCATAACTCTCGGAGGTTGATTGCTGACATTTGGTCTTGATGGGAGTGACCCTCATAAGATTCTGAGGGAGTATTTCTGGTTCCATTTCTGTTATTCCAAAGACTGGCTTCCCCATGAGTAGGTACATGTTGATAAAGAGAGGAAACAGAACAAATAAATCATGGCAATATATACACAAATAAACTAGGATAGTGCAAACAATAGAATGCATTGAATGGTGTGGATAAAATGGCCGTACAAACCATTACATACTCCGTTGTGGTTTCCCTCTCTTTTCTTTGTGCATGCTAGCATGAATGGGATTAATAAATGCCAACTTATTTTTTAATAAACAGAGGCTAGCCTTTTTCATTGTTTTGAGCTTATTGGGAAAAAGGCATGCGGCAGTCTCTCAGTCATCTGTGTTCTATGGAATTCATTTGGGCTTATGCCATATGACAGGGCTACTCGTTTTGGCTATCTGTTGTTGTGATATTGAGCTACCACCTGTTACAAAGGATGGTTTTAATAGTACTTGGGAACTCATTACTTTCTTCTTTCAATGCCTAGAAAATAATTAAGCAGTAACATAATGTAACATGAGAGCAATTATATGGGAAAGTATTTAGGTTCTAATTATGGCATTGAAATAACACATACCAGCCGACATTAAGAAATAAGATGTGTTAAGGATTCAGCAGATGCTTAAGTTTAGCATAAATTTGTAATTTTGCAAGGGAAAATAATTAATTTAGCTAAATTACACTTCATCAATTGCTGCATTGGATGTTTTGAGGGACAGTGGATTCATTTAGAGGCAGTCAATTAAGGGAGCCTAGGGCAAGATGGGGTAGGACCTTTATTTGCTTCTGTATGGTGCTGACCCTAGCAGCAGTACGTGTAACTACTTGAGAAGTCCTCTCCAAACAGTTGCATGCCAGTTTTCACCATTTTTTCGGTATCTTTTAGGAAGTGTGCCACTGTCATTATATTTGTGTGGTGTTGTTACAAGAGTTTATGATTTTTCAGTCAATGTAAGAATCTTAGCATTATTTAGAGCTAATTCAGGAGTATTTTATGGCATTTAAATGGTAAATTTTGTCACTCTATTAGCACCAGTAGTTTGATAACCTAAAATTCGACTCGGAGGAGAAACAGGGCAGGGCTGAGCAGGGTGGCACCCCGTTCCATCCCACTATATTTTGTTCATCAATATTGCCCCTGATGGGCACTTTTCTCTTGTTTTAGAAGGTATGGAGTTATATTAAGAAAACCTACAGGCAAGAATGGTCAAGTGATTCAATGAACCTTGCAATTCAGGCTGTAATAACCAAAGGAAATGGGATACTATAAGGCAGCAAAACGCTCCAATGTTCCTCAAACAACATTAGAAAGACACACAAAAAAGCTAAAAGATCATCAGTATGAAATAAATAGACATATGGAAGTATATTACAGTTTTTTTTCAGAATAGGAAGAACTAGGTAGTTGATTATTTATTAAGAATGGAAAGTCTGTTTGGTCTTATCATGCGAGATCTTCATTGCTTAGCTGGCTTCTTTGCGTATCAGTTGGCTCAATGGAATAATTTAGCTCATAGATTTAGCTGTGGAAAATTTATGGCTATTTATGACAGGGTAAAGAGCTTTTTAACTAGACACCCCAGTCTAAGCATTTGAAAGCCTGAATTTACTTTGGGGGCAAAAGCAATGGGGTTTAATAATGTAGCAGTTATTTTCTTTTTTTGAGGAAACCATTGACAAACGTAGCATAACTGTTGAAAGAATCTTCAACTGTGAAAGGTAGGGTGCTACAGTGAATCCCAAGAGCCAATCTGAAATTATTGTACTTCAAGAAAAGCTGCAAATTAAAGTGCTTACTTCCTCTGAATGGGACCAAATTGTGGCTGGTCTTGTGTGTGTGAGTCAGCTGCAGGAATGTTCATGCCACAAATGCTAATATTTCCTAGAAAAAGAAAGCAGCAAGAGTTTGAACTTGGACTTCAACCTGGAGAATGGGCAGAAGTATCTGATTGTGGCTGGATGAATTCAGACTTGTTCCTGAAGTGGACCACTAAATTTATCAAGTTTTTAAATTGAGCAAGGAATTTCCTATGCTGCAAATATTAGATGGCCATGTCACACATACAAAAATCCTCAAGGTAATAGAGGTGGCACATCAGAAGGGTGTTATTCTTCTTTGCTGACCACCATACACATCTCACGAGGCTAAAGCTGTTAGATGTATCGTTTTTCAAACCCCTCAGCTGGTGCTATGGAGAGGAATTATGAAAATAGCTCCATTGTAATCCTTGCAAAGTTGTCACACTGGCATATTTCTTCTACTTTAGGTGCTGCTTTGATACAAGCGTCAATGATGACAGCTACTTTGAAGGGCTTTCAAAAAACTGGAATCTGGCCACCGCACAATAACGTTTTTCCCGAGTCCATACGATTTGAGAATGAGCAGCTGTCTGCGACTTCAGAAACTAATATGTAGGCCTAATTTGGATTCTAATGTTTGTTTAAACAACTTATGGATTCATCACTCTCAAAATGTTGCAGATAGGCCTAATAGTCCTCAAGACCATTCTGATGAATCACAACCTGGCTGCTCATTCTGGAAATATACATTACTTACACCAGCAAGGCGAAATTTAACTGCATTCAAAGTAGCATCACCTGAGCTAGTTATACCATAGAGTAAATATAATGAGACTGTGAGCACTCTTCATACTTAATCACTCGACGATTGCGTTAATTTATAAAAACTTCTTCTGTTTGTTATTTACAGTCCTCCAAATGTAGGATATTGTAATAGCTGCACCATGCCCTAGTAACACAAAACCGTTGGCCCTATGTTGGCAAACGGTTTTCATCCACGGTTGGCCAACCGTACGGATTGGCACTCTGCCCAACCGTTTGCCAACCAACCTTTTCCCAACGATGGGCCAACTGACAACAATAACGATAATTTCATTGGCCCTTCACTGGGCCAACAAAAAATACAACATCTTGCCAACATTCTTAAAACAAGTTACTTCCAGCAAAAACAATTTCTTTAATGGACTTATGTGATGCACAACTCCAGATGACATATTTCCCTGAGGAATTGAAAAGAAAGAATGGAACATGCAGATTTAATATAGATCCAAATTTATTATCAATTTGAATGTGGGCTCAATAAATTACAAATGATGAAGTTGTTAAAAATGTACATAGAGAAATACAACTTGCAATCAAATAAAAAATGCAATTGTAATGATTTAATGAAGGCTGATAGTCACTACACAAGAAGACAAAAAGACTAATTTCTTTACCACAAAACTGGAATCCATCTTCAACAGAGCCGATTACTGAACCATGCTAATAAAACACTCTCATTTGACAATAATGTATAACTAAATACGTAGACTCATTCTTAAAATTTGGCAAAAGTAAACACTTTTTCTTCAACTTGTCAGAAGTGATAGAGTAATTAGATTGACGCGATGATACCTGAAAGACTCCTATTTCAGTGCTTTGAAATGGCGATGTGAAATAATTAGTTTTACACCTAAAAATGTCACAATTACAAGTTAACAGCTCCACCCCTGCCTGAGAAACTGCTAACAGCGAACGGAGGCAGCTATCACAACGTGCACGTGTCCACGAATCTTGCGATAGGTTGCCAACGTTGCAATGGTATATCAAGAGAGAGCGCTGAGGTAGCCCAAATCAAACGTCTTTTTTTATAATGTCTTTTTTTTTGGTAGCGCGAGAAGTTTGAAATTAAGTATTTTATAATGTGATTTCAAAACATTTTAGCCTTGTGAAAATATAGCTAATGATCCATAAGTCGGTTTATCATTTGCTAATTGTTGTTTCCTAGGTTGATAGCTATTAATAATTACAAGTTTAGCAACTATTTATAATTTATATTGTTTGTGTTAATTATTGAGAAAAATAAAGATGGATCACATGCATCCTCTTCGCCACTTCTATGTTTATCTCTGTACTCCCTGGCGGGTTTTTACTTTCATGGCAGGTTCATAAACAACACTAACTTGGGTGGTATCCATGTTCATTTTTTTCACAGCAAATAACATAAATAACAGCCAAGGAAAACATTAAACACATGACGCTAATGGTTGAAAAAAACATATTTAACTGCTTTTACAAAGAAGCTGGCCCAACGTTGGCCCCAAGTTGGTGAAGCAACGGCTTTCTCGTTATAGCTTTGGTAAAAAATGTTTGTTGTCCCAACGTAGGGATTACGTTGGCTCCCCAACTAACTAGCCCCAACGTTTACCCAACCATGCCGACCAAAAAACAACGTTGGGCCAACAGCCTGTGTTACTAGGGTGGTGACTTTAATGCACATTTTTTATGAAATAGCTATTACTCTACCTTCATAAGCAATTTTGTTTACAGTTGTAACCTTTACCTTGTCTCAACGTAACCGGTCATCTTCATACGGTAAAAGACATACCCTTTTGGATCTTTGTATTGTCGATTCTTCTGATAAAGTCTCATCATTATTTCAATCCCCTGTACCCTTTTATCCACACATGACAAAATTGTAATTATGTACAAATTTAAAACACCTTGTTTGTTACCATCTGAAATTGTTTATCGAGATGTTAAAATTTTGACGTAGTCAAGGTTCCGGAGAATCTGCTGACCAATGACTGGAAACATTTATTTACTTTCACCACCTTGGATTTCAAGTTGGAGTTGTTCAATTCAAAATTTTTGGACAGTTTAAATCGTCACGCCCGTTGGTGTATTCGTAAACCTAGACGATCTTCAGCCCCATGGTTAGAAATAGCGAGAAGGTGTAGGTTAAATTGTGTTCTGTGGAGGACAATAAAATCTCTCAACCGGTATGGTGGGGATGTTCGAAGGCCCGCACGGGGCTGATCTCGAGGGATCGTTGACGACTGTGCCTTCACGTACTCGCACAGCATCAGCGTAAACAATGAGAATCCTTATGACATACCTGCATATTTATCTTGTAAACAGCGCAAAAATGAAACTCTCGGATATCTGAATGGCTAACATATTGTGTGCCTCGGCATGTGCACGTCAGGGATTCGACCTTTAGCCACTGCTCCCACCCACCCCGTCCCCCCCTCGTCAAGATCACGCACAAGGGATCACGAGGAGAAATACAGAGGTCATAGTCCTCTAAGTAAATGCAGACGGAATATTTGTAAAATACCTTAAGCAAAGAAAAAGAAAACAAAAGAACAAGAGGGGATGGGAATTATAGTTTTTCCATCACTGCTTGCGAGCCCGGTTTGGAATCTATTGAGCACCCTTGTTCTCTTCTGTTGTCGTTATAATCCCGCCTGCATGTGGTATTGGTTGTTTTTTGAATGTCCTTTATTTTTCCACTCGTATGTAGAGCCTCTTTTGTTTTGCCTAGTGATGTAAAGTTGAGTACGAATAAAAGCACATGTGCAGTTCCTTGTGTGAAACGGAATCGGGATGTCATTTCAAGCTGTTCCCAATAACCTAAACGCTGGCACCTGCTACGATTATTTCAACATCTTCCTTGGCTGCTGCTTATCAGATTAATAATTGAAAAACGGTCAGAGTTTTCGTCTCCCGTATCTCTCCCATCTTCGGAAGAGACCTCTATCACGAGAAATAAAGAAACTAGGTATTGTTAAATCCGGATATGCCGAAAGCTCAAAGAGAAGCGTATATTAGCAAGGCCCTCGGATGAAAAAGTAGATGATAGATGCTACTTCGCTCTGGTTAGGCCACATCTCGAATACGCCGCGGATATTTGGGACCCTGGTCATAAAGATTTAACAAAAAAATTAACAAAATACAAAGAAAAGCAGCGTGCTTCGTTAAAAACTGCTACGAGCGTACCTATAGTGTCCCACAACTTTTAGAGGGATTAAGGTGGGAGCCCCTAGAGAGTCGGAGGTTACACGCTAGGCTTAGGCCGTTTTCGAACTTGGCAAATCTAGCATCTTGCCTTGAAACCTAGTACGCATCGAAAGCTATGACGTCATGGACAAGTCATCACCAAGCGCTTGTTCACTAGCTATCGAGGAAAGATACCAAGTCAACGAAAGAGGAGACTTGCTATGCTTGCTAGGTTTCAAGTTCGAACTCGGGGTGTGATAATATGGGCTTGTACGGAAGATATAAGTGAAGAAACTTTCAAATGGATACTATTTTATCATTACTACGTATAATTGTGTGATATTTATTTTTTTTGCGGAAAAATTGATGAATTCGTTATATTTAAAGGCTTTTCAAATGTGAATATACTGATAAAAGATAGTTGTTTATGTGTGTTGTAGTAAGACCTAATAGTTGTGTGAATAATTCCATACATTGTAAATGTACCGTCCTTGTTTACTTCATTGAACCTACAAAATCTGTCTTCCTTACTGTGGAAGGAAAAGAAATGAAATAACGATGAAAGAAATTATATGAAAGAATTATGGTCCGATGGAAAGTACTCTAAGGTAGCCATAATTTCATTGGCAGCATTATTGTCAGCTAACGAACATAATAATTGTTAATAACGTTAACATTGGAGATGTTTTCACAGCATTCATCAACGAAATGGGACTGCATAGAGTAAATGTAATTTGTTTTCAGCTTAATTATGTTAGTTGCAACGCGCGTATTTATCAGTCAACAGTCAGAGATCATAGGTAGTTAGTTCGGAGTGTAATGCATTAATATATTGTTACGTGTTTTTTCATACAGGCAAAAAATATTATGAAGCCTTTTTTTGCACCAAGACGTTGATTGTGGTGAAATACAGTGAGCGATATGTCGTCCACTTTCGCAGCCCCAAGCATATTCAAGCAATCGAAGCATATTAGTTAATCACCATATTATGGTATATGAGAATTATTTTATTCATAATCAATAAGATTTAAAAAATAATATTCTCTGTTACTTTGCCCTATAAGGTTGGGAAGCATTTTAAAGAAGTAATCCACTTCCATCACCCACAATAATTATGGACACGGATAGCGCTTTTCGCATGTTTTACGAAATGAAGGCCGCATGGTGTCTCTTCCACCGTAAAAGGGCTACGAAAGTGTCAAGTCAAGATTCTACCAGGTCGGTCTTGGGATCAAGTTAACTTGATATTAAGTTAACTAGGCGTTTGCCAAGTTCGAAAACGGCCTTAGGTTGCTTGATAAATACAGAACTGATATTTTTCAGAGCGACATTGAGAATATTATCATGACTCCTCATTACATCTCTAGGTCTGACAGATGCGATAATACACTGCCGAACAGATAGGTATAAACAAAAACTCGTTCTTTCCGCGAACAATAAGCGACCACAATAAAAATTGAGCTCCACTATGTACACTCGTATAATGCATGTTTCCATCTACAAAAACTTACACCTTTACACGGCTGGTGACCTAACACCCCCTGCCACACGCCTATGTGGAGGCTCGCAGGGTATTATGTAGATGTAGATGTCGTGAATACCGTGGGACGGTGGAGTCTAATTTCTCGAACGCGTACCGACCACGACCCTCACCGCTCTTAACGATTGTCGGACTGTCGGCCTCTTTCCACGCAGCGACCAATGCTCTTCTGCCGTCGGCACTACAATACTACCCTTCCTTGCAATTCATTCGCTATCCAATCCGGTAGCGTTACGTTCTCAGAACACAACCCCCAAAAACCAGCTGCACCAGCCACCACCCGTCTTATCTTACCGACAGTTTATATACGAACGAGTAAATGGATGCTTGCAGTTAGCTAGAAAGGGGGTTTTTTAAATGATGATACTCTTTAAATAACGAAAAATGAATGCAACATCCTTACAATACCAATGAAAGCTCTCAAGTCTGCGTGCTATATGCAAGCAAAGAAAAATATTATGGAATTCTCGAAATGTATTACACGGTCCATGAGGTATACTTGTAGATACCAGAAAGTTCTAGAAAAATCATATTATATCTCATTCGGTTATTAACGACTTCTCAAAATACTAAAATCAGTATACTAAACGAACGTGGAACCGCTTCAAGTTCATCAGAACCTTATTTGACGGCACATAAGACGCCCTTCTACGTTAGATACGATAGATTTCAGTACAGCATACTTAATAAGGGCTACCATGTAAAATTTTACTATAGGACTTCGTTCCGAATCAAGATTTTGAATATACTAATTTTCATATTCAATTTTTCTCTTCCAATTTCCTACATGGATTGGATATGTTTTTCAATGAAAACTACAATATCATGAAGCTTGGTTGGTTAAAATTGATCATCAAAGCTACGTTAGAGGCCAGGAAGAAATTTTATCCAGTACTCAGCAGCGGATCATTAATAGCACCTGTCCATTTAATGATGCCTACATACAACTACCATTTCCCAAGCACGTTAATGAACGGTTTCGGCGTCGAACGGCGTCGGTGTTAGCCTACTCTTAACGAAAGGCGCCAAGGGGACCACGGTTTAACGTCTCATCCGACAGACGGGGTACTGTATTTGAAGTGCCCTCGACAAGACACTCAAGCAGGGATCGGGTTCCTCTGAAAAACATCCGCCTCTGCAGGGATTTGAACCCTGGCCGCCCGTGTGGCAGGAGAGTACTCTAGCCACCACATCAACCCGATCCCCTGTATTACTTGTACATGGGCGATTAATACGAAAATTTTCCAAGTCTACCTCATGCAATTGGACGAAAAGCGCACGATTTTACATTTGATGTTGATGATATATAAGTTTCGAAGTAGGCTAGGGATATGATGGATGGATATCTTGAAATCGTGATATTATTAATGGAATTAATAATTTTCAGTTAAAATAAACTTTTAAAATATTCCAAATTACTCCGATAACGAAGATTCCAAAAGTTCTAATCTCAAATATTACACTCATTACCATCTCGGAAATGATTATATTTCACGCTATTTCTAGTTGTTTCGCGTTCTTGATGCTAAGGTTAGTACGTTTTCTGTTTTTGAGACGCGTTAGATGTTCGCTTTAATGATATCCCGATTGTTCCGTCTTTGCGCTGTTTCCATGCTTACTTTGTAGGCATTCCATAAGGTTTTCTATTGTTTTTTCTGTTGCTGTGGGAGTACGTGAAGGGATAGCCATCGACGATTCCCTGAGATGAGTCCCGATTGGGCCCGGAACCATGAGTGATAACCGAAAATCCATCCGTCACTTCACTTGAACTGAAACTATTCAAAGGAATCCACGGTTCCGGAACGTTAAATTACGGACAAAGTTCTGCTTTCATTCGGTTAATGACGAAAATAAAGTCAAGCTGAACATAAGTTTCATTCCAAACCAAAACAATATTAATCAAGAAAGCCTATAGCGTTGTTCCGGAACTAAACTATAAAAACTTTGTTCCGGTTTCGTTTCACACCCATGGTCGTGGAGACCAGATCGTGACACCGTGGCCTTCGTCTCGAATTTAGTATTACCATGCCAGTACTTCTGGAAACATAATGCCAACCTAATAATTGATAGCAATTTTTATTTATACCAAACTTTAGCATGGATTGTGCATGTGTTCTACGGAGTGTGCTGGGCAAGTGTGCAGCACACCGATTAAGTTAAATTCTTTCAAAAGAAATGGAACTTTACACTGCAGCTAGATTAGGTATTGATGACTTTTAATAATCACATGGCTGGATAGACCGTTTCTAAATTCAGTGTGATAATGTCTAGAATAGCATCTGTGAATATGAAAGCATATATTCCAAAACATTTTCTCGTTGGAAGTGCCCAACTGTGCATAATCACGTTGATGGCTACATACTCTTTAGCAATATGTTAATGAGGACGAGGCAAATCTTTCTCATGGTCAAGAACACTCTATAAGGACGAGGCTCTTGATGCGCTTTCGATCGTCTTTTGCTAAAATTACTGTCGCAGGTTAATAGCGTTCCGGAACTTGCCGATAGATTGCACTGATGCGATCTGTGAGTCTTGTTTTCGGCAAGATGTGTATTGTTGGGAAGGGGGTTTGGAGTGTGCACGTGAAGTTAAACAGTTCGGTTCAAAATGGGTTTGCGGAATTGTTTTGTGCCGGGTGTTTTACAGTACTCGAGTACCAAAATGAGGAACAAGAATCTCGGTGAAAAGAACAAAAGCTTGTTAAAAGCTAATGTTAGTACAGGTGGGTGACGATCGTTGCCCTTACCGCATGGTAGCCATTACGCGAGAGACGGCGTTCAGTGTATAAATGTCCTTGTCCCTCCAACAGTGCGTACATGACGGTGTGCCTCCCTTGTTTTGACATTCCCAACGTAAGCTATTCCTTCATTTGCTAGCGAGAGAGAGAGGACACGTGCATGCCCTTGATCCAAAGACTTGGGGCCCAGACAGAATAATCCGTTTTTTTTAATGTACACCAGTGCCCTGCTCACCCTGTTAACTTGAAATTAAGATAAAAGTAAATTTTATGTTTCCCTGCAAATTGCACTATTTAGAGGCAGCCGATATGTTTTTTGGTATAACCCATTCAAATAAAATAAAATTATGAAACATTTGGTCATGATTCTGCTTCAGTTTCCTGCAAATTTAGATTTCCCTCGATTTCCAATTTTCTCGCGATTCACAATTTTTTTCTTCATCCCCTTAAAAAATCTGAAAGAGACGTTTCATTGAGTATTTATTTTCTCATGCTTGAACTATCTATTTGGAACAAACTTTCCTTTTTCCATGCATTCTCTCAGCAAGTTCTCACCGTCGTCATTCACCCGAGAGGGCCTTAGGGCCCAACCACTTCCTCGAATGCATCCCATGTGACATGAAGCCAGTCATTCATGTTGCCCAGTGCAATTATTCTCTCACCAGGGTGAATTCAATCAGTGCCTCTCTCGGTTGTCTTCAAAACTTCTCTTTCGCTTCCTTACTTTCTCCTTCCACTTGTTGTGCGCAATATGCCACAATCACCACTCTTTGAGTACCCACTTTCATATGAGCCGGGAGCAATCCATGGGATAGTCACTTGTATGTGCTAATCAGCATCTGGACACAATTGTTGAGGATCAGGCCTACATCTTGACCGCTATGCTTACTATCTTCTTCACCTGACCACAATGCTAGCCCACCATCATCAGTCGCCTTCCTTCCTCATCCTTCCCTTTGTGCTTAGGTTCAGAAACACTCGAGACATCTATGTACCACTCAAATTTTCATATTATTCATTAATGTGTTTTCTTTTTCATGCACACCTCTAAGCACCTGCTTCCTAGACCATTTGGCCATGATGATCTCTCGATGGGACAACCTCATGTTGCATCTACCGCCTATTGTAGCTTCTACCATCCGAGGCTATTCCTTGACTGCCTATAGTGAGGTTTAAGAGCGTATGCAAGGGTACCAGGCTTTGAAGTATCTGCACCACTTGCGGATTTCACTGATTATGGTTATGGTGCACTGGTAAGTTTTGTCACATTTTTGCCAGTGTGCCGCAAGAGAAATGAAAATCAGTAATACCCTAGGCCTACTTTCTCGCTTCTGCTCGAGCTATGATCCCTTCCAAAAGGACTTCCTTGAGAGCCTGCATGCCGTTGCCTGAGACCAACCTCTTGGAGGTATAGACAATATATGTGGCATAGTGACTCACCAGGGTACCCTTCCTTGTTTCTTCCTTGTTTCACGGTACATCCTTGTTTAATGCTAGTTTACTTGCCAACTAAACTTTTCTCTTATCCTGTCTAAGTGTTGTTATTGTCAAAATTTTGAGCTTCCTGCTGAAATGTAGATGTACAATGGCTCATGCTTCAATTTTTCTTTCTCTACGTGTAAAATAAACAGTTGGACTCGAGTAACCTCTATCTTAGGCTAAATGTACCCCGTTGTGAAGGCTGGAATACTATGTATTTCAAATAGAAGTCGACAATTTCCAATTCATTGACACATCTAGTTGTTAAATATTCCTGATAGATGTGATAAAACAATATAAAACTCAAAATACACCATACTACCTGCTGGTGTTTTTATTTTCAGGTTGCCTAAACTTCAAATCCAAAGTCACTCTGTCTTTTTTACAGTTTTTGAAATGGGTATTTGAGACACGTAATAAATAAATTGATATCTCTAGCGTGGAGAATTAAGCAGTAAATTATTCAAACCTTGGCATGTGAGAGTTTGGTGCTGTCCACAGTTGGTAATGTCAAGTTTTTAAATGTTTGGTCTGGATTCTGGAAGTATCTGGAAAACGGAATATACGGATTACCAATTAATACTGTGAATAAGGAGTCATTCTTTGTGGAAATAAATGCTCCAATCATGCTTTTAGCATAAGAGTTGTTATGTAAAATTTTATACTATGCTGTTTTTAGAAGTGGCTCTGGTTTATGCTTGCTCATATATATATATATATATATATATATATATATATATATATATATATATATATATATATATATATATATATATATATATATATATATATATATATATATATATATATATATATATATATATAACTTCACCGAGGATCACTCGTGTGATGAATAGATAAAAATTGCCACAGGAAGGCAGACGATAAACACAGAAATACAAAAAAAATGAAAACACTTACGGAAAGTTCCTTAATATTTCGGCGCCTAGCGCCTTGGTTGCAAGGATGCAGAGGACTGAGAAGGAAAGTAGGACTGAGGTGGAAGGAAGGGAGGGGAGGGGAGTGGATATATATTTACATAAATAGTCTTTGGATAAGGACTTGATTTATAAATATTAGTATGCATTGATATGAATCGGTAATTTTTCAGAGCGCACGTGATCCGATCGGTCAGTCAAAAACACGTGCCACCCAATGAGGTTATCTATGCATAGCTAACTGGGTAATTTTATTGACGGCATGACGAAAAAGAAAAATCTCTTAGTAAATACCACACATAAAACTTTTATTACCGACCTAGGTTTCGATTGCCTTGCAATCATTTGCAAAGGCATTGCAAGGCAATCGAAACCTAGGTCGGCAATAAAAGTTTTATGTGTGGTATTTACTAAGAGATTTTTCATTTTCGTCATGCCTGCGGTAACCATCCACGAAGTTACGCCTTCAACCATTGAGTTTAATTTTATTGACTCTCAGCAAAGTTTATTTTTACCAAATGGATGCAGCATGTCACATTGTGTGTGACATAGCCATAATAATTACTGTACATATTCGAGTATAAGTCGAACCCTTCTTTTCGGGTAGAAAATATCGACCAAAACCCGTGACTCGAGTATAAGTCGTGGTGAAAAAATATCTCGATCTCGTAGTTAATTGCGATTGAATAAGTTAATCGTGAAAGACGCATCGATGGAAATTGAAACAAAGAGTGAACGACAATGAAATAAGAAAGACACCCTTCCTATAAATTGATCAATAATATCTTTCACCGTCGCAAAAGCGTAGCTGCCAGCTTAAAAGCGTGATGAAACACGCTATCGTGGTAACTTTCATTGAGCCATTGGCATCTTCCGCTCTCTCCGTAGGATTCGCTATCTCAGAGTTGGTTGTGCTGGAGGAAAAAAAAAGATAGGTCGGTGACGTGAGATGCGACGGTCTATGGCGGTGCAAAATGTTGTCATGAAATGAAAGCCGCGACCGAATTCATGTCGAATGAACTCTTTTCATTCCAAAAAGCTTTAACAATAAGTTTAACAACTTCTTCATTTTTGATTCCAACGAAGACTGAATTATGGCATTTCTTTTTCGTTTTTTGTTCAACTTAAATCCCTTGCAATGAAAGAAGAGTCACCTTGCCTAAGTTCGACTTCCAGACTGATAAATGTCCACCTTGAATTTAGGATAGCGGATATCGTTTTCTGCTGACTATGCGTTGTGTCTTTTGATGACAACAGTATTGCCTTCAGACCTAAAGACGCCATCAGGATGGCTGGTCGTGGTAAAGGCAAAACGTGGAGGAACGTCCGGAATCTGATACTCTTCACACTAAGCGTCGGAGTTATTTGTAACACGTACTCCGATTGGCCGCCTTTGACTTCAATGAGGATCTACCATCGGCAAGGTACTCTAGGAGCTGAAGGTGAAGGAAATACTCGCCAAAAGAGATCGTTATATTTCCAAATATTTGGAAATCGAAACGAAGTATGTAAAACGTGATAAGTTGAGTAAGATGCGAGTATTAACTTAACTGGCCTTCTTAAGTACGTGATTTATCCGAAAGTGTTGAAGCCAGTCGATTCCCTTTTTCGTGACATGAAGTGGAAATGTTCTCGTTTCAACTCAATATAGAGTTCAATTATCAAAATATTTTTTAACCATCTTTCTCAGAGCTATTTTCACTGAGATTATGTGTAGCACACAACACAACAAACGATTTGTTTATTTACGGAACCTGGGTCGCTAGTAGCTAATCGATAACGCTTCGTATCCACGTAGGTGCGTTGCGTTTTCGATTAGGTACTGCTACAAGTGTATTTGACTGTGGAGGGCCTTAGTATTTACAAACATTTTTTGTATTGAGGCATTATGTACGTAAATGTGACTCAGTTTTCGGAAGGCATTCTCCGAGGCTCATGAGTAATAGATTGGATTGGATATTTGGGGAGGCGACCGGGTGACCAAAGTTCCCTGATGACCCAAACGATCGCTGCTTAATGAAGGATTTAATCGGATTTTTTGAGGGGAGGCGACCGACAGCTAAGGTCATTTGCGCCATAGGGGATAGGTAAAGGAGGAAGGGTGGATAGAAACCCGGCGTCGGCATTAGCCTACTCTTAACGAAAGGCGCCAAGGGGACCACGGTTTAACGTCTCATCCGACCGATGGAGTACTGTACTTGAGTGCCCTCCACAAGGCACTCAAGTAGCGATCGGGTTCCCTCTGAAAAATATTCTCCTCCACAAGGATTTGAACCCTGGCTGAATCTGTGGTAGGCGAGTACTCTAACCTGTGGTTTTATGCTGACGATACGCAGAAATATTGTCACTAATAAAGTCCCCATAATTATTGACTCGTTTATAAGCCGAAGATAGGTTTTCATTGGTCGAAGAAGGAAAAAATTATTTAAATAAACTTACACTCGAGTATGTACGGTACGGTTCAGGGGCAGCCATAATTGGGAGCTAGGAAAGCCGACATTAAATTACAAGTCCTAGGCTAAGATTAAAACTCTTAACATCCTAGGTGTGGTACACATTTTGATATTAAACTATGGTAAAAAAAGCAAGAAAAGTGTTTTTCCTTACCCAAAAATGGCTTGAAATTTAACGGTCAATCCCGTCATCCAGATCGAACGTTAAAATTGTCCTGGTTAAATCTTGGTGCCTCTCACTTGCAGTGGTGCGAATCGTATTCAAATGAAACTTCCACGGATTACCAATTATGCCTGAGCGACGCCGAAGAGCGTCGCAGATAATGAAGTAATTAATGATTTCGTCTTTGCTTCCTCCTGAATATTCCTTTATCGGCAGCCTATCTAACTTAACCCAGGTACGTCTTCATTTCATCGCAAAAGCTGATAGTTTGACTTCGATTAGAGAAGATATGGCGATTTTATCAGACATTAATTTAGCTGCGCGCGTATCTGAGATAAGGGTGAGTGCATTGTTTTGCTTTTTAAGATTATGATACGGAAAAAATATCGGGCATCATTGATCACCTCTGATAGAGAATGACTCAGCGCATTCGAGGATTATAAGGGGAAGATAATAATTGAATAACGCACGCCGTCGTAATCGCGCCAATTAGTTTTCATACCAACAACTTTTTAGAACTACGAGAGGCTTCTTAGAAGTGAAGCGTTTACGTGGCCCTATCTCCGCGCGCACGCCAAGACGATGAGTGAAATCAACATACAACAGATGTATAAAACAATTATAATAAAAAAACTATACATACAGAAACTCAGAATCAATATCCACACGCACACACAGTTCTCTTTTTGAGAGATAACTAGTCACTTTCCAGGACCTCCGTCGGCACAACGTAGCACGTCAAAAGGAGAACTGCCCATCTTCTTTCCAGAAAACTTTCCGTCCGGCACTCGACTCCACTCCCCCTTGCGGCATTGTCCATGAAATACTCCCCCGACTCGAATGTGCCGGGAGTTTCGAATGTGTCGTAAGCAAAACCGGCACAGAAGTTCCCGGAATTCTTCGATCTATTAAATTGCACTGAACCCGGACCTCACGAAACACTATTACCGTCTAAATAGTTTTCAAAATAGTCTTCTAAATTTACCCTACAATGTATATATACACCGCTTCCAGTGCTTCTCCCAACTGTAAAATGCAATTGAGCAGTCCGTTATCATGGGCGTAATTGGCGTCTGTTGTCATTCCACTTCAGTTTCCCGAACTGTCTCAAATCTTCTGCTTTTCAACTTGATTTTATCTTGGAAAGCAAAAACAGTTATGATGGGCACAAACGGGCAAGTATTGACTATGAGGAACAGTAGTCACCGACAGGTTAGGCTCAATGATAGTAGTGTGCATGCAGCCTGGCATCGCCATGATGGATGAACACATGAACCCTCGCGCCATCTTTGCTACGCCGGCACGAACTACGACAGCACGGTCGACTGTGGATGGAGCGATTTTTGTACAAACACAGAGTTGAAAATTTTTACGTATTCTTATTAGTAATATTTATTCATAAAAATGGATAAAATTGAACGTTTGCGATTTGGTGTCTCGACAATTTAATACTGTTTTAAATCTTAGCCCTATGGCACTTGGTATTTTCTTCAAAATAATTCGATTACATATGTGCACATTTTGTTATAAATGCAAAGCGATACGTTTCATGTTATTTTAATGGTGGTGAACAAATAGCAAGGTTTCATATCGATTAGAACAACGCGAAGTTTCAAATGGTTTTCCCTTAAATTTCGAATTCCGTGCAGCTGACTTAAATCATAGCACAAAGGGAGAAAATTTTAAACTAAAACTCTTGAATAATCTATATTACATCTCGCATAATGAATTGCGCCTAATATACAGATGCATTTAAGTGGAAGGTGGTCCAGGACTGTTTCGACGCACTTGAAATGGTGAGACGAAGGCTTCCTCCGTTTTGATTTACGATATTGTTCGTGGTCTACCCGCGTTCCGGTATTTTCGTGGACAACCGTTTCGCCGGCATACCAGCTGACATCATTACTTCCGAAAGTCTGAGAGATTTTTGGCCGCTATACATAATGCCCTCGGTCCGAGGCTTGGTCCAGTCCGGGGCGCTGATTGGCGGAGGCATCCGATGATCTTGGATTGTTGGGAATCCATTTGAACGTAAGTTTAAGGTAGTCCGAGCGAGATAATTCCCTTATCATAATAGAGACCGTATTCGAATTATAAGTTTTGATTACATCATCGGTAGGACACATGAAATAAATATTGCATTATTAATGGTGCAATAATATAGTTTTACATGACAGAAATTGTAAGTAGTTAAATGAAAATATCGAAATAAGTCTTTAACTTGACTCGTTTTTTCATGCAGCACGTTTGAAACTCCTTCAAAACGGAAGGTTTATTGTGATCCCGAAGAATTTACTGCGCTGACAATATGATTAATTTTCAAAAATAGTTGAGAAAACATACATACTACACGCTGTTAGTTTTTTTACGACATCTAAGTGTAGGAAATACCTAATTTTTAATTTACGGTCTCTCTGGAGTGCATAAACGAACCATTTCCCCTATGAAAGGGCTGGTATTGTTTGGCAAATATCTCGGAGAGTAGAGTGGTGAGGGGTTGAATTTTTGGTTTCAATGGGAGGCTGATATATTTTTCTTTAGAATGAGACCAATTTCATTGATTTCTAGGTAAAATGATATTTCGCTCAAACTGCCTTCACTGCCACCGAAGGCTAAAGCAGGTTAAACTAGAATATCCATATGAGGGTCGGCTTCCACAATGCTGCAGGTCGTCAAGCGGACAGCGTACCAAAAACGTTGACTTTTCGGGAATTTTATGAATGTTTTTAACTATGTACAGTAAATCAGTTTGCAGGAAAACCTTCGGTGGCAGTTAGCCCGCGTTTGTATTTTACTCTCAAATTAAGGTTCGCTTTCTTTTCCCTTTTCACTAGTTATTTGCTTTTGAATAGCCCGACTGCAAGTGGCCTAATTGAAACAGTTGCCCCATTAACATCTTCCGTCATTTGAGCTATACCACAAACATTATTTTCCTAATAACTTTTATACCACATCTTCATTTAAACACCAAAACGCAAATTTAGTCGTTCGGTCTCCAATTTTCCAAACTTCTTACACCACGTAGGGAGAACCGGGTAATGGCGAACAGAGGGCAATGACGAACATGCCTCTATGTTCGGCCAGCAGCGTATTTTCTTATCTATGTGAGGTGTTGCAGTCTAGTGGCTCCAATACAAAACAGCAGGAACAGCACCGCCATATTGTCAGTTCATTTGAGGGAGTGGATGAAAGAAGTGTGTTTTTGATGTTTTTGATCTAAGGAAGTTATCTGATTTTTTAACGTATGTATGCGTTATTATTTATCGTAGATTTTGAATAACATGCCCATAGATTGTTAATAACATATAAAATAAGAATATACTTTGGATTCAGGAATACAGGCGACCGTTTCTCAACGTGGTATTTTCAAACACGAAAGTTTAGTTTCGGGTAATGGCGTACACTGTTCGATATTCCCCGCCATGTGTTCGGTATTCCCCGCTGCTTACATGCACTTTTTATCTACAAATACTACCAAGGATTTCATTGTTTCAGATGCCAAGCAACCGCAAATGAACTACCGATAAAGCAAATTGGACTAAGGAAGCACTCGAAGCGGCTTTTGTATTAGTAAAAAATGGAACATCAATTCGACAAGCGGCAAAGCTACACGGCATTCCCGTTACCACTTTATATGACTGAATATCGAAAGCAAAATCCGATCCCCCGTTTCTTGGACGCCACTCTACCTTCACACCTGAACAGAAGCGTGAATTTGCTGATCACATTATTCGTCTTGCTAAAAAATTTTTATGGCATCACTCCAAAAGACATTCGGCGTGCTGCCTTCACGTTTGCTGCAAGTAATCAAATCAAACATTCGTTTAACAAAGAGACCAAAATCGCTGAAAAGGATTGGTTCTATGGGTTTATAAAAAGAAATGGTAAATTAAGCATTCGCAGGCCAGAAGCTACTAGTATTAATAGAATTGTAGGATTTAAACGACAGGATGTTGGGAAATTCTTTGCTAATTTGGAAGAAGTTATGGCAAAATACAAATTTGAGCCGACAGAAATCTGGAATATGGATGAGACTGGTATTTCTACTGCGCAAGAGAATGGTGGTGTTGTAGCAGAAAAGGAGCAGAAAAGAGTAGGGGCAGTGACAAGCTGGGATCGTGGAAAAACAATCACAGTGTTGTGCTGTATGAGCGCGGCTGGCCAATATGTACCTCCGATGTTCATTTTTCCTCGGAAGAGGATGGCGCCTTTGTTAGAGAAAGATGGACCCCCAGGTGCGGTTTACGACTGTTGAAAGTCAGGATGGACAAATGAGGACATATGTCTAGAATGGCTAGATCAGTTCATAAAACATGTAAATCCTACCAAAGAAAAGCCAGTTTTACTAGTTATGGACAATCACTCTTCTCACTGCACTCTAGACGCCTTTGATATATGGCGAGAAAATGGTATTGTGGCTGTCTCCTTACCCTCTCACATACCCCACCGCCTTCAGCCCTTGGATGTGACCTACTAATCTTCATTAAAAGCAGCCTACAATAAGGAGTGTGACATTTACCTGAAAGGAAAACAGTTTGAAAAGATCACACCTTACGACGTGGCTAGTCTTTTTTCCAAGGCCTATGATACAATCACTACCGTCTTGAAAGGCATCTCTGGATTTACAAAGACAGGGATCTACCCTTTTAACCCAAATATATTTACAGATGAAGATTTTCTCGTAGAAGATACCTGTCTTCAACGTCAGGAACCATGCATTGAAACTGCTGCAAATGACAGCCAATTCTCTGTTACAAATGAGGTTGCTGTATCCCCTGGAACATCCTTCCAAGTGATTTTACCAATCTCCGCAACCAGCAAAGCCAATCAACCAGATGATCCAAAGACAAAAAGAGGCCGGCCGAAACAGTGCTCGGAAATACTGTCTACAACACCAATGAAGGGTGATCTTGAAGTAAAACGTCAAAAAAAAACTAAAAATCAGAGAAGAAAATTCCGCCAAAAGTAAAAATATAAAAATTAAGGAGGCAAAAGAACCTGAGAAATATGGAAACGGTGTCCCTACCGGGAAAGGAAAACATTTTATGAAAGTCCAGCGAAAAGCTAAGAAAAATCTTCTCAAGGAAGTTGAAATCGAGAAGATGCAGACGGACCAAGAGAAGTGTTTCGTCTGTGACGACTATGGTCAAGATCAGGAGCTGTGGTATCGGAGCACTGCATGTGGAATTTGGGTACATGCTGAGTGCTCTGGTTGGGACTCCCCTGAGGGGTACAAGTGCGATATTTGTGTAGGAAAATAATTGGCCTGTCCTGATGGCCAAATAACAAATGTGATTTCCAAGACTGGAACAGTGTGCCTTAAACTAATTGCCAACTATCAGCCAAATACTAATGTACCTACCTAAAACTTTGTAGACTAATTTAATAAGTTTTTGTCAGTTTAAAGTTTAAGTTTCAGCCTTGTTACTGTCGTGTTCTAACACAAACTTAAAAGACTGTTCTTTCAAGAAGCAAGTTAAGCTTCATAATTGTTTTACGTTCTGTAGGAAATTTGTTTTCGGTTTAGATTTAGTTACTTTTTAGTTTATTATTCAAATATTTCCTGTTACTATTACCTCATTCAACTTCCTTTATTTTGTTATAGAAATACGCAATAAACAGTTCCAAAATTTTCGATTTTATGTGAGTTTTTATTTGCCTATGTTATTTTAATGGGGAATAAAGTGTTCGTCATTACCCGAAAGGTAGGGCAATACCAAACAGTGCAAAGGTTTAGTTGATATTTTTTTATAACTGTATGTAACATGCTTGACATAAAACATGTTATTTAATTTGAAGTACTACCTACATACTTTATTTAGTATTAGTTTGAATTGAATTTGAGCGAGCCATTTAGATGTAATAAAAAAGAGGCCTTAAGTGTTCGCCATTCCCCTACTCTCCCCTAACAACTATTTCGGGCTATTAAATGGTGTTGTTACTACCGAGCCCCGTATGAATTTGGTTCAAAGACGCGGGTTCTTGCCCTTGGTTGTCAGTATTCAATGATTCAATGATTGATTACAAGCTGCATTTATAGGTAAAGAAAAAGGAAAGGCACTTCACCTTTTTTGGTGTCTCGAGCCGGTGAGAGCTAGGAATAGGGCGCGGGGGCGGCTGGTAGCGTTGGTAGCGTGGCGCCGGGTGAAGACGAGGTGCTTTTGGCGGCGAGCTTGTTGTAATGAGAGTTGATCAATCGAGCTATTATGATCGTAGCGAGAGATTGCCAGACGGATGAGATGGACAATTCGGCTTAGCGGAACAATACTACCCTTCTTTGCAATTCATTCGCTACCCAATCCGACAGCGTAACGTTCTCTGAACACAACCCCCAAAAACCAGCCGCACCAGCCACCACCTGTCTTATCTTACCGACAGTCTATATACGAACGAGTAAATGGATGCTTGCAGTTTGCTAGAAAGGGGGGCTTTTTAAATGATGATACTCTTTAAATAACGGAAAATGAATGCAACATCCTTACAAAACTAATGAAAGCTCTCAAGTCTGCGTGCTATATGCAAACAAAGAAAAATATTAGGGAATTCTCGAAATGTATTACACGGTCCATGAGGTATACTTGTAGATACCAGAAAGTTCTAGAAAAATCATATTACATCTCATCCGGTCATTAACGACTTCTCAAAATACTATAATCAGTATACTAAACGAACGTGGAATCGCTTCAAGTTCATCAGAACCTTATTTGACGGCACATAAGACGCCCTTCTACGTTA
Source organism: Ceriagrion tenellum (assembly GCA_963169105.1). NCBI lineage: Eukaryota > Metazoa > Arthropoda > Insecta > Odonata > Coenagrionidae > Ceriagrion > Ceriagrion tenellum. Next base: position 121,871,272 of record OY720643.1, read on the forward strand.
GATACGATAGATTTCAGTACAGCATACTTAATAAGGGCTACCATGTAAAATTTTACTATAGGACTTCGTTCCGAATCAAGATTTTGAATATACTAATTTTCATATTCAATTTTTCTCTTCCAATTTCCTACATGGATTGGATATGTTTTTCAATGAAAACTACAATATCATGAAGCTTGGTTGGTTAAAATTGATCATCAAAGCTACGTTAGAGGCCAGGAAGAAATTTTATCCAGTACTCAGCAGCGGATCATTAATAGCACCTGTCCATTTAATGATGCCTATATACAACTACCATTTCCCAAGCACGTTAATGAACGGATTAAGAAAAATAGTTACAGGATTTCAGCTATTAATGTATCTTTTGTATAAATTAGTAATTAACTGTACTTCCATCAACTAACATACATATATGGCAAATTTATTAAAATCAAACATAAGTTTAATTGCTCCTTGTTGTTTTCGGCAAAAACTACAATAATTTCTAACAAATCGTGGGGAACACACATACAAAACATGTACGGCACAGCAGGAAATAAACTAGGTTTTGTAAAGAGTAGGGGAGACCGGGGCACGTTTACGCACGGGGCATGTTTACGCAAGGTACTTTTCACAAAATCTGTAACAGTTAGAGGGCCACCAGTCATGACAGTATTGTGCTGCTACCTACCCCTCGCTTTCACACAACTTTGGGCGCCATACCAACTTTCGTTTTTGCGCAAAGAAGATTCTTCTGTTTTTTCTCAAGGTAAGTAAATTTTGATATATGACTTTCGAAGCATGTAGTGAGTTAACCTTTTATATTTAAAGGCAGATATATAAATGTTTATAAACAGTATTTTATCTTTATTTAAGCCTGTGTTTAATTGAACTGAAAGCTATAAGGTTACAAATGCTAGTGTAAAAATAATTTCAAATGTGGTGGTGGGGCACGTTTACGCATTCTCTTCGGGGCACATTTACGCACTACGTAACATTTACGTACTACGTACGCTGGGGCACATTTACGTAGTGCGTAAATGTGCCCCAGCTGTATATATTCATTTCGTGTCAATTGATTATCGAGATAAGTCCTTAAAGGAGTGTACAGGAAACTTTCCGACCCCTGAACAAATAAGGCCTTTTGAAAAAAAGACCAAGGCTTGACACCAAAAAAAGGAAAAAGAAAAAGGAAGTCTGCCATCCTTACTGATGCACCAATCAATGAATCCCTCAGAAAAGAGCAGGAAGAAACAAAAGCTAAAAAAAACTAAGAAGGAAAAAAATTGCTTTGTGTGTCTAATGCTTTTAAAACAGAAGGCAACAAAACCAAAAATAAAGTAACACAAAAGGGAAGAACCTACCAATACAAATAAAACAACCAATCAATGATGACTGAGAACATGAGGATGAGGATTGTGTCTGTATTTATTGCGTACAATGATACAAATGTAGCAAAAGTAGGCAAGAATGGGTGCAGTGCACGCGATGCAAATGATGGGCCCACGAGGATTGCGCCTCAGGGAACAGTTTGTTTTTTGTGTGCATAAACTGCAACAGTGATGATGAAGATGACGAATAAGTTGCGTAATGCTTTAATATGTTGTTCTTCTAAAAATAGTTTTATGTACCACTAATAAAGTTTTTGTCAAATTTATCTACTTTCAAGCGTTATTTATTAGTAATGTAGTTTAATCCCAGCTGTTAACTAGTGCGTAAACGTGCCCCAGTGGATGCGTAAATGTGCCCCGTACCCGGGGTACGTTTACGCACCCGACATGAGAGTGAATTAGTTTAATTTTCACAGTTATATATGAGATATTGTAAAAAATATTTTTGAAACATTATAGCCTGATAACTAGTCTTTAACGTTAAAAAATGTATACTTTAAAAGAGCAGACAAAAAAAATGTGAAAAATAATATAAAAAATCCGCGTAAACGTGCCCCGGTCTCCCTATAATAGGAAAATCCTCGGATGGAAAAGTACAAGAGAGAAGCTACTTCACTCAGGTTACGCCACACCTCGAATACGAACCGAAAATTTGGGACCCTGGTCATAAAGATTTAACCAAAACAATTAATAAAATACAAAGAAAAGCAGCTCGCTTCGTTAAAAACTGCTATATTGTCTCACAACTTTTACAAGGGGATAAGATTTCTTGAGGAAAGTTGATTTTTGACATTTGGAAACCTGCTGATGGGAAATTAGATAAAAAAATGACGGAGTAGATCTATAAATGTCAGGGTATCATATTCATGGTATTCGTATTTCACTGGATAGACACAGGAAGAGACATCACAATTACAGTCTCATTCACTCTGTTCTGGGACCCAATAAGGGTCAATAAGGGTCACACCCGCGTATGTGAGCGGTCGAGGATCCAATCATCCTTTACCAATAATAATCCACGAGTCTCTTCTACTGTGTTTGGGATCGAAATCTAGCGATATTTAAGAAAAGTCCTAATTTCTGACCACAACCATGATCATTTAGGTATATCAATGGTACAGGGCGTTCGAAACCAGGAAATTTTAGGCTAATGACTTTCGTCAAATGGCGTTTTCTATTTCCCTTGGTAGTTTGGCATAGTATTAAGATATAATTTCAATGACATAAATTCCTTTACGCCGGATCAGCTCCTTATTTATCGATCATGGCTAGCGAAGGGTAAGTACCCAATGAAATCCAACGGGGAGTGAGAGAAAGACGTAAACTGATAAAATTCAGAGAAAATTTCGCATTTACTCATATGGTTTGTGATCAACTGTTGTTCCGTGGAGACGACGAAGAAGAGTTTTTGAGGCACACTAAACAATTATGTGGGAAAAGAGCTTTAGCAAAATTTTACATAGTAATAACTAAAAAAGTAAATGACATGAGTTATTTAACGCCATATCCTCGTTTATCAACCCTACGCTTCTCAAGCACCTGAAAGAAACCAAAACGGTGCAGCGTGGGGAATGCTATTGTTTTTCCCCCTAAACAAAATAATCTATTTGAATACCAATATATGTAGTAGATCACAATTAGGCCAAAAATCATACAATGATTCTTGTTTATTGATAATTTTCTGACCCCAATCATGGGCATTTTGGTATATAAATGGTATAGGACGCTGTGAAAATAGAAACTGTTAAACTTAGGATAATGACCTCGTCAAATAGGGTTTTCTACATCACTTGATAATATGGTACGGTACAAACACAGAAGTTCAATGACATAAGTTCTTTTACGCCGGATCAGCTCCTCATTTATCGACCATTGCAGACGATATTTACCCTCTGAAATCCAACGGGGAGTGAGAGAAAGACGCTAACTACCAAAATTATTTGAATAAATCTCTTCATTTTTGCTGTCATGGTTGGCAACCAACTACAGTTTCGTGGAGAAGACGGAGGTATCCCGAATGTAAAAATGCGGAACCTCATGGTGGAAAAGGGTTTTAGCAAAAGTGTAAATAATTTTAGATATTAGTAACCTAAAAAGTAAATGACGTGAGTCCTTAATCGCCATATATGCTCCTCATTTATTGACTGTACGCTTCTCAAGCACCTGACAGAAACTAAAACGGCGAGACTTGGGAAATTATATTGATTATTTCTTCTAAGAAAAATAATTTAGCAATTTGAGTACCATTTACCAGTATTTAGTAGATCACATTGAGCCAAAAATCATACGTTAATACTTATTTATTGATAGTTAACTCGTTTTAATACCTCGGATGTTTACGGCCGTTTTGCGCGTTCTGGCGGACGTGTCCGCGTTCATTCAGCGCTCAACTATGGGAATACTATCAAAGATAGAGGCCTGCATTTTTCTGAAATTGATAAGAAGGATATAACTCCATTTAGTATTGAAAAGAATGTTTTTAACTTCACTAATTTGTGAGAAAAAACACTCCAACTCTGCCTTACCATTGCTCCCAGGTAAGCTAGAAATCGAAAATTCGGCGAATCTTGCGAAATGTTTTTGTAACTTTTTAAAACTTATAAACAACGTTTAATTGAGTTTGCACATTTATTGCTAGATATATTTTCCAATTATTTGCAGAGAAAATAAAAACGCAACTAATGAAATTAAAAATATTTTGTGTCTTCTGTGGGCGTGGATTCGTGCTCGCTTGAAAAATTTCGTGTCTTGCGTATTTTCATGTGCGCTTGCAGATTTGATTTTTGCATAGTTATAAATGAACGAATAAAACCTATATATTATTTGTGTTTCTTAAGCCATTAATTGACGGTTGACAATGTGGAGTTTTCAGATTTCTTGCTGAAAAATGAATGAATTACAGTTAAAGGACACCGCAGAAAAAAAGTATTCAATGCTTTCAAAAAAAGGCATTCAATTCATTGTAAAGTGTTTCTAAAATATGTTCGCAAGTTTTGGATTAAGTGTGTGGAGATGAACTAGGCATTAGATACATAAGAAAAAAGATAAAAAATAAATTTCCTATATTTTCTATAACTTCCCCACAAAATGTATTGTATGCTGAATTTTATGTTCTTCACTGAGATTGGCTTATGATTTTTCAGGAAAAATATCCTCAAATCCAGCGTGTTATTTCTGTTCTCCTTGACGGTTGAATACCATTAAAAATATTTTTCTAGCTAAAAAACTTTATCGCTAATGAACACAGTAAAAAAAAGGTTTTTTTTAAAGTTATGCATTTCGGTTTCTTCTAAAAATTATTCTCAAATTTCGTTTTAGTTCACAATTTATCTTTCAAATTTGAAATTTTTTTTGTCTTTTCGAAAAAAGAAGAAAATATAATCCAAAGGCAGCGTGATATTTATGTATTGTGGATCTTTATCAAATATGTGTATCTCTTGGTAAAAAATATTTGCAGTTGAAGAGCACAGCAGGAAAAACATTTTTCAAAAGTTATGTATACCTACACGAAGTTAGTATAATGTTAATATAATGTTAGTATAATAATAGATATTAATGTTCTATTGGAGAATTATTTTTATAGCTGGACGCTGAATGAATACAGCTCCTATACAGCTTAGAATTTTTTATGCTTCAAGCATTTTATCGACGGTTGAAAAGGATGGTCTTGCTAAAAATGAATTTCAAATGATGACCATAGCAAAAAAATGGGTCTTTAATTGTAATGTATTACGAATTGTTTCTAAAACTGATTCTTGAGGTTTGCTTGAGGTTGAAAATTTATGCGCTGCGCAATATTTGGGCCAATAAACCTTAAATTTAATGGTTGAACAATGTGATTTTTCTCATGTATATTTCTAAAAAATGTTGCCTTTGAAAAACGCAGTAGAAAAACGAAATTCAAAATTTATGCATTTCGTTTTATTTATTTGTATGCGTTTATCAAAATCTTTATATGAAACTGAAGAAAACAGCAGAGAAAAATTGACAGAATTAATGTTTTTGTGATTGTTAGGAAAACATCACAAGGTTTATTTGAGGCTGACATATTATGTTTAATTTATATATTGCTGCGTGGATCATGAATGAAGTATGCATAAGTCAGTGATCAGAAAGTATTCCGATGAAAGTGGATTGAGACGCATAAAAACATGGCTGAAAGCACAAGAGCAAATAATCGATGAGTGTCGTGAAACACGTAACTCAGGCCCCTGAAGTAGGGCGCAGTACCTTGAAGTGGCGAATATGGTAACCGAGGTGTGAATGAGTGCCCATTATAAAATATACATATCCTCTACCCCAACACTTCCCCTTTTATTGTAGTGAATATAGAAATAATGATATCATCATCAAAGTGAATTTCACGTATTAATCGCAACGGTAATCTTATAAAATAAAATTCGCTTAACCGCACCTTGTAACTATACCTTTGGTTGAAAAATCTGTAAAATATAACTGCAAATATTGACTTCACTCTCAGGAATGTAATAGTTATATCTTGCTGTCCATAGTAGATTCCAAAAATAGGAGAGAATGAAATAAATGTTCGAGTTATCTTCCGCAGTCTTTAACAGAAATGTTAACTATCTTAATTTCAATCTCAAGAATTAAATTCTTGCATCTCGCTGTCCGTAGGGGATTTTATAGTAAATCCAAAATAAGAGAGATTGAAATAAATGTTCGAGTTATCTCACGCAGTCTTAAAAAGAAATGTGTAACTATCTTATTTGTAGAACGGGTCAAATTAATTTTTCTTCGCAGACTGTTATAGAAAATTTCTCCTTTCGAAGTCAACTTCCCGCATTAATCACAAGGGTGTTTCAAAAATTAAAATTCACTTAACCACATCCTGTCATTATATCATTGAATAAAAATGTTGTATATTATGCCGGAAAATATATATTTCAATCTCAAGAATTTCATTCTTTCATCTTGCTGTCCGTAGGGCTTTTCTAGTAAATCTAAAAAAGAGAGAAAGAAATATATGTTCGAGTTATTTCACGGAGTCTTTAAAAGAAATGTGTAACTATCTTATTTCTAGATCGGGTCAAATTAATTTTGCATCATAGACTGTTATAGAATATTTCTCTTTTCGATGTCAACTTCCCGCATTAATCGCAAGGGTGTTTCAAAAATTAAAATCGATGAAACTGCATCCTGCCATTTATTCTTTGATAAAAAATGTTATGTATTATGCCGGAAAATATATATTTCAATCTCAAGAATTTAATTCTTATATCTCGCTGCCCGTAGGGGATTTTCTAGTAAATCCAAAATAAGAGAGAATGACAAAAATGTTCGAGATATCTCACGCAGTCTTTAAAAGAAATGTGTAACTAACTTATTTCCAGATCGGGTAAAATTAATTTTGCTTCGCAGACTGTTATGGAATATTTGTCATTTCGAAATCAACTTCCCGCTTTAATTACAAGGTCGTTTTTAAAATAACAATTCACTTAACCGCAGTCTGTCATTATATCTTTGATTGAAAATGTTGTGTATCATGCCGGTAAAGATATATTTTTATCTCAACAATTTAATTTTTATATTTCGCTGTCCGTAGGGGATTGTCTAGTTAATCCAAAAAAAGAGAGAATGAAAAAAATGTTTGAGTCATCTCACGCAGTCTTTAAAAGAAATATGTAACTATTTTAATTCTAGATCGGGTCAAATTAATTTTGCATCGCAGACTGCTATAGAATATTTCGCTTTTCGAAATCAACTTCCCGCATAAATCCCAAGGGTGTTTCAAAAATAACCATTCACGACAACGCATTCTGTCACTTTGTCTTTGATTGAAAATGTTGTATTTGCATCCTGTCCTTATATCTTTGATTGAAAATGTTGTATATAATGCCGGTATTTATATAATTCAATCTCAAGAATTCAATTCTTACATCTCGCTGTCCGTTGGGGATTTTCTAGTAATTCCAAAATAAGAGAGAATTATGTAAATGTTCGAGTTATCTCACGAAGTCTTTAAAATAAATGAGTAACTATTATATTTCTTGTACGGGTCAAATAAATTTTGCATCGCAGACTGTTATAGAATATTTCTCTTTTCGAATTCAACTTCCCACTTAAATCGCAAGGGTGTTTCAAAATTAAATATCCACGTAGCCGCATCCTGTCATTATATCTTTGATTGAAAATGTAGTATATTATGCCGGAAAATATATAATTCAATCTCAAGAATTTAATTCTTACATCTCGCTGTCCGTTGCTGATTTTTAAGTAAATCCAAAATAATAGAGAATGAAATATATGTTCGAGTAATCTCAAGTAGTTCTTAAAAGAAATATGAAACTAACTTATTTGTAGAACGGGTCATATTAATTTTCCATCGCTGACTGTTACAGAATATTTCTCTTTTCGAAGTCAAATTCCCGCTTTAATCGCAAGGGTGTTTCAAAAATTACATTTCACTTAACCGCAACCTGGTATATTATGCCGGAAAATATTTATTACAATCTCAAGAATTTATTTCTTACATCTCTTTGTCCGTAGTGGATTTTCTAGTAAATCCAAAATAAGAGAGAATGACAAAATGTTCGAGATATCTCACAAAGTCTTTAAAACAAGTGTGTAACTATCTTATTTCTAGATCGGGTAAAATTAATTTTGCATCGCAAACTGTTATAGAATATTTCTCTTTTCGAAGTCAACTTCTCGCATAAATCGCAAGGGTGTTTCAAAAATAACCATTCACGACACAGCATTCTGTCATTATATCTTTGATTGTAAATGTTGTAATTTATGCCGGAAAATATATATTTCAATCTCAAAAATTTAATTTTTACATCTCGCTGTCAGTAGGGGATTTTCAAGTAAATCCAAAATCAGAGAAAATATAATATATGTTCGAGTTATGTCACGCAGTCTTTAAAAGAAATGAGGAACTATTATATTTCTTTAACGGGTCAAATAAATTTTGCATAGACGACTGATATAGATTATTTCTCTTTTTGAAGTCAAATTCCCGCTTTAATCGCAAGGGAATTTCAAAATTTAAAATCCACGTAACCGCATCCTGTCATTATATCGTTGATTGCAAATATTGTATATTATGCCAGAAAATATATATCTCCATGTCAAGAATTAAATCTTTCATCTCGCTGTCCGTAGGTGATTTTCTACTAAATCCAAAATAAGAGAGAATTAAATAAATGTTCTAGTAATCTCAAGCTGTATTTAAAAGGAATATGAAACTATCTTATTTGTAGAACGGGTCAAATTAATTTGTCTTCGCAGACTGTTATAGAATAATTCTCTTTTCGAAGTCAACTTCCCGCTTTAATCGCAAGGATGCTTCAAAAGTTACAATTCACGTAACCGCATCTGATCATTATATCTTTTTATTGAAAATGTTGTATATCATTCCTGTAAATATATAATTCAATCTCAAGAATTTAATTCTTACATCTTGCTGTCCGTGGGGAATTTTCTAGTAAATCCAAAATAAGACAGAAGAAATATATGTTCGAATTATCTCACGCAGTCTTTAAAAGAAATGTGTTAATATCTTATTTCTAGACCGGGTCAAATTAATTTTGCATCGTAGACTGTTATAGAATATTTCTCTTTTTGAAGTCAACTTCCCGCATTAATCGCGACTGTGTTTCAGAATTAAAATCCACGTAACCGCATCCTGTGATTATAACTTTGAATGAAAATAATTTACATCATGCTGGTAAATATATATTTCAATTTCAAGATTTTAATTCTTACATCTCGCTCTCCATAGGGGATTTTCTAGTAAATCCAAAATAAGTTAGAATGATATATATGTTCGAGATATCTCACGCAGTCCTTAAAAGAAATGTATAATTATCTTTTTTCTAGAATGGGTAAAATTAATATTGAGTAGCAGTCTGTTATAGAATATTTTTCTTTTCTAAGTCAACTTCCCGCATTAATCGCAAGTGTGTCTCAAAAATTAATATCCACGTTACCGCATCCTGTCATTTTTTTTAATGAAAATGTTGTACATCATCCTGGCAAATATATCATTCATTTTCAAGAATTTATTTCTAACTTCTCGCTGGCTGTAGGGGATTTTCTAGTAAATCCAAAATAAGAGAGAATTAAGTAAATTTTCGAGTTATCTCACGAAGTCTTTAAAAAAATGTGTAACTATCTTATTTATAGAACAAGTCAAATTAATTTTGCATCGTAGACTGTTATAGAATATTTCTCTTTTTGAAGTCAACTTCCCGCTTAAATCGCAAGGGTGTTTCAAAAATAAAAATCCACGTAGACGCATCCTGTAATCATAACTTTGATTGCAAATAATTTACATCATGCTGGTAAGTACATATTTCAATCTCAAGAATTTAATTCTTTCATCTCGCTGTCCGTAGGGGATTTTCAAGTAAATCCAAAGTACGAGAGAATTAAATAAATGTTTGAGTTATCTCACGAAGTCTTTAAAAAAATGTGTAACGTTCATATTTCTAGAACGGGTAAAATTATTTTTTCATAGCAGACTGTTATAGATTATTTCAATTTTCGAAGTCAAGTTCTCGCTTTAAGAGCGTGCTGGAGAGGAAGCTGGTCGCAACCGTTTCTCCAGAGATGTGTCTGCGGGCAAGCCGTTCAGGGCCACATAGTTGACTTCGCCGCCGCATAGAGGGTGATAGTGCCGTTTCGAAGCTCCGCCCCTTGAAGGCCGTAATAAACCTTATCTCCGATTTAATACACATATGCGAGGGAATGGGGAAGGTAGGGGAAATGGATGGGTATGAAATGAGGGGAGGCCGCTATGTCAGACGGCCAGAGACTCTTGAAGACAAATCGAAATTCCGAGAGTTTGGCTGCGTGTGAGGTACTCGATCCGTGGTGCGCGGAACTCCTCAATTTTGTTCATTCTTCGCCGATCCGACTTTTAAAAGGGTGGCTCTCTTCCTCAACGGTAGCCTAGCGAGAGAGGTCCAATCGCACCGCTATCAGTGGGTCAGGATGGACAAATTCCTGGACGACTCAGAAGTGGGGCTCCAGAGCGAAACTCTAGGCCTCTCGCGGCATTCGTCGACGCCTCGCGCCGGTTTACTATCCAAGCTACCGTAACTTCGGGAACAATAACCGAAATCACGCATGACGCCAAGGATATACATGCTTACAATATTACCCGACCGAGTTCTCATGCACAGAGATCATGAATGACCAGCCAAGTATGCATATTGGTAGCTCCTTGGCCTAGCAAC